>CM074728.1:64357182-64957182 GCA_037306005.1 Rhinophrynus dorsalis | reverse complement strand
GTACATATGGGTATGTAAATGAGTTGGTGTATATCAAAGATTGTATGTGTGCATATGGGTATGTAAATGAGTTGGTGTACATGAAAGATTGTATGTGTGTGCATATGGGTATGTAAATGAGTTGGTGTACATGAAAGATTGTATGTGTGTGCATATGGGTATGTAAATGAGTTGGTGTACATGAAAGATTGTATGTGTGTACATATGGGTATGTAAATGAGTTGGTGTATATCAAAGATTGTATGTGTGCATATGGGTATGTAAATGAGTTGGTGTACATGAAAGATTGTATGTGTGTGCATATGGGTATGTAAATGAGTTGGTGTACATGAAAGATTGTATGTGTGTGCATATGGGTATGTAAACGAGTTGGTGTATATGAAAGATTGTATGCGTGTGCATATGGGTATGTAAACGAGTTGGTGTATATGAAAGATTGTATGTGTGTGCATATGGGTATGTAAATGAGTTGGTGTACATGGAAGATTGTATGTGTGTGCATGTGGGTATGTAAATGAGTTGGTGTATATGAAAGATTGTATGTGTGTGCATGTGGGTATGTAAATGAGTTGGTGTACATGGAAGATTGTATGTGTGTGCATGTGGGTATGTAAATGAGTTGGTGTATATGAAAGATTGTATGTGTGTGCATGTGGGTATGTAAATGAGTTGGTGTACATGAAAGATTGTATGTGTGTGCATATGGGTATGTAAACGAGCTTGGCTGTGTGTTTGTAAACGAGAGTTTGTGTGTATGAGAGATTGTGTTGTGTGTTTGATTGACAGAATGTGTTTATGAAATATTGTGTGTGTCTGTGTGTAAATGAAAGTGCGTTCATGATAAAAGTGTGTGTGTAAATAAGAGTTTGTATGTATGAATGCGTGTGTGTGTCTGTGTATACATTGAATAGGAGCCCTCACAAGTGGAATTAGGATACTTTCTATGTGGTTTTGGTAGTGAACATTCAGTTGGATTGCTCTCTATTTATTCATTACATTAAACGTTTCAATTTCCTTCCAAGTCACGTGATATTCTACCCATGAAATTAATACGTTTCTCCCCAATTATTGCTTTCTAATGATGTATATCTTCTGGGGGGGGGGCTGAGCAGATGACATTTCACAGAATCTTTAAAAAAAAAGCACAGTAAGTTTCTTCATTTCCCTCCCAATAATCAGACACAGATACATCCAAACATTTATAAGTAATAAGGGGATTTTGTTCCATACCACAGAAGCTGAAATTAACCGTGTGTGTGCGCTTTCCATGGCTTATGGTTTCACCAAGAAAACCTCAGCAATGTAACCCCATTAATGCTGTAAGGTTTTTTTCTGTAGATAGCTGGATGTGAATGATGCAATAATCCATTAACTCTTTGAGTTCCAGAGGGGTACGCAACGCATTGCCCTGCAATGCGTTGCGTACCCCTCTGTCACTCAAAGGGTTAATTCACCCTCTGAGTGCCATAGATGTGTGCAATTCATTTTTGTGCTATGCACTTACCACTCCACCTTTACGACTACTTCTCTATTCCATGGTTATATTTATAAAGCCAACAGCTTAGTAAATGTAGGGCCTTGTGTTTATAACAAATGTAGATTTAACCCTTTTCAGTGCGTTGCAAGCAATGCGTTAAATACCTCTCTGTCACTCACAGGGTTAATCTGGGGGAAACCCCAAGTGCAGCACAGGGGACACGAATCCTCAAAATTCAAATGAATTCAAGTGCAGTTTTTAACCCCTTTAATGACACATATTCCACGCATTGTGAAGCATTCAGAGGGATTACAATTCCAACTTAAATCGGTGAGGATGTGTGTTTGAACTACTTTTGGAAATTCAATTTTTCTTTTGAATATGTGATCTATAGAACAATAACCATTGTATTATAGCTATAATTTTATATATATATATATATATATATATATATATATATATATTTACGCAAAATTTATTTTTTATTAATAAGAATGGTGCTTTCATTTTGCTCCAAATGTGACAACTTTTTGCATTGGAATATATATACCCCAATGTTGTTTGATTAAATGAATCTTCCTCAGACTATCATTACTAACCATTTAGTGCGAAAATACATTCAATATTATTTATATAGAAAACTGTCTGTCCCCCATTATAACAATGTACAGATTCACCAGTTATGATGATTTTGTCTACATGTACAGAGACAATTATTAGTATAACTAAGCAATAAAACTAGATTCTTACTTCATGCTAATGCGTACATAAAACCTTTTTCTATACCTTTTTTCAGCAAATGATTTTAATTATGTAAACTATATTCAATATGACAGGAAAACCAATCAGTGTTTAAGCTGTGTAATAAAATGATTTGTAATGAATTCATTATGAATGGTTTAGATGGATTAGTAGATATGATCTGTCTATTTAGGCACATAATAAGTGAGATTCACTAAGCGGTGATAAAGAGATGATAAAGTGGAGATGATTTCTACAGTTTATCACTTCTCCAGTTCCTGTGTTATTCTATAGAGCCTATGCACTAAGATTTCATCAGCTTTGGAGATCTTAGTGTATAGGCTCCATATAATAACATAGGAATTGGAGAAGTGATATCACTGGAGAAGTTATCTCCACTTTATCACCTCTTAGTGAATCTCCCCCAAATTGCATTTGAGAGCAATGTATTCCAGAGGGTTAAATGATTCTTTTAACCATTTGCAACGGCACTCAAAGGGTTAAATGAATTTGAATTTGTGGAATTTTACTAGGAACATATTCATCAAGATCTAAAGTGCAAAACATTTATGAAAATAAAAGAAAAATTGCCCCCTAAGAGAGCTGTTGTTTGATAAAATTGGGCAGTTGCTTTGCCTCCCTTCTGACTTGATAAATATGTTAATTAACCCTTTATTTACCAGTGGTGTGTGCAACCCTCTGGCCCTTAAAGGGTTAATATTACCTGCTATTTGCATTTTCATGTATACAGTGAATTATATCATTGCTCCTATCCCTTCCATCAGTATAGTCAAAAAGATGTCCTAAATTCAGCCACCATTGAAGACAGATATAATAATTTATTGTGATAAAACTCCCTAGGGATAATGTACTGAAAAAACTGGAGCAATTTTGGGGTAATCAAACTGTACCGTAGGGTTAAATTTAAAAAATTTGATTCAATTGGGGGCTCTTAACCCCTTGAATGCTGCAAAGGGCTCCAACGCAGTGCATTCGAGGAGTTAAAAGTACTATTTCAATTTATAAGAATGTTTGGGGTATTTTTATGTTACCTATAATGCAGCTGGTTTGACCCAAATTACTCCAATTCACCATAATACATTAGCCTGTTTGCATCAATAAAATAAAACCCCAGTAGCTGCCTGTTTCTAAAACAGATGAAAAGACAGGATAGATAGCAGCTCTCTGGGATATAAAGGGTTGCTTTAACCCCTTGGGTCCCAGAGTGGTGCCCATCTCAATGCGTTGGGCACCCCATCTGGCACTGAAATGGTTAAGGACGCCAGCGTTTGTATATATATATATAATATATTTCCATTGACTTACCTCTTCTCAGATGGTAAATATTCTTTTCCCCCTCCCCTCCTGTAATCAGTAATCCAAGTTGTTGAGCATGCTTACAAACTGACACAGAGGAGGGCAGTGGTATTGCCTGCGAATTGCCTGTCCGTCACTGCCATCCACCCAATTGAAAGTGAGGACAATTCTCCGCCCATCCCACTGGAGGAGTGACTTGTCCAAATGACAGGCCAGCTCTGCCCTACCCAGCCCACGTTGCTATTAGAGGGAAATACAGAACTTAGTCTGTTGCACCAAGAAAAAGGAAGGTACTTATTCACCTTAATTCTTGGATTCCTGTTATCTTCCCTGTGGTGGGAAGCCCAGATTCCCTTGGCCTGGTTCTTGCAGCTGGATCCCAAGAACCCCCCACCCCACCCTTTAAAGTTCAACAATGGGTAAGTGCAGCTGGAGGGGATCTGTAGGGGAGCCTAGCCCCATTGAGCTGTCAAGCAGAAAAGCAGTCTTTACCATGCATGTAACGCTATTTACATTGTCCTGTCTCTACAAGCCAGCAGCAAATACGTTAAGGATCATTAGTAGTGGGAAAGGCAGTCATACAATTCACTGGCAGCTTCATTAGCAATGCACTTGAAAGTGAGTTTGTTTAAATCTTCCTGTTTGACATCCATTGCTGTCTATGGTACAGAACAGCTTACACGGAGAAGAGCAAAGGAGGTTAAGATTTCTTTGATTCCCATCACTGACAGCGGGGTGATCAACCCAGTCAGTTAACCTTTTAAAGACCAGAGACGTGTGCAAAACATTGCACACTCAGCTTGTGGTTTATGGGGTTAAACTTGTTATAACAACAAACTTATGATAAAAACAATAATCCTTCTTCACCTGCAGTAACATTCTTTGTATTTTGTCGTTTTAGTGTGTGTGTGTGTGTGGGGGGGGGGGTTCTAAAACTATTTTCATTTTTTTGTGCATTTCATGCATATTTAAGTCTTTTTTTTTAAGAACTGTCAACTCTTTGGACGCTTTGAATTTTTTTATTTTTTTGGTTCACCCTTTGAGTGTCAGGGGTGTGTGGAACGGATTGTCACTCAAAGGGTTAAAGGGGGTCAACGCATTGTACAACTATGTATTCTTATTTAAGATCCTTATGTAACCCTGAAAGCAAAGCACCTTTTCTGCTTAATATTTTGAGTGCCACAGACTTGTGCACCGCATTGTCATTTAAAGGGTTAAAAGAGGGCAAGGCGGAAATGGAAATGTGTTTTTCATATTTGAGGGCATGCTTTAACCCTTTGAGTGGGGTAGTCAATGCGTTGCGTACTCCTCTGGCACTCAAAGGGTTAACGCTTAAAAAAAAACACCCAGTCGATTTAACCCGTTGGGAGCTAGAGGAGTGAGCAACGCATTTAGCACTCAAAGGGCTAATCCTGTGGATTAAAAATGCCCCTATGTCCTCATTGAGCCAGACATATTAGAATAACAGGAGTAATTCTGGGACAAACCGTCTGTTCCATAGGGAACTCAGAAACGTTCCTATTGATTTTAATGGGGCTTTTAACCCTTTGAATGCTAGCGAAGCAACGCTTTGCAAGACACCTCTAGCATGTAAAGAGTTATAAGCAGTATTGAGCTGATGTACTAAGAAAATGGTGGAACTGTGTAGTAAACCAATTGCACCACGGGAACACAAATTTCTCAAATCCCTACTGATTTCAACGGTGATTTTTAACCCCTTGAATGCTAGATGGTCTTCAACGCATTGCAAAGAAATGTGTTGTAGAAGCTTCTAGCATTCAAGGGGTTAAAACCTCATATCAGTCATTTTAACGTGTCCTCTATCGTGCATTAAGTTTGTTTGCACCAGTTTATCCCTTTTCTTGCACTGAAAGGGTTAACTTGGTACATCGGCCTCACTGTGTTGCATTAATCAGTAAAACATCTCTATGTCCTTCGTTCTGCAGAGCCTGCGTTTGGGGAAGTCAATCAGCTTGGAGGAGTGTTTGTCAATGGGAGACCTCTGCCCAATGCCATCAGACTGAGGATCGTGGAACTTGCTCAGCTTGGGATCCGGCCTTGTGACATTAGCAGACAACTAAGGGTGTCCCATGGATGTGTCAGCAAGATCTTAGCACGATACAACGAGACCGGATCCATTTTACCAGGGGCCATCGGGGGCAGCAAACCCAGGGTGACTACCCCAACAGTGGTCAAGCACATCAGGACCTACAAACAGAGGGACCCTGGCATCTTTGCTTGGGAAATTAGGGACAGGCTCTTGGCAGATGGGGTGTGTGATAAATACAACGTGCCCTCAGTGAGCTCTATCAGCAGGATTCTTCGCAATAAAATTGGGAATTTGTCCCAGCAAAGTCATTATGACTCTCATAAACAACATCACCACCCATCAGCCCCCTCTGCACTACCATACAACCACATATACTCCTACCCCAACCCCATTGCAGCAGGGGCTAAGGTGCCAACGCCTCCTGGAATGTCCTCCATCTGTAGTACGATGGGTATGCCAAGGACATGGCCCTCATCACACTCAGTCACAGATATACTGGGGATTAGGTCGATCACAGATCAAGGTAAGTCTGATCGAAGACAAATAATATGGGTTACATTGCATACTGAATACATTAAGCACATTGCATGGGATATGTTTAAATTTCAAGTCTGAATTGAACGACTGTTTTATCTTCACATATTCCCATAGATTGCAATAGATACATTTATATCTAAACGATAGATAGATAGATAGATAGATAGATAGATAGATAGATAGATAGATAGATAGATATCACCTGCAATAGGATAACTATCTTATAATCAAACTATTGGCCACTTGATAAATCGTGTATAATGGGAAATAAATAATAGACAGATCGATATATGAACATTATGCTGACTTGTCACACACCTAACAGACAGGGGGCTGTTTGTATACAGATGTTCATTAATAGAACTCAAGTCCTAAAATACCTCTTAATATAGAGTTCTTGCTGAGCATCTCTACTAACCTATGTAAAGTACACCACCTCTGGGCAAAGGCATTAAACTAACTAGAAATGACTATTAGAAGCCTCTGGCAAGCCAATTAGTGACATAAATCAATCTTATTGAGAAACAATTATTACAAAGCAGGTGCAAATGCATATTATCTATGTAAAAATAAATCTACACCAATATAATATTTCATTTACGTTCTACTCCGCTGTATATACTCAGATGAATATTACACACACACACACACACACACAAACATCTAAGATACACATGCATACATACACATACATATATAAAAAGCTGTTAAAAATAACCAGAATGATTATAATTGTCACATCCCAGTCCTAGCTGCTAATATTTTTTACTATGAAATTATAATATTGTATAATTAAAATAAGATATAAATATCTAATCGATTGAGCAAAACCACTGTATCGACAAACTTTCAAATATATCCGTTTTCTATCATAGCTAATAATCTTGAATAATTAGGAGTGCATCTTAGCAAGCATTTTTATTTTCAAATCCAGTAATATAATATATGCATATTATTCACATCTCACTCTTGCAGGTCCTGTGTTAAATATAAATAAAATAAAAACATATGTATTGGGCAGTTCTTAATGCAGCAGAACATAATGCGATGCAATGCTTTGGAAACCTCTTTAGCAGGGGGTTAATAAAGTATTTTCCATTTAAAGGAACACTAACGCCTACAAATGAACTAGGGTTTTATACACCTTAATACCCTTTACTTCATGCAGCATCTGTTTTCGGAGGCCTAAAATATAGTATTACATATTCTCTAAGGGAACACACATTCCTGCATTTTGAATGGATCCAGAACGCTCATTGATTGTCCACGATTGCCTGTAAATGGGTTGAGATAAGTTATCAACATTTGTAAACACAAGAGCATTGTGAACAATCAATAAACTGATTTTATCTCTTGATTTTAGCACAAACAACATGAAATAAATGCTCTGTGAATAAGACAACTTACACACGCCTTAAAAACACGTTTAGGATTATACTTAGGAATGCTATCATATCAATAATTAATTTTACGTACGATAGCTGTACTTAAGTGATATTTAAAGTAATAGCATCCTATTTACATTTTTGGTGTCAGTGTTCTTTGAAAAGGCTGCCAGAGATATGTGACATTGTCTATGGGAATTACAGTGGTACTTTTCCCAGTTTCCCACATCTTGTCTATTTAGTAGACATGGGGATCTGTAAGGTGGTCATTCTGTGGCCCTTGTCTGTAATGCTTTCAGACATGCTATGAAAACTTTATTTTAGGGATATCATGTCTAATAGACATGAGGACTAAAAAAGCCCAGATACCCTGCAGCGTGTGTCTAAACAGAGAAACAGGCACTTCACTTTTACTAAAAACAGGAATTTGTCATCAGCATTATGCCTTGTGGAAATTAAGGAAAAAAGTTTCACTTCTCAGGTTTGAGCAATCAGACTAAATTTACCCAGACAGGAAGTTCAAATGTCAGATAATTGGTTTCATTCTTAGGCACAAAGTACAACCTCTGGGCATAATCTGACCAGGAGCAAAATGTGTTTTGTACACCTAGGCCCTTATTCATCAAGTTAAAGGGTTGTAATTTGCATCAAACCAACTGCATCAGTGGGTTGAACCAGAAAATCAGCAAAATCCCATTGATTTAAATGGGGCTTTTAATCAATTGATTGATTGATTGCTAGACTGGTCTATCTAGCATCCTACGGAGTTAAAAGACCCGTTTAAATGTATAGGAATTGTTACACCACCACTACCATATGCAGCTGGTTTACTCCTCTTGATCACGAGCAATTCTTCAGCAAATCAACTACACCATAGACAGCAAATGTCAAATTTCCAAATTCCCATTGATTTAAATAAAAACCATCCATGTAGCAATTCTGGAGTAAACTAACTGAACGGCAGGGGCGTCAAGGGTATTTTAAGCCCTTGAATGCTAGAGGGATCTGCAATACATTGCTTGGCAATTCGTTGGACATCTGTCTAGCATTCAGATGTCATTCTCCCTATGAAAGTGATAGGCAACCTGTATCCCTCCAGCTGTGGAGGACTACAGTTTCAGGAAATTGATCTGACTTGTAGTCCTTCACAGCTGGAGGGCCTCAGGTTGCCTACCCCTGCCCTATGGTGTAGTTGGATTACTCTAAAATTGCTTCACTTTAAATTGTCTGAACAATATCCTTATAGACTCCTTTTCTAAGTTACTAACCCGCAGAGGGAGAAGGTTTCCAAATGATTAACCCCTTGAGTGCCAGAGGGGTACTTAACGCATTGCACTCGAAGGGTTACAAATAGTTATACTATACCAACAAATGGCCTGACTGAAAACTATGTACTGGAAAAAAATTCCCTTTAAATTGACCCTCCGCCATTAATTGCTTAATGAGACAAAGCTATGTTTACACTCCTCTAGTCTTCCTAATAAGACATAGAGCGTTCTCAAGAAATATACAGACATTACAATTTCCTGATGCGATGTTAAACAAAGGGGAAAAAAAGCAACATTACATTGGAGAATTAGATTACAAATTGGGAATGTTTGTAGATCTCCCCTAATGGTTTCCTATTTTATTAACACCATATTGGCAGTCAGGCCTCCAAGGGAACTGTCTGGATTTGTTCCTCTGGTCTCCTTGCTATGGATTTTGCTGTGTCTCAGGTTTTTTTTTTTTTTTTGGGGGGGGGGGTAGAATTCTTGGGCTCTGTGTAGTTGCAGCCTGTCTGTGTTTTCTTTCTAGTTAAATTGTTAATTTATGGGACAAAGCCACCTCTCTGACACAGGGACAACTCTTTCTACTAGGGAAAGTGTAAATTAGTCATAAAAGTAGAGAGGCAAAGAGACAGGCTTAAAGGGTGTACATGTAAGGGAGTGAACATTTCAAGGTGGAATCAGGCGGATGGGAAATTAAATAAGGGGTTTTCTGAGGATTTAAAGAAACAGGAACACGTGTGCAAAGAAGTATCCAACGCATTGCAGCCTCTCTAGCATTCACGGGGTTAATGGTCTTGTGCACTAAAGACCGGAATATTTCTAAGACTATTAATCTGTAATTTTGGGACATTTTTATTTCTCCCTCCTTTTGCGCCTTCTAATTATAATAGATTCCACATTGCAAGAAAAACGCTAGAAAACTGCAACCAACTTATGATCTAATAATCTTAACCCTTTGGGTGCCAGAGGGGTTAATACCACTACGACTACTACTGAGCATAAGCACCATACCCTAAATATATTTAAAGTTAATCAAAACCCGTTGAGAACCAGGGGCGTGCAACTCGTTGCTTTAAAATGCTTTGCACACAACGCTGTTCTTCAAAGGGTTAAAATCTGCATTTTTTTTACAGTGCAAATAATATGTATAGAGGCAAGACTCAGATATTCAATTCAGTGAATAATGTCCCACTTTTAGTAGTGCAGTGGAAACAAACGCAACGTTTCCACTCCTTTCTACACCTGATGAAGAAAGGGTCATCCCATTTCGAAACGTTGTTGTGTGTTTGTGCTGCACTATTAAAATGAGTAAATTGTCACTTGCATTGAAGATATGAGTGCTACCTCTTTATATACAATTTGAATATTGGAGTGACACTGAATGCTTAGAGATTTATGCACCAGTAGAACTTGTGATTCCCCTTAACCCTCTGAGTGCCAGAGGGTTACGTTGGGTATCCCTCTGGCACTCAAAGGGTTAAGGAAGAGACGTGCTGTACTTAAAAATCTGCATTTTTTGTATGTCCCATTCATGTAGCTGTGCTTTGAGTTCCTCCTAGATTTTCTTGAGTGTATATATGGATATATATATAATATATTGCTTTGTTCTATGCAATGTTTGTGCTACATCTCACTCCACTTTCGTTTTTATTTGAAATCTGGAAGTACTAAACTCTCAGCTATTTCTGTGTTGTGAGAATAAGTCGATTTTTTTCTGCTCACTGTAAAATAAACATTTCTAACAAATCCTGGAATGCTAAGTATTTTCCAGATTTGTAATCTTTTCTTCAAACACACAGGCACCATTTTCCTCTCCAAAATCCAGAGAATTTACAGTCTATTTTTCTTATAGAAAAATAGCATTTAGTTGTTTATTTTTTTTTTATTTGGACACAGGGAGACTGATGTAATCTGGAGCAAACCAACTGCATCACAGGAGTCCATTAACCCGTTGAGTGCCAGAGGGGGTACGCAACGCATTGCTTTGCAATGCGTTGCGTACCCCTCTGGCACTCAAAGGGTTAAAAGTAAAAGAAAAAATCGCCACACTTGCTTTAATGGGACTTTTAACCATTTGCATGCTAGAGGTCATAGTAACATAGTAAATGAGGTTGAAAAAAGACACAAGTCCATCAAGTTCAACCTGCGTCTCATAACCCAGAGAAATGAGAAATATATAGCTTTCCTGCTGCCAGATAGGTTGGTCTTCATCAGACCTTCATGTTTTGCCTACTAATACACAGCATAACCCTAAATGTTCTAATCTTCTCTTAAATGTATCCATTGTATCTGTCATAACCACATGTCATCGATTTATTGCTAATCTCTAAGACTTCATTATAGGGGTCAAATGAATATCCCTCCAGTCCCCACTGATTTAAACGGGGCATTTACCATTTTAACGCCAGAGAGGTCTCATTGTGTTGAGACCTCGCTGGCGTTCAAATTGTTAAATGTCCCATTTAAGTCAATTGGTTTTCTTTTATTTCTCCCTTACAGTGCAGTTGGTTTACTCTAAAGTTACGTTATTATAATCAGCCTCAAGGTTAAAGGATGTACCTTAATACCTTAATCAGTTCCCCTTTAATTGCAGGCCTGTCAGATACAGATTGTGATTAATGACTGTGTGATTAATGACTAAGGTCAATTTTGAACCATATCATTTTCTGTAACTGACAACTGATCCCTTTCTTTCCCCTATCACAAATCCTAATTCTCAACAAAATAAAGAAAATACCCTCATCTACATTTTTTTCACTGATTGCTGACACACTGTTTTTTATTTTATTTGGGTCTGTGAAATTCACACATTGAAAAACAGGTATACACAGCAATATCCAGAAAGCCAAGATATACAGTTACCATAAGTGTTACTCTGACCGCAATATTTTAATAACCTGAATTCAGAGTCAGCAATTATATCTGGGGTTGCACGCAGGGTAACGACCGGAGCAGAATCTGCTTCTCACTGTATGAATGAGAGAGACAGGGTGTCATCAATACTGTACGTGCCTTCAGCCACCTAGAAGCCAATATAATGTTTGCAAGTAAGTTTCTGGTAGTATATATATATATATATATATATATATATATATATATATATATATATATACAGGATATTTTAGTCTCCTGCTGCATGAGTGTGAATATATTACAAAAATAGATATACGTAGGACCCTGTATGACATGTATATTTAATTAAACTAATTTTAATAAGCCAAAAGGGTTTATGTAAGATGATTGTAGGTAGATGCAGATCTAGACAGGCATACTTGGGGAAAACATCGATATAGCTAACCATATATAATTGAAGATAAATTAATATATATATGTATGTGTGTGTGTGTGTATAAAATAATACATAAGCAGCAAGACTTTGGCAATGGCGATCAAACCATAATATCTAGGAGGAATAACTACAAAGATAAAAACAGTTGTGCACGTCCCATATGGTATAGATAAAGCTGTACTCAGGGGTGATATAGAAACCAATATGGAATACCAGTTTAGGCTGAGTATACCTTTAAATATATATATATACACATATATAAATATATATAGATATAGATAGATAGATAGATAGATAGATAGATAGATAGATAGATAGATATAGAGAGAGAAATATGAACATAATGTCACCAATTACCATTACTTTGGCTTGTGACACTCCTACCATATCTGAGGCCCATTATAAAACATTAATATAACCCTAAATGGCCTGTTAATAGAGTCTTTTGCTGAGAACATCTACTGAGTTGTTTAAAGAACATAATTTCTGCGCAAAAGCACCAAAACTTGCATCACACATTATGGCTGATATTTATTAATTTAAACTGATATCAGGAACTCTCAGAAAAAATCAATGTTTAAGATGTCTAATAAAAGTATGTATAATACATTTATTGAATGTATCGACATTGTAATATATACTTATGGCTATACTTAACCCTTTGAGTGCCAGAGGGGTACGCAACTCATTGCTCTGCACTCAGAGGGTTACAAATAAAAATGGAGTTGTTATTGGTAAAACCAGCTGGGTTGAGACCTCTAGCATTTAAGAGGGTTAAAAGCTCAATTTAACACTTTGAGTCCCAGATGGGCGTCCAATGCGTTGCATATGCCTCTGGCACCCAGACGGTTAAATCAATGGGAATTTGAGGACTATTTGTCTCCCATGGTGAAGTTGATTTGCTCACAAATTCTGTATGATGTGAATTCAATTTTATATATGTTCATTATTTTATTTTTTTTTTATAAAACTGACACTTCCAGCTATACGTGTGTTGCCTATCCCAGCTGAGCTGATTTCTTGGGTAACAGCGGGGTAGGATGAAGACATAATGCTCACATATATATATATATATATATATATATATATATATATATACACACATACATACACACACACACTAACACACACAGGTTAGGATATACACTATTTCCTACTGTTATGTAGTAGGGTCCAGTGCACTAGTATCTTTTTTTTCTTGGGAGAATAAGCATTTTTTGTGTGTGTAATATCTGGCAACATACACCTACATTATTTTTATATTAACCCCTTGAGTGAAGACCAGAGGGCTGCGCGTTACACCACAATCTGATCCTCAATGGATTACAATATTAGTCTGCATAAATATATTAGATATTTATTTCGTTGTCAGATTAACATTACTTTGGTTAAGTGTATACCCCTAACCTGTGTGTGTTTGTGTGTGTGTATGTATATAAATATAATATATAAAATAAAACGCTAGAATGTTTGTCCCATGCAGTCATGCGCAGTAGAGACTGCCCAAACGCACAGAATGCTGGGAGTTCTGTGCTGGGAGCATTCTATGCGTTCGGGGTTCACTTTACAGAACTTACCTGTGTGTGTATGTTGGGGATTCTGTTCTATATTCACTTTATTTATTCTCACAAATTATTATTATACTCAGCACTCCATAAACAATCGACAACACTCTTAAACTGTATATTTTACACCAACCTGTCGGCCGATGTGTTGTTACTATAACCATGGTTAGTTGTTAGTCGCTTAAATGAACCATTTGGCACTATGGCACTTTTACTCATTGGGCATTATGTATAAACGCGTACTGGTGCAATTCTGGAGCACGCTGTCTGTACTGCCAGATACAAATAAATATCCCACAAATTTCCATCGATGTTTTTGACTCCTCAAATGCTAGTGTGTAAAACAATGCGTTGAAGAGATCTCCAGCATTCACGGGGTTAATTATTCCACTAAAATAATTGGACACCTTATTTGCGCCACAATTGTTCCAGTGTTCTTCTGGATGTCCTTTTTTATTCTGCATGTTTACATAATTTAGAAATGACTAACGTTTCGACCATCATTTCGTTACTCCACAGACACACTCACGTTGTCTCTTCATTAGATGTACCGTACGTGTCTGTCAGTATTAGTAATACTTGTTCATTAGATGTACTGTGTCTCTCAGTGTTAGTAATACTTTGTTCAATAGATGTACTGAAAGTGTCTGTCAGTATTAGTAATACTTTGTTTCCCACCCACATTACCCCAGTCAGTGACACATCGCCATACCACAGTCCCAAGGTGGAGGAATGGAGTAGTCTGAGTAGGAATGGTTTCCAGTCCACCCAGCACATGATCAATGGTCTGGACAAGAGCTCACTGGAACAGGAGGTCAAGTACAGCCAGGTAAGGAGGGTAGGGGAACAAAATTACACTTTACAATGAAATGTTCTGCTCTGTCTTGTATGTGTAATTATTATTTATGTAGCATATAAGTGCATTCCATTGAATAGAATTGTATCTAAAGTTGACAGTTTTGTGATTCTGTGCCCTGATATAAATCTGTCAGTAGTTGTGCATCATTCTCTGCACAAAGAGCAATCAATCTCTGATCTTCCAGCAGCCTCTAATATAGTAATTGTCACACAGCATTTATTTTAAAGGGATAGCAACCATTTATTTTGACTGTAAATATTCTGCAACTGCATAATGTGTATAGTAAAATTACCTAGATTTGTATTATTTTACCTTTTTTGGTTTTTAGAATTGTATGTCCCTGACATTATGCTGCCTACATCTCTCTGTCCAGAGACTTTTCAACTCCACCATCAAAACAGGAGTGTGATACAATGTAACACGATCCCTGTTGTGCTGTATTTTTTACATTGTATCACTATATTTGCCTGCACAGTCCAGAGAGTTGTTAGGAACCTAAAAGTGAAAACTGATAGGCTAAGATGTAAATTACATAAATAATAACATTGTAGTAACTTTGGCTTTACATATTATGCTTTTGCAGAATCTGTAAAGTCAAAAAAGGTTGTTGACTGTCACTTTAAATATATGTAACCACATTTCATTTTGTGTGTTAGTGTTGCTTTAAATAAATCTTGTGCAGGGTCCTTGTTTCAGCCTCAAAAGTGACAGAGCTGTAATGTCTGTAAATTGTTCATAGGAGAGTGGTGGGTACAGACTTCTATAAAATACCTGCCATATCATATCACAGATCAAATGTAGACAATAAAAATATCCATGACTACATAGATGAGGGCCACAACATTATCCATATGCATGAGAAAGGCAAGTTTAGTACTGCATTTTTCTGAAATAGCCTATAAAAATGACAATTATTATCCTTTACTCATATAGCACCAACTTATTCTGTGATACTGTACAATAGGAAACAGACATAGGGAGACATTAAACAGTAGGAATGGAACACAGAATACAAATGAATCAGAATGCCCTGCTTATGGGAGCTTACAGTCTAGAGGAAGGTAGCATATGTTGGGTGAGATTCACTAAGTGGTGATAAAGTGGAGATGCTTTCTCTCCAGTTCATCACTTCTCCAATTCCTATGTTCTTCTATGGAGCCTATGTACTAAGATTTTGTCAACTTTAGAGATCTTAGTGCATAGGCTGCACAGAATAACATAGGAAATGGAGAAGTGATAAACTGGGGAAGTCGTCTACACTTTATCACCGCTTAGTGAATCTCCCCCTGTTATTTGTGTTATACATTATGAAGGAAATACCCCATAACATCATTGTGATTGGTATTGTTTTAATGGTTCATATTTAACCCTTATGAGTGCCATAGATATATCCCAATGGATGGCTCTCAGGTACACAAATGAGTGCAACTTATTTATTAAGAGATAGGCTTTTTTAATTTTTTTTTTTTTTTTTTTTTTGGGGGGAGGTACTCAGAGGTGCCAAGTACATGAACCAGTTTCCCCAAAAATAAGAAGGCATTATCCTATATGCTAATGGTCTGCAAATATAAGACAAGACATAGTACAGACACCTTTTTCCAAAAGAATAACACTACTTCTTAGCACAAGGGAACAGAAAAGCAATTCTGGGACAGACCAATACATATATAACTTCCAATGACTTAAATGAGGCTTAACCCCTTTAAGGCATGGGAAACCTATCTAGCATTTAAGTGGTTAAAATGTCCTTTTAAATTAATGTAAAACTGGGGAATTTTGGTGCAGTTCATGGCCGGTGCAAGGATTTTTGTCTACACATGCGAATGTGCATTTTGATCCCCCACCCCACCCCTGAAACCCCCCAAAAAAATTAGCAGCTCCCCTTGTTTTGGCGCCCCTCTGCTGCGGCGCCCTAAGGTGGCTGCCTAAACAGCCTTATGCTAGCACCGGCCCTGGTGCAGTTGGTCTGCCCCAGGATTATTCAGCTTTAGTTTTGTACTTAAGGCAGATAGGAGTGAATGTACCATACCGGTGCTGGTATCTATTCTGTAGTCTTGGCTCTGCTAATGCAAAGCTATTGTTAATTACACAGAAAATTCTCACCTTAGCAACATAACTCCAAGGAGAGAGCAGTGGGGTAATCTGTGGGTGTTTTGGGGGATACTTTTCCTCTACGCTTCATATAATGCCATGTATTAACCCTTTGATTGCTACAGGGATGTGAAACGCATTGCCTTGGATGGCAATATACACTCCTGTAGCACTCGACGGCTTAAAGAAAGAGAAGAGGAAATGGTGTAACTATTTTCCTGCGTCCGCTATGGGGAAGGTGTAAAGGGCTGGTTGGGATTAAAGTCTTAAAGACAGCGGAGTGTGTGCATGGATATGCACTGCAGAGATCATATGTTCTAGTGCGGTGGATTCCAGCCCCATCCTCACGGGCACCCAACCGGCCATGTCTGTAGGATTTCCTTGCTTGTGTACAGGCAAGTTAATTAGTAGCTCTGTTATTTCACTAACTCTCCGAGGGGAAATCCTAAAGACACGGCTTGTTTGGTGTCCCTTATGAGAGGGTTGGAAACCACTGTTCTAGTGAAGGAGCACTCAAACCTGTCCCCAGGCCCGTCCCAACAGTGTGGGTTTTCTGAATCTCCTTACTTGAACACAGATGAATCAATCAGTGTTTCATTCATTCGGAAGGATCTGTTAATGTCATTCACTTATGACTGAGAATAGCTTGAGGATATACAGTTGGGGGACTTGATGATAAACTTGAGCTCCCCTTTTCTAGTGCATACCCCAAAATGCACTCACTGGTGTTGGATGCCTCCTCCAGTGGAGTTGTACTAGTGAATTTGTATGTTCACTCTATAGTCTCTCCCAGTGTATCTCAATGATAGTTCATTCGGCACACAGACATATCCACTTTTCACAATTTCTCTCTTAATCAGCATTAGCTCTGCACAAACAAATAACCAAATTGTGTCTATGGCCTATTTCACATGGGTGACAGGTCTGTTGCAGCCCTCTGTCGCTCATGTAACTTTTTTCACCTAGCTGCTGTGTTCCACTGATGACCCAGACCAGTATTTCTTGATGTTCGTCCTCAGACACACAGGTTCTCCAGATATCCCGCTTAATCACAGAGAGTAATTGGCAGCTCAGTCATTGTGATTGAGGTACCTGTGCTTAATTAAGGATATCCTGAAAACCTGACCGGTTGGTGGACCCCGAGGACTGGAACTGAGACTCACTGGACTATGTAAATTACCAGGAATCTGTTCTTTATAGTTTGAGTACACTTTCAGTAGATATGGGAAAATAAGTGATGTAATCTGATTACACTAGTGCTTTAATCTGTAAAATTATTTCCATACCAGTAAAAGCATTAATCCATTGGGAATATTTTACATAACAGAGCTACAGAACTAGAGTTCTGGGATTCAGTAAAACTAATCAAAGCATTTGTATGAACCAATACCTGGAACTGATCACTTTCACCCATTTATATGTCATATGTTGAAAAGAAAAGTGGAGGGGTTCTGGGATGCACCATTTGCACTATGGGGGAAGAACTAAAAATTCAAAAAATCCCCATTGATTTAAATGGGAATTTTGACCGTTGAATGCTAGAGAGGTTATCAATGCACCGATTGGGGATTTTTAGTTCTCCCCTACAGTGCAAATGGTGTGCCCCAGAACCCCTCCTCTTTTCTTTTGAACATACGATAATGCATAACAATCTCTTGGGTGCCTTGAATACCTCCTGTAGATTCCAGAGGGTAACCTTGAAGGACAAGAGGAATGCACAATGCATTTCTTCACAATGAATTGCTCACCCCTCTGGTCCTTTAACCCCTTAAGGCCGAAGAACGTACATGTATGTCATGGGTAGAACATGCCTAAAGGACCCGTGACGTACATGCGTGTCGGGGATCCCATGGTCTATTTTGTGCATAAGACTCACAAAAAAAGTTTGTAATAATAAAAGTATATGAACGAAACCTAAAACTGCTTGTAGTCTAACTGTAAGAGGAATTGAAGGCCTGGATTCCATTGTAGGTGATACATGAATGTGTATGATTTCTATTGCAGTCCATGGGGAAATTTGTAGTTAAAACTAGTGATAAAGTTATCAACTGCAGTGGAATCCAAGACAAGATTATTACGAAGTATACATGTATTTGTGGGGAAAGAAAATCATTCAGACATCGCTGTTCCTTCAGTCTCTCTGTAATGGGAGAAATGACTGTATGCAAAGGACTAGAGAAAGATTGTTGTGCGAGAGGAGATGCACTAAGAAGTGATAAAGTGGCAATGACGTCTCCAGTGATATCATTTCTCCAATACCCATATTATTCTATGGAGTCAATGCACTAAGACTTCTCCAACTTTGGAGATCTTAGTGCATAGGCTCTATAGAATAATATAGGAACTGGACAAGTGATATCACTGGAGACGTTATCTCCACTTCATCACTCCTTAGTGCATCTCCCCCCACAGGTCTCTTCGTCAGGCATAATAAGAATGAAAACTGAATACACAATACATGACAGGTTAAACAATAATGCAAATTATTATAATATTTAAATTCCACTGGCAGTGAATATTCTTATCAGTATTATATACAATTCATTATCTAGGCTCCAACAGAGTCTCTTTGTAACCAGCTAAATGATATAAACAATGATTTATTACCTTTTTGATGCGCTGGTGAATTTTTGTCTTTAGCCAGATTAATATATGAATGCATAAATAATTTTGCAAATAAATGAATTCAATTGATGGGTATAGTATAAGTCACACATTTATATAGTTGTATACATGTATGCAGAGATTTACAAAGAACAGTATTAGTAGTACAAGACAGGGCCTGGAGCATCACGCTTGTGTGCGTTGTACAATATCACATTATTAGAGATTAATTAGAAAAACCAAGTGAAAAAAACACTGGGAAGACCATTTCGCCCCGAAGAGCTTGCAGTTGATTGGGGATTGGTACTATAGATCAGGCATTCACAGTTACATACATGTGAAATGTAGCTTTTCACATGTATTTTCCCCATTTTTGTTAGGTCTCCCTTTCGTCTTTCTGTGTGCTTGGCCTGATTAACAAGGGCCTGATTGAGCTGGAGCTGGACGTTATGATGAACATATTCTGCTGGAAAGGCGTACAGTGTTCTGCAGACACAGTGTAAAACATGGCAAAATGCAGCATTCACAGGCCTGGTTTAAAGCGGAACATTCACCTGGTATAAAGTCGCCCTCCAATTATTAAGCATTTGGAGACTAGCTTCATAATAGTTCTATTAGATCTCAGAAGTACCCGATTAAAATAATCCTTAATCTTCCTAGACTGATGGCCAGATTAGTGCCGTCTGCGCGCCTGCGCCGTCAGTCTCTTCCGGTGCCTTATGGCACAGTGCAATGCTTCTTACAGGAGACTGGGACTGACAGCGCAATGCGCTGTGTACCCCTCTGGCACTCAAAGGGTTCATTATTGGAGGTCGACTTTATACAAAGTGAAACTTCTGCTTTAAATGTTAGTTTTCCATATGTTAGTAAATACAAGCCATTTATGTGACCCTTTCAGAGCATAGATAAGTAAAAGCCACATGGCAGATCTCACGGCTTAGTACATGACCCCACCATAGACATTAAAATCCTCCCTCTGTTTCAATGTGTTTTATTTGTCTGCTACAGTAAACCGAGTGCAACACTTCTGCTAACGTGAAATGTATTCAGCTGAATCTTACACATACCTGAGAACTTCCAAAATGAGCGCACCTTATATATTTCAAATATTAATAATTATTATTATTGATTATTATTAATCCTTTGTACTGCCCATAAAATATATTATAGGTTACATCCTTGTATGGAGCACCTCTAGGTTACAGCAATCAGTCCATAATAAACTTATAACATGCTATAACATGCAGGTATCACACACAGGACAAGGAGGACTTCTGCCTCTGCCTTTCTCATAGAAATGGTGTCAATTTAGAGACTAAAAAACAGTCAGTTGGTGCAGATCCCGTAGTAGGTAACAATGGACTTTCTCACCCTGAGAATGTGGTCATTCACCCTGAGATTTGGATCTACACCCTTAGTGTCAGAGTCAAACCCTGACAACTTTCAGGTATGCTTACACTGCGATACACCTAGGCTGTTTTACAGCACCACTGTTATACTAATTTAGATGTAGGGTCACCAATAAATCCTTTTGGCTGCAAATACAGGATGAAAAGTGATTTCCATGCAGTGGTGCATATGTATAAATTCAAAAGCAGAGTATACTGGGTGCTGCATTATGTGAAGCAAATACACATTTCCATCGATTTAAAGCGGATCCATCACCTTTTTAAATCAAAAAACAGTCTTGCCTATTACCGTAACCTCATTTCACCTTATGTGAGGTGAAAGATGTGTATTATATATTATTTAAAAAAAAATAATAAAAATAAAGTCCTCACAGGACACTAACACATTTTCCAGTGTGCAGATGTCATTAACCCCTTCGTGACCGCGGTCCTGGGAAGTAACCTTCCCTTAAGGACCGCTCTGAAGATTCTGACGTGCCAGTACACGTGACCTGTGACGCACACCGGCACGCATCGCTGGGGACTGAGAGAGACCTCTCCAGTCTTGGAACAGTCAATTTCACTCCCCGTTTTTACTTACAGCGGTCCCGGAGGAGCACTGTAAGTAAAATGTACGTGGCATGCTATGACCTTCACTGGTCCTTAACGCAAAAACCGCGTGACTGTCATAGTACAGCACACGGTCATTAAGGGGTTAAAGGAGAGAATGACAGCCAAGGAAGCAGGTGGCAAATGCAATCATGTTGCCCACTGGATGGAGCTCCCGGCTGCCTCTTCAGGGGCTCATAGGCATAGAGGTCATTGGAGGGAGGAAAAGTGGGGGGCTCAAGATATGGTATTAATGTGGGGGATAGGGATTGAGGGGAGACCAGCATTTTATTTATTTATTGTGGGTAGAGGGAGAGATAGGGGATGCGTATTATACACACACATTCTTATGTTTTCCTTAAAATCTTGGGTATAATTTACATCAGGGTATTATACACAGGTATGTATTATATCAGAGATTTTATGGTTATTAAAATGAAAAGGTTACTTTAAAATAGGTTATTTTTTTCTACGATTAACAATTTTCTTTCTTTTTTTTTTTTTTAAAGCGGATTTCTAACCTTTTCAAGTCCTCCCCCCCAAGTGGGAAACTCCTTCTTAAAAGGAGTTGTATGCTAATTCTTCCTTATCAATTTATTCCACCACTGTGGTACAAACTGCTAGGTTTTCTACCCAGAAGGTGGAGAGAGGTGATTTTCTGGACATGTGAATATTAATTACATATCTTTATCTGACCAAGTCAATGAGCAAAGCTCTGCTCACATTATACTCCCCCAACTACTAAACCAAAAGTCTCAAAATCTATAATCTTGTTAACAAAGCAAAGAGCGCAAGGTATAGGCAGTTTAAATAGGTACATTATATGTGACTTAAGCTGTGCAGATAACAGGTCACAATAAGTGGGACCTTTAACCCCTTGGAAGCACTCTAACATCCAAGGAGTTAATTTTATAAGCATTGTTCAATCGCTCTACAGTTGCCTTTATAATATGACCCAGTATCACAGTAAATTTGATGCCTTTTTTCTCCCTCTTATATGATGAGTAAATAAAGTTGTGAAAAAATAATATAAATTGATTTATATTATTTATTTAACAAATATCTGAAACCTACAACTCTTTTCCCTATGTTTCTTAGATCAAATTAGGTTGTGGAGAAAAAAATAATTGGGCAGATTTTCTTGCCGCTTCTCGGTGTTATGTCTGTGAGAAATTGGTTCAGAATATAGCTATGTGTGAAGCCAAAATGATGGAACAGTTCTAGTGAATCTAGCACATTGTAGTATTATGAAGATCTGGTACAGTTGTTCCCAACCAGGGTGCTGTGGTCTTTAGTGTACCATGAACCTCACCTTTAACCGGGGACGCATAGGAAAAATGCATACTGCAGGACTGCTTTGATTTCAGTCAAGTACTGAAATATGCCTATTTCTCATGTGTCCCCGGTTAAAGGTGAGATCTGATCAGCCTAATGAACATTCAGTTAGGATGTCCCTTAATTACTATAAAGCCTTTGGCAAAAATGAGAATATATATTTATGGAGATTTTTAGGCATAATGTGTTTATTTTTGTTACTGAGATTTTAAGATCTAAAAACAACTATATATTTATGTGTTTAGAAGCTTTCTTGCTGCTTGACAAATGACCCATAAATTGTTAAGTTTGCCCAAAAAATTCCAGATTGTGTGTCCGGGAAGAGAACCACTGATCTGGAACAATTCTAGGGCAAACCGACTGTACAATTGGGAATAAAATGAAAATTCCAATTTTGTTAAAAAAGTGTTTTAACCCCTTCAATGCTAGAGGTTAATCGGCTACTTTATAAAGAGCACATTTTCAATATAAATATGCAAAAAAAACAAAAAATTGATTAAAACAAAAAATAAAATGTATATACCTTCTCTGTAATACAGTAGAGAAATTTTAGGAGTCAGAAAGAAATTTTATTTACCCACTTGGGGCTAAATTAGAAATGGCTTCAGTGAGTGTTTTTTTTTTTGCCTTCCTCTGGATCAACAGGGTGTTATTGGCATGGGCTGGGCTTGACGCACACATGTCTTTTTTCAGCCTCATCAACTATGTTACAATGTTACTATGTTTTTATGTAGAAAGCAAAAGTAGAACAATTCTAGAGCACACCAACTGAACCATAGTACGGAAATTAAATGTTTGGTTGATTTAAAGGGACTTTTAACCCTTTGAATGCCAACAAGGTCTCCAACACATTACATTGGAGACCTTGTTAGCATTCAAAGGGTTAAAAGTACCTTTTATATCACTGTGACTTTTTGAAATGCTTTGTTGCCCTTATATTGAGATTGGTTTGACTTAGAATTGCTCTCCTTTTTTGTACATAAACCTTAGTATTCTTAGAGAACTGTATGATTTGCATAATAGAAGCATTTTCCAAACACAGCTAAATAAGCAGTTTCCCCGCACTGCGCCCACAGCATAACTTAACAATTAACCACTGCAACCTTCTATATTTATCTAATTAACTCATTTCTTGCCAAAGTGCCTAAATATAACTTCTGCTATAAAAACATTTCTTTTATGTTGGTTGTTGCTGCTGTGAATGAATGTTTTCTTAGGGCTGTCTAACAGGCTACAAGAGGCCTATGAGTCTAAAGCAGAAGTGAAAAAGCTGTTCTTAGACTGCAATACCCATCATCCTCCTTTGTCTTGCTACTGGCTATTGATGATGGAAGTTGTGTTGAAACAAAAGCTGCCCAAAGAATATGTTGGTTAGTCATGTAGCGCTGCTTCTTATGAAGACATTGGTCAGATGGTCAGATCCAGTTTTAATATAAGCAAGCTGAAATAATATTTATATCTTTTTAGGCTTGTTTTATCAATTGGTCATAAAATCTTTCCATGTGACTTACTGGATCTGCTTTATCACACAGATATATTAAGACATTTGTTAAAGTGACCCTATCACCTTAAATATGTTTGATATTGAAAGAGCTTTCAAAACTACCTATATGTTGTATTAGCCATTTTGTATATAGAAAACAATTTTTATTAGTTATTTAGATGTAGATTATGCTAATTAAGTAATGATGTGCTGGCACTTCCTGTCTTAGTCCTATATTACTACCCCCACTCACTGACACTGCTCAGAATGCTCTGGTCACATACCGTAGTACTATAATGTTTAGTGTTGTTGAGAAAGGGAGGTAACATAGAACTAAGACAGGAAGTGCCGCAGCATGACTTAATTGGCATAATTTATAAATCTAAATTGGGAAAGCTGGGCAGGAGACCATTGTCCCCCAGGCTGGTAATAAGTCTAAGCCAGCAGGCCACTGCCTCACTAAATTTCCCACTTGTTGCTATAAATGGAATACACATAGTTTATGGAGCTACACTAGTAGTTTAGATCCACTTCATTTGTAAGCTCTGTGATGTCATCTGTTTAGCTCCATTTCAGTTGTAAGCTCTGTGGTATCAATAATGTAGTGTCATTTCAATTGTAATCTCTGTGATATCAATAGTGTGCCACAATTTCAATTATAAGCTCTGTTATCCCCTTTCCTCACTTCATAAAATGAATGCTAGTTATAAAATTGAAAAAGAGGGTGATCTGGGACATTGGGCTGAAATGGTAAAAATAGGCCCTCCCCTGAATTTAAACATCTCTAATTTATTTTCTAAATGAAAATGGTTAATACAGCCTTTAGGAGAATTTGAAAGCTTTCAAAATCACCAAAGCTGAAAGTGTTCCTTTAAAGAAACCCCTACACCAGATGTCCCCTTCCCTTTGTCACCTGTAAGGGATATTCAAAGTAAAAATTCTTCAATGAGCAGCAGCAGGGTTGCCAGCCAACAGTATAATTTACAGACAGTCAGTTAAAATTTGCTAAAAGTGTAAGTTTCCATAATAAAAATCACAAAGCAAAGACATTAATACAGTTTGCATTAGTTAACATTTTGTGCCCTTTACTATAAATTTGTGGAATATAATGCTGTTTCAGTTTATATATTGATTTGTTTTGCTGACTGCATATTATTAGTTAAATTGCAAGAGGAGTAAAATGGTGGTTTATGGAATAGTATGAGTAAAGAGATAATTGTTAGTAATTTATTCAATACTGTCAATAAAATATTTTTAGAAGTTGGCAACGCTGAGCATCAGTTATGGTGAAACCTCTTTGGAGAGCAACAGCAGCACCAAATCCTCATAGTTGCAGCTGTGCACTCTTTGCCCAGCACCTGGATCCCCTTCCAGCAGCTAGCTCTCTTTCCACGGAATCTTGCACTTCTCTCTCCCTCTCATTGGGGTGGACGTACTAAGAAACTGGAATTATTTTTCTGAGGCAAGACCAACTGCACTCTAGGAGACAAACATCCCCATCGATTTATATAGGCTGTTAACCATTTGAGTGCCAGGTATCCAGTGCATGGCAATGCATTAGATACCTCTCTGTCACTCAAAGCTTTAAAGGAAAACTAACCTTCAAATAACTTGGAGTTATGTATATTATCACTTAAATACACCGTACTTTATTCTAGTATCTGTAGATATCTATTTATTTTCTGAGACCTGTAGTCTAGTGTTGCATACGCTTTGTGGGAGCAGCCATTCCTACCTTTTCTAGGGCTCTATGACTCCCATTGCCATAGCAATCTTGATAGGTGAATGAAAAATGATACTGGTGCATTGTTTGTAAATAGGCTAATTTAATGTAGCAGCCTTTAGTACCCAATGTCCTTGTGTTTTAATAATCTCAATATATTAACGGAATCAGTTCTTAACCAATTAGTGTCTGAGAAGCACTTTCTACATTTGCATTAAATCTGCAAGTTTAGAATTAGATTTTATGGATTTATTATAAAATAACACATATTTACAGATGCTAGCTGGGATTATCTGACATTTAAAATTATAGAATCCAATTTAATTTTAGGTGTTCCATTAAAGCAGTGGTTTGGAGACCTTTCTCTCATTCAAGAGGTTAAAATTATCTTTTAAATGAATGGGAGGTTCATTAATGTTCATTTGTCCCCTATGATGCAGTTGGTTTGTCCCAAAATTATTTCATTTCTACTTAATACATTAGCCTCAATGTCATCAGTCTGAAATGTCTGATTCATCAGTATTTCTACTATTCTCTCTGTTGTTCAAGTTTACAAAAGTTATCTAAATAGCAGTTGACGAGTCACAGCTTAAGGACCAATCTTCTAGAGCAGGGCTGTTCAAGTTCAGTCCTCAGGGGCCACCAACAGGCCAGGATGTAAGGATTTCCCTGATTAAGCTCAGGTGAGTCAGTCACAATGAATGATCCACTGATTAACTCACCTGTGCTTAATCAGGGAAATCCTTACATCCTGGCCTGTTGGAGTTTCTCGGCTGTAGTCCTCCAGCAACACTACCAGTACAGGTTTTCAGGATTACACACCTACACTCAGGAATGTAAATCAGTGGATCACTCAATGTGACTAGAAAACCTGTGCTGTTAGGGGTGCTTGAGGACTGATGTTGAGAAACTGTGATCTAGAACAGATGTGGGCAACTCTATACCTCAAGAGCTACCAACAGTGCATGTTTTGAGGATATCACTGCTTGAGTACAGGTGAAATAATCAATGACATAGTCACTTTAATTGATCCACCTGTTATCAAGCAGGTATGTCCTGAAAATATTCGATGTTGATAGTTCTTGAGACCCACAAATACCCATCCTCGAAAATAAGAGGTCTATGTGCCTTTCCTTTTACCTGATGAATCCAGGCCTTAATGTAATTTAGATCCTCATATGTTTTTCATTCTTAATTAAAAGTTCCAAATGCCACATTTCGGGACACTGGCAGCAAAAGAAAAACTTCTTTGTATAAATATTCCCAATGTGCATAATTTAATAATTTCATGAGTCGTTAGGGAACTTTGTAATGCCCAGATGATATTGTAATGGAATATATGCTCCATACATATCCATCATATTGTCACATACTTTAAGCTCCATAAAGATTTGCCAGGTGTGGATGGTATAAGCTTTCCTGACCAACAATTTGTCTTGAATGTAACAAACGTCTTATGTGACAAACTAGCTGAAGAAAAAAATCATGCCGTGTCATAAACAGACATCTCAGCTGGGTAAATGATTAAAAAAACCCAAAACTTTATAAAGGAAAGAACACTGTAGTTTCAAAATCCAGTTCAATAGAAAACATTGTAAAATTTAAAGAAACTGTAGTAATTCTAATTTCACATATTATGCAAGTGCATAGTATATACACTGAAATTGCCTATAATATATTTTTCATTTTCATTTTTTTTTTATATATTTTTTCTTTTTTTTTTTTTTCAGTTTATGTCTCTGACAGTGAGCACCCGGATCTCAGTTTCAATATAGGTTTCTGTCTACAGGCCATCACTGCAGACTGCAATACAATGTTACAGTATCTCTGCAGCCCTGAATGCTTTCTTTGCAATTTTACATTGTGTCTTTTTTTCCACTGTATCACTATCCATTCATGTTCGCTGCCAGAAAACTCTGCAAACAGATCCAGGTAGCTCACTGTCGTGTTTAAAAAAAAAAAAAAAAAAAAAAAAATTGGTGAAGAAAAAGAAAAATAATAAATAGGATAGGGAAAATATTATGTACTTGTCAAATATGGAAAATAGATATAAAAATCAAATTAAAATAGTTACTCTTTATTTCAGTCTATTTAAAATATATAAAAATCTCAAAAGTAATTGTATATGGGTATACTACTGTATTAAAAACATTTTTTTTATATTCGGTTTTGAGGAATACTTTAGTTTAAAAATTCCGCCCAAATTCCTGTTGATTTAAATGGTACTTCTATATTTCTCAATGCTAGAGAGAGAGGTCTCCTACACATTACAATATATAGCAGGCCTTTATAGCATTCAAGGGGTTGAAAGCCTAATTTAAGTCAGTGGGGATTTTTACCCCCCCAGCTCTGCCCGTTTGGTACATTTGGTTTGCTCAAGAATAGCTATTTTTTTTTTGTTTTATTTTTAGTTTTTTTTTGGTTTTATGGATATGGCTGAAAGGGTTGTACTGTTTTATAGAGGATGTATGTGAATGTGTCCTTCCCCATCTTTCTTGCATATTTATAGTAAGTCTGTTCTTGATAAATTAAACATGATTAACCCCTTAAGTTTTAGTGGGGTTTGCAAAGCCTTGCGCATTTGTCTCAACACAGCGCATGCAATGTCAGTTCAAATCTCCTATATAATAATTCTCTAAATGTGTGTTTGTCAGAAGCCGTCATGCTCAGTAGAGACAGCTGCACGTGCTGCAGTCATGCACACTACAGACTGCCCGCGCTGCAGCTGATAACGGAGCGGTGCTCTGAATTCAGACCATAGTCCTTTCTGGGCACCAAAGGTCTGAATTTGGAGCGCCCGCTCCATATCAGCCCACGGCGTGGGCAGTCTGTACTGTGCAAGACTGCACTGTGGCCGTTGTTGGGCGGTACTGTGGCCCGTGTACACGGGCTCTCCAACTAGTAGTGAATATAACATTAAAAATAAATAAATGAGTATATAAATAAATCAGGTTCTAAAAAAAATGGATATCAATTGTATGGGCCTTATGCACAAAGGAAAAAGACCAGAGGGGTTATTCATTAAAGCGCGATAAAAAGATGATAAAGTGGTGATGACTTCTCCAGTGATATCACTTATCTTCTTTCTGTATTAGTCTATGGAGCCGATGCACTAACATCTCCAAAGTTGGAGAACTCTTGGTGTATTGGCTCCATAGAATAACACAGGAATTGGAGAAGTGATATCACTGGAAATGTCATCACCAATTTATCACCTCTTTATCACACCTTAGTGAATCTTCCCCCAGGAATTCTGGAACAAATCAACTGCACCATGAGAATGGGTGATAAAAATTGCAAAGCAATGTGAGACACACTGGTACTCAAAGGTTTAAATCCCCCATTTATACCAATAGGAATTGTGTTAATTTGTATTTTCCCTTATGGTGAGGTTTCAGTCAACTAAAAATTGCCAATTCTGGAACAAGCAAACTGCACCACAGGGGAAAAATTAAAACACCAATTGATTTAAATGGTAATTTTTAACTTAGCGAGGTCTCCAACATATTGCTTTGCAATATGTTGTAGCCGTCTCTAGCATTCAAGGGGTTAAAAGCCCAATTTAAATCAATAAGACATTTGGTCCCCTGTAGAGCAATTGGTCTGATCCAGAGTTGAACCTCTTTGGCTTATTGAATATAGTCTTATAGGCGTCAAGCAAGAAAGTGTCACATTTGCTGTTTACAATTTGGTTTTGAAAAAATATTAGAGCCAAAATGTTACTAAATTGCACATGAATGCACATTTGAGCTTTGACTTAGCAAATGTGTTCAAGAAAGTAATCGTCATTAAAATGCCCACCATTTTGTCAGAGGACTAGCGATTGTGCATAATTCAGCAACTGTTTGCATGTATTTTCATGTGTCTGACTAATGATGGCAATACAATAGCACAGTGATTCTCAACATTAGACCTGTGGACACACAAACAGTTCACGTTTTCAGAATATTACAGGTTAATCACAGGGGAGTAATCAATTACTTTGATTGATTTAAAGGAATAGTAATACTTAAAATGTAAAAAAAGATATGTTGTGGGGCTTATCTCCCTGAGTAAAGCAAGGGTACTCCCACTGCTGAGCGATATTTTATTAAAAAATATAACTGCTCAAACTTGAATTTTTTTAGGTGCAATATCACAGTGGCCTGTAAATTCACAGTGGAGCTGTTGCTACACCATCCCACGACTGCTCTGGTGTGTAGACCATAATTCTCCATAGAATGGTGTAGCAACAGCGCCACTGTAAATTTTCAGGCTACTGAGATATTGTACCTAAAAAATGTAAGTTTGAGCTGTTATAATTTTTTTCATAAAATATCTCTCAGCAGTGGGAGTACCCTTGTTTTATTCGGGGACATAAACCCTGCAACATATATTTTTTTACATGTTAAGTATCACTATCCCTTTAAAGCGGAACGTTCAGATAATAGCAAGTCGCCATGCATTCATTAAATGCATGGCGACCAGCTTGAAAATATATGTCTTACCAAAAAAAAAATGTTGTGTCTAAAGGAATCTGTCCTGTTTGGAGACCAGAACTCAGGCTAGAGTGCAGACATCTTGTCTGTGTGCCTGCGCCGTCAGTCCCGGTCTCCATAGAGTAGACTGCTTTGCAACATATGGTCACCGGAAGAGACTGACAGCGCAAGCTCACAGACCGCACTAACCTGCCTGTCAGTTCCGAAACGGGACAGATTCCTTTAGATACAAGTATTTTTGTTTGGTAAGACATATATTTTCAAGCTAGTCGCCATGCATTTAATGAATGCATGGTGACTGGCTATGATCTGAAAGTTCCGCTTTAACTGTGCTTAATTAAGGATATCCTTAAAAAAAAGAACTATTGATGTGTCTCAAGGACTAAAGCTGGGAATCACTGATACAGGAGCATGTGTTATTTAATATCAAGATTTTGCTTCAATACATGTGCAATAGCAAATAGTACATACATTTATGAGTTTCAAAAAAGATGAATGCTCAAGTTTCTTGCACACCGTCATCACTTAGATAAAAAGAATACCCCCCCAAAGAAAATTTGTTTTATTTAATGACAAACATTAGACAGTTGAAATGGCCCATAAAAATGCATTTTGAATGATCTGGTAAAATTTGGTACAAAAAAAATATTTGAAAAGTGATATTTGAGAAAAAAACAATTCTAAATAATGTGTTAAGAATCAGTATCTACAGGAATGTAGATTTATACATTGCTCAATCACATTTGTCTTTAAACTTTCAGATACAACTATAGGGGTGATTTATATATAGCATGGGAATACACATAAAGAGAACTGCTTAAGTTACAAGAATTAGCACAATTAATCATGCAGGATTATTTTTAACATGATTTGCAGAACCCCAGTGAGCTACATAGTCTTTTTGCATCAATTAATATTAGAGGTACAGAGCTAAACATATATTACCCAGCAACCTAATTTACACAACTCTATACTGAACTTCCATTTCATTTGCTTTCAATTTCTGGTAGTTATAATGGTGCACAATTGTTAATGATATTTCAAATATATGTCAAAACCTATAGAGAGAAATTGTAACAAAAAAACTATTTGGGCTTCATGCATAAAAAAAATAAAAAGGAACAATTCAGTAGAAGATCAAGTGCACTCTATGGGATATTTAAAAAATACTGTTGATTTAAAATCTTAATTTTTATTAATTTTCATTCTGTTTAATGATGTGTCTATTGGATAGTCAAGCAGTACGTTTTAGCATTTAAGGGGTTAAAAGTTACAAAGAGATTTTTTTCATTTCTCCCATATAACGATATTCTTAGTACGTCAGCCTAAACCAGTGGTTCTCAATCTATTTTCCGTTCAAGTCACCCTAACACACAATCTGTAATTTTCGGGGCGTAATAAGGCGGCACTATATAAATAAATAATACTATGTCCTCTATAAGGTCATAATGAAGGGCACAATACATAAAAATACATGTATTCTTAGGGCTCACAAGCATGTTAAGAAATCTAAACATATTGTGCCTAAAATTTCCATAAATCTACAAATAAAACTCAACATTCACATTTTTGTCAAAGCGCCGTGCACCCTATTTGAGAAGCACTGGCCTAAATAATCTTTTGCATCACATCAAACTGGGGCTACAGGACTAACACAGCCTTATGTTCAAAAGAAAAATGTAGGAGTTCTGGTTCAACCCATTTTTATTATAGGGGAGAACTAAAAATTCCAAAAATTCCCATTGATTTAAATGGGATTTTAACCCCCTGAATGCGTTTGAGACCTTGCTAGCATTCATGTGGTTAAAATCCACATTTAAATGAATGGGAAATTTTTGTTCTCCACTATAGTGCAAACGGTTTGCCCCAGAACTCCTTCACTTTTCTTTTGGCCCAAAAAGATATAGCATACAGTAATTTCTAGGACAGTGATTCTTAACATAAAACCTCAGGACATACCAACAGATCCCATTCTTTGTATATCTCTGCTTGTTCATAGGTGGGTCATCAGTGGCTGCTTCAATTTGATTGCACTTCCTGTCCTTAAAGTGATAGTAATGTCTGTTTCTAGCCAAGTGTTATATTGTAGATATTAAAAAAATAAGTTCATTATTGTTTTGTGTGCCAAAGGGGTGTGCAACGCATTGTGTTACAATGTGCACACCCCTCTGACATACAAAGGGTTAATCCCTTGAAAGCTAGAGAGGTCTAGCAATGAGCTGGAGACTTCCCTATCATTCACTGAGTTACCAGTCCCATTTAGAGCAATAGGAGTTTTACTTTGCCCCTTATGGATTCATATTGCTGTAGTTTGCATTTATACATAAGGCCCATTGGGGATGTATAAATGTGGTGTAGTAAACAGTGTCCTTAACCCTTCAATGAGACCCCCCCCCCGATCTGGAGGTTGCCAGCCCTAGAGGACCATGGCACTTTTTTTTTTCCACAATGAATTCTGGGATGGCAGAGGGGCTTGCAGTCACCCTGCCATCCCAGAATTCCATGACGTGCCAGGTCCTTCACCAGTCCTTAACGTCCGGACCGGCGTGACAATTTTGGCACTTCATGTGACTTTAATGTGTTGTATTTTTGCAAAGTAACATAACAATATTTAAAAAAATATAATATTACTTTTGCTAACAAAAATGTAAAAAATAAGTTATTTTTTGAAAATGTAAGTGGAAATAGACATTGTCCATATGAGAATTGTGTTGCAAGGAATGTAGAAATATATTTACTAAACATAAAGGAGTATTAGTGGTTAAAGGAATATTAAAGCCTAAAGAAGCATGGGGGATAATTAGTCTGTGCTTCATGCTAGCATCTGTAAAAATTCTGTTTGTTTTATGAGGCCTAAATCTAGCATTACATAAACTCTGCGGGAGCAGACATTCCTGCCTTTTCCAGGGCTCCTACTAATTGTCTAGGACAGTGATTCTCAACCAGGGTGCCCTGGCACTTTGGTGTGCCACGGACATCAACTTAGGGTGCCCTGTGTTTTCTATAAAGACTAACAAAAATAGACCTCTAAATAAAGATTTTTAGAAATGAATATGTACAATATGTTTAGTTTTCTTATTATGATTATAATACCTAATAATAACTGTATATTTGTGTATTATACCCTTCATTATGCCCTTGATAAATTACATTAAATATGTTAGGGGTGCCCCGAATGTTCAAGATTATGTGATAGGGGTGCCCCGAGCAAAAAAGGTTGAGAACCACTGGTCTAGGATTATCTGTAACTGAGCTGAGATTAGATAACAGCCTTTCTGAATATAAAAGCTATGGATACTAATCATAATTAATGAACTGTCAAACAGCACAAACAACTTTAAAGTGGATCTATCATATATAGAGAAGTAATGCCCATTAGTTAGAGCATTAAGCGAAAAAGTTTATCGTTACTCATTTTTTTAAAAAAAAACTGTTATCTACACAAAAATTAATGTTTAAAACGTGCCCAGCAGCCTACTTCTGGCTTGCAGCACTGCTTCTGCTTCCGTCCCACTACCCAGCATCCTCCGATGACGGAGTCTTTCTTTCTCTAAGCTGCAGTGATCTTATTGGCAGAGATCGATATCTAGCCAAAAAGATCGCTCTAAGCTTAGAGACAGACAGCCTCGGTTATCGGAGGATGCTGGGTAGTGGGATGAGAGCAGCCTCTGTGCGGCAATCTGCGGCAAGCAGAAGTGGGCTCCTGGGCTTTTTTTAAACATTATTTTTTGTGCAGATGTTTTTTTTTTTTTTTTTTTTTTTTTTAAATTAGTAACATGTAACATTTTCACTAAATGCTCTAACTAATGAGCATTACTTCTCTATATGTGATAGATCCACTTTAATAAATTCTCTTTGAATAGGATAATTTGCACATGCCATAAAAAGCACTTTTAGGGTTCTGTTTTAGGGATATAACATTTGAATAATTTTGAAATATTTAATTTTTTGGTATTGGCAATCTTTAATTTATAACTTGTTATAAATTAAAATGTATATATGATGTTAACTGATAGATATATCTGCAAAAGAAAAATTCTCATTAGAAAATATTCTTAGATAGCAACATATTTATAAACATATTTACTTCTTTAAAATTTGATCTGTTGCTATGGTCGCTTGTGAAAATTATCAATCATTCTTAACACTTTAAATGCCAGAAGGGTTTATAACATATTGCTCTGGTACGGAAACCTACCAGTAAGAATGTTACTTTATCCCTCACCAACGAACCACATACAAACTAGCATAATTCTAAAGAAAAAATAAAATTAAACTACATTATTTCAGATGACTTTTTTTTTTTTTTTTTAAACCCCATTGAGATACGTATAGCATCCAACAGATAACAAGTTTTTATTTTAAATAATTATAACTGTAATTGTAAAGAGCAGTGAGGGCTTAAATGGTACATATAATGAAAACATTATAAATGCCAAAAAAAAAGCTTGGTGTGACATTCGCTCTAAAATAATTTTATGCGCAAATTAGTTTTATGTTACAAGGCATTGCAGCCTAAAATTAATTAACCCCTTAGGACCTATGATGTGCCAGGACTGTCATGGGAAAACTTCCCTAAAGGACCAGTTACGGTCCTGGCCTATCATGGATTTCAGGGCTACACGCCGTTTGGGGGGCTCTGAAATGGACGCATAAAAAAAAAAAATAATAAAATTAAATCAATTGGCTTTTGTTTTCTTTGGCATTTGTTGTGTAAATAAATGTCAACAGATGTGTTTAACATTTGAGTGCCAGAGGGTTGTCCGGTGCCCCGCTGGCACTCAAAGAGTTAAAGAAGAAGTAACATCTCCAAATAACCCCTCACTTACCTTAATATGTCCATATAGCCTAATCATCCCTCTGAATTTTTACCTTGTGCCATGATTCAAGAGATAACATGTTCAGTCAGTCCTCAATGTCACATTAATGGAGGCAGACATGACAGTTGTTGACATTCTTTTCAAACTGAAGCAGGCTGAGTCCATGAGCTGCTACTTAACTCTATAAGGACCAGAGAGATATACCGCATATTGTTGAGCAATGCACTGCATACCCACCTGGTGCTTAACCCTTTAAGGACCAGCTGCACAGCCAGCACTTAACCCCTTAACGACCCTTGACGGTCATAGTACGTCAAGGGTCGATCTGACTGAACGACCCATGACGTACTATGACCGTCATGGAGTTCCGGGCTCCCCCCGCGGCTGCATGCCGTTCGGGGAGCCCGGAACCAGAAAACGAAAAAAAAAAAAAATGCTCCGCGGACGTTCAGTCACGTCCCGGCGCAGATTCCCTGGTCTTTAAGGGGTTAAGGACCATGGGGGCATTTTTATTTTCATCCAGTGGTACAGTTGTTATTTTGTCCTAAAGCAAAAAGCATTCATATGGATTTGTCAGGGGCTTAAAGGCATAGTAATGTTTCGTTATTAGAGTACAATCAAGTCTTCCTCCTACATCTTTATAATGATATGTAGCATGGGATGCGCCTGCATTATTGGTTCAACAAAGTGTGTAGTATTAAAGGGATAGTAATGTTAAATTATTAAAGTACAAATAAAGTCTTCTTTGTTCATTTATAGAACAATGTGTAGCAGTAAAACCTTAACTTTGCTGTTTTACATTTATTCTCTAATAAAGTTCCCCCTCCCACCCCTTTCACTTACCTCAGCAGCCTCCCCTCAGATCTGGAATCTAGTTCTGGGACCAGACTGATTGCAGCGAGGGACAATCTTCCCTCTTTCAGTATAAGGAAAAGACTGTCCCCTTGACGAAGAAGGTTAGGTTTTCCTTGTGCTGGAAGAAGATTGTCCCTCGTTGTGTTCTGTCTGGACTGTCTTGCTGAGGTAGGTAAAAGAGGAGACAGGGGGAACTTTATTAGATAATAAATGTAAAACGTCAGAGTTTTATAAGGTTTTACTGGTACACATTATTCTATAAATGTAAGAAGAAGACTCAATTGTACTTCAATAATTAAACTTTACTATCCCTTTAATACTTTGTTGAACCAAAACCCAGGAGCATCCCATGTTTTTTCAGGTATGAGCAACACTATCAGAAATTCATGTGTGTGTGTGTGTGTGAGGACTGCACTCCATTTTTTTTAATAGATAACAATTTTGAATTATAGCCTGTTAACTACTCAAAATATGAGTGTTTGTTTAACAGTAACACAAAAGCAGTATCAATAAATTCTAATCAACTTTATTTATACAAAAGTGCACAGTTTTAGGCAGGTTTGGACTTTTCCACCAATCTGTGACGAGTAAATATCCTAATAGACAAATAAGAAATTCTGTAGTAGTCTATGTTAAACATTAGGTGGACTAGTAATTTTTAATCTCCTGACTGGTAATTTGTTTCTTTGACTGGTGAACATTGATTTTTTTCCAATTGAGGATATAGACTTAGCGCTAGTTATTAATTTTATTAAGAAAAGTTAGTTGGGCCCACTGATGGCATGTTGGATACCTGTGCATGCATCAATGCATAAATATTGCTGAAATGGAGAGTAGACATTTTCTTCACTAAATGCTTTATACAGTTTTAAAAAGTAACTGATGGCAGTCACACTCTTTTATACCCACTACATTCAGAGTTATTTAGTTTTAAAGATAGTCACCTCCCACGCCATTCCCCAACATCAACAGGTTCTCCAAAGAACCAGCTAAATAGACGCTCAACCAGTTGCCATGGCAACTTGCACAGTGGTTCACTCACTCTACTGAGTTTCATTATCAAAATGCCTGAACATATGTCCACATGTTGTAAAGAGAGTCACCATAGCACAACATAGGAACTAAAACACTTTCTTTCACACTTTAAAGAAGATTATATTTTCTGGGGGACAAAGCTCATATACATTTATCATAATTGACTGACATCCAAATGTGTTTTTATTATTTTAATACACGAATAGACAGTCCAGAATTGACAACATTAACAAGTGGCTATTTATTGTTTTGATGTTGATCTCCATTCAGGCAAGCACATAAAGATCTGTAAAAACATGACATGTTTATTGTTATACAAACAAAAAAGTTCCATATTTTTCACAGAGTTTATTGTTGAATAAAGATTTTTTTATACAATGTTATGGTCATTTGCATGTAATTAACAGCTCCCGTAAGACTTGTAATATGTCAAATTGTCATGGATATTAATCATATTGTGAAGGCACGAGCAGAAGTTCAAGCGTTTGCCAGTAATTACTACCATGTTTGGTACGTGTTGATGTGTTATATACTAGTTGAACAGCCCGTTACACGGGCCACAGTGCCACTGCCACCCGCTCGCGGGGCACTGCCCGCGCCACTGCTGATACAGAGCTGGATGCGTATCAGCCGCGGCGCGGGCAGTCTCTACACTACGCATGACTGAAGCACGCGCAGCAGTGTCTACTGCGCATGTCGCGGCTTTACACACGTTTTAACGAATTATTGTATAAAAAAGGATTTTCTGTGTATCTTCATGGTAACAAACTGGAGCGTTCCAGAACTTTAATTACCTATTCATAACTTTATTGAGGTATCTCTAGTTAGGTAGCCAATCAAAAAGAGTTAGAAAGTTTGGTCACAGAAAATAATCCAAGGGTTTAACCCTTTGAGTGCCTGAGGGGAACGCAATGTGTTGCTTACCCCTCTGGCACTCAAAGGGTTAAATGAATCTTCTTTTTGGTTGGCTGCTTATCTAGAGAAGCCTCTGTGTATGTGTTCATCTTTCTTCAAGACTGGCAAAATACATTTGGGAAAACATTTGCACCTTATTTACCAAATAGGCTGTAAATGATGACAAGTTTTAAGGGTCAATCATCATGGCTCTGGAAAGTCAGAAGAGTTGGCATAACAGTGTTCAATTATTATACTTGACTTTACCTGGGATTTTCAGTGCTAATGACATGCAATAACGAATAACATATAATCATTTATGTGACTATAACCAATAACAATAAGTACTTTTTATGTTAGATGTCTGTCATAAACTGGGTTTCCCTACAGAAAATAAGGAGTGTGTAGCATTGTATGCCAGTGAATAGGGACTTTATTGGCTTATAAAATTCTCATTTAAAATGAATAGATAAACATGTGCCTGTAAAGATAACACTATTTAGACTTATACAAATAAAAAAAATAATGCTTTCTATTTGCCAGATGTAATTTTATCTTGTTACGGCCCCAATCACCCCCCCCTCCACACACACACAACGTCTTCTTATAACAATCCTAAATAGTTTTTTTTATTTCTATTTATTTTACTGCTTAGACACTTCAGAGGCCTCGAACACAATCCTCAAGAGACTTTTTTTTTATTATTTATTTTACTGCTTAGATGCTTAAGAATTCTTACTCAATGCTCTGGAGACTTTTTTTTACTATCAGTGTAGCTGATACATTTGAACCTCTCTAGACAGTTACCTACTCTGCTTGTTGGGAAATCCAGCCCTATTCATTGGCTGTCTTAGTTGATGTTGATGACCTAACAGTATCCTAAGCAAATCAACTGCACCATAGCACACAAATAATAAAACCCTCTTATTGATTTAATAGGGTTTTTAACCCCTTTCAGTGGAAAATACATCTTCATTCATGGTGAAACGAGAGGCATTCATTGAGTTAAAAGCCTTGTGTAAATCAGTGGGGACTTTTATTTGTCTCATTTGGTGGAGTTGGTTAGCCTCAGTTCTTACAACATCAGCCTCGCTGTTTTCCTGTGCTGGCACTGACAAGTATAATGAGCTGCAGGAAACATTATATTACAGCAGTAATCAGTTGAGGGATTTCTGGATTTGGCTTCAAGAAAAGGGTATAAACAGAGAAACAATTTGAACAAGGCATCTTGGCATATGTTTTTGGTTCAATTTGCCTGTGAAATCCTTATCTTCCCACTGGTTTGTCTTTATACATTGATTTATAGGACAGGATGTTGTTAATGTCATTAATATGGCATGTAGATTACTCCTTTTTGTTTAAACTTATTTCCAAGCCTCAAACCACAAGCATCTTTTGCCTCTGCTGTTTGAGGTAGTCAGAGGAGGCTTATCCTGCCCTGTAAAATATATATTTACCAACGTCAAACATGAAATACTAGCAGATCTAATTCTTTGGATGACAGAGGCATCCCACGGGAAGTGCACTCATGGAGTTAACTTTCTTACATTGGGCTAAATGTATTATATATAGGTTATCATCCTTATTGGCTGGAACAGATCTGGAGCAAGCCAGCTGCAGGTGTAAAGAGCCTGTTTCTGTGTGGTTTCCTAACTTCACATTCACCCCATCATTTTGGTAATTGTGCTATCAGTTATTAATCCTTTGAGTTCCATAATCAACTCTAAAGCAACTGCACTGTTGGGAACAAATGAAAATATCCTGTTGATTTAATTTGTCCTAATTAAATCAGATGGCAATTTTTATCCCACACCCCCACCACCACCACCTTGGTGCAAATGGTTTGCGCCAGAATGGTTCATCCTTACTGTGTACATATGGCCCGGAATGCATATTTTAGGTTACCAGTACCACGTAAGGAAGCAAATAAGGACAGGGTATGGATGATAGCCTCACAGGTTCTTACAGTAATCGAGCTATACAGTGATGCATGCTAAAAACACATTTGTCATACTTACATGTACATACACAACAATCATTAACCAAGTCATTTTCTGAATCATCTGTCCATGAGTGAGAGTGCATGTGTGTGAGTGAAAGGAGAGTGTGAATGAGAGACAGACATCCTGTATACAGGCACACATGTGACAAGAGTTGTGATTTAGTAGAAGGAATTGTAAACATTTCCCCTGTGTGTGTATATATACATCAACCCTGATTTATTTCATTAAATGACTTTTGCATCATAAGCATATTTAGACAGATTTTTAACACATTCATTTATAGTATGAATCGATTTAACTGGTGAGGGTATTGAACTATCTTTGTAATTATGGCAAAATCATCTACCTCCTTTAATCTGCACAGATGCATAATTGATAAATGATAGGTAATTATAATTGATACATATTTTGACACATTCATTTGTGTTATATGCAACGTACAACAAGAAATTGTTAGCCCTTTGAATGCCTGAGAGGGTACGTAACGCAAAGCAATGCAGTGTGGAACCCTTTGGCATCCAAAGGGTTAAATAACATGTTTTTTTTTTTTTTTTTCTTTACATTGTTTGTGACTATAAAAGATCATTTGGATCACTTCTATCAAAAGGCTAGATGGCACCTAGATGAGACACAGTGCAGCCTGTGTACACCAGAAGTATGGATAGACTGATAAGGACAATACGTTTCTATATGAGTGAAAATGTTAGGACAAGAGGCCATAGTCTGAAAATAGAGGGACAGAGGTTTAGATGAAATTATGAAAGTTTTACTCCACTGAGTGGGTAGTAGATAAGTGGTATAGCCTACCAGCAGAAGTGGTAGAACTTAAAGGGGAACTACTACCCGAGACAATCTTTACCTTCACTAAGTCCCCATCTGGCGACTAGCTGCTTAGTAGAGCTAGTCGCCAGAATAATTACCTTATTTAATAGATTTCTCCTCTCTTCCATGGGTGACAGGCAGGACGGAGCGCGGACATCTTGCCATTGTGACGTGTCTGCGCTGTCTGTCCCAGCCAGATCTAGGAGGCGTTGCTAGGAGCCATTTGGCTCCGACTGGGACTGACAGCTCAGGCGCGCGGACGTCATAGTGGCAAGATGTCCGCTCTCCGTCCTGCCTGTCACCCATGGAAGAGAGGAGAAATCTATTAAATAAGGTAATTATTCTGGTGACTAGCACTACTAAGCAGCTAGTCGCCAGATGGGGATTTATTGAAGGTAAAAATTGTGTTGGGTGGTAGTTCCGCTTTAATACAGTGACAGAATTTAAAAATGCGTGGGATAGGCATAAGGCTGTCCTAAACATAAGACAAGACCAAATAAGGTTTGAGGTTTTTACAGTAGGAAAAAATGGACAGGCTAGATGGGTTGAATGATTCTTATCTGATGTCAAATTCTATGTTTCTAATACCTTTTTTTTGTGTCAGGAAGTGATAAAAGGCTTAATGACCCTCATGGCCCTTCTTGTTTCCATTGTAAGAGATCATGTGAGATGCTAAGTTTCCAAAGAATATGGGGCTTTCCCCAAAAGGCTAATGAGCATTATTGCATGCCCCAAGCTGGTAATAAGACCTAAGGCTTTAAATAAGAGATCAGGATCTATAGCACTCTCAACCAGTACCTAGCAACACCCTGAAAGGGACACACTCCAGTGCAGTGCAAGTATTTGTAGCATATTGCATAGATTTTTAAACATAAATTATATTGGGAAAAAGGTGTCTACACAGAACGAAAATGGAGAAAAACATTCATTTTCATATATTTGGTAAAACAAATCAACACTTGTCAGTATATAAAACCTATTCTATTAACTGGAAAGATTGATACATGTGACTACAGTGAGCTCACTATAATAAGGTATAGCAACTTTTTCCAGTTATTAAAATTGAATGTATATATTGACTCATGGACAAATCTGATTTCAGCCCTTTTTTTTTCCCCCTCAGCTCACAGCTGCAGAGCTGTGGTCTGTACAATTGTTTTCTAAGAAATACTACCACGGCCAGATTATCCATTAGGCAGAGTAGAAAACTGCCCATGGAGCCAAGTTTTGAGAGTCAGTATCTCATCTGTGCTATCCACTACCCCATTTTGAAGTGTGGGTGTGGCCATTGCAACCGCAATGTCCCTGAACCAGTTTAATAAAACTTTATTAGTTATTATTTAACCCATTGGATGTTAGAGGTCCCCAATGCATTGGATATCTCTCTATCAACTCCATCAGTGTGTTGGAGACCTCTCTAGCATTCAGTGGGTTAACATCCCCATTTAAATCAATGGGAATTTGTACTAGTCCAGTGCAACTGGTTTACCCCAGAATTGCCCCATTTTCTTTATACATAAGGCCCAATGTTCTCACTTTAGATATTTTTTTGACAACATAATGAATCAATATCAGATCTCTTCTTTTTGTCTCTTTTGTAAATCTCTCTACCACATTTGCCACCCCCTTCCACATAAAAAAACCATAGGTGGTATTACAAGAACTGAGAACGTTGTTGATGACAAAGCTCCCATTTTGTGTTTGGTTTATGCCATATGACCTGCTTTGTTCTTGCATTTCACTGGAATGTTCAGAGTTGAAACTGAGAGTTTACAAATAGTTAGGGCAGCTGATGAAAAGCTAGGTTATGTTCATAGGAAGAGGCATGTCCTCACTAGTCAATCGACTTCATCAACGTGCGGCTTGATAGCTGCCTTCACTTATCTACTCTGTGTGAACTTCTCCGGTGTACTTTTTTTTTTGACTTATGACATAAAACAACATAAAACTTGCTTTTCGTGGCAGTTTAATAATATTTTATTACTTTCAGCAATGAACTACCACAGTAATATAACTGTTTATTTAAGTAAGATATATACATGTAAAAGCATAGATAAATGGGACGTCACATAGCCAGAAATATGTCCTTTTGGAATTATACATTTTTTTCAGTAATCTAAACTTAAGTTGTGAGCAGTTGAGTGGGAAGGGGGGGTCTTGGTAATTTTTACCAGGCAACAAACTACCCTCATATCACGTATAATTATAAGCCTTTGCCTGGCTGCCTTCTTTCTGCGATAAAAACACTGCAACAGTGAGACTGGTGTACTAATGAAAATGGTGCAATTCTGGTGCAAACAATCTGCACCATAAGGAAGGAATGCAATTTAAAGGGGGCTTAAAATCCCATTTAATGCTTGAGAATTTGCCAACTTTTTGACCTCTCTGTATAGCTGGGAACCTGCTGTACATGGAGTGATACACAGGGCTGGGGATGGGACTGTCCAAATGATGTTGAGGCATAATGTGGGCGGGGCTTAGTCATGATGACAGAGATGGGGGAGCTGAGAGTGGGGGGTTTGGAATTAAATGAGTGGGGAAGTGTGAGTGGATGACTGAACTCACAAATTCAGAGAATCAGCTTCAGTCCCTGGAAGTCGGTAATTCATTCTGAACTCCAGAGTCTCAGGAACAGATCCATAGAGTTCCCACTATGCCTCTCTTGTCCCCTATAGTGCACTTGATTTGCTCCAGAATGACTCCACCACTTCTTTTGTACATCAGTATCACTGTTAGTGAGACCACCTCATTGACGCAGACCATTGTAGGTGCAATTCTCAAGCAAAGAGAAAAGAAAATTCCCAGTGATTAAAATGGGGGTTTTGACCCTTTGAATGCTGGAGGGGTCTCCGATGCACTGAGTTACAATGCATTGGAGACCCATCTAGCATTGAAGGGGTTAAAGATCCCAATTTTAACCCTTAGAGTGCCAGCAGGGCATGCAGTACCTCTGGCATTCAAAGGGTTAATCACTGGGAAGTCGGGGACTTTCATTTATGCTATTGGCTTGTCCCAGAATTCCACCTATTTACCATATTGAATTGCACCTTAGGCTCTTTGACTCTATTCTTCCATTGGTTTGCAAGACTTAAACCGGCTTTGCAGTTTATGTGTTCTGCATAAGATGTGATAAGATCTTATTGAATGGATAATATCAGCAATAATTGATTTAACCTCCAAGCAGATTTTTTTGAGGCCTTGTTGGGGAGGGGGTATATGGAGAGGTTTGGGACAAAGGTGAAGTGAGCCCTGGAACTATTTTTATTAGGACTACGCCGCTTGTATGTAGAGATCCTATACAATAGTGGACATTCTTCTACATGTTCAGTTTTCTTATCAGAAAATAAGTATCCGTAACATATTTCAATTCTGCCTAAGGGCAAAAGATGTCATCTAGCACACACACATTTCCATGTGTTGGCACTTTATAAATAAAATAGAATAACGATAACATTTCTGATAATCTCTATTTCTCTCTTTGACATCAGTATTTGTCCAGCAAGTTTTCATTAATTACTCTGTCAAACTGTAGCAGAAGGTTGAAACAATAAAGCTACTCCACACGCAGTAAGGATACTATGTAGACACTCTGGTCAGCATTATACACAGCAGCCACCAATAATTACCTATAAGTGGAGACCCAGGGCTGAATGTATAAAAGGCGTATAACGAAATGTGCAAAAACAAACTTGGCAAGGTGTGAGTGTGTCAAAGTAAAAAGGTCACTGCATCATTTTTATACTTTAGAACAGGGGTGACCAAGTTCTGTCCTCATGGACTTGCAACAGTCTGGGATTTAAGGATTTATCTGTCTGAGCACAGGTGGCCAATCAAAATGAAAAAGCTACTGATTAACTGACATCTGCTTAATCAGGAAAGTCCTTAAACTCTGTCCTGTTGGTGGCCCTCGAGGATCAAACTTGGATACCCCTGCTTTAGACCATTTTATTCTGGTGTAAAATGTGGATGTAATTTGCTGTAATTTATGATGCAATTTGCTATAATTTATGGTGCAAGTTGTGCCCTTTTTTTATACACCACATGCTCCTTAAAATTTCTCTCCTAGCTGTGGCCTACCACCTCTTTTATACCTCACCTCCAGAGTCTTTAAAGTTTGGCACCCTCCCCATCTGTCCATGCAAGACATGTTAGCATGATGTCAGCCAAAATAGGAAGGAAAAAAGGGAACAGGCATAGATGTGTGGATTAGTCCTTCCACGCTGTACAATACATTGAATAGTAAAAACATTACTAACTGTAATAAGGAGAGGTCAGGAATGATGTGTTTCTCACCAGTAAAGGTTCTTCGTCTCAATAAAGAAGCATTTTGAGTAAAGTGAAACGCGTCAGTCTTGACTTCAATTTCCTTATTCCATTTACATTCAATATCTTTATTTAAAGTAACCAATTTTTTTGCCACTTAGTAACTGACTAATTTTTGTTGTAGGGATTTAATATTCTGCTTTCTCCTCTGCCTGATAAATTAAGCCCACAGATGATATCAAAGTAATTGTTTTATTAACAAACACACAGCAGCTGTGAATGAACACTGGCTCTAAGTGGGTAATATGAAGTACAAGTTATATAAATAACTCCAGATCAGTGTAGGTGTTATCATTCCTTTAAGCACTACTAAATCATTTGCAGTGACTGAGCCATTGATCATACACTAGCTCTAAAGCAGGAGTATCCTAAACCCCAATACTGCTGGTATGTCCTGTGAGGACTAACACTGAGAATCAATCACTGGTAGGTGTGAAAGCATACACACCTTTCACCTGTTCAATAGTCTCTTAATATGTTATCCTATTATAGGTCTATTCAACCTATGTTTGTTCTCATTTCTCTACATTGTACATTGCTTTTCATACCTAGCTCCTCGAACTTTAAATCACTATCATTTTTCACAAGGTGCTAACTTATAAATGGTACTGACAAAAGGGTCTTATCTTCAAAAGAAAATTTCAGAACTCTATGACAAACCATGTGCAGAGCAGGGCAGAAGTAACCAATCCCACAATGCTCTTTGATTCTGGGTTAAACCAACGGTGCCATATGGGGGACAAGATACTAATTCCCCAGTTTACCATTGATTTAAACGGGGTTTTTAACACTTTGAATACTAGCGAGACCACCAATGCTTATTGAAGCAATGAAATAAAGACCTCTCTAGCATTCAAGGGGTTAAAAGCCCTATTTAAATTAATGAGAAATTGGGGAATTTGTATTTGGTCCACTATGGTGCAGTTGGTGTACACAAGAATTACTTTACATTCTTTGTACATATGGCCCAAATTTAGAATTTGGTCTGAGTAAGTGTGGGAAAACCAACTGCATAATGGGAAACAAATAGAAATTCCCCAGATTCCCATCCATTTAACCCTTTGAGTGATAGAGAGGTTTCCAGTGTGTTGCGAAGCGATGTTGAAGACCTCACTATAATTCAAGGAGTTAAAAGACATTTTAATAAAGGAGAAATTGTATTTGTCCCCTATGATTTACCCTTTGAGTGCCAGAGGGGTACGCAACACAGTGCATTACTTACCCATCTGGCACTCAAAGGGTTAAGTAGGATTACTCCAGAACTGCTACAATTTTTCTTTGGCCCTAAATTAGAATCTGGTAGGAGCAATTTATGTGCAGATCCATATTGAATTATTCAGGGCTTTTAACCCCTTCGGTGCAACATCTAGAGGGACTCGCATTACCCACCCCCGCTTTAGGCTTATCTGACACAAACTGAGCAATGTAAGACAGATAACCTTGGCATTATGTGATTTGTACTTTTTGATCAAAATATTAGCAGTGTCAAATGCAATATTTCCTTGTTTCCAGAAAAAAAAGTGGGAAAAATTGGGGAAACAAATCGTACAAAAATGTATGTCTTATAAAGTTTATAAAAGAAACAAAAGCATCTCTGAGAACTGTAAGGAACACTAACACATCCTACTTATGAAGGCCAGTTGACTTTAATCTGGTCAAAAAATGAGCATGACACTAAGCATCAACTCTGTGTGGATGGTTCTTCAAAATTTAATCTTTAATTCGTACTAGAAATCTTGGCAATGGAGGCAGACATTTTTCTTTCTGCAGGACTTCAAGTTTCCAAACTCCTCCCAATGTAGTCTTCTTAGGAAGCTTTCAGTGGGAAAGATTTGAGTCCTTGAGACCACAACAAAGAATTATGTAGACTTCTAGGCAATTAAATCTAGTTTATCATTAGGAGAAATAAATGGTTATTTAGAGGGACACTAATGTCCCAAAAAATAATTTATAGTTTTGTAGAGCTGAAACTAATAAACTAAGTGCAACAAACCCTATCTCTCAAACCGCTATGGCTTGAGAGATATAGGGATTCAAAGTTAGGCCCTCCCTCCCCTTCTCCTGATGTCAGCTGTAAAGCTGACAGCAGGAGATCCCAGTCCGGGGACCAGCAGGCGGCTCTGCAGTAGAGTCAGAATCACGTTACTTAAAAATAATTCATTCATTGGAAAGGTCTACAAAGTGTGCTTGCAAACCGGGCACACTTTTTAGACCTTTCCAATGAATGAATTCTTTAGCAATAATGCGATTTCGGCTCTGCTGCAGAGCCTCCTCTCGTTGTATGACTCGATTTTCCCGCCGTCAGCTTTACAGCTGACATCAGGGGGAGGGGGGAACTTTGAATTCCTATCTCTTTCAAACCACAGTGGTTTGAGAGATAGGGTTTATTAGTTTCAGCTCTACGAAACTACAAATAATTTTTTTGGGACATTGCTGTCCCTTTAACAAGAAAATACTTGAGTAGAATGAAAACTGAAAGTGTTAATGAAAGGCAAGCTTAAAGGAATTCCTATATGATAGTTGGTCAGGGGAGAAAAACAAGTCAATGAGTTGTTCTTTATACATCATGCCAAGAAAGATCTTTCCTCGGTGCTCAAATAAAATAACAGAGCCCTTAATCCCACCTACAAACAACTCCACTCCCTTCCTGAAATTGGAGAACACTGCAGTTTTCTTGTACACGAAGTTAAATCACCTGCCACTGAACGGAGAATTCGGATGCTGCCTTAATGTCCTCCTGTTTACTTCCATCCAAATCAATGTCTAGATAAACAGATTGAGTTGATCGCTGTGGCTCAGGTTTAAAGGATCCATTGTGTGAATTCTGAAGGTCAAAACTGCTTCGCAAACAATACTTTTGTATGTGGTCTTTCCAGGGTGGGAATTCAAGCCCCTACTCAATCAGTTGTTCATTTGTTTTCTAAATCTGGAGAAGAGATTAACACGAACATGAATGACACTTAAAGGGATAGTAATGTTTCACAAAAACAGCCGCTCCAATTAATCTTCACAGTATTTGAGCCATGGAGAGTGTTATTTCAATACTATCAGAGCTGTGGTTCAAGAGTAATTGAAGGATAAAGATTCCCCTCCTGCCCCTTTTACCTAGTGTAAGCCATCTCTTCTCAGATGTGGAATCCAGTCCATAGACCAGACAGATAACAGCAGGGGACAATCTTCTTCCTATGAGAACAATGAAAGCCATGCCCCCCTTGACAAGTTTTTCAGGTTTTTCCCTTATCTTAATTGAAGATTGTCCCTCTCTGCAGTCTACCTGGGCACCTCCCTTCTGCTCTGGCTGAGCAGTGTTATATCAGTAAAATGGGCGGGAGGGGGATACTTTGTCATTGAATTACTCTTGAACTACAACTCTGACAGAATTGAAATAATACTCTCCAAGGTCCAAATACTATGATGATTAATTAGAGCTGTTTTATTATGAAACATTACTATCCCTTTAAATCCATTTTTAGTGAATGCTGTTTTACCACGAACACTATGAGACACCGGATGATACCTTAACCTTTGGAATTCCAGAGGGATATCTAGTGCACTGCTAAATTCTATTTAAGCGAATGAGCTCTAACTGCTGTAAAATCTCACATATAATACACACAATTTTGCCCCTCTTCACCTTATGTGACGTGGGGGGTGCATATTATACACGAGAGAAAATAGCAATAATAAAAAAAAATTCCATTGACGCCCTGCTTCCCTCCCTCCCCGCTTACCCATATCTTCCTCTGCCCCTCTGTAATGCAATTTCGGCAGCCCGACATACTTGCATCTGCCGCCCATTCCAGCATTGCCCTGTCAGGACTGCTTCTGCCTTACCAATGGTAATGTCTTTCAAGGACTGCAAGATCCTCGCAGGGCAATACCATAGACCCAATGCACATAGCATTTAGTTCCTCGCAAGACATTACCATTGGCAAGGCAGAAGAGGTCCTGACAGGGCAGTGCTGGAAGCGGGTGGCAGATGCAAGCATGCCGCCTGCTGGGACCCAGTTGGGCTGCCAAAATTGCACTACATAGGGGCAGAGGAGGAGGATATGGGTAAGCGGGGAGGGAGGGAAGCAGTGCAGGAATGGCAGTTTTTTGTGTGTGACAGAGGAAAACAAGGGTTCGTTTTATAGATAGGCACTCTTGTTTTCCCCTAAAAATGTGGGTATAATGTACACCTGCACCTGTAGGGGTCACACAATCCCTCTCATTGCCTAAAAGCACTGGCAGTGAGTGGCCCTAGGCTGAAAGTGGTATTCAGGACTGTGTTTGGTTGCTGAGCTTCTCACTTAGTTATGAGTTGGCTCCAGCCATGAAATTGTTGGTGCCGGAAATGCTATAATTTATCTTGATCTAGTTCTAGTATACTTTACTATTGAGTCCGGCAGTAGATAAGGCTGCTCTGCGTATTAACTTACTGGTCCTCTATCAAATAAGCTGCATGACCATCCCTAGTGCTCTCTAACCCTAGAATTGTTTAACTGTGATGACATCAGTACAGCGCTCCGACTCCTAGGGATGGGCAGTGCATGTGATGGGAAATAAATACATTTTAGACAGATAAATCTGTACAGTAAGCTATATATCTTTAAAATTAAATCTTTGTCCTATGCTTCTATGACTATCTGAATACCTTCACCAGGGTTAATGCCATGGGGCCCCTTTGGACACAAAGTTCCTGCAATGGGACTGCTGCAGGAGCCTCTGCTACAATAGTGGACATTGCATTTAAATTATAAACACTACCAAAGGCATCCAGGTACAATTCCAGTGCCACAGGCTTCAATCTGGGGAAAACAGGAAAGTCTGGTGACCCTGCTCTAAAGCAACTCTCCAAGAATGAACAGTTGGCTAAGAGCTAATATAATAGAACTGTGAGTTCACATCCAAAGTTCGTGGTTGAAAGTATCTAAAAGTGTTTAAGTACCAGTTTTAAATTGTAAGGATTAATGTCATTGAAAGGCTTTTTCAGAAGTGTCAAGTGAATAAACAGGCACTTGACAGGATAGGGATTTAACATACTTTGCTAAACTTAAAGCCAGAAGAAAAATCTCAAGTAATCTCAATGGTGAATATTGGCCTATATCAGTAAACTGTAGGGTTTTACTTCAAAATAATTGGATAGATTTCCATTTAAAAGGTAAAAAAGTAAGTGTATAACAAGTATGTATTGTAGAAAACAAATAAAAAAAAAAATATATATAGGGAAATAGTGTAACATAAAAAAATAATTTAGAAAAACCTTGTAACATTTTCAGAGGCTGAAAAGAAGACCACTCCATGAAGCTGGACCCTTCAAATCCTATAACCCTCTATAAAATGATTTACTTAAAGAAAGTCCAAGCCATTCTTGATTATTTCTATTATATTTTCCAACACCCCCTATTTCCTTAGGAAATTTCGTACCGTTAAACATTCTTAGAAGTTTAGGAATAATAAACATGTTCCTTCTGTTTTAAACAACCAAAATCAGTGGTTTTCAAATTGTGTTCCATGGAATCCCTGGGCTTCCTGAAGGGAGTACAAAAGCATTCCACAGAACCAAGAAATATAATGGCACAATGGGGACAATTACTTGGTACCTGACACCCCCACACACTGCAGGCATTCATCTTTAAAGGCAGGTCCGTGTAAGCCATAAAGGCACTAGTTAGAGCTTTTAATATAAAGCAGTTTGTGAACCTTATATAGTAAAATGTATTAGAACTGGCATGCCTAAAGTGGGATGTCTTGGCAAGCTTCAACATATTTTGGATAAAAAATACCTCCGCTTGAAACAAGTGGGTAAATATTTTGGTGCTATAGGTAGTAATGTATGCTCTACACAGGGTCACAGCAATGTTTATGACGTAGCTCAGGTTTGATTTCTGTGCACCTTATCATAGACAGACCCCCTTTCACATGGCCAACACCAACGCTATGTTGGATCTGTCGCTAGTTGTGAAAGTTCCTATGATGGGGTATAGTACCTTTCACATGGGTGAGTGCCACCTTGTGTGAATACACCAGAGTCCATCAGCTGCAACTTTATTGCATTCACTTAGGAACACAATACATTTGCATTAGGAAGGCTTTCTTGGGGGCTTATGGGGATGTTTGTAGACATCTTACATCAGCAGCCTTAGAGGTTGCAATGTTAAGCACAGCCTCCAATTAATGGATGTAAGTCACTCTGCATCTCATCGAAGGAATGCAGAAGAGGGGTGATTGACATTCATGGATGACACGCCTGCTGTGGAGGGTTGCAATATTTCTGTTACCTGTGTGAAAGAGGCCATAGACATGATTTGGCTAATGCTGTTAATGTAAATAAGATTAGTATCCACTGTTCTTGTATTCAGAAAGGCTGCTATCTTATATTAGTCCATATATAGGTAAGACAACACCATTACTTATAATTCATCTATAAAGATGATTATGGAAATGGGAGTCAGAGAGCACTACCAAAGGCAGGAATAGCTGCCCCCACAGATTATATGTAAAACTAGATTTTAGGCCTTGTTCTCCAGTACAGGTATAAGCTATGGAAATAGGTGGGATACAAACTTTAGGACCCATGCAGAACCAATGTTCCTTCTAAACGAGAAGGACATCCTGCAGTAGCTGGTCCTTGTTGGAATTCAATTCCCAACACGTTAAAATGGCCAGCAGCCATCTGAGGATGACTGGAGATGAAGCTAACAGCAGCTCCCCACCTCTATTCTATACTGTTATGTGTCATACTATTCTGCATTAAATGTTATGAGGAGTAGTAGAATGCAAAGAACACATGCAAGAATTAATATAAATTAAGTGTACATTTTAAGTAAGACACTTTCAAAAGGATCTGGAGCTGTTTGTAAACCCCCTCGCCCCAAACACACGAGAGAGTTGTTCCTTGGCCTGTGGGCACAGTACTTTATAATTTCCATCATTCATCTGAGTGTTTTGCTTTGTACTTTAGAAAGTTGTAACGTGATTAGGTCTGACTTTTTTAAATCGAAAATCCTTTCAATTGCTATTTTGTAGTATAAGTAAATTGTATCTTTTTTTCTACAATTATAAAATACAATACAATTTTCCAGAATTATAGACTGTAAACATACATAACTTTAACTAGGGATGGGTTTGAAATTAATGGAGACTATATCAAAACTATATCCTAGTAATATGTGGCTTTTAATCTGGTTAAAGTTGATATGTCACCTAAAGACATGTTTAGTTTGTTTTGCAGAAAATTAAAACATTTATTGTTACTTAAACTTTAAAGTAGCAACATGGTGGACAACTAATGCATTTTGCTGCAAGAGCTGTAAATGTAGCAACTAGCAGTAGGATATAAGAGTTTAAATACAGAAAAATAAGGTAAATGGATAAATCTACTGAGGGTTGGAGGACACCTACCTCAGTAAGTCCTTCTGTTTTACACATTAAGAGACATTTCTTTCTAGGGCATAATTCCTCTTTAACAACAGTTTGCAGAGGGTATACAACTCTTCTTCTACTAAAGTGAGGTCCTTCACCAGAGAAACATCTACAGTTGACTGGCCAAGGATGAGAAGTGTTGTAGCCCTATGGCTAGACAACAGCAGATAATGACCATCCCTGTAAAAGTAATAAGGAATACACCACAAAATGCTTAATTAGGTTAAAGTATTAATTAGGTGACATTCAGTTCACTCAGTGTCACATATTGGACAGAGCAGGGGCACATTAATATAGCAAAGTCAGAGAATGCACTAAACCCAAAAGTCCAATAGTGTCCAATACAGCATCTGACAACTGGGTGGAAATGCACTAAGGGGTGATAAAGTGGAGAGTCCTTCTCTAGTCCCATCACTTCTCCAGTTCATATGTTATTCTATGGAGCCTATGCACCAAGATTTCTCAAGTGGGAGAGATTGTGGTGCATTCACTCCATAGAATAACATAAGAATTGGAGAAGTGATCTCTGCTTTACCACCACTTTCTCACACCTTAGTGATTAACCCCCATGGTGGTTTTAGGCAAGTAAATTAATCAAGAGATCGTCAAGATTTATTTTTGTGAATAGAAGAAATGTACTAAGAAAGGGGTAGGAAACTCTTGCCTTCCCCCAGCTTGTGGATACTATAACTAAAGGTTTCCTACCATTGCACAACAACAATCAGATTCTCAACTAATTCCTATTTATGGTGTCACAGTATATGACCTCTTATCTACTGACCACTACAGATGACAATACAAATAACAACCTTGGCTTCAAAAATATAATTTTATCTTCTGTTTTCAGGCAGCCAGTGGTTTACCAACTGTTGGTAGCTTTGTGGCAGCTTCAGGCATGACTCCGTACCCCACTCCAGCACCGGTCTCTCCTTATATGACCTATGGCACAGCAGCATCTGCAGGTTATGTAACAGGTCATGGATGGCAACACACAGGGGGTACTCCTCTGTCTCCCCATAACTGTGACATCACTGCATCATTAGCGTTCAAGGGCATGCAGACAGCACGGGAAGGTGAGCATGAGCCTCTAATAGGGAACACACCATCATTAATTGACACAGAAATGAAGCACATTCAGAGCTTGGGTGCAAGTAAAAATGCACAGCAACTAGTAAAAGATTTAGAGATGCCAGTATAGTGAAATAATCAAGGCACTAGTGACTGAAGTAAAATTAAATAGAAACTGTACCCTTGGAATGAGCGGCTCTTAATTTACTTAACATAAGAATTTATTACACAGGTGTCATACATACAGCAGTCAGTTATACCGATTACGTTTTTTGCATGTAAACTCAGCTGTATTCTGTAAGTGAACTGAGACTCTTGACTCACTCTAATGGGATAATAATATTTCAGAAAAAAAAGCAGCTCCAGTTAATCTTCATAGTATTTGGACCATGGACAACATTATTTCAGTACTGTCAGAGTTGTAGTACAAGAGTAATTGAATTATAAATTTTCCTCCTCCCGCCCCTTTTACTGATATAACACTGCTCTCCACTGAGCAGCAAGACTGTCCAGATGGATCGCAGAGAGGGACAATCTTCAGTGAGTATAAGGAAAAACCTGAAAAACCTGTCAAGGGGGGCAATGTTTTCATTGTTCTCACAGTAAGAAGACTGTCCCTTGCTGTGATCTGTCCGATCAAATGACCAGATTCCACATCTGAGGGGAGGCGGCTTACACTAGGTAAAAGGAGCGGGAGGGGATATGTTATCATTCAATTACTCTTGATCTACAACTCTGACGGTATTGAAATAACACTCTCCATGGCCCAAATATTATGAAGATTAATTGGAGCTGCTTTTTTTCTGAAACATTACTATCTCTTTAAAGTGTTTCCATAAATATTTAGAATCATGTGTAGAACTCTCTCTCTCTGTTTCTCGCCATAGACAGAGCCTTGCCCATGATTCTCTGGGGCCATGTAAACATTCTCAGGACAGTAAAATGTTCCTGTTCAATTATAGATCACAGCAGAGTTCAAATGCATGAAACAATAAATATGTATAAATGATTGCAGTACGGAGGACACCTGCCTAGGTAAGGTCTTCTGAGAAACAATCTAAAAGCCACTTAATTCAAGGAAAAAGATCCCTTTTTAAAAATACTAGTGTCATTGGCAATAGAAAGGCTGGGCCACTAGGGTCGTTGCCCTATCAACTTGGAGTTACTCAGAACCAATACTTCCTTAAACACAGGGATGTGCAATCTGCTTACTCCAGTTGTTGTTGGACTACTCTTCCCATCATCAGCTGACTGATGATTGGAGTTGTGTCCAATAGCTCCTAGAGTCTTTCAGTTTGCCCAACCCTATTTTCCAAGCTTTTGTATGAAAGGATAGTGTGTGGGGGGGGGTGTTTGGGTTAAAGTGATAGTAATGTTTCACAAAAAAGCAGCCCCAATTAATCTTCATAGTATTTGGGCCTTGGAGAGGGTTATTTCAATACTGTCAGAGTTATAGTTCAAGAGTAATTGAATGATAAATTATTCCCCTCCCACCCCTTTTACTGATGTAAAACTGCTCACCTCAGAGCAACAAGACTGTCCGGATGGATCACAGAGAGGGACAATCTTCAGTGAGCATAAGGAAAAACCTGTCAAGCGGGCAGGGTTTTCCTTATGCTCAAAGTAAGAAGATTGTCCCTTGCTGTGATCTTACACTAGGTAAAAAGGGTGGGATGGGGATACGTTATCATTCAATTATTCTTGAACTACAACTCTGACAGTATTGAAATAACACTCTCTATGTCCCAAATACTATGATGATTAATTGGAGCTGCTTTTGTTGTGAAACATTTAGAAAACCTATACCTATAGGAATACATGACTCAAATTGTTTAACAGAGGTAGTTACATAGGTAATAGTTTTTCATACAGCAGTCTGTTCGATCTTCTTATATTTTTTATGTATCACAACTGTATTTATGGAATTACGTTTCATCCTGCTTTAAAGAAGTAACACCTACTAATATAATAATAATAATATGAATTTTGCCTTTGGTCAAGTGATAAACTCTTCAATCAAACCTGAGCAAAATGTCCATGGAGGCAGACATGACAGTTGTTAGTAGGTCTACAGGAAACAACTCTAATAACTGCACATGGTAATCTGAACCCTATAAGGACCACAGAATTGTGCAATACATTGCTTTACCGGTTTATGCACTCTGTCTGCTTCAGTTTGAGGCAAAAAATCTGCCAGCAGCTGTCATGTCCGCCTCTATGGATATGACATCGATGACTGATTGTAGATGCTGGCTCTTGAACAAATGCACAATTCCCAGTGACCATTATAATATTCTAGACAGAGTAAGATAAAGGGAGGGTTATTACTAGGAGGTGTTTGTGCTCCTTCAAGTTAATATTTCTTCAATTTAGATAATAGGTTTCAATACATTGAACGAGAAATCCTATAGACAAAAGCTCTATTTCAATCAAGTGGAATTTGGGGAACTGTTAGTTGTTCTTTTTTGGGTTGTTGTTTTGCCGCAGAATTATTAATCTTTCTCTTTATGCCACATGTTCATTTTTAGTCATAACCGCTATAATGTGCCCTGTGTTTAGGTTGCATTTATAGTTATACATAGTAACATAGATGAAGGGGTTGGAAAAAAGACCAGTTCAACATTTGCCAGATCTCCTTTGTTAATCCAGAGGAAGGCAAACAAACATCGTATAGAACATATTTTAATTTTTAATGACATTTAACAGTATTTAGGATTATTGAATATTGTTATTGTGTACCTTAAAATGTTAATATTTTTGCCTCTTTTACAGCTGAAGAATCCAAACTCAGCCTCCAAACACGCAAATCGCCACAGTCCTACCACACGCAGCGCCATGGGACAGTTGCTCATATGCCAAGTGCATAGACTATTGAATTTCTTTGCTCAAACTCCCCCCACTCTTCCTCCTGCTAACATTGAAGAAGGTCAATCACAGCCTGAAAAACAACCTGGACTCTGGAACAGCTGGAGCTTTGTCAGGGAGATATTGCAATCACACCTGGATCATTCCAGTTAAATAAACACCTCAAAAGGAACAACCAGCTGTCATCTCCTGTGGGATCTGAGGTCAATGTGAAAAATAGGCCAGGTGGGCATTGTGTGGAATCACCTCCATCAATTTCATTGAACCACATCTCTGCACCTTTCACCAGTGGAATTTGAAAGACATAACATTTCTTTCATCTGAACTAGAGACCTTTTTAAAGCAATTCTTACACACAGAATATGTTTGCCTTCAAACAACTAGCTTCAAAACAGGAAACTTTCAGAGAAAGGCAAATTCCAGTCATGAAACCTGAACGTAATGTGAAGAGGAAATGAAGGGACGTTGGACTCATACCTCATGCTATAGAGATCTTTTCAGATCTTCAACAGCCAAAAATGGGGTCACGGGTTTTAAACCCAAAACTACGCAAGGGACATCAGGGTCACTCAAAGTGGCTACACCAGATGAGATCTGGAGGACTTACTCAAATCAATACACCACTTCCCCAAACCCTCTTTACTGTTGTGTAACAGGTCTCAACAGATATCTGTCAGAGTAAATATGATGGATGACATACATATTCAACTCCACAGGAAATGTGAAAAACAAAAACTTTATTTGTGATGTCCTTTGAAACATTTTTAATTATTATGGTCCAATTTCAATATAGTAATGGGGGTTGGATGGGTGGGCTAATATTTGTTTTGGTCTTTGTAACCAAACTAGGTGGTTCTGTAGATTATTGCTAATGAAATATGACTGTATCTCTTCAGCCTTTGGAACATGGCCATTACCCATAAAGGGGCAGAAAGTGGAATTGGCATTATAAATGTAGGAGCATACCTAACAGCTATGGGAATTGGATTGTTATAGTTTAAAACTCTGCCCTTCTCTCTTAGTTCTCCCTGCAGATTTCCATTACCTGCAGGTCTGGGTGGCTTCTGCACATCACTCGGTTGCTTCTGGTAGAGGAAGAATATCACTATTATCTCCAGTGAAGCCGCTTGCCAGTGAATTCATGGACAATGGGCTTTAATGGAGAGGACAGAAATCTCCCAGAAGCACAGAGTGAAGAGCTTACATCAGCCAGCCTTTCAAATCATGGAGATCTGCAGGGCAGATGTTAGGTATATTCCCAATTTTAGAAAGCCCATGCCCTATCCTTGTACTATCCCCTATTAAAAAAGCCTTAGTTTTTTAAAATTAGTGAAATGTTAAGATACCACTTTGTAGCTATAAGTAATTATGCATGGTACTTGTGTTACTAGCCTGTGTAACCCTGGAAACTCTTACCAGATAACAGACTTATCCTATATTTTACACCACAGGGTTAACTTAAAGCACTTAAAGACATGAGCTGTAATACCAGTACTTGCACAAATCCAGCTGTAAAGGGGTATTGAAACAGATTATCTCACTCAATCCAACATTACTGGCCAATTCAAGTCATGAGCGCTTAATACTGGATTGAGTCCTCTAATCTGTAACAGATCTAAGGCTTAAAGAGAATGTTTAATATTTTGTTTTTTTTTATATGAATACCAATGCTTAAATATGAGTGGCTTTAACCCTTTGTATGCTAGCTCTGTTTCCAACACATTGATTGGCACAGCTCTGACATCCAGGGGGTTAATATGAAAGAGTATGTAATATTCACACATATGTGCATAACATTTCCCATATCGTAAAATAATAGAAATGTTTAATTAGAACAGCAGCTAAGTTTGTTCTTTCTAGGGGACGTATCACCTCTATATAAGTTATCCTAAATAGTTAGGTTATATATCGAATATGAGTAAAAGTGTCTTCAATTTTTTGGTTGAAATTGCAGTTATAAACGCTGCCCTGCACCTACTTCTGGACAGACTGCAGTTACCTGCTCTGCTCCCCTCCCTCTTTCCAGCCTCCTCTGATGACGGAGGCTTCTGTCTGGAAGCTGGATCAGTCTTATTGGCTAGATATTGATCTCTGCCAATGAGATTGCTCCAGCTTACAAACAGAAAGCCTCCATCATTGGAGGAGGCTGGATAGAGGGAGGGGTGCAGAGGCAGAGTGACAGACTGCGGTTACAGAGCAGATAACTGCAGTCTGTCTGGTAGTAGGTGCAGGGCAGAGTTTATAACTGCAATTTCAACCAAATAACAATTTTTTTTTTAAAGACACTTTTACTCGTATTCAATATATAATCTTACATAGAGGGGATACATCCCCTTTAATACTACTGACCTCCGATGTTGCCACTGTTCATAACTGTCTAGTTAAGCTGAAATTATATTAAGAATTTTACCCCTCCACCAGTTTTCCTGATGTCAGTCTTCTTTGGATCAGGCCTGACAGCGGATCACGATGAGGGACAATCTTCAGAGAGTATCAGGAAAAACCTGCCCTCCTTGGTCAAGGAGGACTGGGTTTTCCTTATACTGACAGAGGGAATATTGGGGGAAATTTATAAAAGTGTATTTAATGGAAAAGAGGCATTAATATGGCTGGTAGTTATAAAAGTATTAAGGACAATTTAGGAGTACAAAGCCAGATAGTACTTTTTTTTAGAAAATGGAGTAAGAAAGTTTGTAAAAAGTGGCTCAGCAAATTTATAAAGAAATGTCACTATTTATTTATGACAATTTAGCAACAGAATTTTCACCATATACTTAAGGCCATGTCTGACCTGTTCTTATTCTTTACTGTCACCGCATTTATAAATGCAACTAGAAAAATGTTATAAACACCAACACTCATAATAAGGAATAAGGACATTTTACGGATCCGTTCACAAAAATGAACAAGAACACTTTTTATAAATCTCCCCCAATGTCCCTCGTTGTGATCTGTCCGGTCCGATGACCAGTTTTCAGATCTGAGGGGAGGTGGCTTACGCTTAGGAAAAAGGGCGGGAAGGGTAAACTTCATGACATAACTTCAGTGTAACTAGACCGTTATGAACTTTCCCACCACTGGAGATCAGTAGTGATAACTATGAAGAATAATCTTAGCTGCTTTTCTAATGAAACGTTACTAACCCTTTAAAGTGATCCTGTCACTTTGAATTCAAGTCTGCATATCTGAAAACATAAAAAAAAATAAAATGATGTATTGTTATTCAATAGAACAGCAGATGCACGGTTTAGGATAAGTTAACCCTTTGACTGCAAATACTATGAAGATTAATTGGAGCTGCTGTGTTTGTGAAACATTACTATCACTTTAAAGCGGAACTTTCATTAGATTAACATAGCACCACAAATGATAATTACATTAGCGATATGCACAGACGTAGTTTTATTTTCAAGAATAACTGCTGTAGTAAAGAAAAATAGAACCTTTTCACCAGACAGGCAGTGGGGAACAGCACAGACATCTTGCAGAGCCGGCATCTCTCTGTCTATGCTGTCCATCCCCTTCAACTCCATCATTTTTAAGTTGAATGCTTTTGTGCTGGAAGGGACCGGAAGGGATTGACAGCACAGACACAGAGAGCACCTACAGCAAGATCCCAGCTGGTGCCTTTCTGCATAAAAGGGTATATTTTTCTTTAATGCAACTATTATTCTTGAAAATAAAATTACATCTGTGCATTTCACAAATGTAATTATCATTTGCGGCGCTATGTTAATCTGATAAAAGTTCCACTTTAAAACTAAAAAATTCAAGGATTACAGATGCGCTGCAAATGAGCATTCAATAAAGCCAACTTTAATATAGGTGATAGTTCCCCTTTAATTAGCATACAGTGGCATACTCAGTTTTCAGAAATAAGTGTAAATAGTTCTTAAACCATGCATCTGCTGATCTATTGGCTAATATTTAACATAATCCTTTTGAATGACATTATAAAAATCTGAATTTAAGGTGACAGGCTCATTTTAACCTCTTGAAGACCAGACGACGTGTAATGTATTGCTCACTTCTCTGAAGGGTGAAGATATGTAAACTCTCATGTGCAATCCTTCAGTAGGCTGGGGAAAGCCGGGCCTATCTCGGTTCATTAGGGTTCAGTTTCATGTTCAGGAAAAACAAGGAAAAGTGCTTCCCCTAGTCTGTTGAAAAACAAGAAAATCAATATTATATATTTAAAGGGATAGTAATGTTTGATCATAAATGCAGCTTTGATTACTCTTCATACTTTTTGTATGATGCGTACATCAGGAGATATAAAGTGTCCCCTTGTGCCCTTTTACCTAGGTAACACTGTTCTCATCAAAGCAGCAAGACTGTCCGGATGGATCACAGAAAGGGACAATGTTCAGTGAGCATGAGGAAAAACCTGAAAATCCTGTCAGGGGGGCAGAGTTTTCCTTATGCTCACAGCAAGAAGATTGTCCCTTGCTGTAAGCTGTCTGGTCCCAGGATCAGATTCCACATCTGAGGGGAGGTGGCTTACACTAGGTAAAAGGGGCGGGATGGGGATACTTTATCATTCAATTACTCTTGAAGTACAACTCTGACAGTATTGAAATAAACATCTTCATGGTCCAAAAAGTATGAAGAATAATCAAATATACATTTATTATCAAACATTACTATCCCTTTAAAGGTGGACTAAGCAATAGGAATAAATGGCTCTACATTTGTTTAATAAAAGGACTTACCCTGGTAGGAATTCTTCATGCAACAGTCTCGCATAACTTTTTACTAATACGAGTTCTGTTGTAGTCACTTAGATTTCACCATCTGAGATTACTTGGCTGATTCTATGGCTAATCTCAATCAGACTGATAAAGCTTATTGTCGGTTTTAAAGAGATGCAGGCCTAAAATGGAGATCAGCAGATATATCATATATCCATATAGTTATCTGGCTGTTCTATAAAGGACACCTACCTAAATCAAGCCTTCTGTTAAACAAATTAACCCTTTCAGTGCCAGAGGGGTACGCAACACATTGCAGAGCAATGTGTTGTGTACCCCTCTGGCACTTAATGGGTTAATAATCAACAGCGTGTGCTTTGCAATGTGTTGCACACACACACCTGGTCTTTAGAGGGTTAAGGACCATATTCAGGAAGCTATAGAGGAACAATTCTGGATCAAACTAACTACAATTCCCATTTATTTAAATGGGCCCATTAACTCCTTAAATTCTAGCATTCAGTAGGTTAAGACACATCTTATCTCAATGAGAATTTGGAGAACTTTTACTTGTTCCCTATGGTGCAGCTGGTTAAATCCAAAATTGCACCTTTGGAGCAAACCAACTGTGCAATAGAGGGCAAAAAAAAATGTCCATTGATCTATATGGTGCTGTCCACCTCTTGAGGGCTAGAGGTCTCCAAAGCATTGCTTCAACGTCTCTAGCATTCAAGTAGTTAAAAGTCCTATTTAAAGCGGAACATTCAGTTACTAATAAGTCACTCTTCAATTATTAAACATATGGCGACTAGCATCCTAATACATGTATTAACTCTGTAAAGTGCCACATTCTAAAGAAATCTATCATCCTAGGAGACTGACGGGCAGGTTAGTGCAGTCTGCTCACCTGCACCATCAGTCCTACCAGTTACCTTGTGGCACACTGCAATGGTTCTTACAGGAGACTGGGACTGAGAGCGCAGGCGCACAGACAAGATGTCTGCACTCATGTCTGACTTCCTGTCTCTGAAGATTCACGATTTCTTTAGAATGTGGCACTTTACAGAGGTAATACATGTATTAGGATGCTAGTCGTCATATGTTTAATAATTGAAAGTTCAGCTTTAAATCAATGGGTGGTTTGGGAGTTTTTCTCTCTCTCCTCTATGGCGCGGTTGGTTTTCTCCAGAACTATACGTCATCACTTTCCTGAATATGTCCTGTGAGTCACTTATGGTATCTCTTCCCCTCTCTCTCTCTCTAGGTAGGAGAACGATTACATGTACACCTGATATACTACAACATACTCATTCATAAAAGCCAAATGTATTCTAGCGTGTGTTCCTTTAACCCCTCAGATACTAGGTACAACATCTCCCATGCATGCTTTACAATGAATGTGAGATGTCTCTAGCATTCATAGAGTTTGAAGACTTTGGCCCATATTCAGAACATTAAAGAGAAGCCATTCTGGAGACAGCCAACTGCACAACAAAGTCCTATTGACTTAAATGCGTTGGAGAGCTCACTGGCATTCAAGGGGTTACAAGACCCATTGGCACACTGGGAATTTTTATTTCTCCCCTATGGTACAGAATTGCTTCTCTTTTAGTTTCCTGAATATGGCTCATTATACATCAATACATGAAATTACAAATACATCAGATGGGCTATTTATGTTTAAGCTGATGCCAGTGCCACATTCCTAGCTCTGTATGTGCCTTATACTAGAGATGCAATAAAGTGGAAGCACTCACCCATATTACACTTTCGCCTGTGTTTGTTCCTATAAAAACAAAATGATGTATTGAGATATATGAATAATACAATCCTTGGGTAAGAATCTTTGATAGACATCTTTTTTTTTAATTAAAGTGTAGCGCTTTAACTCCTTGGATGTAATAGACAGCTCCAACACAATATAAAGCATCAAAGGGCATAAATATGTATGTATATACGTGCTTTTATATATATATATATATATATATATATATATATATATATATATATATATATATATATCCCTTTGAGTGCCAGAGAGGTAAGCAACGTGTTGCGTGCTGCTCTGGCACTCAAAGGGATATACATATAATATACAAAAAATAAATGTAGGTCCTCAAACAAGGATTATGTATATAACTTACAAAATGGAAAGTCTTTCAATAAATACAGATTAACATTAGAAAGGCTCGCACTAGTAATACATAACAAAAGTCTGAGACTAATTTGAGGACTATGATAGTCCAGCGGTCTCCAAGGACAGAAAGACAATATATATAATGTTAGAAGTCATAGAAGACCCCAAAAAAGAAGTCCTATATAATAAGACACGCTACTCAGAATATAACAATATATCAAAAAAGTTTTTATTGCATCAATATTACATATTATATTAATAATGAGAGACTCACATTTAAAACATAAGTAAAAAACACACACAAATCCCAGAGGGGGGCTTGAATCTATCCAAAATTACACCCCTAAATAAATCAGTCTGAATACCAAAATACCAAAGACAAAAAGGGGTCACCAATAATAAAGTGCTCTAAATCCTAAGTAAGAGGTCTGGAGAATGGAAAACCCTTATTATCCTATCTTATACAGAGACACCTCTAAAAATACAATATAGTAATTACTAAATAATCCCCACATAAGAAATGCAACAGTGCAAAACAGCAAGTAAATCCTAATACCTGTGAATGACATATCCTATATAATAATTTGCTAAATCGTGTGTAACGCCCGACATGCACAGTAGACAATGCTGCGCGTGCGGCAGTCATGCGCAGTAGAGACCGCCCGCGCCGCAGCTGATACAGAGCTAGGCGTTCTGAAGGAGCATCCAGCTCTGTATCAGCAGTGGCGCGGGCAGTCTCTACTGCGCATGACTGCCGCACGCTCAGCAGTGTCTACTGCGCATGTCGGGCGTTACACATGATTATATTATTACTCCAACCTCCAGGCCTCCGACCAAGGCAAAGCAGTCACCCCTCCCGGAGAAGCCACATATGTCTTTGCCTTGGTCGGAGGCCTGGAGGTTGGAGTAATAATATAATCATTTGTTTGGTACACTTATTTAGTTATATCTTACTAGTTGAACAGCCCGTTACACTGGCCCCAGTGCCACTGCCACACGGTCACGGGGCAGTCACGCGCAGTAGAGACTGCCCGCGCCACGGCTGATACAGAGCTGGACGCTGCTTCTGAGTGCCCAGCTCTGTATCAGCACCGGCACGGGCGGTCTCTACTGCGCATGACTGCCGCACGCGCAGCAGTGTCTACTGCGCACGTCGCGGCTTTACACACAATTTAGCGAATTATTATATAGGATATGTCATTCACATGTATTAGGACTTTCTTGCTGTTTTGCACTGTTGCATTTCTTATGTGGTGATTATTTAGTAATTACTATATTGTATTTTTAGAGGTGTCTCTGTATAAGATAGGATAATAAGGGTTTTCCATTCTCCAGACCTCTTATTTAGGATTTATAGCACTTTATTATTGGTGACCCCTTTTTGTCTTTGGTATTTTGGTATTCAGACTGATTTATTTAGGGGTCTAATTTTGGATAGATTCAAGCCCCCCTCTGGGATTTGTGTGTGTTTTTTTACTTATGTTTTAAATGTGAGTCTCTCATTATTAATATAATATGTAATATTGATGCAATAAAACTTTTTTGATATATTGTTATATTCTGAGTAGTATGTCTTATTATATAGGACTTCTTTTTTGGGGTCTTCTATGACTTCTAACATTTCAATAAATACACACACATCTATACCCACCCGCACACGTGTTTAGTGTTGGTAATCTGAACTGTTGATCATAATGCACAGATCTGGGGGTGAAACTATATGTGAAGGGTGTTGGATGGTTGTAGAAATGTGGGTAAGGGCTGAATGGATCTGTGGTGTTTTGCTTTTTTTGTAATTTTGGGGTGTATGAGAGGGGTTTAGTGGAGATATTTATCCTCTTGCTGTGGTCCATCTGCTGTGTGCTATCATATTGCTGAGACCCCCTCCTACAGCTGATCTGTGACTCCACTACTCTGTGTAATGACACCACAGTATGGAAGGAGTCTAGCATCATCTGTTCTGGAGGCAGCACAGAATGAAAGAGCTAAAATGTTGGGTTTCAGTTCTGTAATAGTATTTAGTTAGATGGACCAATGTAATAACAAGTAAGTGCAGGGGAGGAGTGGAACATTGTGACCTCAGGAAGGTGAACAATGGTGTGCTCAGGCTCTGTCTGTATGCACCCTCAGACACGATTCTCCAGTGCACATTCCTACCTCCCAAGCACACACAGCTCATACTACACAGAGTATTCATATGTGCTTTACATATATGTGTGTAAAATATCAGAAGAGTAAAGGAATGGTTTTCTGCTATTCTGCAAACCTATGTCCCCAGAATCTACATCACTTTGTTTTCTTAAGCCAATACGAAATAAATGGCTGAAAATAACTGACCAGGACTATGAAGTCAAAATACTATCTCAAAATACTCCTAGTATTACTCCTAGGAACAACCCCCACTTACTTTACTATGACCAGAAAATCCTAAGGGCCCTAAGAATTCTGGTTTTGCACCTTTGTCCAAATGATGACATATATAATCATTTCCATGGAGGCGGACATGACAGGTCTCACAGTCCAACCCTAAGAGTTCCAAGGTTTGTACATATATGCATTTCCCCAGACACAGATTAAACCTACACATACATGCGTTGTGTACCCCTACGGCACTCAAAGGGTTGATACAGTCTACACCTTGCACTTTGTCCTGCACTTAGACCATCTCTAAGTGCAGAACCCTCAATTACAAATTTTGGAGACAAGAGTACCCTTAAAATGAGGGGTATAACTGGGCCCTGGTGTGAAATCGGTGGATGGGATGACCCACATGGTCTGGAGTAAGTATGAATCAGTCCCTGACACAGATACAATTTGAAATTCAACACTCAAGGATCTCAGAAGGTCTTCACAAGATGAATAGTGCAGAGCTGAAGGGCCACCTGTTGCATGCTGGGCCTTTTCACAGCTGCACCATCTGTAAAATTATGCCCCTGCCTACAATGATGCGTCAGATACATACATTAAATATAATCCTAACCAGCCTATTGGAAACCTCATTACACCCCAGGCTGGTTTTAAGTAGGATCAATAGTCAGCAACCCATGGACTTTTCCAGAACCAGATAGTGACTTTTAGACTAAGACAGAAAAAAGCCATTATCCTCTTCTCAGAGAAGAACCCTTATAATCACAGTGAAACAATTTTACCCTTACTCCTAACTTCTACTGAGGAGACAAATACAAATTTCCATTAACGGTATTTAAACTGGACTTTTAACCCCTTAAGTGCTAGAGAGTTCTCCAACGTATTGTGTTGGAGACATCTCTATCATTGAAGGGCTAAAAAAAAGTCTCATTCTGAATTTTCAGAATTTTTATTTGCCCCCAATGTTGCAGGTGGTTTGCTCCAACCTCAGTGAGTGCGAGATGTGAAGGATTCAGGTGTTAGTGACTAAGATGGTGGCCGAGGGAACAAAACCAAATTCTTCATCTTTTGTGACAGAAAACAGTACAAATTAGTCATCCAAACAATCTCAATAACCTTTTATTGGCCTCTCCGGCATCCACAAGGTTAAAATTAAGGTATAAAAATTGAATTTACAATATTACTGAAATGACTGCTGAAGCAATGAACGCATCTAAACAAAAAAAGAAATCATTTTTTTTGTACTCCTTGGCATTTAGAGAGGTCCCCAGAGCATTGTCCTGCAAAGCATGGAGGCGCCTCTAGCAGCCAAGTGGTTAAAGGGATAGTAATATTTCACAAAAACAGCAGCTGCAATTAATTTTCATAGTATTTGGGACATGGAAAGTGTTATCTCACTACTGTCAGTGTTGTAGTTCAAGAGTAATTGAATTATAAAATATCCCCCTCCCGCCCCTTATACCTAGTGTAAGCCACCTCCCCTCAGATGTGGAATCTGGTCTTGAGACCAGACAGATCACAGTAAGGTATAATCTTCTTACTGTGAGCATAAGAACACCCTGCCCCCCTTGACAGGTTTTTTCTTATGCTCACTGAAGACTGTCCCTCTCTGTGATCCATCTGGACAGTCTTGCTGCTCTGAGGTGAGCAGTGTTACATCAGTAAAAGGGGCGGGAGGGGGATACTTTACCATTCAATTACTCTTGAACTACAACTCTGACAGTATTGAAATAACACTCTCCATGGCCCAAATACTATGAATAGTAATTGGAGCTGCTTTTATCGTGAAACATCACTATCCCTTTAAATAAGAAAATAAATGGTTGTAAATATAAACCCAGAAATTAGAAACATGTTTATTAAAGGAACAGTGATATTTTTAATTTGCATTATTTTTGTAGTGTAAATATTGATATACTATATCAGCTGGCTATCTTTTTCTTCTGATATGTGTATTTAGTTCAACTTGTCTATTTCAGTTCACTTCTTTTTTCCACTTTTAGTGAAATGAGTGCCCTCTACCTGCAATCGGTAGAAGGAGTCCGAGACTCAACTGTATCAGCAATAGATCATAAAATGTCTGTGTTACTTCATTGCATATGTCAAGATGCAGAGCTGAAAAGATAACTCAGAGGAAATAAACCTTTTAGGACACAGGCAGATCTCTAATGAACTTTTGTAGATACATTTGAGCTGCAATTTTTTTTTTTATTTTTTTTTTTTTTTAACAGACTAAGGTAGAGGATGTTTGGTTTTAAAACAAAATTCCAACAGCTGATACAAGATGCCCAGAATGATTAACATACAATAAAAAATATTAGGTAAACTAAATCATTAAATACTACTAAAATAATGCTACAAACATTAGTATACCTTTAAGAAAATGCTTCTACATAATTAATATTTCAGTATCACTTTAAAAAAGTTTTAACTTTTAAGCAATAGAGAGCTCTCACTAAACAGTGGTATGGCACCTAATGGTTTTATCTCTTTCAGCACCTGAGTGGGTGGACAACAAATTGCACGATGATGTGTTGTCCACTCCAGTGGCACTTACAGGGTTAAGACAGGTCAACACGGTCAAACTGCTGTGGCGACTAATTATTTATCTCCAGGTTTGCTGTGCGTTACAGATCTGTTTGCCAAGTTAAAAGTATAGCAACTCTGGGGATAAAATACTGCTCTAGAAATCTGCTGAGGGTGTAACAGTACTGAATAACAGCTTGCTCATAAACTAAAAAAAACAAATTACAACATTCAAGTTTTGTATATACGTAATTGTTTCTGTACGTTGACAGAATGTAATATGATATTTGATTTTACACTTGTGGTTTTTCATCAGGCTGATGGAAGCCATTTTCCTTTGCATAGCTCGCTTCCTGCTATGCCTTATGCAGTAAAGTATAAGCTTCTGACATGTGAGAAGTGCAAAAGAAAATGGCATCCCCCAGTCTGCTGAAAAACAACACATACAATATCAGATATCTTAAGTTCTATTAACATATGGAAACTCTTAAATTTAGATCTTTGAATGTTGCTAGAATCTCTTACATATAAGCATACATTTAGTGTTAGTGTTCCCTTACCCTCCACCCAGATGATATGCATCGAACATCTCTCTAACATCCAATGGGTAAAAAGAAGATTATTTTTTATGAAATAAGTAAATATATACCATAGGCCTTTTCCTGCAGAGTAAAACAAATCTAGTCCACAGCTGGGAGAGATTTCCCTCAAATGTTATTATAGCTCAAGCCAGACAACAAAACATATATTGATTTTAATGTTTTTGTAGAGCTTCTGGTTCCCAACTGTAGTTTTCCATAAAAAGCAATTGCAAAAGCATCACTTGTGATGCCTTTCATAAGCTATGTTTTGGTTAAATAAGAAGAAACTAGTCTGAGTTATAATAGCTTTTGAATGAAGTATACCCAGCTATAAGAATATTCTTGTTTTATTCAACAATATGATAGGGAAGATGCACGAAGACATGATAAAGAGCTGATAAAACAGAGGACTTCTCCAGTGATATCACTTCTCCATGTCCTATGTTATTCTATGGAGCCAATGCACTACGATTTCTCTAACTTTGGAGATCTTAGTGCATAGGTTCTATAGAATAACATAGGAACTGGAGAAGTGATATCACTGGAGAAGTCATCTCCACTTTATAACCTCTTTATCACTCCATAGTGCATAACCCCCAATGTGTTAGTTGATGTCATAATAAAATATTACTATTTTCTGAATCAAAACTACTGATTATATTTTTGGTGTGCACATGGCTGAGATACGAAAGACCTCAAGACGCAGGAGTTGTAGAGCATGACAGTATCTACATTTGTATATAAGGGATCTCACAAGAAGACAATGCACAGCACAATGAAGTGAGATTGTTCAGCAGTCATTAAATTGCCAGATTCCAATTAAATTGTTCATAGTATTAAAATGCTCATTGTGTAAAATAACTTCTGATTTTTTATCTTTTGTTGTCCTCTGTTCAATGCCATTTGATCTGATGATACAGTGATTTAGTAACATTAGCAGTGATAGGCAATCCGTTTCACTCCAAAGGCAGCATATGAAGCCGCTAAATATCCAAAAGGGCCATACAATATTTGTAACCATTTGTCCACAGATCGCAAAAAGAGTAAAACCAACCGTGCAGACAGATGTCAGAGTACTCAGAATGAATATTGGGAGTGTGAATGGAGATATGTTGTAGGCTAAAACAGAATGGGCTTTATACATAAAAGGAAAGATGAGCAGTTCTGGGACAAACTGATTGCACCATGGGGAGAAATACAAAATCCCAAATATCCCACTGATTTAAATGGAGCTTTTAACTTCTTTAAATGGTAGACAGGTCACAAACACATTGCATTTGCGACCTCTCTAGCATTCAAATGGGTTAAAAGCCCCATTTAAATAAATGGGGAGTTTTATCTGTCCCCCTATGGTGTAGATAGTTTGTCCATAATTGGTTGTCTTTCCATTTATGAGTAAGGCCCAGTGTTGTGTGTTTCTAGGGTGAAATAAGGGGTTTGTTGTGTATTAGAAAGGGCCAGGCACCTCCGTTTCCAGTGCAACAGAGGACAAGATGGGGGCTGGTGGAGTAACTCCTGAGGTCATCAAGCAGTCCCTGGGCTAGCGGTTGCCCACCACTGCATCAGAGGAAAAGAAGCCATCATGGATCACCAGTGCTTCTGCAGCCAAGCATAAGAATATTCATATACCAACAGCATCACCGCACCTCCTACAAAGACATGGTAATTAGATTAGCACGTGTCACTTCTCTGCACGCTATTTAACTGTGCTACGATCAGGGAAGGAATGCTTATAAAGGACTGCACACAGGTGAAACCAGCATCTCAGGCAAGGGATCATGGGGGTAGGTTACTACCTTTCAAAACAGGCTAAACACAAAAGTACTAAAAATTAAGCTCTATCTTTCTCTACAGCAGTGGTTCCTTACCCTATCCTCAGGACCCCTAACAGGACATGCCTTTAGGATTTTACTGCTTCAGTACAAGTGAGTTCATTAGAGACTCAGTGACTTAAAGGGATAGTAATGTTTCAAAATAAAAGCAGCTCCAATTAATCTTCATAGTATTTGGGCCATGGAGAGTGTTATTTCTATACTGTCAGAGCTGTAGTTCAAGAGCAATTGAATGATGAAGTATCCCCCCCTGCCCCTTTTACTGATGTTACACTGCTCACCTCAGAACAGAAAGGTGGTGTCCAGTTGGCTTGCAGAGAGGGGCAATCTTCAATTAGCATAAGGGAAAAACCTGAAAAACCTGTCAAAGAGGGTAGGATTTTCCTTATGCTCACAGTAAGAAGATTGTCCCTTGCTGTGACCTGTCTGGTCAAATGAACAGATTCCACATCTGAGGGGAGGTGGCTTACACAAGGTAAAAGGGGCGGGAGGGGGATACTTTATCATTCAATTACTCTTGAACTACAACTCTGACAGTATTGAAATAACACTCTCCATGGCCCAAATACTATGAAGATTAATTGGAGCTGCTTTTATTTGGAAACATTACTACCACTTTAATTAACTCACTTGTGCACAAGTATAATTTTGCCACTGTGCAAATGGTTGGTAAGACCTCATATTCAATATGCAGTAGAGTTTTAGGCACCCGTTCTGAAAAAGGACATTCTAGAACTGGAGAGTACAGCAAAGAGCAACAAATTTAATGAAGGGAATGGAGGACTTGACTTATGAGGAACGACTAGACAAACTTGGTTTATTTACTTTAGAGAAAAGACGATTAAGAGGAGACCTTGTTACAATGTATAAGTATATGAGAAGTCAATACAACGATCTCTCTAGTGAGCTTTTTATTCCAAGGCCTGATCAAATTACTAGGGCCACCCCATAAGATTATATTAAAGGAGGTTTCAACTTCAGCTGAGGGATTTTTCTATAGTAAAGTCTGTAAAATTGTGGAATTCTTTGCCCAATGATCTGGTAATGGCAGATAAAATGGATACATTTAAGAGAAGATTAGATGCATTTCTTTCAAGAGGGAACATACAGCGTTATACTGCGTATTAGTTGGTTAAACTGGAAGTTCTGGTAAATAGACAAACTCATTTGGTAGCAGGAATGCTTATATAATTCTTATTTATATGAGGCAAAGGGTGAACTTGATGGATATGTTTTTTCCAACATGGGGCTGGATTCTATTGCAGGTGACAAATGTTAACACCTGTTTTATCAAACATTTTCCTGCCGAAGTCTATGGGAGAAACCAGAGATAAAATCAGTGATAAAATTAGCACCTGCAATAGAATCCATCCCCTCATTTACTATATTACTACATTACTATGCAGAGAAAACCTAAAGGCATGTCCTTTTAGGTGACAATAAGAATAGCATTTGAAACCATTGGTCTAATGGCCCTTAAGGGAATCCTTAAGATTATAATAACATGAGAATTGTAGAGCTCAACAGAGGGGTTTTCTATACTGTGTGGTCTAGTTTCAAGGTAGCAACATCTTGAGGGCTCATTACAGGCCCATTCCTAAGGTTCATGTGACTATTGTGGACCCAGCCTGGGAAAGCAATTACAATTTGGTGTGCTACTAAATTTAAAAAAGCCAGCCCTGGAGAGATTTTTGTGGTTTGAGAGTTCCATCAATGTTAATTAATTTTAGGGTTAGGTAAAATGCAGTTGGCGAATGTTTTTCTACATAAAAAAATGAGCTAGAGGCCTGAGGGATTTCACTCACGAATACCCTGGTGCGCTTATGGCCGGCAGTCCATTTTACACCACAACTTATTTTGGTGACAAGTTCTAGGGTCCACTAAACAGTTCTTTATCATTCAATTACTCTTGAACTACAACTTCAACTCTGACAGAATTGAAATAACACCCTCCAAGGTCCAAATACTATGATGATTAATTAGAGCTGCTTTTATTATGAAACATTACTATCCCTTTAAAAATTCTCTTAAAGGGATAGTAATACTTTGTTTTAACTTTATTTTATTTTGTAGGCATTAAAAAACATGAAGAATGATATAAGTCTTATCTCTCAAACCTTTATGGTTTATGAGATATTCACAAGCAAAGTTTCCCCTCCCCGCCCCTTTTACCTAGTGTAAGCCATCTCTTCTCAGATGTGAATCTGGTTGTATGACAGGACAGATAACAGAAGGGAACAATTTTCTTTGTATGAAAACAATGAAAGCCCTTCCCCCCTTGACAAGTTTTTCAGATTTTTCCCTTATCTTAATTGAAGATTGTCCCTCTCTGCAGTCTACCTGGGCACCTCCCTTCTGATCTGGTTGAAAGGGGGGATACTTTGTTTGTGAATATCTCTTAAACTATAAAGGTTTAAGAAATAAGACTTATATCATTCTTCATGTTTTTTTAATGCCTACAAAATAAAATAAAGTTAAAATGAAGTATTACTATCCCTTTAATGCTCTTTTGGGTGATGCTGCTATGATCCTTGTCACCTAGTCTTGTGACCCCAAATTCCAAAAAAACTCTGAAGGTAAAGCAAGAAGCAAACAGACACAGTGCAAAAACTGTTCTAAGAGTAATCTCTCTGCATAACAGACCCCTAAAATAATGCAACCGCCTCAAGATGGGTACTCAGACACAGAGGCTCCACCGGCCTCTCAGAATGCATGCACATAATTATTTAGAGATGGTCCACTGTTTCTCCTTCTGAAACACCAGTTTACTTTACTGGTAGTTAGAGCCACACAATAATATTTTATACCTTGAAGCATTAGACTGGGCCACCAGAAATTGGATAATCTCAGGTTCTTGATTATCACAGGGTGATACATTTTTGATATATTGTTTTTAGTAATATTTTACAAATGTTATACTATTGATAAACAAACAAGAACCTGAGACTATCCAAGGTCTGGTGGTCCAGACTATTGCCTTCAAGGTATAAGACACTATTGTGTGGATCTAACGGCCAGTGAAGTAAATTGATGTTCCAGAAGGATAAACTGTGGACCATCTCTAAATAATTATGTTCTTACATACTGAGAAGCCAATGAAGCCTCTGTGTCGTGTCTAGTATCAAATATCCATCTTGAGGCGGTTGTATTATTTTAGGGATCTGTTATCCAGAGAGATTGCTCTTAGAGGCGTTCTTGTGCTGTCTGTTTACTTCTTAATGTTTTCTACATAAACCAAAGTAATAGAAAACAGACTAATGTTATAACCTGGACCAATACAACTTATTATTTAAAGAAGATGTAAACCTTTAATATGAAAAAAAAACCGCATATTTTAGGGCTTTCGCTGCTGGAGGATGATTTATTCCAAAACGACTACATCTCAAACTGTAATTTTTCTCTGATATTATACTGATCGTAAGAGTGCTGTCTGGTGTCCAGAGGGTTTTTCTATTGCATTTTATGGGCAACATGAGCCTCAGGCTACAGTTCTCCATAGAATTTGATAGCAACACTCCCCCACCCGTAAGAGCTTGAGCTGCAATAACGTTTGAGTTTATCATCTTTCAGAAGTGGCAGTACTTTTGTTTTACTCATCAGGAACAGAATATCTGTTTTTTGAGTTTTTATTTAACAAATTGTAAATTGATACTTTACATATTACTAATGCCTGTATTTGTATCACTATAAAACAGTGGTTCACAAGAGTATTGTATATATCTCACTCTTGGTGCTGATCATTTTCTTCTGGCTGATTCCGTTCTTAAAGGGATAGTAATGTTTCATAATAAAGCAGCTCTAATTAATCATCATAGTAGTTGGACTTTGGAGAGTGTTATTTCAATTCTGTCAGAGTTGTAGTTCAAGAGTAATTCAATGCCAAAATATCCCCCTCCCGCCCCTTTTACTGATGTAACACTGCTCAGCCAGAGCAGAAGGGAGGTGCCCAGGTAGACTGCAGAGAGAGACAATATTCAATTAAGATAAGGGAAAAAGCTGAAAAACTTGTCAAGGGGGGCAGGGCTTTCATTGTTCTCATAGGAAGAAGATTGTCCCCTGCTGTTATCTGTCTGGTCTATGGACTGCATTCCACATCTGAGAAGAGATGACTTACACTAGGTAAAAGGGGCAGGAGGGGAAATGTTGCTTGTGAATATCTCTCAAACCATAAAGGTTTGAGAGATAAGACTTATATCGTTCTTCATGTTTTTTTAATGCCTACAAAATAAAATAAAGCTAAAACGAATTATTACTATCCCTTTAACAGACCACTTAGACAGGGGCAGGTTAATTCCTGCGGCTATACACTGTTGGATCTCATACAACCGATTAAGCACCAAATGTAAGTACACCCTTGTTAACACTAGATAAGAAGAAGCCTGTAATATATTAGGAAGTGTCCACAGTGTCTTACTTTTGTCTAATGCTTTAAAGAGACAGTCAGCCTCCTATCTGACTTTACATAGTCTAAAAGTGCATTAAATGTCATACGCTTTTTATTAATTTTTCATCCTCACCTATTTATTTTTTACACTTTATGTCTCTCTGGATCTGTGTTTTCAGAGACTTTTCAGTCAGAAACTATGAAAGCAAAGACATTCATAAACTGTTGTAGTCTTTCTGCAGCACCAAGTGCTCTGTATACTGCAGTACAATGTTTTTCTACATTGTTTCTTTGTCTTCTTTACATTGGATCTATTTTACATTGTTGCACACGCTTTGCTTTCACAGTCCCTGAAAGAAAGCTTTCATAAAACAAATTCAGAGAGCTTCTTGTCAGTGATATATAAAGGTGTAAAAAAAAGGTAAAGATAAAAAAAATAAAGACTTTCACAATTTGATTTTACATATTATACACTTATAGAGTACGTAAAGTAAAAAAAGGAGGATGACTGTGACTTTAAATGGATAGTATTTTTTCACAATAAAAGCAGCTCCAATTAATCTTCATAGTATTTGGACTTTGGAGAGTGTTATTTCAATACTGTGAAAGTTGTAGTTCAAGAGTAATTGAATGATAAAGTATCCCCCTCACTCCCCTTTTACTGATGTAACACTGCTCAGCTCAGAGAAGCAAGACTGTCAGGATGGATTGCAGAGAGGGACAATCTTCAGTGATCATAAAGGAAAACCTGAAAAACCTGTCAAGGGGGCAGGGTTTTCCTTATGCTCACAGTAAGAATATTGTCCCTTGCTTTGAGTTGTCCGGTCAAGAGACCAGACTCCACATGAGAGGGAAGGTGGCTTACACTAGGTAAAAGGGGCAGGAGGGGGATACTTTATCATACAGTTACTGTTGAACTACAACTCTGACAGTACTGAAATAACACTCACCATGGCTCAAATGCTATGAAGATTAATTGGAGCTGCTGTTTTTCTACCTGCTTGATTGCTAGGGATGTCGCCGATGTTATATTTTTTAATTCATTGGCAACATCTCTAGCATCCAAGAATGTGGCAATAACCCTTTGAGTGCCAGAGGGCTGCAGAAAACATTGCTTATCAATGTGTTATGAACCCTTTTAGCATTCAATGGGTTAAAATGGACTAAAACAATGAACGTGAGATATTTTGAACTTCATAATTCTTGCACTGGCTACAAACCGGAACAGATGGAATGGTGAATTAGCAGTGTTAAATGGTGCTATTAGCCAGCCCAATACATAAACCTCCAGCTAATTGAGTATAATGTCCTACAGCTTTTTTTACGCAGATCTTTGATTACAGCACTGTGGATATCAATAACACCTAATAAAGATCTGATTGCTCTCTGAAAGGATATTTCATATACAAATGCGAACGTGGATAATGAGGAAAGGACTTACCAGGACCAAGCCGCATGATCTTGGGAAGAAGACCTTTATAAAGCGCCAGGAACCTGGACGACAAAAAAAAAAAATGATATATATATATATATATATATATATAGACTTAGAATACAAACATGGACAATTAATCAGGTAACCACAAAGATACGTGCACAGATATGATAATTAAAGATTTCAAGAATCTGAGAATCCCAGATCCTCAGAAGATGATGTACTAGAATAAAATGGAGCAATTTGGGAGAAATCCAACCAAAAAATGTCCAGTAATTTACCCTTTGAGTGACACAGGGGTACACAACGCATTGGGTTAACTATTTAAGTGTCAGAGAGCACGATGCCTCTCTGGCACTCACATGGTTAAATGGGGCTTTTAACCTCTTGAATGGTAGAGAGGTGTAGCAACAGTGCCACTGTACAATTTCAGGCCACTGTGATATTGCACCTAAAAAATCAACTTTGAGCTGTAATAACTTTTGAATAAAACATCTTTCAGCAGTGAAAGTACCCTTTTTTTTTACTCTGGGGGATAAACACTACAATATATATTTTTTTACATATTAAGTATTACTATGCCTTTCACCCCTTAACAACCCTTGACGGTCATAGTACGTCAAGGGTCGATCTGACTGAACGACCCATGACTTACTATGACCGGCTCCAATACCCCGGTCATTAAGGGGTTAAGGGTCATATAAGAGGTGTTTTAAAAAAAAGAAATATGCAAGTTAGATATTTAAAAGCAAAACTATAATCTTGTGTTACTGTCTAACATCTTTTTACATTTTCTTTCTTTCATGTAGAGTCCTAAAGCCCAATATGAAAGGAGAAATAGATTTCTAAGAAATAAGTGGATTTTAATTTAACAGAAGGCATTTTCTAAGTATGCGATCTTCATACTCCAATCACTTGTTATTAATGTGGGGTTTTTTGCATTGGGACTCTGCTGTAGTCTGTAGCTGAGCATCTGGATGATAGTTGTCCTAAGGACAGTTTCTCCCATCTCAGCTGTAGATCTTTCCAGATTTACCTTTGGCATCTTGGTTGCTTCTCTGTCTAAGGCCCTCCTTACCCAGTCACTAAGCTCTGGTGCACACCATTCTCTAGGCATAGTTGCTGTTAGGCTATATTTACATTTTTTAATAATGGATTTACTGGTGATCCAGGGCATGTAAATAATTTGGGATTTTTTTTTATTACATAAACCTGATTGGTTTATCACAGATTTCCTTTGGTAGCATCTTGGTCCATCGTGCACATACCTGGGAACTCTCCGGTTTTGCCCCGGAGACTCTGAATTTCACAGTGAATTGCCAGGTCTACGGGGCAGTCTCTCAATCTCCGGGTTGTTCTCCATCCCGCCCCAGTTCCTCCCACTCCCCGCCCTCTTACCCTCATTCAACATCTATGTTGCCCTTTTTTTGTCCCGTCCCTAAGCCCCACCCCTTTTATGATGCAAATCGCATTATTTCCCTCCCCGATTGGTACTGTCAGGGCTGCCCTCCGGGTAGACCTGCCTGTCAAGTTCCCAGGTATGATCATGCAACACTTTAATTGCCCACACGTAGACTCCATTTGACTAATTATGTGACTTCTGAAGGCAGTTGCACCAGAGATTACCTAGGGGCACCAAAGCAAATGGGGGTGAATCCCTATGCAATTAAGACTCTTCAGGGATTTTTTTTAATCATTTTATAAAATATGTAGATTTTTTTCCCCACTTCAACATTATGGACTGTTTCATGTAGATCAGTGACAAACAATCCTAATTAAATCTATTTTATTTACAGGTTATAACTCAACAAAATGTGCAAAAGTCAAAGGGGTGAATACCATACCTGGGAACTCTCTGGATTTGCCCCGGAGACTCTGGATTTGACAGAGCTTTACCGGGTCTCTAAAGAGGGTGTCTAGGAAGTGACTGCTCTGCTTTGTCTTTAAATGGGCATGAGATAATATACCAGCCTATCTGAACATAAGAACAATGGGTGCTAATCTCAGAACATCAACAGCATTAACACTGCACAAACAATTAACCTAAAGTGTCTATATAGGATAGACTACACGTATTAAAAATGAAAGCTTAGGACTACATTTTAGGGATTTAAAGCGGAAAACTTTCACCTCGATAAAGTTGCCCTCCAATAATTAGCTATATGGCGACTAGCTTCATAATAGTTCTATTAGATCTCAGAAGTACCCGATTTTGAATTAAACCTTCGAAGGTCGGAAGCCAGGCATCAGCGTAGACATCTTGATATCAAACAAATTGAGCACTAAACAAGGACAAAGTAACGGATATTAATAATCATTTATATTAAAAATACACTCTTTACTTATTTCATCATAATGAACCAAGAGGATACATGGTCCCAAACTACAACCCTCAGTGGTATAATATTAGGAATAGCTCAAACCGTGACTTTAAATGATGCATAAACACGATCTATTATTTCATACATATCATTTAAAGTCACGGTTTGAGCTATTCCTAATATTATACCACTGAGGGTTGTAGTTTGGGACTATGTATCCTCTTGGTCCATTATGATGAAATAAGCAGAGTGTATTTTTGATATAGATGATATTTATTAATATCTGTTTCTTTGTCCTTGTGTAGCACTCGATTTGTTTGATATCACTTTGTTTCTTTTTGGTTCTTTGTGGGTGAGAACTCTGATCTGTAGCTGCTTACAAGCAGCCACCATTGTATATTATTTTATTAGCGTATACAACTTGTCTTAGGCACGTCTGTGCGCCTGCGCCGTCAGTCCCAGTCTCCTCTAGGAGAAGCAGCTACGCAGGCGGCACTAAAGCAAGGAGCCTGGCTGTCAGTCTCCGAAGTTAAGGATTACTTAAAAATCGGGTACTTATGAAGCTAGTTGCCATATAGCTAATTATTGGAGGGCGACATTATAGTAGGTGAAAGTTCCGCTTTAACATACAAGAACTACATTTTACATATTCTATCTGGAAGTACATGAGATTTAAAATCATATACCCCAGTTTCAGTGTTACTGTCCCTTTAAGCCCTTCTGCTAAACAAATTAAGAAACACTCATTCCTTTGGGTACAGTTTCCCTTTAGACTTGCCTTTTGGAGTCAGCTTCTGCTGGGTCATTGTAAATACACAATAGGTGTGACAGAAAGTGATACAGCAATGTCTCCAGCCATTGCTATGGACATGATAAAGCTTTTTCTGAGTCTCTTTGAACAGAAAAAAGGAAGGCACTAATGCCAATTACCCGTTTCAGAGCGTGTCTCCTATTACGAGCTTGAGAAAACAAAATTAGCAGCAGTAAAACAGTGACGTGCCTGGAAAGCATAAAAGTAGCAGTTCTGGAGCAAACCATCTTAATTATAGAGGACAAATACAATTTCCCCTTGATTAATATTTTTTTTAACCTCTTGAATGCTAGAGAGGCTTCCAGTGCATTGCTTTGCAATGTGTCGGAGACCTCAACAGCATTCAACATGTTTAAAAAGTCCCATTTAACCCTTTGAGTGCCAGGGTGGTACGGAATGCATGGCTTTGCAATGAATTCCATACCACTCTGGCACTCAAAGGGTTAAATCAAGAGAAATGTAAGGAATTTTCATTTGCTCCTTTTGGTGCAATTGGTCTGCTCCTGAATTGCAACCTTTTGCATAATCTGCACAGCTCAAATAGGTTCTCACTCTCAAAGGAACACTACAGAGGGGACTTACTAAACACCTACATCAGAGGAAGGAGCAATGATAATGATAATAATTAGTTATTAAAGCGGAACGATCATCAAAATTAAATTGCCTGCCCAAATCCTTATTAACATAGCGATACGCAAATACATACTTTTATTATGCTAAGTCCGGCATTAGTGAGAAATACAACTTCTTCGGCTTTAAGATGTGAATAAGAAATGTAGCTCATGAATTGTAACAGACAGATGAATGGGGAAAATGTAAGGCATATATAGGTGCAATTCTATAAGATGGGGAGGTGCAATTCTGGGACAAACCAACTGCACTATAGGGCAGACGAAAATTCTAAATAATTTAAAGGCTTAGTAATTAAGTTGATGGAATATGGTAGATTTAAAAAAAAATAAAGTATCTGTAGAAAGTCCTATATCTCAAACCTTTAGGGTTTGAGAGATATTCTGTGCTAAAGTTCCTCCCTCCCTCATGTTAGCTATAAAGCTGACAGAAGGAGATCTGTGTCGGCCGACTCGAGGAGGCTCTGCAGTAGAGCCGCAATAGCGATCTTTAAAAATAACTACTTCATTGGAACGGTCTACAAAGTGTGCTTGCAAACCAAGTACACTTTGTAGACCGTTCCAATGAAGTAATTCTTTTTAACCCCTTAATGATCCAAGTTAACGACCCATGACATATTATGACCGTCATGGAATTCCGGGCTCCCCCCGCAGCTGAACGCCGCTCCGTGGTCCTTAAGGGGTTAAATATCTCTATTTCAGCTCTGCTGAAGAGCTGCCGGCTGGTCCCCGGACTGGTATCTCCTGCTGTCAGTAGAGCACTGACTTCAGGAGAAGGGGAGGGAGGGGGGAAATTTGTCAAACCAAAGGATTTTCTCCAGATACTTTTTTTTTTTTTTTTTTTTTTTTTTTTTTTAAATCTACCATATTGCATAAACTTAAATATGGGCATTTCTAACCCTTTAAATGGAGCTCCTAAATGCTTTACAATGCGCTGGAGATCTCTTTAACATTCAGTGTAATAGGAACTGAAGGATTATTATTTTTTTCGCACAGTATGTTGTACTTGTAAAGAAGCAATTCACACCTTAGCAAACTCTAAGTACAGGCTTAAAGGATCCACATACCTAAAGAAAGGTGGGTTAATCAGTGGTTCATTCACAGTGGTCAACTCAGCTATTTTAGATCAAGTGACAGTTAAAACGATTTTGGTGATTTTGAAAGCGGTTTCAAAATTACCTCTATGTTGTGGTAGCCAATTTTTATTTCTAAAACTAGTTTTTTGATTTATTCAGATTATCCTTTTGAGTGCACTGCAATGCAGTGGATAACTATCTGGCATTTAAAGGGTTAATAGATCATACTAATGAAGGCATGTCGGACAGGCACTTGCTATCTTAACCCCTTAAGGAACCATGACGTGCCAGGCAGTCCTGGCACATCATGGATTTCAGGGCTCTCCGTACGGCTGCCTTGAACAGGATCATGCTAACCCCCCCCCAAAAAAAACTCAGTGGTCCTTAAGTGCCGGCCACGTGCTGGTCCTTAAAGGGATAGTAATACTTAAAATGTAAAAAAAAATATGTTGTAGGGTTTATCCCCCTGAGTAAAACAAGGGTACTCCCACTGCTGAAAGGTGTTTCATTCAAAAGTTATTAATTTTCAAAGTTGAATTGTTTAGGTGCAATATCACAGTGGCCTGAAATTGTACAGTGGCGCTGTTGCTACACCATCCTATGGAGATTTATGGTCCCGGGACCAGAGCTGTCCATAGGATCGTGTAGCAACAGCGCCACTGTACAGTTTCAGGCCACTGTGATATTGCACCTAAAAAATTCAACTTTGAAAATTAATTACTTTTGAATGAAAAACCTTTCAGTAGTGGAAGAACTCTTGTTTTACTCAGGGGGATAAACCCTACAACATATTTTTTTTTACATTTTAAGTATTACTATCCCTTTAAGGGGTTATCCCCTGCATTACATTACCACTCACTGGCACTGCTCAGTAATGCATTGCCCACTTCCTCTAAAGCTGAAAAGGTTAAGTGTATATGAGTTGGGGATGTAACGTAGAGCTAAAACAGGAAGTGACTGCACTGCATGTCTTAATTAGAATAATCTATAAAACAAAATATATCAAGAACTCATTCTCTGAATAAAAAAAACACAAAAAACTGGTAATACAACTTATACGTGATTTTGAACACTGTCAAAATCAACAAAGTTTTTTTAAGGGATAGGGTTCCTTTTAAGCCTGGACTGTTGATATATCTTGAATACTAGAAATGAGAGACACTGATCGTCTATATGATCATCAGAAAAGAACATACTATGGGCCACGATTTAGGTGGTCTACCAAAGAGCTATTTATATATTTTGACAGATGTTGGCTGTAACTAAAATATATTGAAAAGTATCAATCTGAAGGTGTTTTTTCCATTAAACCCAGTGCATAACACTTAGTTGGCACATTCAAAGCGTTAAAAACAAACAAACATACAAACGAACAAGGGATTTTATGATTAGAAGTTGGGGAAAGGTTGGAACATGTGTGAACTAATGAAAAATAAGAAGATCATGCAGTTGTTAGTAGAGAAGAGGTAACTGCAACAAACAGTAGCAATATACAAGGTGGGATAAGATCATTATTACCCTTCTTCCTTATAAACCGCAACCATCGTCCTCCAACAACTGCGATATTTAATCACTCCAGGTTCTGGCTGTGGTCCTTGAATCCGGCTCTTAGCTACATCAAATGGAATGTTGATGATAGAGGCTAGAGTTCCAGAGGCCAAGCCAATCGCAAATTTTCTTAGGAACTCCAGTGCTGGATCCTGCAATAGGTAATAACACAGAAAACATATTGTAAGAGAATGAGATATCAAGATGTCTCCTCTCTGCTTAGTCAAATTGTATGCCTTAAAGATAAAGTTATATTTTATTCTAACTTGCATTAATTTATCTAACTTTAACCCTGTATTCTTACATCGAAACAGTTATATTACCCATTTTCTTCCTCGCAATTTCAGTGAAAGTGAGCACCTTCTACCTTCAGTCTGTAAAGAGAGTCTGAGACTTAAAGGGGAACTACCACTCCAACACAATGTAATCTCTAAGTCTTTGTCTTCCTATTGTTATTAGCAATCCATAGTTCGTTTTCTCAAAAAAAAAGTGTTGTAAGAGCACTATCTTTATACTAAATCTCTACCTGATGATGTCTTGCCCCTTGAATCCGTTCTGCGCATGACCGCTATGGAGCCATCCAGCTCCACTGTACCGCCCTCTGTCTTGCACATCACTTGTACGTCATTGTCCTCAGCATTACGTGACCTGCCGCGCTCCTGGCATCAAGCACGGTCAGGTCATTTCAGCCTGGTGGAAACAGACCGGTGGTTTATATATAGCGAGTGCTTCACATGCACCCGCTCCCGCTAGGCTGAAATGACCTGACCGTGCTTGATGCCAGGAGCGCGGCAGGTCACGTGATGCTGAGGACAGTGACGTACGAGTGATGGGAAAGATGGAGGGAGGTACAATGGAGCCAAGTGGCTCCATAGCGGTCATGCGCAGAACGGATTCAAGGGGCAAGACGTCATCAGGTAGAGATTTAGTATAAAGATAGTGCTCTTACAACACTTTTTGGAGAAAACGAACTATGGATTGCTAATAACAATAGGAAGACAAAGACTTAGAGATTACATTGTGTTGGGGTGGTAGTTACCCTTTAAGTCTCAGACTCTTTTTACAGACTGAAGGTAGAAGGCGCTCACTTTCACTCAAAGGGTTAACTACAGTACTCCTGAAAGGATCATAACTATATCTCATTATCGTCTATATTCAACTGAATAGTCATCCCATTCATAGAATAAGAAACACAATGGGGGATATTCACTAAGTGGTGATAAAATGGAGATGACTTCTCCAGTGATATCACTTCTCCAGTTCCTATGTTATACTATATAGCCTACGCACTAAGATCTCCAAAGTTGAAAAAAAATCTTAGTAAACAGGCTCCACAGAATTACATAGGAACTGGAGAAGTGATATCACTGGAGAAGTCATCACGGCTTTATCACCGCTTAGTGAATCTCCCACAAAGAGTCCTTTTCAGATACAGTTCAGTCTCAGACTCAGACTCAGACTCTTATTACAGAATGGAGGTAGATGGCGCTAACCAGGCCTTAAAAGTTGAAGTCCTTTGCTACTAGCCAGACCTGAAAAGTTACTCTCCACTGCAAGCCAAAACATACCCACGAGGGCTGAATTTCTACTCGCCAGGGCTAATTTTCACTCGCCATTGGCTAGTGGCGAGTGGAAATTTTGAGCCCTGGCGCTAACAAACAAAAATTCAATTGAATGTAAGCAAACAGAATGAAAGCAAATGAACGCTACCAGAGGAGTTAAAAAAAAAAAAAAAATTAAAGCATTACTATTCTTCAACCCTTTAAGTGCCAGAAAGGTATCCATTACACTGTGTTGCAATGCAGTAGATACCTGATACTCAAAGAGTTAACTCCCTTGGATGCTAAAGATGTCTGAAAAGGATTTCTTTGCATCCAATTAGTTAAATTAAAATTCCCCTTCATTATAGAGTTATAGAGCTTTAAAGTTCCAGTTGTCCATCAGGGAGCCATCTATACATCCACAGCTGAGGTGGAATTTGGCCAGCACTGACATACTCTGGCTTGCATGTAAAAGCCTCTAACAAAGATAAATGTCTCTTACCATTATAATGTTTACAGGTGGGAAACCGATTTAGAGATAAAGAGATTTGCTCAGGGCAAGAATTGAAACTTCACTTAAAATAAAAATCTTCCCTCTGCTGGGAATATTATTTTTTTCCTGTATCCATCTGTACCATACAACGGAATACACCTTATATAAGAAAAACAGCTTGAGGCTTAGCACGACTCTGCCCTTACAGAAATCCTGACCTTCTTACAGAGAATAAAAACATCTCCTCATTGGCGCAACTAACTCTTTCCACTGGGAGCAATACGGCTGCTAAGAACTTTTTTGCCTGCTCTAGGTGTTTTGCTAATGCTGTGTTTTCCTGACTGTGTCAGTAGGGGAGATCTTATTTGCTCTGAGCTTGATACATGGGTTTAGATGGATTCTGGGTAATGTGCCTTTAATCAGCAACCTGGCACCCAGCACAATGGGCTCCTTGCAGAGAGATGAAGGAGGATTTCCTTGGGTTGCAACGTTTCTTCCTTGACAATCCCATTGGCTCTGTTTTCGCACATGGTCCAAATCGCCTGCAGGCACATTTCCTCACACAGGATTCATAAATACAGTCCATAACGAGACTCTGGTTTCGACATATGGGGATGATTTGTGTAATTGGCCTTTACAATGTACTTAGTATTACTGTATCAAAACACAAGAAACCTGAGCACTCTATTAGCTAATTGGCCAGAATATTTTACAAATGACAGCAAACCCTGCACCAGGAAGCTCACTAAAATGTGTATGTGTCCGCAAGACCCCCAAATGTTAAATTAAATAAAGGAGGGAAGAAGTAAAAAAAAGGCACACATGCACTCTCACACAAGCCTTACGCTGGCCTGCAGGTTTTTTCCACATTTTTCCTCAGATGTCGCAGGTCTGTCAGCAGGAAATATTCTCCTACCACTAAACTAACAAGCTCGCTGTGGTAATGCACTGAAGGCCGTGGCCTTGAATTAAACAGCTTTATTTAACTGCAGGAGTTAGGATACCTCATTTTAAAGCCATAGTCACACTCTTAATCATGGGAGAGCAGTCAGTCATGCTATATATATTCTATGACATATAAAATGGAAAATGTATGTTTACTGTAGTTTCACATTTTAAAGGGAGAGTATAATCTAAAATTTAAGCATTTGTATACATTTTGAATAATATACTCAGAATATATAATTAAATGTTGGAGATACACTCACAGAACTTAAGTAGCGTAAACAGCATACCTCCCAACATTTCAAATGGCCCAAGAGGGACACTTTAGTTTTAGGGGGTGGTGCTGGAGGTGTGGCTGGTGGATGGGACATTACCAAGACTGTTGAGCTTATTTCATGACCTACTGACACTGACTTTGTGTAACTGAATAAATGTAATAGAGCAAAACCAAAGTTTCTTATTTATAAACACATATACTGAAGTTTATACAAACATCAATGTCAGCTATATTGCTGTGGAGCAAAGTGATACACATATATATATACACATCACACAGTCTAACCTCCTAAAAAGAGGGACACCAGAGTGGGAGAGAGGGACAGAGGGATGTGAGTCTCAAAGAGGGACTGTCCTTCTGTGACCTGGCGGACTGTTCCACTGTCTGATTTTTTTGCCCAGGGTCTCCAGGGACCTCTCTGTTTAGGTGCGGGGTCATTTGGCTAGCAAGTCGGGATGTTTCGTGGTTAATATTTATTACCCTGGTCCGGTTTGCACTGATTGGCTTAGGACTTCCCCCCAGGCCCTTACGGCCAACTCGTGGTTACTCTGGTGCGTAACTTGTGAGTGTTACGCTTAAGGGATCCCATCCATGATTTTCTTGTTTATTTTATTTTCGCATTCTTCTCTGTTGTTTCCTTTCTACTGCCTCTTTGGTTCTCTCCCCTCCTTCTTTTCCTCCTCTCCTTCCTTCCACTGTTCCCTTTCCTCCCTGTACCCACTGCTTATTGGTCTAGCTCTGTGTGGAGTCCTCTGTCTCATACCAACAGGGTAGTGTGATGACACAGTTGGTGCCAGTGAGATGACTTAGACTGATGTCGGTCAACGCTAAAGGTTTAAATATACCAGAGAAGCGGTCTCTTGCTCTTAGAGAATTTCTCAAACTTCAGGCGGATATTATTCTGGTGCAGGAGACGCATTTCCAACACCTTAGGTCCCCGCTGTTCTCCAATGCTTACTACCCTACGGGTTGGTTTGCATCAGCGGATGAAAAAATGAGCAGTGTCGCTACTTGATCCACAGAGATTTACCGTGGATCTTCCAGGAGTCTCTGGTTGATCCAAAAAAAAAAAAAAAAAAAAAAAAAAAAAAGAGGGACTGTCCTTCCTAAAGTGATAGCAAAACAAAAATAGCTGGAAGAATTAAAAGAAAGGGTCAGGAATAGAAAAGCTGAGTCAAAAGGAAGACTATAGATTTATATGGGTAAGCATATCTAGGGCAAGACTGATCCAAATGAGTTGGGTCCAGGAACAGTAAATGACTGGGAGTTGACACACAGGGAGAGGCAGCCATGTATGAACACGTGTGCTATGTGAGTACTCCATCTTCGCCAGCATTTTATTTTCTCCATCCAGTGTTGTCCAAGCACTCTACACCTTGCCATTGCCAGAGTTATTAACACTGGGGAGAATGATTGGCCTCATGGGAGGAGGTCAGGAACATTCTGGAGCAGATGGGGAATACACATCTCAACACCTCTATGTGTTTGCTCCCAGCAAGATAGGGGAGAAAAGGTGGTTGAACAAGGACAGAATGGGATTCGGGCAGTGACATATCATTGTGAGGTACAGAAAAACAACAACTTAGAATGGCACAGAGAAGTGTTTTGTTAGCAAAATGGAAAACTGAAAAATTATTTTACATTTTATGATCCTTACTACAGTTTAAGCAAAAAAAAATTAGTCTTTTGTGTACTGAAGGGTAGACTGTAATGGTTTGTTCGACTCACAGACACAATGGTTTAGGATAAAAACACAGTGTTATTGAATTCACAATACAATAAGAACCCTCACAGGTCCTGTAGTATACAGGCAGTATAATACACACACACGACAGGTTAATCATACAATTGCCCACACAGGTCAGGCAAGAGGAGTAAGTTTCCCAGGACTCTGGTACTGCAGGAGTTAAAGTTCATCAATGAGTGTAGACAGCCCCATGTGTAAAGGTACTGAGATAGCACTTTATAGAGAGCTTCAGGTCACCCAAGGCTAGCAGAACAACGTCAACTGCCAGAGTACAACAGTGATGAGCACTGCCGGAGCAGTAATGGAGGCAGACACTTGCAACTGGCAGGAGCAGTAAACGGAAGACAAGCCAATGGCACACTACCGGAGAAATAACGGAGGCAGACACTTGCAACCGGTATGAGCGGTAACGGAGGACTAGGCCAAAGGCACACTGCCAGAGCAGTAACGGAGGCACACACTAGCAACCTGCAGGAGCAGTAGCGGAGGACAAGCCAATGGCGACTACCGGAGCAATAACGGAGGCAGACACTTGCAACCGATATGAGCGGTAACGGAGGACTAGGCCAAAGGCACACTGCCAGAGCAGTAACGGAGGCACACACTAGCAACCTGCAGGAGCAGTAGCGGAGGACAAGCCAATGGCGACTACCGGAGCAATAACGGAGGCAAACACTTGTAACCGGTATGAGCAGTAACGGGGGACTAGGCCAAAGGCACACTGCCGGAGCAGTAACGGAGGCTCACACTAGCAACCTGCAGGAGCAGTAGCGGAGGACAAGCCAATGGCGACTACCGGAGCAATCACGGAGGCAGACACTTGCAACCGGTATGACCAGTAACGGAGGACTAGCCCAAAGGCGCACTGCCGGAGCAGTAACGGAGGCAAACACTAGCAACCTGCAGGAGCAGTAACGGAACTGACTCAAGTGTTAGTAAGCAAGTGCAACCGGATCGCCTGCAGAGTAAGAATGTCGCCGAGGCGACAACTAGCTGAAGAAGCAGGAACGTCAATCAAGCGGGGTCGGTACACAGGAACAGGAACGTCAGCCAGGCCGGGTCGGTACACAGGAGCAGGAACGTCATCCAGGCCGGGTTGGTACATAGGAGCAGGAATGTCAGCAAGGCCAGGTCGGTACACGGGAGCAGGAACGTCAGCCAGGTCGGGTCGATACACAGGAGCAGGAACTTGAGGAGAAGTCAGGCTATCCGGGTCGGTACACTGGAGCTTGAAACTGAAGAGTAGTCAGGCAGGCCAAGTCGGTACACTGGGAAACACTGAGCAGAAAGCTAGCACTGGTTCAGGAACACCACAAAAGGGCACAGTGTGGGTGCAGGAGCCCAGTATATAAAAGGCCATACTGGGCAGGATCAACACAGGACAGCCAATGGGAGCAGTACACAGGATAACGGACAGGAAAACAAAAACAAGGGAGCACGGGCACCGTGATATAGATATGAGTATAGCATCCTAAGATTATTCTCCTTAGCAAGCCAAAGGGATGCTCCTGAACACATACCAAAATAAATACCAAACCATGCAGCACCTGTATCCTCTACTTTCAATGTTATTACGTGTGGCCAATCTTAAACTCTGGCTGTTGTCTTCTCAACCACCATGACTGTTTAATGATTAAATTCCGAGTTATATGTACTCCTAAGAAGCACTCACTCTAGCTGCTGGCTGTATAAAATCTGGATCTTCTCAGCATATTAACGTAGACAACAGGTACAGCAGATCAGAAGTGCATGGAAATATATGTATGAGTATGCTGATTAAGCCTCCAGTGGACTACAGAAAAGGTAACTTTCACTCCAAATCAAATGGAAGTAGGATCACCCACACAGATTAGTGTGTCCTAGGCAGACACCACGGCAATGTACGCCTCATGCTGGAGTGGAAAAGTTTACTGAAAAAATTAGGGGGGGGGAGATAATGCTCATGGTTAGGCCATCCAGGTTCTGTGGGGAGCACCCATTCCCTATTGATCAATATAACCATGGGTTATAGGGATCTCATTCTTCACCCTCTGCATTAAGAAGTTGATAAATGATAATAAAACCTTCCTCTGTGACAAAAATCTTAATCTTGCATAAAACTCAAAACAAAGTGCATGAAAGATACAGAGATTTAATTTCCACCTTCACATGAGAGATCATCACACCCTGCCCCTCTCTTCACAGGCCAATAAGAGGGAGAGCAGGGGATAGAGATCTAATAGTGACTGTTTTTATGCAATTTAACTGGCTTCAAAGTCTTTAAAAATATGAATTCATACCATATGCAAGTGAGTAGATTATGGGAGTGTTAATGTACTCTGTGAATGTAAAGTACCGTGGCAGTAAAAGTAATATGTGTCCTCTTGACCAGGGTTAGAACTACAGGGAGATTAGAGGGCGCAGTGGTGATTTACACTATCCTGCAAACTCCTTTCAATCAGACCAGCTTCCAATCATTATATATACACCTATAACATCCAAAAAGAGCGTGTGTTTTCTGGACCAATACTCTGCAATAAATAACTTGGTATTTACACAATACTATTGAATTGCTTCCAATAATATCTAGGAGAAAGATGTAAATGAATATATATGAAAGAAATATAAACTAAAAAAAGTAATAAGTAATAAAAAAAAATAATAATAATAAAAGGCAGATAAAAAAACAATAATCAGAAAAAGAGTAGATAGAAAATATTCTCAATTCTGATACTACAAAGTAATGAGACTGATTGGGAGGTATAGGTCTGACTATCCTGTGATAGGATTTTGGATAGTGTTCTCCTTTTATAAGACTTGATTTAACAACTGGCGACACTGTGCAGTAATTCTTTAGAAACTCCTCTTAGTTCTTTTGGATGCTGCCCTTTATTTACAGCACTGTGGTAGTGCCACTCTCACAGCAACAGGGAAACAAGGAGCAGAGCCATCTAAGAGTGATTCTGTATCAGACACCAGGTGATTTAACACCACCGCTTATATGCACTCACCGGATCTTTGAAGTAATGCAGCCTTTAAACAAAAAGGATAGATCTTATCTTCTCATTATTTTCAGACCTAAATCTCTCCAGTCACGTTTTTTTCAGCAAACCGGATCCAAATATATTTTCCTCAAAATGTATTGTAATTTCCACACAACAAATCTATACAGGGTAAATTATGTCTTTTTTTCAAAAAAGTCCTACGCGTTTCGTGTCTTAATACAGACACTGTCTCAAGGACAAAGTTAGGTAATATATTAGTAATAATGATTAAAACATACCTTAAAAAGTTCTGGAACTTAAATACGCTTTTATCCTGTTTCTTCTCTGTCGTTTCATCTACCTCCATGTACTGCGCATGTGCGATTCTGACTTAGCTCTATGGTTTTTGGATGTCTACTCTATTGTGCTTTCCACTACTGGAACGCACTACGATACAACTCTGTTTTTAAAAATCACTATATGGATAATAGAGTTGGACACTTAATTCCTATTATCCATTAGAACATGTTCTGACACTTCAAAACACTATTTGTACAATAAGATGTAAGAGTCTACTTAATTCAGAAGCAACATCATTACAGACTAATTAACTTAATCAAATTTCTCAAGTTAAAAAACTAAACCGACAATGTACTCAATGGTATAAATACATATTTATACAAAATAAATACATAACTATATAAAAAGAACATAGTGTTCCTAGACATTTTAACCACTGTTTGCAGGGAGGTTTGTCCAATTTCAGAACCATGGGGGTAGAGAAGATACCTATACAACATCTGAATAGATATACTAAGTTGTGCCAACAAGAGTCCTTTTGGATTTTCCAATTAGGAACTCTAAGCCCCCATGGTTTGAATGAAGAAATAGATTTGGGATATTTAAGATGATAGATGGATTGCCCCCCAATTCCAAAATGCATATATATATATATATGTATAATTTTTATTCTTTTGGACATTTTTAAAATTGTAGTGATACATGTACACAGATAAGGATATGCGTTAGCAGTGAGACACACATACGAGAGGATTTGTACATATATTCCCTATATGCATATTTATATTTTGTGTGTTTTTTTATATATGTATTTTTTTATATATATGTGTAAATTTCTTCACATGTGTTTGCTATATATATTTTTATATATATTATTATAATATTATAGTTTATTGTATTTATAACAAGTGTTTTCAAGAGTTTGCATGCCTATATGTGTTTTATGTATCTGCTCCTTTAAGATATTTTAATTGACAAAGACATACATATATATGTGTATTTTCTATCTATACTCTTAGTTTTTTATAGAAATATATATATATATATTTTTTTATAAATATGTATTTACACCATTGAGTACATTGTTGGTTTAGTTTTTTAACTTTAGAAATTTGATTAAGTTAATTAGTCTGTAATGATGTTGCTTATAAATTAAGTGGACTCTCTGGCTTAATTCTAACATCTCATTGTACAAATAGTGTTTTGAAGTGTCAGAACATGTTCTAATGGATAATAGGAATTAAATGTCCAACTCTATTATCCATATAGTGATTTTTAAAAACAGAGTTGTATCGTAGTGCGTTCCAGTGGTGGAAAGCACAATAGAGTAGACATCCAAAAACAACAGAGCTAAGTCAGAATCGCACATGCGCAGTACACGGAGGTAGATGAAACGCCAGAGAAGAAACAGGATAGAAGCGTATTTAAGTTCCAGAACTTTCTAAGGTATGTTTTAATCATTATTACTAATATATTACTTTGTCCTTGAGAAAGTGTCTGTATTAAGACACGAAACGCATAGGACCTTTTTTTTTTTTTTAAAAAAGGACATACTTTATCCTGTAAAGATTTGTTATGTGAAAATTAGAATAAACTTTGAGGAAAATATATTTGGATCCTATTTGCTGAAAAAAATGTGACTGGAGAGATTTAGGTCTGAAAATAATGAGAAGATAAGATCTATTCTTTTTGTTTAAAGGCTGCATTACTTCAAAGATCCGGTGAATGCATGCAAGTGGGGGGTTTAAATCACCCGGTGTCTGATACAGATTCACTCTTAGATGGCTCTGAGCCCTGTTTCTTTTTTGTTTCTGCAGTTTCCTATCTTGACTGGCAACTGCTGGCATTATCACACACCAGAAAGAGAAGACGAGTATTGGTGAGCCCCCTCATTTTTTGTCATTAAAGGAATAGTAATATTTCATAATAAAACAGCTCTAATTAATCATCATAGTATTTGGACTTTGGAGAGTGTTATTTCAATTCTGTCAGAGTTGTAATTCAAGAGTAATTCAATGATAAAGTGTCCTCCTCCCGCCCCTTTTACTGATGTAACACTGTTCAGCCAGATCAGAAGGGAGATGCCCAGGTAGACTGCAGAGAGGGACAATCTTCAATTAAGATAAGGGAAAAACCTGAAAAACTTGTCAAGGGGGGCAGGGCTTTCATTGTTCTCATAGGAAGAAGATTGTCCCCTTCTGTTATCTGTCTGGTCTATGGACTGCATTCCACATCTGAGAAGAGATGGCTTACACTAGGTAAAAGGGGCGGGAGGGGGAAACTTTGCTTGTGAATATCTCATAAACCATAAAGGTTTGAGACATAAGACTTATATCGTTCTTCATGTTTTTTTAATGTCTACAAAATAAAATAAAGATAAAATGAAGTATTACTATCCGTTTAAGTGTCTAAAGGATTGCAAAGCAATGAGCCGTATACCCCTCTTTCACAAAAGGGTTAAATATCAGGATGTGTGTCATGAATCACGAGGCAACAACTCACTGGCTCTGCAAACAAATTGCTTTCCCTCTCTGTTTTTCCCCGTCATGAAAAGACATTCTGACATCCTATAGTGGCAAACTGCACATTAGGTCTGTTTAGAGTACTAATTTATAACTGCTCCAGAATTTGAAATACAGTCTGTGTTGGAGGGCTTTATTTATACTTGCTCTGGGACTTTCAATAAGGTCTGTGCACAATATTAGTCAAACTTGTCCAGACCATAAATGGGGGGGGGGGACTCAACTTCAGACATAGCCCAAGGCCCAGTAGTTTCTAGTTACGTCCCTTGTCACCCCTATTCTATGTATCTGTAATACAGTGACGGAAGGTAAGCATGCATGGGATAGGCATAAGGCTGTCCTGAACATAAGACAAGACCAAGGACCAAATAAGATTTGAGGTTTTTACAGTTGGAAAAATGGACAGAAGAGATGGGCCGAATGATTCTTACCTTTTGTCAAATTCTCTGTTTCTATGATTGGAATCAACAGGTGAATAGGTGGTTTTGATGGCAATGAGATAATTTTTCCTCAATGGAGACAATGGGTGAATGGGTAAATTACACTTTTATAATGTGGCATTTCACTATGCTTAAATAGTACAATGGCAGCAGTATTCAAATGCCATCATTGTAAGAAGTACTTTTACACACAGGGATGTAAATACAAGGGTGCAGAGGATGCAGTTCTGAAGGGATCTGACATCCAAGGAAGCCCACTGGCACCAGGTCCCAAAAGGTTCTTATTCCTGTGGGAGAACATTTTTGTGTTTGGGGCCACAAAATGCTTGCACCACATCCCTCCAATGACTAGTTATGATGCTGTGCACAAATATTGTACCTCTCTCTCTCTGCTTTCAAAGGGTTTACTACTATTGAAATGTCGCCCCCTACACGGCAACCCTCAAAATGGTAACGCCAGAATGTCGTCCACATAAAAAGGGAGTCATCTAAATGTCGCCCAGGAGAAACTGCAGCGGCATGCCAGCGCACAGTACAGCAATGCTGGTGCGGTATTCCCCCAATACAAAGCATAGTCTGCATCTGCATGGGTTGCCTGCTGCTACATGCAGCGCACCCCGCAGGATGAAAGTAGAAAGAGGAAAAATGAATGATGTGTATCAATCAGGCAAATCATTTGCCCAACTGACATAAATCATTAATTATTTCTTCTTTCTACGGTTTCCCCTTGGCGACCTGTATGCAAGTATGACATTTATTTTATAAGGGTGACTTTCTGTTGTCGCTCTTTTAGAGGGTCACCATGTAGGCGTCAACATTATAATAGGATACCGTTTGAAAGACATCCATAAACTATGACTTAGGCCACAGATGAACAAATGGATTTGAAGGGAGTTGAAGTGTGAGGGACAATGCTATGTATTGGCTGTGGGGGATAAAGCCCCAACAACCATCCATAAAGCTCCAGGTATTGCCAGCTTGGGGCATGTAATAGTGCCCACTCTTGTAATAATGCAATTTTATTGCATGGTGCTCTAATAATGCATTAGGCTGGCGCAAGCCCAGAGTCTTTTGGGCACCAAACAACTTCCCAGGGGAGAGAAAGGCCCAAATACCATGGACTTGGTTGCTTGCATGAGAGGAATGAACAGATTCATAGTCTGGATAACCAGTGCTTGCCTTTGTATGTGGGCAAATTTGTGCCTAAAACTGCAAACATTTCCATTTATTATTTCAGAGGGTTTTTTAATAAATACATTTGCATGCCAAAGGGTTGTCCACCACATTCCTTTGCAGCAATAAGCTGGACACAGCTCTGGCACCCAAAGGGTTAAACATTAAAGCCATAACCTTACAAGATGTTTTCTGGGCAACCTGGAAAGTAATTAATTGGAAATAACTTTCTAAGGGGAAACATTTTCACTACACAAACTTGAATCCCACAGGATGTATTTAGGTGTTAAAGACAGAGATTTAATGTATTCATGTAGTACTTCATTAACAGCAGACTAATGTGTGGAGGTATTGTTTGTTTAAACAGCGATGTTAAAATAAATGGAGGTGTAGCCAGAGGGTCTCATTTTCATCAGTTCTCCATTCAATGCGTATTGTTGTGCTAGCTCTAGAAAGAGTTAACAATCCAGTGGTATCTGGGGTTGCTTTCAGAATATCATTTTGTTACCAAAGCCTACTGATGTATGGCAAACCCTTCTGACACTGAACTGCTTAAAGCAGTGATATATACAAGGCAAAATTAAGGTAGAACTGCCACATGTCCACATTCTCACCTAAGTGGTACCAGCCATCGTCAAAGAATTTGAATGACTGTCCGTTAATCAGCTTATGCACATGAGCTACTAATGGCTGACAGGGAGTAGCAGGTCAGAGAGAGAGAGCGAGCAGTATGAAATGCAAATACTAGCTGCTAGGAGTAGCAGGTGGGAGAGAGAGTAGTGTATAATGCTAGTGTTGGCTGCTAGGAGTAGCAGGTGGGAGAGAGAGTAGTGTGAAATGCTAGTACTGGCTGGTAGGAGTAGCAGATGGAAGGGAGAGCAGTGTGAAATCCTAGTACTGGCTGGTAGGACTAGCAGGTGGGAGAGAGAGAGTAGTGTGGAATGCTAGTACTGGCTGGTAGGAGTAGCAGGTGGGAGGGAGAGTAGTGTGGAATGCTAGTACTGGCTGCTAGGAGTAGCAGGTGGGAGTGAGATTAGTGTGAAATGCTAGTACTGGCTGGTAGGAGTAGCAGGTGGAAGGGGGAGCAGTGTGAAATGCTAGTACTGGCTGGTAGGAGTAGCAGGTGGGAGGGAGAGTAGTATGTATTGTTAATGTTGGCTGTCAGGGAGTAGCAGGTGTGTGAGAGAACAGTACGGAATGTTAGTAACTGGCCAGCACACCAGCCACTGCTGTCTACTCTACATAAACTAACAAATAAATAAAGCTTATTCTTTAAAGCATGGGAGGGGGTGCAATGCATTGCTTAGCAATGTGTTGCATACCCTCTGGTCAGTAAATTGTTACCATTTCAAACTATTTAAAAAAAAATGGCAAGCAAGCATAGATTATTTTGAAAGCTCTTTCAAAATCACTTATTTGAATGAATAAATATGTTTATTTATATAGTGCCACAAGTGTACACAGTGCTTTATAATTTAAGGGTTTAGACACTACAGGGTTACAAGTACTTTGCAAAGTGAAACACTGAATTGGAGTCCCTGCCCGAAAGTGTAAATCTAAAGTGGTGAAGGGAGATACACAGAGTACATTTGGGTTTAAGGGATAGTAATGTTTCACAAAAACAGCAGTTCCATTTAATCTTCATAGTATTTGGGCCATGGAGAGTGTTATTTCAATACTGTCGGAGTTGTAGTTCAAGAGCAATTGAATGATAAAGTATCCCCCTCCCGCCCCTTTTACTGATGTAACACTGCTCACCTCAGAGCAGCAAGACCGTCCAGATGGATCACAGAGAGGTACAATCTTCAGTGAGCATAAGGAAAAACCCAAAAAACCTGTCAAGAGGGTAGTTCACAGTAAGAAGATTGTCCCTTTCTGTGATCTGTCTGGTCAAGCAACCAGATTTAACATCTGAGGTGAGCAGTGTTACACTAAGTAGAAAGGGTGGGAGAGGGATACTTTATCATTCAATTACTCTTGAACTACAACTCTGACAGTAATGAAATAACACTCTCCATGGCCCAAATACTATGAAGATTAATAGGAGCTGCTGTTTTTGTGAAACATTACTATCCCTTTAAGTGCGGAGTACAGTGTTACAAAGTGAAAGTTTCTCTTTAAAGGAATGTTAACCATTTGAGTGCCAGATGGGTACGGAATGCATTGCAAAGCAATGCATTCCGTATCCCTCTGGCACTCAAAGTGTTAAACCCTATGTGTAAATTATCTGACAAGAGTGACAATGTATCTGCACAAAGGGGCACAAAACAAGAGAAACAATCTAAACGTGGTGTTTATTCATTTAAAAATCACCCTGCATTATGAGATGCACTTATAGAATCAATACTGTAAAACAGCATATCACGAATCCAGATGGCCTTCTGTTTCTCCATATACACTCGTTTATCCACATTAAAGCCATCAATAGAACACCAGGATTTTCACTGCAATATAACCACACGACAAGTGATACCTCTATTATCAAAGGTCTCAGTGCAGTTTGTGTGATCTCCTGTTAGTCCTGGTTCCTCCAAACTGACAAAAGTGGATTAGTTCTCACTTAAATGCTCAGGTGTTCAGATGATCTTTCTCTCCAATGAAGTTGCAACAAAGCAGCAGCATAACAATCTCTATCATAGACAAGCAATTTTCTTCCCCATGCATATCGCTGGTGCCGGCTTCCCTTGAGGGACTCAAGGACGGAGATTCACTAAGGGGCGATAAAGAGATAATAAGGTGGACATAACTTCTCCTGTGATATCACTTCTCCAATTCCTACGTTATTAATTGGAGCCAATTCACTAAGAGTTCTAGAACTTTTTAGATCTTAGTGCATAGGCTCCAAAGAATAACATAGGAACTGAAGAAGTGATATCACTGGAGAAGTCATCTCCACTTTATCATCTCTTTATCACGCTTTAGTGCATAACTCCCAAGGTTTCTCAAGCAGTACTATGTCTATACTGCATTCCTCAAATAGCACCACCCCCATTAGCCACAGAAAATACTCTATCTTATACAAACAGAAACCAGCTCAAAAACAAAACAACCCGTACATGGGTATATAAATTGACATACTGTCTGAGTAAGTATGTAAACTTGACAGTACACATTTTTATAAAATGATAACTAAACCAATCACTGTAGGAGAGGAGTATGGGCACTGGAATGGTGCTGGCCACACCCATCCATGGTTATAAAGGGCATGAGTAGCACTGTCAAAATATCACTTAAAATAATGTGCCCCTAGGTCAGGCATGTCAAGTTCAATGCGTCAAGGGCCATCTCCTCAATATTTCACTCTATGGAGGGCTGCACAAATTATACATGGGTAGAGAGAAGCTGGTACAGACGTGAGAGGATTTGCAATGGGTGGAGTATGGGAGCAAACTGTGTGGGGGTTGGGAGAGATTGGAAAGAGAGAAGGAAGAAACATACAAGAGGGGTGAGAAAGAGATGAAAATCCAGAAGGCACAGAGAGAGTGGGTAGTAAGAAGGTCAGTCTGGTGGTTGTAGACCCACATATATATATAAACTCTATGATTCCCAGGCCTTGTTCCACCATCCACTGGTAGCCACAGAATCATTTATACATTGTCTGAAAGAACAGCTTAGTTCCACAATGCATAAGTAGTCATAGAATCCCACATACGTTGTCTAATACCCCAGCTTTGTTCCACTAAGCACTGGCAATCAGGGAACCAGACATAGAATGTCTAACACACCAGCCTTGTTCTACTGTTCCTTGGTAGTCACAAAAGCCAGCATACACGCCAGCCTTGTTCCACTGGTAGTAACAGATCAACCCTGTTTCACTGTCCCTCTGGTAGTCACAGAACCAGACATACACTGTCTGAAATGCCTGCCTTGTTCCACTGTCAACTGGTAGTCACAAAACCACTCATACACTGACACACCAGCCTTGATGCACTGTCCACTAGTAGTCACAGATCCTCTTATACACTGTCAGCCTTGTTCAATTGTCCCACTGTTAGTAGTAGAACCACACGTACATCATCTGCTTCCCAAGCCTTGTTCCACTGTCCTACTGGTAGTCAGTAAACCACACACACTGTCCGACATCCCATGATTGTTCCATTGTCCCATTGGTAGTCACATAATCACACACACTGTCTGATGCCCCAGCACTGATTTACTATCCATTGATAGTCACAGGTCCAAATATATAATGCCTGACACTCCAGCATTGTTTTAATATCCATGGTATTCACAGATCCACATATACACTGCCTGACATACCAGCATTGTTTTAATAAGCGCTGGTAGTCCTGCATAATAATAAGTGCTGACTCCCATTGGCAGTCACATAACCACACACACACTGCCTGACACTCCAGCATTGTTTTACTATCCACTATTAGTCACAGATCCACAGATACATTGCCCGACACTCCAGCATTATTTTAGTATCCACTGCTAGAACTGCTTAACAATAAGTGCTGCCTCTCTCAGAGAGTCAGCAATGATATGAATACGTGCTCTAATTGGGAAGGGGGAGGTAAGATCTGGAGGATTATTACTATACAGCACTAACTACCATATTGCTAGTAGATGAAGATGGCTGGTAGTAATCCTGTATATCAACTCTTGCTCCCCTTTCCCAATTAGATCACTTATTCAGGTTAATAACGTCTTCCTGATCTCTCTCTGTGAGAGGCAGCATGTATTATTATGCAGGGTACACAAATGGCTAGAAACCCATTGATGAGGTTTTTGGCCAAGTGAACCATAGAACAGGGGAAACAGATACGTCTCCCAATGGGAAATACGTGTACAATGGGCTGAGCTGAATTTAGCCTTTTGCGTGGTGTGTGTGTGTCTAATGCAATGTGGAAGCAATGAGTTATACACCGTTCTGGCATTCAGTGGGTTAAAACATGGAAATATGCAATGGGCCACAGATTTCCAGAGAAGAGGCTGCGTGTGGCCTGCAGGTCACATGTTTGTCATGCTCTCCATTGTTGCTTAATTAATGGGAAATCTGCCACTGGCCATGCAATACAATGCTTTTCCCTCTACCAGAATAGAAGTTTCAGTGATCTACTTAGAAACACTGGACCTGATGTATAAAGACAAAGTGAAGTCACTCTGAGGCAAACCAACTGCATTACAGGGGACAAACAAAAATGCCCACTGAATTAAATGGGGCTTTTAAATCCTTGAAATAAAGCAGAACTACCATGCCCGATACACTTAATCTGTGCAGCTATAGAAAGCCCTTGTCGTCTAGAAAATATATATTAAACTTTCGAGAACTGTTTGAATAACTTGTAATGTTACCTGTTTTCCAGGGACCCAAAGTGCATACACTGCGGCCATCTTGTCGATTTTATTCCAATGCGCATGCGTTAGTTGTATCTTGCCCTGTCAGTCAGCTTGGAAGATCCTGCCCACTTCCTATCTTACACACACTGGGAGGAACAAGGGAGCCACTTGGCTCTGTTCAATCACGCGCAGAAAGGATTCAAATCTTAAAGACGCTATCAGGTACACATTTATATTAGTGTTTACTGGTTTTCAACGCGTTTTTTTAAAAAACAAATTACAGGGCTTCTGTATAAGAGGTGATAAATTAGTACAGACATAATCAACTTGGGGTGGTAGTTTCGCTTTACCCCATCACAATGAGTTGGAGATAATCTAGCATTTAAGGGGTTAAAAGTCCCTTTTAAATCAATGGAGATTTCGAGTTGTTCTCCATAGTGCATTTGGTTTACCCCCAGAACTGCCCAAATATTTCTTAGATCATGGGCCTCACTGCTGTTTTGATGTTCAGTCCAATGAAATCAGTCAGTGGGCCAAGTTTGCTACATAGCAAGTTTCCCTCGTTTTCACCAAAGACTGGGATGCAATGTGAGACATGACAGGTAGGCAGGATAATTTAAATGTTACTATTCTGAATGTCAGACAGATCAGCAAAAAGTTGAAGCAAGATTGTAGATTCTTTCCTCAGGCTGTAAATAGCATGGAATAATGCTAATCATAGTGAGAGGCTGCTCTGATTGCAGAGACAGATGGGCGGTCGGTGCCATTTTTATAGTATTTGAGAGGCTGCAGGGTTTATGGTAAGCAGAGCCTAGGGTTTAGCTGCTCTATGGTCTGTTGAGGCCGACCGACCATATGAAAAATGATTCAGTATTTGCTGAGTTCCAAGTCACACATGCCGATCCCATCAGTGCCGCCCCTCAGCTCAAAGACTTTTATTGTTTTTGGCAAAAATGACCTGCAAACAGCTTTAATTGGGATGCAAATTTAATGCCCAGTTTAAGGCTGTTGACAGCTTGATTCTCACATAGTCCTATAGCCATCTGGAAGTTTATGCTGCCCATGATACGACAACCACAATGTGTGAAACACGAGGATTCCTGGATGTAAGTTTTTTGCAAGCACGTCTTGGAAATGATATATCTTGCGGTTGCACCTCCTGGGAGTCAGGGGCTGGTGGGGTGCTATGTAAGAACATTGAATTTATATGAATCTTAAGACTAAGAATGTCTGGAGGAGATGGACACATACAGACTTATGTACTAAGAAGAACTAAATTAGTACTTGGAAAGACCAACAGGACCACAATAGACAAATAAAAATTCCTTTTGGTTTAAATGGGACATTTAATCCTTTCAGTGCCAGAGGGTGCCCAATGTATTGTAATGTATCTGTCAATGAAAGGGTTAACACACAGAAATGTTTCCATTGTGAAGAAATGCGTTGAAGGCCTATATCGCATTCAAGAGCATTAAAAGTACCATTTAAATCTGGGAATTTAAAGAGATTTTAATGTTTCACACTAAAAGGAGCTCCAATTAGTTTTCATAGTATTTGGGCCATGAAGAGTGTTACTTCAATACTATCAGAGATGTAGTTCAAGAGTAATAGAATGATAAAGTATCCCTCCCCCACCCCTTTTACTGATGTAACACTACTCACCTCAGAACAGCAACACTGTCCGGATGGATTGCGGAGAGAGACAATCTTCAGTGAGCATAAGGGAAAACCTGAAAAACATGTCAAGGAGACAGGGTTTTCCTTATGCTCACAGTAAGAAGATTGTCCCTTGTTCTGAGCTGGCTGGTCCCAGGACCAGATTCCACATCTGAGAGTAGGTGACTTACACTAGGTAAAAGGGGCAGGAGAGATACTTTATCATTCAATTACTCTTCAAGTACAACTCTGACAGTACTGAAATAGCACTTTCCATGGCCCAAATACTATGAAGATTAATTGCTGTTTTTGTGAAACATTTCTATCCCTTTAAGGAATTTGTATTTGTCTCATATTGTACACCTGGTTTGACCCATGATTGCTTCTAAGTACGTTATCCTTATTGTTTTATAACATAAAAACTTAAATGACATCTCTGGCGCAGGTGAAGTCTTCACCTTGAATTTAATCTGGCTTATCTGAAAACCTTATTAATAAATGCCTATTTGTTATGTTAGCCAAAATACCAGCAGATGCATAGATTAGGAGATAGTGATTTTTATTTCTGTACAGTGAAAATGTTTCTGTGCAGTATCATACACTAATTAAGCTCTGAGCTGCACTGAATGCTTCACTAGAATAAATTATCACATAGCACAGCAGTTAGAGAGCTCACCATACAGAAATAAAAGTATCATTATGTAATGGTGGTGTTTTGGAGATAATGATAGGTTTTTTTTTGTTTTTTTAAGGGGATAGTAATGTTTCACAAAAAAGCAGTTCCAATTAATCTTCATAGTATTTGGGCCATGGAGAGTGTTATTTCAATACTGTCAGAGTTAGTATCCCCCTCCTGTCCCTTTTACCTAGGGACCAGACAGATCACAGAAAGGGACAATCATCTTACTGTGAGCATAAGGAAAACCCTGCCCCCCTTTGACAGGTTCTTCAGGTTTTTCCTCACTGTAGATTGTCCCTCTCTGCAACCCATCCAGACAGTCTTGCTGCTATGAGTTGAACAGTGTTGCATCAGTAAAAGGGGTGGGAGGGGGATACTTTATCATTCAACTACTCTTGAACTACAACTTGAACAGTATTGAAATAACACTTTCCATGGCCCCCAAATACTATGAAGATTAACTGGAACTGCTTTTATTGTGAAACATTACTATCCCTTTAAATAAAATTTGCAAACTTGAATTCAAGGTAACAGGTCCACTTTAAGTTTATTGTATAGAAAGATATTTTAGGACCCTGTGTGCAAAGCAGAAGTGGAGAAATTCTAGGTGAAACCAACCTGTCAACAAGATCACCCAATGTAAGCTGCCAGAAACCGCATTGTGTGGAGGAGCAACTCCACGGAACATAAGCAGGTTGCTATTTGATAAATAATATGCATAATACCCAAAGATACACAGGGACATAACAAAGCAACAACAGATAACAGCAACAGGTACACAACAGGGGAGTCCCCGGTAGGTGAGATACTGTGGATCGCAGAGTGGGGTATGGAGCTAGCTGGATTATACTACCCCCTAGGCAACCTTGATGTGGCCAAGGCCGAACAAAAGGTGCTGACACCAAGGTCAGTTTAGTGCCGACCAGAGGAGCTGGCCCGCACACAGGATGACTGCCTAGGGCATAGTTACTGCCTACTGGGCTCAGGAAAGGGAGACAGACAAGAACACAGATAATACATGCTATACCACTCGAAAGTTGCTGAGCTGGGGAATTGGAGAACAACCTCCGACTCCAAGATAGGACCAGATGTCGAAGGATTTGAAGTTTGACTGTTAAGAATGGTATCCAACTGAAGGTCAAGGAAGTCAAACACAAACAGGACTGACAGAAGGTCGAAGTAGTCTAACTTAGACTGTTCCAGTGAACAGTGAAACTCAGACTGGTCAAATGAGTTGGACAATGGAAAAAAGGCAGCTGGATGGTCAGATAGTCCATCTAGCAGGGTCAGCAACAGGTGGGCTAATAGGTACACAAAAGACAGGAAGTAGAGTAGTCGAGAAGCAGAGCTGGGGTCAATAACGAAGAATCAATTAATGGGCGCATGGTACAAAGTCGATTTGCAGAAGAGCAGTTAGGAAAAAAGGCCAAGGTCAGACACGGAAATCTCACAGGAGGAAGGCCAAGGGAACTCAGGAACAGGACTGGAAACTACTAACCACACACAAGAACACTTAGGTGGAGCGCCAGCACTGAGGAACTGGCGCTTGATAAAGGGGACTGAGTAAAAAACCAGGGCAAGAAACAAGGATCCAGCAAACAGAAAAAAAATAGAAAAAACTGGAAAGGAATAAGGAAAAAGGTCAGAAAAAGGACAGAACATGACACTACCACACTATAGAGGAGAAATAAAGAATCCTAACTTGGAATTTGAGAAACTTGTACTTTTCCCATATTCTACAGCTGGTTTGCCCCAAAATATCTCCACTTCCACCTTGTACATAGGAGGGGGAAACATGGCAATGAAAAAGGCTAGTGCAGATTGATCAGTGCTGTCACTGACATGAAAAAGATCAACGGTATAATAACTTTATGAAAATAATATTTTTTTGTAGATCATTTCCAGCCGAGTAAAAAAATTTATTCAAAGGGCAGCTACTATGAGGTTAGTGTCCTATCCGAAGGTCTGCTCCACTGGAAGAGAGGAAAAGAGACTGGACTGAGAGATTCTGATGTTGATGGACTCAGTGAGCAGCATCCATTGACCACAATGAACGGCTTCCAAACCTGACACTATAGGTTACTGGAGGCTCAGAGCACAACCTACAAAGTTTCAGGCTATGAGCCACAAACCTCTGGTTTGTGGTCTGGTCTGCTGACAGCTTATGAGATCAGTGTTCTGGCACCCGTTCCTCCCAAATGGCTGAAAGGAAACATTTTGGGGCTGCATAGAACAGACCCAGGCTTTTCACTAAGAGTGCACAAGGAGAAGAAGACTTATTAAAACATGATACTTGAACTTTAAGATTTTCTGAAGTTCAAACTTTAGTCACTCCTTATGTTTGTCTCAGACTCTCACAAAAATGCAAGTTTTATTTATAGTAAGTCATAAATTAATTGTTTTACTCTGCTAATATTGCCCCACACAAAGGATCATTTTCATAATAAGTGCTATTTTATTTTTATTAGAGAACTGCTTCAGCTCAATGACATTTAAGGAATCCCTTGCATGAACATTTTGCATCAGGTCCTACCAAAACCATACAATGGGGATTCAGTCCAGACTTTGCTAGGCCATTCTAAAACATGGAAATCTGTCTCCTGAAGCCAATTGTTTGTAGATCTACTTGCATGTTTAGGATAATTATCTTGCTGCATGACCAACTTTCGGTTCAGTTTAAGCTTAAGGATGGATGGGCGACATTCTTCTCTATAATAAGTGGAGTAACAATAGTGGTCGCAGGGGCCGCAGCTGCAAACTGGCCCGTCACTCCAGGGGCCCGGCCACTCCCTGTGCCTTCTTTGGCACAGACCTCTAATAACAGCTCCCTCTCAGTCCCCAACAGCATTACTGGAGAGAGGACTGCTCGGGAGCTACTAATAGAACTACGTGCAGAAGGTGGCACAGGCCTCTCCTGCCACTCCGCATGCTGCTGGACCACCAGGGAGGTAGGAGGTGGACAATGGGGGCCAATGTGGAGGAGGTCAATGGGGGCATTGTGGAGGTGGTCAGTGGGGGCCAGTGTGGAGGTGGTCAATGGTGGCATTGTGGAGGTGGGCAATGGGGGCATTGTGAGGTGGACATTGGGGGAAATGTGGAGGTGGACAATGGGGGGAAATGCAGAAGTGGACAATGATGCAATGTGGATGTGGACAATGGAGCAATGTGGATGTGGACAATGGGGGAATTGTGGAGGTGGACAATGGGGGCAATGTGGAGGTGGACAATGGGGGCAATGTCATATTCCCACCACCATGCTTGACAATTGAGATTAGAGTGCTCTGTTTGGCCACTTTGATTTTCACAAAATGGAACATTTATCATTGAAATCAAAAAGTTCTACCTCTGACTGACCTATCTAGAGAACATTTTTCCAGATGATCTTTCAGATCACCTATGAGCTCTTCATGTGGATATCTTAACATGAACACCACTCTTGTTCAGTTTCAATATTAGCTGAGTCCTGAACATTAACATTAGCAAGGCAAGAATTGAGTGCAGATCCTTGTAAGTAATGTTGGACTTTTCTATGACATTCTGGATGAGTTGCCAGCTTGTTCTTAGAGAGATTTTGGTAGGATAATCACTTCAAGGTAGACTGACTGTGTGGTCCATTTGTAGGCTGTCAGTGGCTTTCTGGAATACCAAATCATTCTAAATTGCCAAAGAAGTAAATAGAGTTTAGAATGACATGGTCATTTATTTATATGGTTATTTACTGAATGTATGTTTTTTATATATTTTACAAGTTCTTCTTAAGATGCAAATGCAAACAATTCACTTATTTGGGGGCTTATTTGTATTAGTATTAAAGTTATAGTTAGGGGTACACCGAAATTTCGGGGGCTGGAATGTTTCGGACGAAAAAGGCCTTTTTGGCAAAAAGCCAAAAAAAATGGCTGAAAATCGGGCGAAAATCCGTGGCACTGGATTAGAGGTAGTCAGCGGCATCACGAGAGGGGTGCAGACCGCACCGGGTGACACGTACAGCAATGTGTGAGAAGTTTTGTCACTCTTACTGTTAGGCTAAGCCGTCACAATGTAGCTAGAGTGGGTTGCTTAAAATCAACAGACACAAAAAAAACAGCTAGGTGGTAAGCTGTTACCACAGTACTCCCCTGCTGCTGCTTTTGGACATTTTCTGTGCCTGAGAGTGACAGGAGACCCTGAGTGGCTGCTGTTGATGCCCAGCCTGCATTCCTCTGCTGGACCATAGAAGAGGTATTGGTAATACACATCCAAAGTCCCAAAAATGTTTAGAAGAACTAAAAGCTATAGAAAAAATAAATAATAATAATAAAAAGCCACACTAGATATAAAAGGATAATTTTATAAAACCTTTTTAAAAGTCAGGGTTTAAATACACGCATAATGCATATTTTAAAACCCTGTCTCTGACTTTGAACCTGTTTTGACAAAATTATCATGTAAAACTTGTTTTTGTTGGTAAAAAAAAAATATTGGCCATTGTTGAGCAATCATAAGAATCTAATTTCTCCACTAGCAGAAATGAGATTCCTATGTTTCCCAACCCTGGCCAAAATTATTTTTTTTTTCCTTTTTACAAACAAAAACATACAATAACAGGCTCAGTTTATGAAAACTGGTTCAAAGTCAGGGTTACGGTTTTAAAATATGCATTACAGTCATTTTCGGTTTTCGGCCAACTGCATCCTGAAGTTTCGGTTCGGTTTCAGCTCAGAATTTTCATTTCGGTGCACCCCTAGTGATAGTAACTATATATTTTGATTTTACATATTTTGCAAGGGCCTAATTTGTAAAGTCCAATTGTCTACACTCTTTTCTATCAGCTTCACCTACTATTTTATACTTTTATGTAAGTTCTCTGCATTTCTTTATCCAAAGAGTTCTCTGGTCAATCAGTGAAACAATGTAACACTACCCCTGCAGCACTAAGTGCTCAGTATGCTAGCTTTTTTACATCATATCACTAACTCAGTGGTTCTCAAGCTTTTTTGCTCAAGGCACGCCTAATACGCAGTCTGACATTTTCAGGGCAACCCCATCATTTTATGTAATTGGTCAAGGGTGTAATGAAGATTCGAAATACCTAAATAAAGAGTTATACTTAGATCTCACAACTAAATTAAACATATTGTGCATTGTAATTCCCATAAATATACAGCTGTAACTCTACATTCACATTTTCATCAAAGCCTTATAAATAAAATGGGGTACCCTAAGTGGATGCCTGTAGCACACCAAAGTGCCACGGCACCCTGGCTGAGAAACACTGCACTAGCTACACCTTTTTCACAATACCTGACAATCAGCTCTCTGGTAATAGATCCAGGGAAGTCAATGTCGGGCAAAAAAAAAGTAAAAAAAATAAATAAAAAATAAGAGAGGATATAAAAAAGTATAAGCAATCTGACTTTACGTATTAGGTGCGTACAGAATGTGTAAAATCAAAACAAAAGGGTTACATTGCCTTTAACTATGGTCATACCTGGAAATTTTGATTTATGGACACCCTGGAGAGGGAGGTCCTGTGTGTCACTGGGGGATATTAATGATGCTGTTTGCATCAAAAAGGGGCGGGGCTTAATTGTGAGTAGGTGGTGAGGCTTAAAAACATAAAAGACTATTGAGAATAGACTGGGGAGGGAGGAAAAGAGGGTGGGAGTGGGAGGAATATACTGGAAAGGAGCAGAAGTGGGTAGAGTTTCATTAGAACATCCCACATCCGGAAATCAACCTCTGCACGTGTGACCAGGTAATGAGCTGCAAAAACAAGAGTTTCCGGTGCAAATCCATACAGTTCCCAGCTATGACTATGGTATATACCACAGTTCTTGTACATTTACGTCAGGGATGTTAAAACTAAGGATGACTGAATCTGTAGTCCAACACAGCTTTCCCACCCCTGAGTTAACCCTTTGATTGTTTAAGTCTAAACAGGAAACAGAAGTTGCTAAAAATCTTATAGCTGCATTGGCTGCAAAACAGTCATTCTTCTGCAAATCAGAGCATATTTATAAAATAAACTATATTTTTTCAGGTGAGATCCTGTCCCGCTAAACACATTATTAATTGCATATGTAATGACCAGGTCAAACAGAAGACCCTAGAAGGGAGAAACAGCTGTCTTTCAATGGGTCCCCGCTGGCCTCTCCACGTCCTTTCCCAGGCTAAATTCTGTAGTCTGTAAAAATGACTGTAGCGACCCTGTATCATCACTAAATGGGTGTACTTTTATATAAACATTCTGTGTCACTTGAATTCCTGTGCATCCATGTATAAGTTGAATAAATATTGCTGCGTAACCCTTTATGTGCCAGAGGGGCACACAACGCATTGTTTTTGCAATGCCTTGTGTACCCTTCTAGGTCTTAAAGAGTTAAAAGGACACACACATATGTGCTAGTATTAACCCTTTGAGTAACCGAGTGTACCCCTCTGGCACGCAAAGGATTAAAGCGACATATGGCCCTAAGCACTCCATAGGAAGCAAAAATACTTTTTATTCAAACTGGGATTTTAATCACTGACATGCTAGAGAGATATCCAGTGTATTGATGTGAAATGTGTTGTAGACTTCTCTTGCATTTAAAGGGATAGTAATGTTTCATAATAAAAGAAGCTCTAATTACTCATCATAGTATTTGGACTTTGGAGAGTGTTATTTCAATTCTGTCAGAGTTGTAGTTCAGAGAGTAATTCAATGACAAAGTATCCCCCTCCCGCCCCTTTTACTGATGTAACACTGCTCAGCCAGAGCAGAAGGGAGGTGCCCAGGTAGATTGCAGAGAGGGACAATCTTCAATTAAGATAAGGGAAAAAGCTGAAAAACTTGTGAAGGGGGGCAGGGCTTTCATTGTTCTCATAGGAAGAAGATTGTCCCCTGCTGTTATCTGTCTGGTCTATGGACTGCATTCCACATCTGAGAAGAGATGGCTTACACTAGGTAAAAGGGAGGGGAAACTTTGCTTGTGAATATCTCTCAAACCATAAAGGTTTGAGAGATAAAACCTATATTGTTCTTCATGTTTTTTTAATGGCTTCAAAATAAAACAAAGATAAAACGAAGTATTACTATGCCTTAGTCTCACACCAGTGACAAAATGCATGTGAATGGCTGATTTCTTCTTTACAGTCACTTGTACGAGCAAGATATGTGATGTCATGCGGAGGGCAGACACAGAACTGCCTGGTGCCTTCTCCCATAGTGCAGTATGATCTCACTAATGTCTGCTAACACAGCCGCTGCCACCATCTAAAGTCATGTTAGTTTAAAAATTATAAGTGGCACAGAGTTAGGATACATATAGCATTAAAGTTGGGCTGACCATACGAACCGTTTCAAACGAGACAGTACCAATTTTTTCATATTTCCAGACCATCCCGTCTTTTTAATATAAATGTCAGTTTTGTCCTGTTTTTAATACATTATAACTTGTATATAAAGTTTTTAATTTTTTGTAAAAAAAACCGAGTGCGGCTTGTTTATTTCTCATAAGATAAAGTAAATCGGAACTTCCTTTCGTCACACTAGTGGTTTTACTGTGGGTTTACTGTACACATTGATTACCATAGAGTCTTATGACTCGAGTGACTCATAACTGTCTAAGACTCTCAAGTCTATGGTAAATTACCATAGAATCTCTTAGACAGTGATATGACGACGAGTCATTCTATGGTAATCAATGCGTACAGTAAACAAGAAAACCACTAGTGTGAGTGACTTCTGATTTACTTCAGGGGTAGGCTTTGTGGCCAGAGAGAGAGAACACTGCTAGTAAGAGACGGAGCAAACGCGTTCTTGCTGCTTGCGGCTTACTACTATCAGACTCGGAGTGATGGAGTCCCACTGTCTGTCTGTCCCACACCCCGTCCCGTTTTTGTCTCAAGGAAATATGGTCAGCCTAATTAAAGCATATTTTAGGTGCTTTAATACAATGTAATTGTTTGAGGGGGGGGTTCCCCTTTAATTAGGAAACAGTGAGGCAGAGGTACAAAGCGGAAGTGGAGCAATTCTGGACAAATCAACTGCACCATATATGAGCATATAAACATGATAATGGAATTAAATGGGGCTTTTAAAGGGATAGTAACACTTAATATTCAAAATCTTCTATATATAAAAGAATAAGCCTCATTGCATAATTTATGGTTCCTCACACACAGAACATAATTTATGTCTCCTTAGAAAACACACACACATTGCACAGAATGCCTCATTACATAATTTATGTCTCATCAGGAGACACAACTCCCATTGGGTGATTCAATGGGAACATTACTGTTGCCATTGGATGATTCAATGGGGACAAGTTTATACAGGGAGTTGGCCCGCCCACCACTATCCAACTGACAAATAAAAATATAGCTGCCACTGGCTCCTGAAGTAGTGGGTATCAATAACTTCTCACTCAGGATCATGACCCCACAAACACACTGTTTCACCTCCCACAGATAACTGTAACCCTCCATACACTCTGTTTCAGTACGAGGGTGTAATGTTTCCATAAAATACAAACTCAGGGATAAACTTAATAGCAACTCTTTTATTTAACTCTTTTCATCTCTTCAGTCAACCTCACTAACTGTCTGTTTTCAAAAGTTACTCCTCCACTTCCTGATTCCCGCCCTTTCTCCTTAAAGGGAGAGAGATGCTTTGCTGTATGTTACAGAGGGCAATCCTCAAACAGCACTTTCTATTTGTTCCCTCAGCATATTGCTACATTGCCTTAACTGAAGAGCCACCGTGTGTTATATTGCTATGTTAACTCAGCTTAAGTAAGGAGGAGTTACTGCTCCCATTGGGTGATTCGATGGGGGAGTGATTTAAATCATGCAGGGAGTTGGCCTGCCCCCACTATCCAGCCCGCCCACCACTATCCAAGTGACTGAAAAAACAAAGTGGCTGCCACTCACTCCTACACCACAGACATAAACACATCAGACACAAACACACACACTCAATCACACACACACTCTCTGTCACTCACACTATCACACACACTCACACTCTCTCACATCCTCTCACTCACACTCTTTCATTCACACTCATACACCCTCTCACTCACACTCTCACAAACACTCACACAGACACACTCACGCAATCACTCACATGCAATCACTCACTCTCACACTCACACGCATTCATTTACACTTACTCACTCACACTCACACCCCAGGAGCCAGTACTATCCACCTTCCACCATAGTATGTGCAATTACCACATGCATTTCAACTACATGAATTAATGCAATTCACTCACACTCAAACACACTCACTCACACCCCGGGAGCCAGCACAATCCACCTTCCACCATCGTATGTGCAATTACCACATGCATTTCAACTATATGAATGAATGCCACAGTGGAGGCATAAGTACAAACACAAACTCATTACAATGACACATAAGTCACCCCCTTATGACTCACTTCTTTTTGCGTGTGTCTCTGTATGTTTCTCACTGTGTGTGTTGCATGTCTGTTCATAGTATTTGGGCCATGGAGAGTGTTATTTCAATACTGTCAGAGTTGTAGTTCAAGAGAGTAATTGAATGATAAAGTATCCCCCTCCCGCCCCTTTTACTGATGTAATACTGTTCACCTCAGAGCAGCAAGACTGTCCAGATAGCTTGCAGAGATGGACAGTCTTCAGTGAGTATAAGGGAAAAACCTGTCAAGGCAGGCAGAGTTTTCCTTACGCTCACAGTAAGACAGTTGTCCCTTACTTTGCAATGCGTTGTGTACCCCTCTGCCACTCAAGGGGTTAAACTATGTATTAGTGTGCCGAATATGTATGCTTTTAACTTAAAGGTTTTTTTGTTTGTTTTACAGCAAGAAGATAGAAGACAGGTAGGAAAAGAGAAGAAAGAAGGACAGAAGATATGAAAGAAGAGGACCAGGAAGCTGAGGACTCCGCTGGACATCAGGATTAATGGTGTTATTTGTAATGTATACCCCACTGGCACTCATAGGGTTAATTCTACTAACGTCTGACACATTTTTCATACTTTGGATGTATTGATATGGGGCTTAGAGCCCCATATAAATACATCCACTGAGGACTCAGGTTTTTTACCTTCAAGTTTCTGTGTCGGCTGTTTAAACAAGCGATAAGGGACCGCACGGTGCAAAAGGAACTGACAGCGCAGGCGCACGGACGTCACTGTGAAGAGACGTCCGTGCTTCCTGCTCCTGTCACTATCGGTAAAACGCCAATATCTGCAGAACCGGGTAAGATTTCTGGCGACTAGCGCTACTAAGCAGCTAGTCGCCAGGTGAGCAATAAGTGAACCTTAAGTTATTGTGGGGTGAAAGTTCCCCTTTAAAGACAAAAATGTCTTTGTTTCTTTGAAAATAAATTTTTAACATCAGAATTTTTAAAGGGGATGTATCACCCCTATATAAGTTACCCTGAATAGTTAGGTTAAATATTGAATATGAGTAACTGTATTCATTTTTTTAAGCTCTATTTGGTCAAAACTGCAATTATAAACGCTGCCCTGCACCTACTTCCGCATAGACTGCAGTTACCTGCTCTGTACCGCAGTCTGTCACTCTGCCTCTGCTACCCTCCCTCTATCCAGCCTCCTCCAATGACAGAGGCTGCTGTCTGTAAGGTGGAGCGCTCTCATTGGCTAGATATTGCTCTCTGCCAATGAGACCAATGAGACAGAAAGCCTCCGTCATTGGAGCAGGCTGGATAGAGGGAGGGGAGCAGAGTGACAGACTGTGGTTACAGAGCAGGTAACTGCAGTCTATGCAGAAGTAGGTGCAGGGCAGCGTTTATATCTACAATTTTGACCAAATAGAGTTTAAAAAAAAAATAATACACTTTTACTCATATTTGATATATAAACTATTCAGGCTAACTTATATAGGGGTGATACATCCCCTTTAAGGGCAATATTCATCAAACTCCTCTTATTATTTATAATTCTTTATGACACATTATCAAACGAGATAGATTTACTTCTTCCATTACCCAGTAAGGCAGTAAGACAACAGGTGAATCAGGGGCTACATGTGGACACTCAGAGGAACCCAACCATAACCCTTTGAGTGCCAGAGGGGTATACAATGCATTTCAAAGCAATTCATTGGATACCTCTCTGGCACTTAAAGGGTTAATCTGATGCAACTGAGAAAGCAAATTGTGGCTCTTTAGCACATCACATACAGCTCTTTCATTCCAAAAAAGTGCTAAACCCTTTTATTTAAACTAAAACTAACACCTCCTAATAACAATCGCCTCTATGAATTTCAGCCTTGTGCCTTTGTTCAGGAGATAACATCTTCAGTCATGTCCATGAAGGTGTACACGGCAGACGCCTCCAAAGAACCTGAAACTCTGCACATGGTAATCATACATATTTAACCCTTTGAGTGCCAGAGGAGGTGTTTACTGCAATGCTTTATAATGAATTGCACACTACCCTCATACGTAACCCTTTGCAATGCGTTGAGTACTTCTCTGGCACTGAAAGTGTTAAAGGGTGAAGCAAGTTCATGCATGCTGCCTGCTTCGGTCTGAAAAAAATAACAGCAACTGTCATGTCTGCCTCCATGGACCTAATATCCAGGACTGATAGAAGACGCTATCTCCTGAACAATGGCTTAAGGGTGAAATTCATAGGTGTCAACAGAATTTTCAGGCCATGGTAAGACAAATAGGAGTTTGTTATTATTAGTTCTCTTTTAACCCACAGCATACCTCACAAAACACACCCAGTCCTCCGCCTTAAAGTGAACATGTCATCCAAAGACACGTAGAGTTTCTCTTACAGAGGATTAATATCTGATTATATGTTATAAAAACCCTTCTCTATCAATTATTTTGAGAAATTAACATTTATATTTTGGTGGCACAGTGGGACGCTTTATGCTATTCCGAACAGAGTATGCTAATTAGTTATGCTTGCACCCAAATGTATCACTCACTCGCAGTGTGTGAGCTGATCCTAGATTCATAGCATATGAATATGCATATCTTTATTTATATGGCACCACACAGTGTAAGCAGCGCCTTACAACAGACGCATTTTACATTAAATAAGAGGGGATAAAATAAGTGATACATTCATAGAAACAATAGGAGAGAGTTTTCTGCCCCCAGGGTAATAGGAGACGGACAACAGTGTATAAGGGTGTCAAGTGCTGAGATTACAAGTGCTGATTTTGGTGAAAGGTAGTGCATGTTCCTAAAGATAAAACTTCAGGGTAGACTTAAAGACAGAGGGGGATTGTTCAAGATGTAGGAAGAGGGGTATGGAGTTCTATAGGCAGGGATTGGAAAGTGAGAAAGGTTTGAGATGGGAGAGGGCAGAGGGTGTGAAAGGTACAACAAGAAGGGCGCTGTGTGCTGAGCGAAGGAGGCGATCGGGAACATAAGAGGAGATGAGGGAAGAAATGTAAGGGGGGGGCAGCAGTGTGGACAGCACTGAAGGTGAGATGAAGGACTTTGTAAGTCATGTATTGCTGAATATGGAGCCATGACAGATGTTTAAGAATTATGTGAGAAGGTTCAGTTTTTGGGGAAAGTGCGGTGATTACCGCAGTTGAGTTTAATTGCATAAGTGAAAGATGGGTAGCAGGGAGGCCAGTCTGAATGAAGTGCCACCAATAAAAAAAAAAAAGACTCCTCTTTGACCCTTAAAGGGTTACTGAGGCCATGTGTCACTTATTGTAACTGTTTACTGTAGGTCTTTGGCTGTTAAGTGTTGCTTACATTGTATGTTGCCATGCAAAATTATATATACAAACACATACACCCTCCATTTTTGTATTCATTATAATAGCAATTTTGTCTGCCAGAATATGTTATAAAGGAGACCTCTGCCACGGTAATTCCGACACATGTACATTCATCTTCACATAATTGTGCTTAATTATGCAACATTTGGTTTGGCTTGGCCTCCCGTTGGCAGAGGTAGTATACTTGCCCGTAAGCACTGAGCTGATGGTACATGCCACTCTCAGAAGGGTGGAGGCCCGATGATGAATGGTTGGTTATAACCTCTAATTGACCCCAGATAATTCTCCTCCTTTATGATACTTTGTATACAAAGCTACATAATATGGATTGTTTCCCAACTACTGTTATATTTTATACTTAAGGAGAAATAAACCTCTCCTAATAACCCCCCCACACACACACACACACTCATACTTACCTTACTATGGTTAGAAAATCCTAATAACCCTATGAATTTTACTCTTGTGCACTGGTTCAACAGATATCATCTTCAATCAGTCTTGGATACCAGGTCCATGGAGGCAGACATGACAGTTGCTAACCGGATTTTAGACCTCAAACTCTGCTCACTGCACATGGTAATCTTAACTCTTTAACGACCAACAGTGGTGTCCAACACATCGCTTCACAATGCTTTGTGCATCCCTCTAGTCCTTATAGGGTTAAATAGGCTCATTCACTCTGACTGATTTAGTCTGATAAAACATTCAGCAACTGTCATGCCCGCCTCCATAGATATAACACTCAGGACAGACTGACTGATGGCACAAGGGCAAAAATCAGAGGGGTCATTAGGATTTTCTGTCCATAATAAGGTAAATGGAGGGTTATTACTTTCAGGTGGTAGTGCTCTTTTAAAGGGTCGGTAATGTCCCAAAAACAATACTTGGAGTTTTGTAGAGATTTCAAAAATAAACTCTGTGGCAAAAATCCTATCTCTCAAACCGCTATGGTCTGAAAGATATTCACATTGAAAGCTCCCCCCTCCCTCCTGACTTCAGCGCTGTGCTGACAGCAGGAGATCCTGGTCCGGGGAGCGCTGGCGGATCTGCAGAAGAGCTGAAATAGCGTTATTGGAAAATAATTACTTCACTGGAAAGGTCTACAAAGTGTGCCTGATTTGCAAGCACACTTTGTACACCATTACAATGAAGTAATTCTTTTTAAATAACGTGATTTCGGCTCTGCTGAAGAGACTCCTTGAGTCACATGACTGAAGGGGAGGGAGGGGGGACTTTGAATGTGAATATCTCTCTAACCACAGCAGTTTGAGAGATAGGATTTGTGCCATACGAGTTTATTTTTTGAAGCTCTACAAAACTCTAAGTATTTTTTTGGGGACATTACTGACCCTTCAAAGGGATAGCAATGTCCCTGAACGTGTTTTTCTAATCTTGTACTGCTTAAAAAGTGGGTTTAATGCAAAACAAATATCTCTCAAACCACAACGGTTTGAGAGATATCTTCGCTCAAAGTTTGACGTCTCCTGCTGTCAGCTATAAAGCTGTCAGCAGGAGATCCGTGTTGGCCGACGTGGAGGCTCTGCAGTAGAGACAGAATCTCACTTTTTAAACAGAATGACTTCACTGCAATGATCTACTAAGTGTGCTTGGGAGGTGGCCAACATGGATCTCCTGCTGACAGCTTTACAGCAGACAGCAGGAGATGTCAAACTTTGAATGATTTTTTATACATCTTCAGGGACATTACTATCCCTTTAAGAAATAATAATGCAAAATTATAATTCAATTTATTCTTATATGAAAGAGAAAAAAGATTATGTAGTCATTTTCAGAAATTAAATAGCTTCCACATGTAAGAGGACTTGAAGATAACTATACCCTTACTGAGACTCCTAAATACTACGTTATTCCATAAATATGGAATGATGGGGTGGTACCTTTCTGCTCCAGGAGTGGCCAATAACTACTAACAGATCATATATGATAGCCCTATGTGCCTTGGTGCTCTCTCCTTCCTTACAGCAGAACAGACAGCCCATAGCTTGGTGTGATTTAGCATAGCTATGTCTCCTCCTTCCAGGTACTATACATTCAGTGTTGAGCAATGTAGAATAAATATAATGGGATTTAATGAGCAGAGGTATCCCAGTTTCCCTGCATAAAATGTAGAACTTTATTCATCATGCGAAAGAGGTGCAATTCTCATCATCAGCAACCCCTTGAATGCTACATACGTCTCCAACACAAAGGAAATTAAAGCGAACAAAAGGATTAAAAGCCCCATTTGAATTAATGGGAATATGCAGAATTTCTATTTGAATCCTATGCTGCAATTGGTTTTACTCCAAAGTTCTCCCTCTTTAGCTTAATGAGCAAAAGCCTGAGGCCCTTCTCACATAGTCACAGGAGAAGAAAAGGCTTATGTTCTAATTATGGATAAAGTGGTACACAAGTGGACATGCACAAGGTTTATAGACAAATTGTCTTATACTTAAAATAAATATCTGTATCATTAAGGTTCTCACCACAACCATAAGAGAATCATACTGCTGTTCATGTGTTAACATGAAAACTGAAGTGCCATTCTATTATAACTGCAAATCTCACATAGGAGAAATTATTGCTATACAACTGTAAATACTTTTATTAAAAATGACCAAAACTGATAAAATCAACCTATAATATCAATAAAATATTGTATACAAAAGCACAACACAATCTACTGACATATGTCGGGAGAAATTTGTGCCCTGCCATGTACATCCAGTGATGTCCTATACATGCTATCACCCAATACACAATTGTATAATATATTCACAGATGGAATTGCCTGTGCAGCTGTACATGGTACTGGTAGATGGAGCTACCCATGACATTGACCCAGCAGAGTACAGTCAGGCATGTGGGTCACACACTCTCACATATGCCTACAGCAACTTCAATCCACGTTGTATATATCCTAAAACCCTACAACCATGTCAGAAACAATAGACATCCATGGATATTATAAACTGTTACAAAATAATAATAAAGCGAAAGTCATAAATTAGTGATATATATGAAATCAATCAACTAGATATTGAATAAATAATACAATCACTTGATTGATTATGAAACTTATGTGAATATAAATTGATGAATAATGGTAAATTAATCCGATTGAAACAATTGATATATTAATATGGTATAACGAATATTGATGAATGAATCAGATAAATAATATATTAACAAGTGAATGCAGTCAGTGAATGAAATTGGATGATTCAGATCATTACAGTGATGGTAAAGTAAATAAATCTAAATTGATGAGAGATAATATATAAATCCTGTCAATTAACTGTGTATGAATGAGTCCGATTAGTGCATGAATATGAAAACTACTGGACATGCAATGATGACTAAAGATTAAGGGAACCGGTTAATAATCTGTACACAAAATAAATCCAGTAAAATGATATATGAATGGTTAGGATAGATAAATCAATCCAGTCAGTAAATGGTTAATATATGACTTGGGTCTCTCTTTATTAAATAAGGCGTAAATCTGGCATATATCCAAAAACATCAGGTAAAACACCTGAATAATGCAGATCTCCTTCTTGAATGACAATCTTGATCTTTTATTATATTAGCTGATAAATTTTAGATGACTCACAGTCGGATGTGTAAATATCCGCACTCAACAGTGCTTGTATTGTTTGGATGGGTATATATATTAGTTCACTCGTGTGGCTGCATGGGACTATTTTGAATAAGGACCCACTTGAGTGTAATGTGCTGTGGGACTGGAGACTCAAACCTTATTACTAGTGTAAAACAAAACCGTTTTACCCTTCTCCTCTCACGATTATTTAACTCTGGTACTACTGTGCACAGACTGCCCTCAACATATTCTGTGGCTTCCCCAATTAATCTTCCCCCAACTTGCTCACATCACCTCCTAATTTCAATGTGCAGACATGCAATCCATTAGCTCCTCCCTACGCATTTCAGAGCTATCCTTCTACTTTCTCTGGGGTAAACGGATCATTCACATCCGTTTCCATTCCTATATCTTCTTCTAAACCCTTACTATCTTGGTTGTCTGAATACAGCTATACAAATGTTATTAGCCTTCCTTATATCATATGCATGTGAATGGGCATAATAAACCATGTATGTAGTAAAACTACCTATACCAATATGATACTGAATCCTCATACATAAAATACATAATGATCATCTAGCTTCTATTTTAGGCAAGCTAATACATGATTTCTTTTATATACATGCCTAATCTATAAACAAGCAATTACCCTTTTAATAGTAAACAAACAAATTTCTAATAAATTAACAGATAATGAGCAATTATCTATAGTCTATGGAACAAAAAATAACAATGTCCATATATATTCAGAACTCTAACAATATCCTCTTCCTCCTTTTTCCATGTTTTCCCTGGATTCAAACTCCAATAACTACCAAAAAATCTCTGGTACAATACGCACCTGTGTATAATACGCAGCTGTAAATTATACCCAAGATTTTAGAGGAAAACAAAATTCCTATGTATAAGACGCCCCCTTGTTTTCCCTCCCTCTACCCACCCCAAAAAATGAGTTTCTTGTCTGCATCCCTCCCTCTCACCTCAATATGCTCCTACCTTTCCCTCCCTCTACTCACCTCCTCTGGAGGCAGTGGTGTAACAATAGGGGTCACACCTGTGACCAGGTCCATCACTCCAGGGGCCCGGCCGCCCGCTGCGAAACCATCGCCACTCGCCCGCAGCCCGTAGCAGCTCAGCTGATCTCCCGGCGCTCTAGTAATGCAGAGCGCTGGGAGATTACATCATCTCCCAGCGCTCTGCATAACTGAGAACCGCACGGGAGCAAGTGCTGGAGGTAGAAGATGGACATGGGGCAATGTGAAGATGGGGGGTGCGCCGGGCCCATGGCAATTTCTGCACCAGGGCCCAGTGGCTTCTAGTTACGCCACTGTCCTGAGGCATCTGGAATATATGCACAATGGGCAGCATGCTTGCATTTGATGCTCGCTTCCCGCACATCCCTGTGAGGACCTGTGTTAATTCAAGATAAAGGTAGTTCTTCTGTGCACTGAAGCTACAGTAGCAAGGACCTTCAGGTCCTCAAAGGGCAGTACCATTATCTTGAATTAACACAGGTCCTCACAGGGGGATACATGAAGTGAGCGGCAAATGCAAGCATGCTGTACACTGCGCAGATATCCTAGATGCTTCCGGAGGGGGCGAACAGAGGGAGGGAAGGTGGGAGCATATTGAGGTGTGAGGAGGGGGGAAGACACGAGGATATATTTTTTTTTCTCTTCTGTAAAATATGCACCCCCCCACTTCACAAAAAGTAAAAAAGGACAAAATTGTGAATATTATACATGAGATTTTACAGTAAATAAGAATGATCTACAACCTCTTTAATCTCAGCTGTAAATATATATATATATATATATATATATATATGTATATATATATATATATATATATATATTTGTTACTCTCACCTTAGTGTTGTGTTGTGTTCCTTTCACCTGACGTGACAGTATCTTGAGCTGAAATATAATACCTTTGTATGTATAGCAGACAGTAGTCAATATGACCCTTCAATTCAGTATGTCTTCAACTATGCATAAACAGTAAAAGATTATCCTACTATATGATATGAAGATCATACCTCCCAACATTTCAAATGGCCAGAGAGGGACACTTTTATTTTAGGTGGTGTTGTTGGGGGCATGGCTGGTTGGCAGGGCATTACAGAGAATTTTTAAGATTTCATGACCTGTTGGCACTTATTTGAGTAACTGAGTAAATTATTTCTAGGAACATCAAACTATTTTATTTACACTGACTAATTTATAAACATATATGCATACCCGGGAACTTTGTCATCTGGTCCTGTGGTGCAGTTGGGGGATATAAAGAATGTGATTTGATTAAAAAAGGGTGGGGCTAAATTGCGAGTGGGGGGGCTTAACTGGTGTGTCAAAAAAGTGGGCGGAAAGTATGAGGAACAGGGTGGGAAGGAGGAGAAGTGGGCGGGAAATGGAAGGAACAGGCTGGGAAGGAGCAGAAGTGAGTAGAGTTTCATAAGACACTCCCTGCCACTGGAGAATCAGTGTCTGTCCCCGGAGACCTGGTAATCATCTGCAAAAAATGTACTCTCCAGGGGCATATCCGGAGAGTTTACAGATATGCACATATACTGAAGTTTAAACAAACATTAATGGGAATTTAATTGCTGTGGAGCAATGTGATACATTTATATACACAAAACATGGTCTGATCTCCTAAAAAAGAGGGACACTTGGGAGGGAAATAGGGACAGAGGGCTTCGGGTCTCAAAGAGAGACTGTCCCTCCTAAAGAGGGACACTTGGAAGGAATGAAAGATATGGATAGACCATATAACCCTAGTGTGTATATTACAATATACATACATACATACATACATACACTAGTAGGAAAGCCCGTATACACGGACTAAAGTGCCACCCAGTGGCCTCGGCTGTTGCCAGGAGCACAGACAGGTGGTAAGCCATCTGGAGCTCCCGCTCCGGAGCAGTGCATTCAGTCAGTCTCTACTGAGCATGACTGCATTGTTCCTGCAGTCTCTTCTGCACATGTGCGGTTTTGCACACAGGGAGCTTCACAGGGTAGCCTTTTATGTTATTTGGATATATGTGTAACGTACCATAGACCGTTACTAGGGGCTCCTTTAAGAGCCATAGAAATACCCCAAAAGAGACTGGATGGCATGGGTTGAAATCCCAGCTCCTGGCAGCTGGGGACTGTCCCTCCTAAATAAAAGATACTTGGGAGGAATGTAAGATATGGATAGACTATATAACCCTAGTGTGTATATTACACACACACTCCTATATATAGAAAGCCAATTTACTACCTCTCCGCATTGACACCTCTAGGAATTTTACTTTCCAATTCAAAAATCCATTTAATCTCCCTTCTGGACAAACAACACACATGGTTGCCACCTCTCCAGTCTGGTTTAACTTTATCTATTCCATAAAAATTCATCCCAATTGGGTCTTTGTTTTGGCAAGTTTTAAAATGGTGTGACAGACTATGGTTTTCAAACCCTTGCTCTATGTTTTTCATGTGTTCGTAGATGTGTTTTTTTAACTGCCTTTTAGTTCTACTCATGCATTTTCATAAACCCGTCCAAGTGTTTAGGATTTCCCAGCCTCAGGACAGACGTGTCAATCAGAGGTTCAGTTATTTCAGTCTTTAAGCACCAGAGCAGTGATGCATTTAGGCCTAGGTTAGCAGATTGGCAATGGCAGCAGACTGGGCAGCTTTGCTGTTTTGTGGTTATATCCATTCTCTAAAGAAAACACACTATTTTAAAAATGTTTGACTCTGAGGCTCAGGGCTCATTGCCTTCTCATAGGCACCTCTTCCCCAAAGTGAACACACCCAGATGGTCTTTCTTCATAAACCAAATCTTCCACTCTCTTTAAGTCCATTGGATACTAGTTATTTGCACTGACATCACACTTATGTATCTGTAAGGGAAGGGACATGGGCTTTGAAAAGAGCTGGATACACTGAGGGTGTACAAAGAGCGTAAGAGTGCAGATGTGCATGAACCAGATTGGTCTTATGGCAGGAGAAAGCTTAACCCTTTGAGTGTCAGAGGGGTACGCAATGCATACCAGTGGCAATCAAAGGGTTAAAGACATTACTGGATCAGAGGGATGCACAAAGTACTGATAAGCAATGCACTGAACAACCATCTGGTCATTACAGAGTTAACTAACTCTCCTGTATTGAAGCAAGGGAGTCCTAAAAACAAGAAGGTTGATGTACTAATGTGTGAGGATGTATAAAATATGGTCCCGTCCCAAGCAAGAAGGGGTTAATCAGGGGTTTTGTGTTACTTAATCAGGGGTTAATGTGTTTCTTACAAACCTTCTGTGTATAACGTGATTATTATGAGCTTTCTGTGCTTGGTCTTCATTATGTTACAGCTTCAAGGCCATGCAGCAATAAAAAGAAGTGATGATTTTTGCAGTATACATTAAAGGGACACCAATGTCCCATAAAAATATTTTTTTGTTTTGCAGATTAAAGAAAAATAAATTCTGTGCAGCAAATCCTATCTCTCAGACCTTTACAGTTTGAGAGATATTCGCCGCTAAATTGCTCTCTCTCCTGATGTCAGCTGTAAAGCTGACAGGAGGAGATCCGTGTCAGCCGATATGAGGAGGCTCTTCAGCAGAGCGGCAATCTCACGATTTAAAAATAAATACTTCTTTGGAACAGTCTAAAAAGTGTGCTTGCAAACCAAACACACTTTGTAGACCGTTCCAATTAAGTATTTCTTTTAAAATCACGATATTGCGGCTCTGCTGAAGAGCCTTCTGTCAGTCCCCAGACCGGGAACACCTGCTGTCAGTTTACAGCTGAGGACAGGAGAAAGGGAGGGGCGAACTTTAGGACCAAATATCTCTCAAACCATAAAGGTTTGAGAGATGGGATTTGCAGCACATAATTTATTTATTTTTTAATCTACAAAACAAAATAACATTTTTATGGGGCATTAGTGTCCTTTTAACCCTCGCAGCTACAGAGCACGAGCTGGGCATGTAGTTGTGACGTAGTTTGTTGACACTAACAGTGTAATCTGATAGGTTATAGCATCCTGATCAGGCTGTGATAAAGGATATAAAGAGCAGGGTGTCGTGTGGACTTTTTAAGAGCTTCAACTGGAATCAGATAATTGGCTGATAAGTATTACATGCTTATTTTAGTACTATATGTTTATTGATAATAAAATCTGTGACGCTATAATGCTGTGTGTGTCTCTCTGTTGATTTATTTGGAATCCAAAAGAATCCTTGAAACAACTAAGAAGAAACTGGAGTAATTCTGAGACAAGCCAACTTGTACGTTAGGGGACAAATAAAAATTCACATTGATTTAAATGGACTTTTAAATCCTTGGATGCAAAAGAAGTCTCCAGCATTCAGCTTTAAAAGCTCCACTATCCCCTATAGTGCAACTGGTTTGCTCCAGCTAGTACGCAAGCCTCTTGGCCTGTAAGTATGATGAATTTTAATTTTGGCCAATAAATTATATAGAAACACACCTAGTAACACTTTGGGTGCCAGAGAAGTATCCAATGCATCGCATGCAACGGGTTGAAGGAACACTAAAACAAATGACCTGAGACTATATACCCTTAAATATTCCACACTCCATGCTAGCATCGGGGAAAGTGTTTGAGGCCCTGTGGTCCTTCTAGTAGCTATTGTGTCTGCCTCCGTGGGCTTGACTCCAGGACTGATTGTATATGTTATTTCTTGAACAATGGAACAAGAGCAACGTTCATAGGAACGATTAGGATTTTCTGGCCATATTAAAGAGGAACTAACACCGCTAACAAACCTTGTCTTTTAATAATTCCCTATATGGCGACTAGCTGCTTAATAGCGCTAGTCGCCAGAATTATTACCTCTTCATGAAGAAATTTGAAGTGATCCTCGGCTGACAGGCAGGACAGAGCGCGGACATCTTGCCCTAGTGACGTCCGAGTGCCTGCTCTGTCAGTCCCTTCCGGAGCCGAATGGCTCCTAGCAACGCCTTCTACAGCTGTCTGGGACTGACAGAGCAGGCACGCGGACGTCACTAGGGCAAGATGTCAGCGCTCCGTCCTGCCTGTCAGCCGAGGATGACTTCAAATTTCTTCATGAAGAGGTAATAATTCTGGCGACTAGCGCTACTAAGCAGCTAGTCGCCAGATAGGGAATTATTAAAGACAAGGTTTGATAGCGGTATTAGTTCCGCTTTAAAGTAAGTAGAGGGTCATTATCAGGAGTAATTAGTCCTATTATAAGGTTACTGTTTACTTTTCTGAGAGTTAAATCAAAATGACTAATACTGACCCTGTAAACTTTAACATGCAGGAATTTATCACACAGATCACATTCTGAAAATGTGGCTGTGCTTTGACACAAACATCCCTCATAGACATACCGAGTATGTCACAGAGAAATGCAAACACAACATTGCTCAAATGCTTTCACATAAATATTGAATCATCTTTCAGGCATACAGGGGTATGTAGCTCAAGGAAATAATTTCTTGTGAATACAAATCTCTCTTGATGTCTTTTTAAACAACTAATATACTTCTTTAAATTTTGAGTGTCAGAAGGGTATGCAACACATTGCACTCAAAGGGTTTATGAAAGAATGTATGTGCCGAGTAAAACGAGACTTTTACCACTGCCGGGAGATTTTTCATACAAAAATTATTACAACTAAAGGAGAGTCTTAGTTTATGGCTTATGCTCTTCCATAGAGTGCATTATAAAAAATATCTTTTGGACATGAATTGGTTCTGCTACTAACAGTTTGATTTAAAAACTAAATAACCGTTAATGCCTTGGGTGGCCTGGACGGAGATGGTGTGAGTCACACTCTCAGTGAGCTTCTCCGATGTGAGTTAATATCTCCTTCATTCAGCCTCGCCATAGCTGATTCTTTTAGCTTTTCTATGTAGGTGATAATCTCTAGAGGCGAATGAAAGGGAAAAGGGGTAGGAAGACGGACAAACACGCTTTAACTGCCTTTTTACAACAGGGGCCTAAGTCCATGCCAAAACCTGCTGCGTCATATTTTTCCTCTCAGACTCAGAACGCGGAAGCACTGTCTATCATCTCAACTGAGATTTCAGACCAGTCGGTTATGGCAACTACTCCGGTGTCTTCAGACAATTCCCCCCTGACTAGGGGTGTACTTACCTCTCTACTCCAGAACTTGTTTTCCGAGGATGACCTCAGACTCTACTTGGAAGATGAGAAGATGACTTTCAGGGCTGAAATTGCCACGCTTAAAGAAAATATTACTCAGCTGAACCAGAGAGTGAAACTTCTGGAAGATGAAAGGGAACTAATCATTCACAGAGTGTCAGCGTTAGAACAGACTACCTCTGACCAACAGGAGGTTATCCAGCATGTAAATTGGAAAGTGGAAGACGTTGAAAATCGCAGCCGGCGATCAAATATACGCATTAAAAATCTGCCAGAGATGGTACCACAGCAAGATCTGAGAAAGGTGGTGACTTCCCTATTCAAAGATCTGTTAAAAGAATCCTCCCCACCTTCTATTCAATTCGACCTCATTCATTGAGTAATGAGATCCAGATCTTATGTGGGGGATGCTCTGAGGGACGTGCTGATTTGCATCCATAAGTACGAAATTAAAAAGCTAAGGCCAATTTGCCTACTCTGTCACCAGACTCTATCCAAGATTTGGAACTTCCTATATCTATTGAGGAATTGAACTCAGCGATCAAATCGATGGCCTCCGGGAAGATCCCGGTCCAGACGGGTTCAACCTTAAATAATATAAGTCATTTCAAAAGTTCCTTCTCCCTGCTTTCAGTGAGATCCTTCAGGGTGTTCCGTTTCCAAGACAATCACTGGAAGCACACATTGTGGTTTTGCCAAAGCCTAACAAGGACTCTCATTTATGTTCAAGCTACCGCCTGATCTCTCTACTTAATGTAGACCTTAAGCTTTTTGCAAGGATTCTGGCTAACCGTCTTCGGCCTTTCATTCTTTCCCTGATACATCCTGACCAAAACGTCTTTGTGCCTGGTAGGGAGGCCAGGCATAACACATCCACTGCTGTCTTGCTTATTTATCACTCAACTTTACACAATACGCCCTCGCTTTTTCTGGCAGATGCCAAGAAAGCATTTGACCGAGTAAACTGGTCTTTCTTAAAGGAAACTCTGTTGCATATAGGTCTGGGTCCTGCTATGATGCATGGCATTATGGCTCTTTACTCGGAACCCACTGCTAAGGTTATGATAAATCGGATACTCTCCGACTCATTCCATATTAGCAATGGCACGAGACAAAGGTGTCCCTTGTCACTGCTACTATTCAAACTAACCCCTGAGCTGCTGCTTTCAGTGATACTGGCAGATTCAGAAATAAAGGGTATCAAGACTGGTGCGCATGAGTTTAAGGTCTCTGCTTATGCGGATGACACACTTTTCTTCATCATGGATCCTGTGTCCTCTCTGCCACGTCTCCTACACCATTTAACAACATACTCAGCCATCTCTCAGGCAAAGATCAACTATTCAAAGTCCGAAATTCTGAACTTAAATCTCGATGCTGGGACAGTAGACACTTTTCGGTCTATTTATTCTTTTCGTTGGACTTCGTCTCAATTACCTTACCTTGGTATTTCCCTTTCAGCTAATCTTAGAACGATTATTGATAACAACTTTTCTCCTCTCCTTCAATCCATACAAAGTGACATGGACAGGTGCAAGGGTTTGTATATCTCTTGGCTTGGAAGAGCCAGCCTATTGAAGATGCTAATCCTGCCTAAGGTGTTATACATCTTTAACTCACTCCCTTTACATATCCCACCTAGATGGCTGAAACAAATACACTCCCTTTTTGTATAATTAATTTGGTCCAATAAACACCCCAGGATTCGTTATGACCTCTTGTCCAGGTCCACATCCAGAGGGGGGCTTAATTTTCCAGATATTAGAAGATAATATCATGCCTCTGCTTTGGCAAAAACATTAGACTTCATTCCCTCTAGAACTAATAGATGGATAGATTCATTAGACGGCACTCTGGGGAATTATTCTCTGATCCAACTCTTATGGTCCCCTAGTCAGCTTATCCCAAAACCTTGTTCTAGTCATGTTATTCTGGGGCACATCCTATCTACTTGGCATTATCTAAATAAACACCTCTCTTTGGCATCTTCTCCTTCCCCTCTATGCTCCTTGGTTGGAAACCCTACCTTTCCGCAGTGCATTTCAAACCCACTTTTTTTGGGCTGGAAGGATTGCGGTCTTGATACTTTGGCATCACTCTGTCAAAAAGGCTCATTTCTTACTTTTAATTCTCTTCAGATGACCTTAGGTCCTATTTTATCTCCTTGGTGGGTTCTGTTCCAGGAACGCCACTGTGTTGTGTCCGAAACCGCGTGATCCTCCGCTCCATATTTGACCCCTATCTGTTTGCCACTCTTTGTTGAAGGATTTCTCCAGTACTGCCATGCCTTACTTCTTGGGAGAATGGTATAGGGAGCTCTCTCTCGCCCAAATTTTTCCACATGGGAAAAAATTCTGGAGGTGTAATACACATGCTAAAGATTCGAAGACGCATCTCCTAAACTATAAAATCATTTCTTGCACATGACTCCTCTCCGTCTTCATCGTATTAGTAATTCCTCCTTCAAGAATTGTTGGAGGTGTAATGTAGACATAGGCTTCATGCCACACATTTGGTGGTCCTGTCCTCTAATACAACCATTTTGGACTTCGATTATTGACCACATACATATTCTTCTACAGATTAGGGTTCCTCTTGACCCTTGGGTTTGCTTATTCTTCTATAGATCTCACCTATCCTTCGATCTCCCTTTAGGACAATGGGAAAGAGTAAGGTCTCTTCTTGCCCTAGCTAAATCTCTTATCCCCGCTTACTGAAGGGAAACGTCTACCCCTCCACTTTCACAGTGGTATTTGAAAATCGAGGAACTATTTACTATGGAAAGACTCCACTCTATCTCCATCGGCTCTGACTCTAAATTTTCTTCACAGTGGCAGTGGTGGACTAAGTATAAATTAAATCACACCAATACTCATAATGTGAATTGAACCCTTCAGTGTTCTGTTTTATATATATGCCTCAGATTTCTCATCTTCTCTTGATGTTGAGGTTCCCAACAGTTTCCTGGTCAGGCTAGAGATGTCCCCTTCTTCTTCTTCTTTTTTTTTCTTATTTCCCCACCTATTCTCTGCTCTTTCCTCCTCCAACTATTCTCTTTTGCCATAGATGACAGACAGCTTATCATTACCTTAAAGGGATAGTAATACTTCATTTTATCTTTATTTTATTTTGTAGACATTAAAAAAACATGAAGAACGATATAAGTCTTAACTCTCAAACCTTTATGGTTTGAGAGAGATTCACAAGCAAAGTTTCCCCTCCCGCCCCTTTTACCTAGTGTAAGCAATCTCTTCTCAGATGTGGAATCTGGTTGTAAGACTAGACAGATAACAGAAGGGCACAATCTTCTTCCTATGAGAACAATGAAAGCCCTGCCCCCCTTGACAAGTTTTTCAGGTTTTTCCCTTATCTTAACTGAAGATTGTCCCTCTCTGCAGTCTACCTGGGCACCTCCCTTCTGATCTGGCTGAACAGTGTTACATCAGTAAAAGGGGCGGGAGGAGGACACTTTGTCATTTAATTACTCTTGAACTACAACGCTGACAGAATTGAAATAACACTCTCCAAAGTCCAAATACTATGATGATTAATTAGGGCTGCTTTTATTATGAAACATTACTATCCCTTTAATTAGCTTATGTTCTATGCTCATTTATAGGCTTATTCAACTGGCTTTACTAACATTGTGTTTTAGACATCTGCTTTGTACTATCATACCCTTTAACGGATCTGTAGATCTGTTACTTGACCATTGTGACTTTCTTGTATCATCCTTAATGTTGTATTGCTATTAGTAATTTTCAATAAAGCCTTTTTGAAAATTTAAAAAATAAATAAATTAAACTAAATAAAAATGGGCTGTAATAAAGTTTGAATTACAAATCTCCCAGTAGTGGGTGTGTGTTTGTTTTACTTAGCAGGAAACATATAACATACATAGTTACAAAGTAAATTATGTTAAAAAAGACAAGTCCATCCTCTGCCAAAGTACAATACAAAAAATGAGAATTGTACATTCCTTCCTGATTCCAAGATGATTGTTAGTCTATTTATTAGAGTCTTCTGTTCAATATACTTATACACAGTACAACCCTGTAGGTTCCCTTTTGCTAGAAATGTATCCATTGTATCTGCCATTACCACATCACTGGGCAGATAATACTACAATTTAATAGACTTCCCTCTGCTGGTGCTAAATCCTCCTTCCCTCTAGTTGTAAGGGTTGGCCCCTGAGGCAGGGTGAAGGGAGAGTGCCACAATACAATGTCTAACAGCCCTGGCTTGCCCTAGTAACCCTACCTTTGGCCACAGTACCAGCCTGTGTGTGGAGTGAGCAGAACAAGCTGTAAATGGGCAGGGGTGGGCAATCACCCACTGTGCCCAGACACTCAGTAATAAAGTAAGAAAACAGGAGTCTGAGGAAGATCCAGAAAGTCCATTCATTCCAAAGATACAATTTTTTTTAAAAAAGGTCTTTAAATCCCTTGAATGCTAAAGAGCAAAGCACTCAAGGGGTTAAAGTGCCAATTTAATTAAATCACTGGAAATGTGCATTTCCCCCAGTGGTGCAGATGGCTTGCCCCAGAATTGCACCATGATTTTTTTGTGCATGTGGCACTTATTCAACAAGATAAAGAGGTGCAGTTCTGGAACAAACGAACTACACCATAAGATTGAAGTTAAAATTGAAGAAATCGCCTTAATTTAAATGGGCATTTTCATTCTTCCCCTTCGCAATGCGTTGGAGACCTCTCTGGCATGCAGCAGGTTAAAAAACACCACTTAAACCTAAGGGAATTTATGGAATGTTCATTCAACCTAGGGCAGTTAGTTTGCTCCAGAATTGCACTTGTTCAGCTTGATAAATAAGGCCTTAGTATAGAAATGTTCAGGATCCCAGCTTTACAGGTGCCAACAGAAAGTAGGGACGTTAATAATACAGGATGACGTGTTCTTGTTAGTTCGACAAGGAAAATATTGTCCATGGGATTAGATGTTCTTTAAATGTTTCAGCTACAAACAGTCATTTTACTTCCGTATCTACCTCTGGAACAAATCTGGAAGAAAACTCAGACAATGCACCACTTTACATACCAATAACATCAGTTTCCCAGCACCAAATTGTGATGAAGCATTATTTTTATATTGTGATTAGTAGTTAACCCCTTAAGGACCCCGTGACTTGCTATGTCCGTCACACAGGTTTTGCCTTAAGGACCGGTGATGGTCATAGCACATCACATACATTTTACTTACATTGCTCCTCTGGGAGAGCTGTAAGTAAAAACGGGGTCTGAAATTGAGTGGGTACTTTATACCCTCTACACCTACCCAGAAACATGAGCAGTGGCAGGATCCATCATGGCCAGTCTCTGCCTGAGTCTCCATTACACACAGCAACCAAAACTGCTAACCTATTCCTCCATAATACATTAACACTGCCAGGATCATTCTAAACGAGCCCTCTCTCCCCACCATACACAGTGGCTAAAGCAAATAACCTGTCATTTCCTCCCCAAAATGTTGCCAGTTACAGGATTCACTGCCATCCTCTCGTTCCTGTGTTCAGCTATTGAAAGTGGAAAGTCTAAAGGCAGATGGTGTGGTCTCTATTATCTGCTATGGAAGCTCTGGTGGTTCAATGTCCCAAAAATGAGAAAGGCCAGGGTGTAAATTCACTGAGATTCTGGGGTGCTCCTTCCCAATTTCCATATAAAAGCTAGATCAGCTCCAAGTGCTTCTCTGTTGCATTGCTCTCTCAACCATTCTAGCAGTCTGTTACCATGTATGTCCAGAGCCTCCATTCAGAGCGCAATGACCATTCCATAGGCCATTGGTGATTTTGCTATCAACAACTACTAGAACTGTGAATACAATAACAGCAGTAATGGATAACCTGCTGCCTTCCAGCTGTTAAATTACAACTCTCATCTTCCTCTGACACTGTGGTATCTGTGTATCTTAGTGTATATATTACACATCGGGCAGTGCCAAGCCACAGTTTAAAGCAAGACTAAGAATCTGTGGTGCTTAAGATTTTGTTGACATCATGATTAAGCGGTGACACGCGAAACGCGTTGATGGAGCTTTTTCCTCCGGTCATCTGAGGGGTCTGCTGATACACGTGAATATTGGTGTTTTTATGATTGAACAAATAAAAGTTTTTGCTATTTTATTTTATGGATTTATGTTTGGTTTAGTGCTTTGGATAGTGTTTGTTGGAGAGGATACATAGTAACCCGGGAGGGTTGTTTGTCCATTAAGCACAAACAACATTTTTCCAGAGATTGGCGTTTGCTGGATTTGTTCATCAGGTTTCCTTGAGCCGCCCGATGATTATTGTTTTCCTAAGATTTTGTTGGACCTCAACTTCTATCATCCTCAGACAGACCTATCAAGTTAATCAGAGACAAATGCAGAGAAAACTAGACACACACACACACAGAGCCAGATATGCAGTCTCAGACAGAGCACAAGACACAAAGAGAGACAGACACACACATACACATATAAACACACAGAAAGACAGAGAAAGAAGACAGTGTGCATCCAAAACAGAGAGACTAGGAGCATGACTGATAGCGGCACATAGGGCAAGAATGTGTGAGACAAACAATGAGTGCACATAAGTGAGTGAGACAGAGAGCAAATGTGAGTGAGAGACAGAGAACTAGAGTAAGTAAGAAAGACAGTGCAAGAGCATGAATGAGACAGACAGGCAGACAGCAAGACAGGGGTGTGAGAAGGTAAGGGATGGCGGGGCAGAGACAGTGTGAAAAAGTGACTGGGACAGAGATAAATGACACTGATTGTATACGTACACCAACATACTGAACACTTCCAGTGAGCCCTTACAATATACTTCCCTAGTGGGTCCGACACTGCCTATGATTCATCATCATCAATGTCCCCAAAACACAAATGGGGTGAATTATCTTAAAATATTTTAAGACAGCAATAAGCAACCAGATTCACCTCAAGGGTTGAGTATGTGGAGCTCAAGTCCACCAAAAAGCTGCACATCATGGTTAAAAAATGTAAATCTGGATTGAAAAAGGTAGATTAAAGCACAAGGATGCTAGACAGATCTCCATGCATCACTTCCTCTTGAGTCAGAGACCTCTATAGCACCCAAGGGGTAAAGGTGTGACAACGTGTAAAGCAGTGGTTCTCAAACAGGGTGCAGTGGCAATTTGGTGTGCCTTGGACACCAGATTAGGGTGCCCCACATTACCCATGAAGGTTTTAACAAAAATGTTAAGTGGAATTCCTAATGTATACATATGGAACTCATTATGCACGATATACTTCTTATTGTCATTCTCATTGTGAGAACTAGGAATGATTATAGATTTATATATTAGAGAGGAAGAAGAGAAAAAAGAGGGGTGTTTCTGGTGCAGTAACGTCAAAAATGTAAAATCACAAACCACCACAATCCTACTCACTGACACAATGGCTGGGGAGCACATATATGACCACCATCTATAAGACTCAAGGGGATCTTGCAGCAGCTCACCCCAAACAGATAACTCCAAGCTCTATACAGCATACAACAGGATTGATAGTTCTTCTTAGGGAATAAGTCAGCTCCTCTCCCAAACACCAACAAAGGGGAAACATATTTGCAAAACAGGAAAAAAAAGAGACGCACCAATTGTGCTGTACTGTGAATGCACAAATGGAAATATAATATCAATATTGTACTCACATAATATTGTTGTTGAGAGACCAGCATATACCTCCTCTCAACAAGACCAGCAGTCGGAGATCACAATCCCATGTCTGCTCTCGCAGAATGCATTTATTGAATCAAATAAAATAAACATGTAACTACGCGTTTCACGGCTCATAGGCAGCTTTATCAAATGTATGGTTAGAGTTAAAAACTCTCACCATACGTGTGACAAAGTGGCATATGAGCTGTGGAAAAAGTAATGTTACATGGCTATTTTATTTGATTCAATAAGTGCATGATTTTTATTATTTTATCAATATATTTGATAAAGAGGCATATGAGCTGTGAAATGTATAATGTAACATGGTTATTTTACTTGATTCAATAAATGCATGATTTTTGTTTTGGGATAAACTACATCTTTCTTTGCCTTTGGACAAGTATTCCAGATCATCATCCCGCTGATGCCCAAGCGGAGACAGGATTTTGCTCTCCTACTGCTTATCTTTTTGATAGAAGCTACTGATACAGCTCTATTGGCACTCCTCTTTTTTTTTTCCTCATTTGCATACATTTATATATTGTTTGCGTCATTAAGCCCTTGAAAAATTACCTATAAAATTCTAGTAGCTCCCTAGAAATACCAGAATGAATCTCAGGGGTGCCTTTAGTGAAACAAGACTGAAATCCAGTGATGTAAAGGGACACGTTACCTGAGACACAAAAGAGAGGGTGTGTGCGTTTTTAGGGTGAAAATAGGATGTGTAAGGTGGTAGAGGGAAATGATCTCGTCTTCCCATTGCACCAGAAAACACACTGGAGGTGGTAAGAGAAGACTCTGGAGGTTGCATATAGTCCCCCATTAACTTAGGAAGATGGCAAAGGAAACATTTATATTTTTTAATTCAAAGACACAAATCTGTACCTTATTTACAGGTACAGCATTTTTCACGTTGAAGTAAAATCCGAAATAAACCATATTGAAGACACCATGGCGCCCCAGTGTAGCAGTCAGTCCTTTATTAAGTCCACGCAAGCCAATGCCTTCTGTTCGGATCACATGACGTGCCTGAGCAAAGGTGGACGGTTGCTGCAAGAAAGGAAATGACTGTCATTATCCACAAGGTAAAACCCATATTGTGAGCTAAAGATTGTGCAGTCTTTTATAGACAGTGTTCAGATTTTAACAGGCATGCAGTAAGTAAAAGGCGAGACATGGAAAAGTAATAAACCCTTTAGTGCCTGAGGGGTTTTGGACACCCCTCTGACACTTAGAGGATTAAAGGAATAAAGGTACATAATATGGAACATTTATATTTCGTAGAGATGTTCCTCCTGAGCAAATGAGGGTATTCCCATGGCTTGGGAATACTTTATCAAAGAGTTATAACAGCTCAAATGTGTAATTTGTTAGGGCTGCAGTGCTTCCATAGGTGTTTCTACATTAGCCTATGGCGAGATACAGCAGCTTATGGAAAGGTATTTTTAACAGCAATAGTGCTATGCTAAAATGTCTTGGATAAAACAAGATATATACAGTACTCACCCCACCACTTTTAAAATCACTGTCATGGCTTCCCATAAAGCAGCGTATCACATTCAGAATCCTCCTCATTACCTTCAAAGCTCTCCATCACTTGTCCCCACCTTATATTTCATCTCTGATATCCCGCCATATTCCTGCACGTCCACTACGCACCATTCATGGTGGACAACTCTCTGCCCCAAGCATCAACCCTCAACAACTTTAAATCCAAACTAAAAGAGCACCTTTTAAATACAGCAACAGCGTAATATGAAAACAGCATCTCATATATCAAAAACTGCACTTCCTCCTCTACGAGATCGTATCTGTATGTCACCCATCCTATACTTAGATTGTAAGCTCTACGGGGCAGGGACCTTTCATCCTAATGTATACTCACCTGTTGTTCCCCTTATGATTGTCTTTATAAGTACTTAATCACTGCACTTATTGTACCCCGTCTATATCAAATGTAAACTGTAAAGTGCCAAGTACACTGGTTGGCGCTATATAAATAAAATATACAATACAATACAACCTTTAACATTAAACTTATTTTAGGTGACAGTTCATTACATATTCAATGTTTCTTGCTAGAGGTATCACCAGTTTATTATTTAGTGTATCCATGTAAAACAGATAAATAATATCTGATTAATTGATTGACTGATTGATGGATTGATTGATGGGTGGGGCAAATAATTCTTGAACTTGGGCTCACTCATTAGTTTTGCCACTGGTGATCAAATAAAAAGAACCATATTTCCCATTGAGATATCCAATGCTTCCTCCATCTCACCCATGTCATCTCTCCCATGTCATCTCACCCATGTCATCTCACCCATGTCATCTCACCCGTGTCATCTCTCCCGTGTCATCTCTCCCGTGTCATCTCTCCCGTGTCATCTCTCCCGTGTCATCTCTCCCATGTCATCTCTCCCATGTCATCTCACCCATGTCATCTCTCCCATGTCATCTCTCCCCTGCCTACCATCGCTTCCCAACAGCTTCCACCAACCAAGTCACAAACTGCATTAAGCCTTTGAGTGCCAGAAGGGTAGGCAATGCATTGCCTACCCCTCTGGCACTCAAAAGGTTAAACTTTGTTGGTGGAAGCTGCTGGGAAGCGATGGCAGGCAGGGGAGAGATGACATGGGTTACCAGTGCACGGACGTCTGAGGCACAGAAAGGATTAATACTTAAAGGGGATGTATCACCTTATAAAAAGGTGTTACCATCTGTTTTGCGAATAAAAGTTATATGAAAGCTGAGTTTTAAAAAAAAATCTAAATACTTTTAAAGATATTAAATTTAGAAGTGCAGAAGAGCTTTGCCAATCAGCATAGCGTGTCCCATTATGCTGACCGCCAAAGCTCTTCTGCACATTGTATTTCTCCTCCCACCTCCCTCCCAGCTGCCCCAGGGAGCGTGTTCACGCTTCCCTTTGGTGGGAACACACTCCCTGGGGCAGCTCGGAGGGAGGTGGGAGGAGAAATACAACGCGCTGTAGAGCTGTATTTAGATTTTTTTTTTTTAAACTCAGCTTTCTTATAATAACTTTAATTAACAAAGCGGATGGTAACACCTTTTTATAAGGTATGCGGCAGTGGATGGAGGCAACGTTTTAGGCTGCTGCATAAAAATCTCACCCTTTTGATTTGGGCGAGATTCTTATGTGGCGCTTTTCAAGCCGGCGACCTGGTTATTGCGCTTTCATGTGCGACATTTTAAAAGGATATCGCAGGACAGAAACCACTACTAGAAGCTTCCAAATTAAGTTCATGACCATTCCTTAGCTAATTTATATTTCTATTTCTTTAGTTCTAATAATGTATATCTAGTAAAATACAAGGGGGGGGATGTGATAAGGTGTAATAAAGAGGAGATGACTTCTCCAGTGATATCATTTCTCCAATTCCTACGTTATTCTATGAGGCTTATGCACTAAGACTTGTCCAGCTTTGGAGATCTTACTGAACAGGATCCATAGAATAACACTGGAACTAGAGTAGTTATCTCCACTTTATCACGCTTTAGGGCATATCCCCTAGTTGTTTATATATGATTTACCACATCAACAAGTAGATGCAATAGATTAATAAAAATGTAAACCTTTAAGGACCACAGGTGTGTGCATCCCATTGCTTTGCAATATGTTGCTCGCACAGCCCTCTGGACTTTAAACAGTTATTAAGATGAGTGCTCCAGTACTGCAAATACTAATTATTATAAGTTATCTGGTGTGTGAAGTATGACACAACGGGCACCCTTCTGGCACTGAAGAAGTTAACCCCCCTTTTTATCAGAGCTGTGTTGGTGGAGGTGGGGCTACAAAACTTTGCAAGCCATTTGTCCAAAGCTATTGGTTTAACCATTCAGAGTGCAGAGAAATGCATTGCACGCCCATCTGGAATACAAATGGTTGTTACTCTTGTAAAACAAGAAAAATCAGTATACTTATTTTCGTGAAATTCAGTACATTCTGTTACTTGTCGGACAAGGACATAAAATCGTAGTAATTCAAAATGATATCTTATAGGTAATCTGATAATCCCAAGTAGGTGACAGCATTCTTCTGCAAATTGGTGCCTGGAGGTGCCTCTTCTTCACTCACAGACTAACTGAATACACACATATACACACTCAGACTTTTTACCTCAGTACATACACACACTATAGAGAGACATACTACCTCAGTACATACACACACTATACAGAGACATACTACCTCAGTACATACACACAGAACTACTGCCTCAGTACTCACATACATACAGAGACAAGCATACAGAGACCTACTACCTCAGCACACAAAAACACACAGAGCTATTGTCTCAGTATTTACACACATAAAAATAAAGACCTACTGCCTCAGTACTTACACACACACAAAATCATTGAGAGACCTACTGCCTCAGTACACACACACACACATAGAGACCTACTAGCTCAGTATTTACACACACACAGACCTACTGCATCAGTACTTACACACACACGCACAAAACATACCTAGACCTACTTCCTCAGCACACACACAGACCTATTGCCTCAGTATAGACACACACAAACAGAGATATCTACTACCACAGTTCACACACACCCAGACCTATTGCCTCATTATGTACAGACATACATGCATGTACATATACACATACACACACAGTGGTGTAACTAGTCATTGGAGGGCCTTGGTGCAAACATATTTTGGGCACCCTACCACAAAAAATATTTTCACATTGGCCTAACTAGAACCTAGTTTAACCTGGGAGAGATGGAGCCCGGTCCCCAGTGCAGCTGCATCCTACTTCTCTAGTACATACACAAATAGACCTACTGCCCCAGTTCACACATACACCTACTGCCTCAGTACGTACACACACGCGCGCAGACCTACAGCATCAGAACATGCACACATATACCTGCTTCAGTATACACATAAAGCTACTCATACAGACTTACTGTCTCAGTACACAAACACACACACACACACACACACACCTGCTTCAACATCCACACCTGCCTCATAACACACTTTATTAAAAATGTTTGTTATAGACATTTCTGCACAGTAAACATGACATTTACAATAATTCCACTAAACACAACTCTTTAGACAACAATATTCTATAATATATTCAGTTATACATATTTTGTTGAATTCAATATATCCCTTTATCTACTAATTAACCATGGGCATGTATGGCAAGTTTGGTAAGTATCATTTGCAATGGAAGACAAGTATTTATTAACACATATGTTGTTACCATCTCACCCTTGTCTGCAATGGCTGTAAATCACATTTTTACCTCATCTGAAAGCCTCCTAAAAAGGTAAATAATATTTGGTAATAGCCACCTTAACATAGTCCTCTCTGCCCATAAATGACAGATTTAAAAGAGCAGTAAACGTTTTTATGAAAACACATATTTTATAGAGCATTTCCTGCTGAATAAAACAAGGTCACTCTTATCGCTGTCAGATGTTTCATTCAAAAATTATAGCAGTTTAAATAATCAGGAAGTGAATTTACTGTGTTTACTTCCTGATAGTTCTGACAGGAAGTGACAAGCAGTTTCTATCACATTCTATGGAGAACTGTATGTCTCTGACTTTTCTGACTTTCCTCTCCATTAGAATCTAACAGGAAATTTAATTAGAATTTGACCAATAGAGGGTACTGCTAGTGTAAAAAACATGGGTTTAAACTGTAATAACTCTGGAAATATAAATCTCTGGGCAGTGGAAGTACCCTTATCTTACTCAATAGGAAAATCCCTACAATATATATTTTACCATTAAAAAATGTACTGCTCCTTTAATCTTTGCCACTTCTCAAGTTTCTGATACATCACTTTCCATAGCAGGGCACAGTTATATTTATAGATTGTACCTATTGATTTTCCAATGTTTACTCCAAAATTCCTAACATATTATTTTGGCCAGTGGAATTTATAATAACTCTTAATATTCAATTCCAACTTGCTTGATAGAGTCAAACCCTGTTTTACCATCCTGATACAGATTCCAATTCCTTACACATACAAAAGCTGGATACTGTAATATGTGGTTCTCTAGTAAAGACCATCAAATCATCATCATTAATAACTAGTTTATTGTTAATATTAAGGATGAGATACATACCTATGATATTAATAATTTCTCAAATCTTCATTGTGAGAGGCTCAACATATATTGCAAAGACCACTTTTATATTACAAAATAGTTGTTCTCACTAGCCATCATTCTTATTGTGCTATAGGACTGTTTGTTGATCAACTACAAGTAGTTTGTAATGTTCTTCATATATTCCCCGTTCACTGAATCAAAGGCTTTTGATGTTAAGTGAAAGGAGCATACATTCCTCTTTCCTCTTCCTCACAAAAGACAACTACATTTATGGCTTGGCTGGCAATGTCTGTGTGTTCGGGACAAAACCACACTTGTCCTTATCTACCAAATATGGTATAAATGTATTTAAATTAATGGCAATCAGTCGATAAAATATTTTGTGGTATGAGTTTATAAAGCTCATGGCCCTGTAATTGCCCACCTCTTCCCTATCTTTATTTAGCTTTTCTATGACTGTTTTTAATAACGAAGTAGAGTCTTTGTCTAAAGATTTGGTCTCACAGATATTATTAAAAATCTATTTAATTGCCATTAAATCATTCTTTATGGTCACAGCAGATGTTTCAAAGCCACCAGGCACCACATTTTTAATGTGCTTAAGATGTTATCACACGCTGAATCTCCTCATCAGTCAAGTCTGTACTGAACTGTTCCCTGACTTCATTATTCAGCTTTGGGATATTTTGTCCTACGAGAAACGTTTCAGATTGCCAGTATCAAAAATGTATTCTTCCTTAAAAAGTTTAGTGTAATATTTCTCAAAGGCTCCAGTTATGTCTGTTGTTTTTTCACCCAATCCATTCATATAATATAGCTTATGTTTTTATTTCATTCTAGTTAGTGTGCCATACAAACACACACACACACCTAACTCCAAAGTACACACACACACACAAACAACTGCCTCAGTACAAACACACATACATTTTATATTATATATATATATATATATATATATATATATATATATATATACATACACACACACACTTCTACACCTACCTCAGTACATACATAGAACTACTGCCCAAGAACACAAAGACACAGACACACACACACAAACACAGTCTATAAAACAGGGGTTCTCAACCTTTCTAGTGCCGCGACCCTTTGATAAAATTTCCCAAGTTGTGGCGACCCCCAACAGTAAAATTATTTTCGTTGCTCCTTCATCGCTGTAATTTTGCTACTGTTATGAATCGAAATATAAATATCTGATGGTCTTAGGAGACCCCTGGCAAATCGTCATTCGACCCCCTAAGGGGTCCCGACCCACAGGTTGAGAACCACTGCTATAAACCAAGTTTGGTGCTCTCAGACACATGATCTATTGTAATAGCGTGTGGGTCTACAAGACTGAATGGTCTTTACATAGTAAGTTGATCGATGTTCCCAAAATTGGTCATACTTGCATATAGGATTGGCTGGGAATGAAGAATTTGATGAAAAGTGGAGTTGGAATGAACGGTATGGATTATCTCAGTGATGGCTGGAGGAGGTTAGTAATTTTTTTAAAAAGATCTGGTTATTGCATTTTTGGAGAATGCATGTAAGTGTGTGTTTGTGCTAGTACATGTCTAGTTCAAAATTGTTAATACATTGAAATGCTTTGAGTCAGACTGAGGGCAGCTTTCAATCTTCATTTTATGAAAGTCTTGTTTAGGTCTAGTTCGCAATTTATTATTTATTCAGTTTTTTTTTCGTGTGTGTGATAGGAGAATATCACGGTGCCGTGATTGCTGCAGTACCCTGTCTGTCACCAGTAGGGGGCTTCTATTGGCTGTCTGCAGTTAGCCCGCCTCTTGTTGCCTATTTAAACCTGGATTGGGCACCCTTTGAGTGCCCTTTCGTGTTGTTTCTGACCTTCTTGCTATCACTATGCTAGTGATAGCTGGGCCTCTGTTCCAGTGTTCCTGAGTTCCTGATCTCCTGTGTTCCTGATCTCTACTGTTCCAGTGTTTCCTGGATGCTGAGTTACTCCAGTCCTGGTTCCGGCCTAGTCTCTGGTGTTGCAGTTACTGCTGAACTTCTTCTATGCTGTTTCCTGACCTGACTGATGGTTGCTGGTTCCTGTCATCTCATCACCTGTCTTCAGTATCCTGGCGACCTTCTGCCTGGTCGCGTTGGTGACATTGCTACAATTCTGTGTCGGTCCCAGCGTGCGGACGCTGGTTTGCTCCTTAGCCTTACGGTTATACAAACTCACTTGTTACACCAGTGTGCGGTCACTGGTTTGCTCCAAAGCCTATCAGCTCTACATAGCTGTGTTGGTCCCAGCGTGCGGACGCTGGTTTGCTCCTAAGCCTTGCGGCCATACAAACTCACTTGTTACACCAGTGTGCGGTCACTGGTTTGCTCCAAAGCCTATCAGCTATACAAATCTGTGTTGGTCCCAGCGTGCGGACGCTGGTTTGCTCCTAAGCCTTGTGGCCATACAAACTCACTTGTTACACCAGTGTGCGGTCACTGGTTTGCTCCAAAGCCTATCAGCTATACAAATCTGTGTTGGTCCCAGCGTGCGGACGCTGGTTTGCTCCTAAGCCTTGCGGCCATACAAACTCACTTGTTACACCAGTGTGCGGTCACTGGTTTGCTCCAAAGCCTATCAGCTATACAAATCTGTGTTGGTCCCAGCGTGCGGACGCTGGTTTGCTCCTAAGCCTTGCGGCCATACAAACTCACTTGTTACACCAGTGTGCGGTCACTGGTTTGCTCCAAAGCCTATCAGCTATACAAATCTGTGTTGGTCCCAGCGTGCGGACGCTGGTTTGCTCCTAAGCCTTGCGGCTATACTACTCACTTGTTACCCCAGTGTGCGGTCACTGGTTTGCTCGCAAAGCCTTACGGCTATACTATTCAGTGTTGTTCCCAGCGTGCGGACGCTGGTTTGCTCCAAAGCCTTGCTGCTTAACGATTCTGCTAATTTGCCAGTTTCATCTGACTGCTGCTACTATCTCTGGGCTGCCCTGCCCGGTATTGGTAAGGCCGGTAGAACCTTTTGCCACATTCCATCTGAGGTTGCCTTACCCGGTATTGGCAGGGCCGGTAGAGCCGACATTGTGTATCTATTGAGGCTGCCTTGCCCGGTAATTTGGTAAGGCCGGTAGAACCGTTATGCTATTCCATCTGCAGGTTGCCTTACCCGGTAATGGCAAGGCCGGTAGAGCCTATAGACTGTCCTGTCCGGTATATTGACAGGACCGGTAGAGTCTGCCTTCTGTCTGTGCTATATCCTGTATATATATAAATGTATGTTATTGCCATCCTAAGTTATCAATTTATTATTTCAATAAAATTGATTTTTTTTTACCTAAAACTTGTGTCTGAGAGTCATAATAAACCGTGACAGAGAATTGGTAGCAGGAAGAGTATATAAAGGTCTTTGGTAAGGATCTGAACTGTATCTGGGGATTTGTAAAGAGTATAAATTATCCAGTAAGATATAAGTTTAGAATGGCATTGATGCTCAAATGACACCAACTTTTAAGAATAAGATCCATGGTATAGAATTGTGGAGAAGTGAAGACTTCTCAGGTTATATGTTCATGCCGCACAGTACAAATTTCTATAGTTAGGAGGTCTCTAGGGATGAGAGATCTTTCATATTTATGTATTCAAAAAAAGATGGGCGCAGCTACGGGTTTCAGAAAGTTGTATTTTTAATCTACCTTTGTGTCTTTTGGGGTATAGGAGGGGAATGATTGTAGCTTTGTGGACTGAGTTGATGTTAAAGATTCTTACACCACAGTTTTCCTAAACTGTGAAGGATATTATACATTTTTGATATTTCATATGAAGTTTTTAAATTCAAGCCTCATAGATTTCCACCCAAGAGTCAGCAGAACCTTGATGAATCCAGACATAGCAAACAAAAAAGTCTGTGCATCAGATCCTGACCTCTACAAATAAATAACATTTGATTTACTATAGATAATAAATAGTGGGACTTAGTTACATGTTTCTGGCCAAAACCATGTTAAGCCTGCCCTCCCCATCAAGTCACCCCAGATTTAGGCAAGTCCCTATCTGCCTCAAATTTGTTACGGTTACCCAGAGAAGTTCAGGAGTCAGTACAATATAGTTAATGCAATTTATTAACAAATGATAGAAAGAACAACATATACAACAAGAACAAGCAGAGGGTTACCAGCCAGCAAGCACTATTATCAGGAATAATATGCTGCAAAGCTAGACCACACTGCTGGAGACTAGGCCTTAGGCACTGGTAGTCTCAACAGGAACCAGGGGCAGAAGCAGGAACTGTAACTCAGGATCTTGATCTGACGTAACAGGAGTACAGACTCATGCCTGCAGTCAGTAGGGAGTGAATTCTGACTCATGCCTGCAGTCAGTATGGAGCGAACTAACTCACACCTACAGTCAGTATAGGAAAATGGTAGCCGACTCACGCCTTAAGTCAGTATCATAGCTTAGTCTACCAGAGCCGCAGGTCCGCACTAGGTTGGGTGTCTGCTAGGTAGAAGGAACAAATGTAAGAGTAGTCAGACAGAGCCACAAGTCAGCACCAGAGGGGGTAGTCAGACAAGCCAGGTCATACACAGTTCAGATAGTTAGACACAGCCACAGGTCTTCACCAGGTTGGGTGTCCATGATAGGAATAAGCAAAAGAATAGTCAGACAGAGCCACAGGTCAGCACCAGGATGGATGGAAGACTAGCCAGTTCATACACAGAGCCCAAGGTAATAGAACTGCTATGAACAACAACGCAAGGGCAACTGAGTCAGGACTCAGTCTGCCTTTTAAACCCCTCCACAGGATGTGGGCGGAGCAGCTCAGAGGGAGGAAGTAGGTAGATGGAAGTAGGTAGGAGGAAACTACAGGAAGCAAACAGATAAAACAGTGGTCTGCTGCAAGATTGAAGCCTCACGTCTGCAGATGATGCTGAAGTCAAGGTAAGTTGTAACAAAATCTAAGTGAAAATGTATTTAATATAATGCAGGCAGGCAAGCTTATCATGTTTTTTGCCAGAAACATATAGCTAAACTCATTGTTTATTATGTATAGTAAGTCACAAGTTATTTATTTGTAAAGGTCAAGATTCGATGGTCAGACTTTCTTTTTGTTTACTTTGTATATATAACCAAGATATAGTTCTTGCGGCTCTCCTGACTACACACATATGTAACTGTTTGAACAGTTACTGTCCCATGTATTACAATTGCATTCTGGGTACATTAAGGATCTTATTACCTGGGCAAATGTATCACGGTTAGCTTGAAGTCCGACCTTTACCACCTCAAAAGGGTTCACAACAATGGCCTCAGTCAGTCCTGATCCCAAGCCAGCAATTGCAAACACCTAGAAATAGGCACACAATATGAGAAGAGTAGCACAAACACAGAGCTGGGACATTACCTTACATTTTTCTGGAGAGTCTTTCTGCAAAACAATACTTTGGAGAAGTGTCTGACATTTCATATGCTAATTAAGCTTTACATTGCCATGTCATATGCTAAAGAAGCCTCTTCAGAGATGTGTCATATGCTAATGAAGGTTTCAATGACATTCATATGCTAACAAAGCTTTGTGCAGTACCAGGAACTAGATTCTTGTACTTTAATACATATTCCTGCAGTACAGAACTTCCAACAACAAACTAACATTTAAGGACCTCCCTTGTTGGGAACAGATTTATTAAACAGTTGTTTGGCCCACTGAAAAACTCAGTTGCACAACAGGGAAGAAATAAACATTATCATTCATTTAAATGAGGTTTTTCAGCCATTGAATGCTAGAGATGTCTCCTTCACACTGTGAACCAATGCTTTAGAGACTTCTTGAGCATTAAAGAATTGAATCATTTTTTAAATCAATGGGAATTGTTGTATCTCTTCTTGTCTGCTCCAGAATTGCTGCTCATTTTGCATATGGCCTCACAGTGTATAAAATTAGACTGTTAGCTACACGCATTCAGGTCATTACTGCACATGTTAATGATTTATGTAAACTTTGACCCCAAATATCTTTGGTAAAGGGCCACCTTTTTATGATTAAAGAAAAATAAAACATTTGGAACCCAACAACCTCCATGTTCCAGGTAAATTTGAGTCAAACAATTCAGCAATTCTTGCTATAGGTTTGACCCCCCCCACCCCGAAAAATTGGGAAACATATTTTTTTTTTGTTCTTTTGTATGCAAATTTGCCAAGTAATTTTTTATGTGTGAATTAGCAACTGAAACATAAAGATTATCGGTTACCTTTCCAGCACATTACCTCAGTAAAATCATCCCTCATAACAAAAATTACATAATTATTCTATCCCATTAATTAATTTCCCCACTTTAGTGAAAACAGGAGAATACTTCATTATGCAGCATGTGCCACACAGGCCACAGAGCTCAGCTCTACTGAGGTTAAATATTCCCTAACTACTACACCGGAAACCTTTAAAATCATCAAACCGACTGAAAAACAAAAATAACAATGTATAGGCCATTTAATTAGAAACCTTTAATGAAAATAAAAGCTGTTTGGTGACAGATCAACTTTAAAATAAAACTTCTGTTTAATCCTTAAATCGATTTCAAAGTTATATGCAACTGAAAAATGGCATTTAACACAGAATGCTGAGTTGAACCTTAAGGCTTTGTTCACAGCCATATGTGTTTGACATGTTGGAATCACATTAGTGGATGCAACATAAGATAAAAAAAAATTATCTTGGAGAAACATTTCTTACAGAATAGATTGCATTGTGGACATTAGGATTTTTGTACCCAAATTAAGGTTAATGGGGTTTATTTTGAGGCTGTATTAAGGGTCCTATACTGTCAGTGACAACAGAAGAAAGGGACTAGGGAGTAATTATTTATGATGATTTAAAGATAGGCAGGCAATGTAACAAAGCAGTGGGGAAAGCAAGCAGTGTACTGGTTTGTATAGCTAAAGGCTCTAGTAGCAGAAAGAGGGAGATAGACATGCCACTCTACAGATCTCTGGCTAGAGTGCACCTAGATTATTGTGTAAAATACTAGAGACCCCATCACCAGAAGGATATAGATATTCTGGAAAGAGTTCATAGAAGGGCTACCAAAATGTTGAATGGTTTAAGGGATAAAAAGGATCAGGATAGATTAAAGGAACTGAACATATATAGCTTTGAGGAGATAAGAGAGAGAAAGGTGGGGGTATGATAGAAACATTCAAATACACAAAGGGATTCAACAATGTACATGAGGGAAGTACATTTCAAAGGAGTAGAAATGTTAGGACAAGAGATCATAGTCTAAAACTAGAGGGACAGAGCCTTAGATGTAATGTAAGAAAGTTTTACTTCACTGAGAGAGTGGCAGATAAGTGGAATAACATACCAGCAGAAGTAGCAGAGGTTAATACAGTGAGGGAATGTAAGACTGAATGGAACATGTATATGGCTATCTTGAACATAAGACAACACAAAGGAAAAATATAAATTGTTGGGTATACAGTAGGAAAAATGGGCTGACTAGATATTAGTGTGACTTTAAATAAAATGTTTATAAATGGTCCATCACAAATAGACTTTGCTTTAACCCTTTGAAAGCCAGAGGGACACATCTGGCACTCAAAGGAAGTAAAAAAGCCAGTGACCAAGCATCACTGATTAATTTTCACAGGAAGAAGTAAGCCTGGCAGGAATGTACAGCCACAATACAATCAGAGGCACCAGTTGCCCTTTTACGGTTGTTCTAAATACTTTTTGAGTGTTGACACAACGTATATGTACTACCAAGGATTTTTTTTTCTATTGTGATACAGGAAACTGTATTTACTTGATGGCTTGTCAATGTTTGTTGTAATACGTGAATAAACACTACAGAGTTTTGCAAATGAATCAATGTATATAATAGCTCATATTTACCTTATTGCAAGACTTTAGATTGTAGCCATATTAGTCCAGTGATGTAGATATAAAATAATAAACAAAATGAATATCTTTTTATACCCTTTTTATTGGACTAACAGAATTATGGATTGACAAGTTTTGGGGATAAACTCCCTTTCTCAAGTCTAAAGCATTTGGACTATATATATATATATATATATATATATATATATATAGTCCAAATGAGAAGCACTCTCACCGTCCAAAGTTAACTACCCAGGTGCCAAATCAAATGGGATGAGCATAGAACCGTAGAAATAAAGAGTCAATACACTCGGGTCTTTTCTTGAAGTGAAAAAACAAGTGTATTGATGAAAATGTGTAATACACATTGAAACGTTGACAATACACTTGTTTTTTTCACCTCAAAAAAAGGCCTGAGTGTGCAGACTCTTTATTTATATGGATATAAATAAATATATATATATAAAATTCTAAGTGTTTCTGGTTCACTGTTAGGGGTCGTGTCAGGCAACATTGATTGCCCCCCTTGACTCCTCAACCAACCACCACTGCTTTGTCATTTTGGTTAGGAGGGCAGGGGGGTGAAGCATCAACCAACCACTGATTACTGCAAAGCCCCCTCTCCTCAAGAAGAGAGAGTGATTTGTTACATTCCATAAAAAGCTGTATTTTGGATTTTAACTACAAATCACGATACCGATAGAACTTAACAAGCAACGGCATGTAATTATCATTGGAATGTATATTTTGCCAAATACTCTTCCTTTTGTAAAATATTTTTCTTTAGAGGCACACTAAACACCTCCTAATAATAAACCAATTATCTCCATCTGGACATCCAATCCTATTGGCCACTATGAATCAATTCTGTGTGTAGTAGATCTCCAAAATAAATCTTTAATTTTTAGTGAATACCCTGTTGATGGAGACAGACAAGATTATTTCTGCAGGACTCAAGGACCATAAATTCCCTTCATTTAAGATGCCCATCTTTGGAACCTTCTTGTCTCAACCCTCCAGAGTTCCATTGTAGTCTGGTGGTATGAATGTTCATGATTCCCTTTAAAAAATGTGCAGGACTTGATTAGGATGGGTGGTATTAGGAGAAGGGGAGGTTGAGTATGCCCTTAAAATGAGAGTGGAAAGAAGAGGGAGGAGAGTGACCAGAACTGGCAGTGAAGTGGGGGGAACTCACTGAATCCCCAAGAATTGGCCTCTGTCCCTGGAGACCTGATAAATAAGTATAAAAATGAATGTCTTGGGTCAAATGGGAGAGTTCCCACGTGTAAGTATGCCTTCAGGAAGAGAAGGTTGGGTCTTTGGGCTCTACAAAAGGAATAATGTCTAATTAAAGATTAATATGGGGAACAAATCCATACAGAATTGGTTTATAGTGATCATTAGGATTTTCTGTCCACATTTACATAAGTTGTGGTATACTATTAGGATTAGGACATGTTAATGTCCCTTTACTACACTGTGACTATTTTTTATTAGTAGTCCTTATCAAATCTCATTTGTTAGATTCTTTCCACCCTGACCAGTGGTATTAGTTCACAGGTAAATTTGGTACGCTGCAGATTTTTACTTATGTATTAAAATTAAATACAAAGAAACAACTTTGCTGATGTCCATTGGGGCCCCACAGATTATGCAGTTGTCCCACTGGCAACAACTAATACATCTGTTCAGCACAAGTGAAGGAGGGAGAGTGCATGTTTAGTGTTTCTTAATGACTGCATAGTGGTGTATTCTGGAATAACTTTTTTAAGGCCAAGAAATATATGTGTCTTTTTAACAACACAAGAGTTGCTAGCTCCCACTACATACTTATATAGTCATTTTCTTCATGTGCATCCAGCTAAGGAGTGGGCAATTTGAGGCACTCTGCTTGTTTCTGGTCTGAGGATAATGGGAATTGTAGTAAGATGACAGTAGGAGAACCTCCAACTGTCTTCCTTGAGCTATTTTAAATCAATTGCATTTTGACAAACAATATATTTAAAATGAGGACTATATGTTACCACCATCATCTGGAGGGCAGTAAAATAGTGGTAAGAAAGAAAACATTTAGATGGATCGCAGTGTCCTCAACATCCTTAAGAAGCAAGTCAACAGAGGTCAAGGACTTAGGTACTGGATACATTCTAAGCCCAAGACTGAATTGCTCATGTACTGTCAAAAATCAAAGGAAGAAGAAAGGAAACATTTTAGTAAGCCTTAGTTGTACACAATATCTAGATGCCTTATCTATTTAAGGCATAATAGGCAGACAATTATATTATTCTGTTTAATTAATACAAAGGAATTATTTGTTTTCTCTACAAATGGCAAGTTATGATTACCACTATGTGTAGTCATGCAACAATAAAACAATTTCTTAATATGAACAATCAACAGAGTTGCTGTGTAATGTGACTTACCCATGCAGGAGGCAGAGACAATGGGAGCAACAACTTTTTATACTGTTCAAAGGTGAAGAACTGCAAGAAAACAAATTACGTGAGAAGCTCACCAAACATTAATCAAATTGCCGATGGCAAAGAATGACAAGACCAAATTTTTAAAGCTGCCCCATATAGAAGTGACTTGTTGTGTATAAGGTTTTGGATTACAAAAAGGTATTCCTTCTAGAGTCTTTTTTCCATAAGAGTCAATTAGGTTCATTGCAGTTTAGTGCTGAAAAAAAAAACAGTGAAGCAATTTCCAATCAAGCTCCAAATGAGTAAACAAAATGCTTCCTGACTTGAAATGGAAGTTGGATATTTTCCTGGATCAACATCCTATATGGTTTGAAACCAACAGTCATAATTCTTGATATTTTTCTGAGCTAGAAAGGTAGCCATTACCTTTTTGAAAGCAACCACAGTACCTGCAATCACAGTATCCGGATAAAAAGAATTCCATAACGTTACTGTAAAAAAACCTTCCCTTTGTTTTAGTCTAAAGTGCTTTTTTCTCTAGTCTTAATGGGCGGTCTTATTTTTTTTGCTTAGCTATTTGAGTAAACAGTTTCTTGCACAGTTCTTTGTATTGACATTGAATATATTTGTAAATGGTAATCATATCACCCCTTAGATGTCTCTAGTTTAATGTAAACAAACCCAGATTGCCTTGTCTCTCTTTATAACTCAGACCCTCCAATCACTTTATCAGTTTTGTTGCACGTGTCTGCATTTTTTCCAGTTCAATCATGTGTTTTATAAGAACTGGTGCCCAAAACTGTACTCCATATTCTAGATGAGGCCTTACCAGGGATTTATATAGAGGTAGAATTATATTCTCATGCAGTGCACCTATTACCCTTTTTATACAGGTTAGTACCCTATTTGCTCTTACAGCAACTGAGTGACACTGCACACTGCTGTTAAGTCTATTGTCTCTCAGTACTCCTAAATCTTTCTCTAACAAGGATTCCCAAGTAGTTTACCATTACGTGTATATGTACCATGTTTGCTTCTACAGCCCAAACGCATAACCTTACATTTATCTATATTATACCTCATCTGCCACTTTTCTGCCCATCAATCAGTTTATCCAAATTTTAGTCAGAAAAAACACATGCTGCTCTGTACGTATTTCGTTACACAGTTTAGTGTCAAAGGCTTTGGGACCAGGAATGAACACCAAGGCACTCCCCTTACAACTTTAGACCAACTTGAAACAATTCTAGAGAAAAGGTTCTCTGCCACCTATCATTTAATCAGTTCTCTATCCATGCACAAATATTACCTCCCAAACTGAAGCCTTTTCATTTGTGCAGTAACCTGTTGTGAGGCACAGTATCAAAGACTTTTGTAAAATCCAAATATATTACATGTAATATACCCTTATCCGAATTACTACTTACCCTTTCATAAAATGCAAGTTAATTAGTTTGACATAACTTGTTCTTCATAAAACCATGCTGGTTTCTACTAATAATATTGTTGGACATCACATAGTCCTGGATATTATCATTTAGTAACCCTTTTAATACCTTACCCACAAGGGAAGACAAGATCACAGGTCTATAATTTCCTGGTTTAGATTTTGCCCGCTTTTTGAATAATGGTACGACATTAGCTTTTCCTCCATGCACAAGGCGATATGCCTGATGAAGGTTAATCAATACATATTAAGTATAAGGATCTTGCTGTTACTGAACTAATTTCCTTAAGTACCCATGAGTGTGTGCCATCCAATCCAAATGCTTTATTCACCATAACCTTTTCCAGTTTCTTCTGGGCTTTATTCTCAGTAAGCCATGTACATGATGGAGGAAATTCTGTTAGTTTTTCCCTTTACCCCTAGCCTGCCAATGTTGCTTCCTTTGTATATGCAAAAGAAAAGAATGCGTTTAAAGTGTCAGACATACCCTTATCATCGCTAATCAATTCACCTTTCCCAGCCTTAGATGGACCAATAGCAACCTTAATCTTTTTGTTATTTATTTACTTGTATAATTGTTTAGGATTTTTCTTGCTCTCTTTTGCAATACCTTGCTTATTTTCAATTTTATTTAACCTAATTGATTGTTTGCAGATTTTATTACATTCCTTATATTTATTTAAATGATGCATCTGACCCTTCTGACGTAAACACTTTAAAAGCCTGCTTCTTATTTCTCATTTCCTTGCAAACCTCGTTATTAAGCCACACTGGTCTTAATTTTCACTTCTTGTATTTATTCCCAAATAGTATAAATTCTATCTTTCTTGTGCATTTTTGTATTTGAAGTTTATATCCCATTGAATGTCCTTTAATACTGATTTTAGCATTGTAAAATTAGCCTTTTTAAAGATGAATGTTTTGGTTAAACACTTGCTAATGAGTCTCTCATAACCCATTTCAAAGGAATATCTATATCATTTACCATGTCAGGATTGTTTGAGCACTAGGTCCAGCAATGCCTCTTTTCTAGGTGGTACCAAAACTAGTGGGGACATGAAACTGCCATTAACCATATTTAAAAAAAATATTTCCCTTTCTTGTGCTGGAAGTCATATGTCTCCAATCATTCTCAGGGATGTTGAAATCTCCCATTATGATTGCATTTCTTAACTGTAATGGAAGCAAGAAGGGACTGGGTCGCCTTCTGTTGTAGTTCCCGGGTTTCTCCCTCTCGCATCCGGACTGGTGCCGTCAGATGCACCGGTCGAGCAAATGGACGGACTGGTTGTCGACCTGCAGAGTAGTCGAATCCCCAATGTCGTTGACTCCGCATCGAAGGATGCGAATCTAGGAGAGTTTGACGAGGCTCCAGCCTCGTCGACGAGTCGCAGGCTGGAACTCCGGACAGTAGGAAGTGAGGCCTCTTCTCCCGGTCGAACAGATAACAGGAAAATGTAGCAGGAACCGAGGAAGGTTGAACGGCTTCGACCTGACTGTAGCTCTCAGCCGCAGGATCACTGGAACACAGGAAGGAGAAGACGGAGTCCACGTCGCCGCCTGACAGCATACAAAGTTGAGTCGCAGGAAGCTGGCAGCAGGCGGTCGATGATGCAGGATACTCAGCTCAGATGGACGTCAGAGTGGCCGCTTTATACCATAGGAACATAAGACATCAGGACTCCTTGTTCACTCAGAATAACTCTCTCAACTTTATTGGAACAAACCACACATATTTATACAACTCAGCTACACTGAAATACATGGGCCAGCCAGATACAATAGGGACATAATTCAATCATAACATGTAAGACAAAGGACCAGCAGCAGATGGTCTAGCAAATACAATGACTCAGACATGATTACATTTCAAACACAAAAGGGTTGCTGAACTCAGACAATGGACACAAAGACTTGAGGGGCTTGAATGAATTAACACATGGTAGGGGGTCTTAATACAGTTCACAATACACTGGATTGAGTAGCTAGAATACACATTGGTGGTAACTTTGCCCAAACTCAAATAATTAGCCTTTACTGCCCATTTATTTGGAAGCAAGCCAGCAGTCCATGGTTGTCAGTCTCTCTGGGCCCAGAAATGTCTCTGGGGTTCTTGGGATAACAGTTCCAGGCCCAGACAAGGGCTCCAGTAACGGACTATGTTCCGTTACATTTCTCTCCCATTTTTGTACCAAGCCAGCGGTTGCATTAGAAAATGCTGGCTTGGGACTCTGGGAGAGCCATGCTGGTTTTAGTCTGAAGCTAAGCAAAATCTTGAGGCCCTGGTCCTGGGCCAGAAATAACCATTGGGCCCTTTGTCCTGGGCCAGAGAAATTGGTAGTTTCTAGTCCTGGCTAACACCAGGTTCGGAGGCCGCTGTGGCTCCATGACCCAAGCAGCACTTTGGGTAGACACTCCTGGGTCTGGGGCCAGTGGCTCTGGATCCAGAGGCAGTCCATACAGAGGGGTCCTCCTGGAACCCGGGTTTTCTTTGCTCTCACTGGGCTGGGGATCAAATTGTGGGGAGAGGGGCACATCTCCCCCTTTTGTTTCAACAAGTACCCGACTGTGGCAGTAGAGGATGCTGCTCCCACTCTCCTAGGCTGGGGCAAGGTTCTGGGGGCCACTGGAAATAGTGGTGGTCATAATTCCTATGGCAGGGGCATCCAGAGGACTGTTGAGGACACACTCCCACTCACTGGTCCAGGGCAAACAAACATACTTGGGCAAATCATAAAACTCCTAGGGAAAACGGTGGTCCCACTCCCAGTGGCTGGGGCAACAGTTGGCCTGGTGGGGAATGAATTCCCACTCACCAGGCTGGGGTCAAAAGAGCCAGGGGCAACAAGGGAATCCCTGGTGAATACTGTGGTCCCACTCACCAAGGCTGGGGTATCAGGAAAAGGGGCAACAGACTTTGGGCTCTGATGAGGACTGTTGTCCCACTCATCACAGCCAGGGTTTCACAGGGCCTGGTGGGCTCACACCAACCCACCAGGCCAGGGGTCACATAGCAGCTGGTGGACACATTCCCACCCCCCAGTTCAGGGCTCCTTGAGGCAACAGCACTGTATCCATGCAGCCTATCGGGGCCATTGCCATCAGGCCCAACACACTGGATACAGGTGAGGACCCGGGTTCCACTCACTGTATCTGAAGGCACAGGGGCACTGGTGAGCTCGCTCCCACTCACCAGTGTAGGGGTCACAGGGGGACTGGAGAGCTCTCTCCTACTTGTCATTATGGGGTTTAGAGGAAAAATTGCAGGGTTGCTGATGAGGCATGCCTCCTCCCTCACCAGTTCAAGATCCACTTGGCCACTGGGAAGGACCGCAGTCCCACTTCCCCTGGCATAAGCATCTGTGCCCCTGGAGCGTACACATTCCTCTTGCTCCAGGGCAGTATCCACCGGGAAAGGACAGGGGCTGCTAGTGGGGACCTGCGTCTCATCCACCACAGCAGGGGTTTCCCAGGCCCTGGTGAGCTCGCTCCCACTCACCAGGCCAGGGGTCACATAGGGGCTGGTGGGTTCACTCCCACCCACCAGTTCACAGTCCACAGGGAGAACAAGAGGGTCTGTAGCACTGTTTTCCTTCAGTCCGCTGGGCTCCTCTTTTCCCAGGCCATCAACTTTATGGCCATCCTCTGCCTTGAGGAAGACCGCAGTCCCATTCTTCAGGGCAGTGGCATCCATGGCCCTGGAGAGCACATTTCTCTCCTTCTCCAGGGCAGTATCCAACAGTACAGGGGCACTGATGAGGTATGTATCCCCTCTCACCATGGCAAGGGTAACTGAACAGCGTCCCTGTAGTGCATAGAGGTAACGCTCACGCACCGCATCCATAAGTCGATCTATCCTTTCTATCGACAGACGTTGTCCCAGAAATGGCATTAAACTTTTCATTCCTCTGTGGACGGGGTCATTGTCAACTGGGTCCCAGTTCTTACCCATTATCATGGTTGTCCAGTGTTCCTCCAGCACAAACTAAATAAAGCTCCAGTCAGGTTGCATGTGGTTTTGGCCCAGAGTCTCCTCCATGTCTCATTCGATACAACCGATGAAAGAAGGAGAAGATCCCACCACTCGCCACCAGTGTAACGGAAGCAAGAAAGGACCGAGTCACCTTCTGCCGACATTCCCGGGTTTCTCCCTCTCGACACCAGACTGGCGCCGGATGCACTGGTCAAGCAAATGGACGGACTGGTTGTCAACCCGCATAGTAGTCGAATCCCCTATGTCGTCGACTCCGAGTCAAAGGATGCCAGTCTAGGAGAGTTCTACGAGGCTCCGGCCTCGTCAACGAGTCACAGGCTGGAACTCCGGGCAGCAGAGAGTGAGGCCTCTACTACCGATCAAATGGATAATAGGAAAATGTAGCAGGAACCGAGGAAGGTTGAACGGCTTCAACCTGACTGTAGCTCTCAGTTGCAGGATCACTGGAACACAGGAAGGAGAAGACAGAGTCCACGTCGCCGCCTGACAGCATACAAAGTTAAGTCTCAGGAAGGTGGCAGCAGGCAGTCGACGATACAGGATACTCAGTTCACATGGATGTCAGAGTGCTCCGTTACACTAACTGAGAAGTATATTCCATTTGCAGTAAGATTTGGGCTTCTTCAAACTCCTCAATATTAGTTGGCTTGTAACAAATCCCAATCAACATGTTTTTATTATGTGTGCCCCCAGTGTGTATTTCAACCCACAGGGCCTCTACATTCTCACTGGACCCTTCATTAATATCTTCCATTATACTAGCTTTTAAGGCATGCTTTAAATATAGGTATACCAGTCCAATTTTATTAACCCTATCCCTCCTAAAAGTGAATAACCCTCTAGATTGACTGGCTAGTTATGTGTATCATCTAACTAGGTTTCAGTAACACCAATGAGATCATACTGCTCACACATTGCAATCGGTTACAGTTCCCCCGTCTTACCAGGAAGACTACATGTATACATGTTATGTTGTTTTGGCATTCTTAAAGAGGAACTTTCAGGTAATACTAAGTCACCATGCATTCATTAAAATCATGGCGACTAGCTTGAAAATAGATGTCTTACCATTAAATAATAGCTCTGTCTAAAGGAATCCTTCCCGTTTGGAGACCGGAACCCAGGATACAACGCAGACATCTTGTCTGTGCGCCTGCGCCATCAGTCCCGCTCTCCATTTAGTTGACGGCAGTGCACCATATGGTCACCGGAAGGGACTGACTGAGCAGGCTCACAGACCGCACTAACCTTTCCGTCAGTCCTGAAACGGGACGGATTACTTTAGACAGAGCTATTATTTAATGGTAAGACCTCTATTTTCAAGCTAGTCACCATGCGTTTAATGAAACCATGGCGACTTGGTATTACCTCAAAGTTCCACTTTAAGAATTGTGTTGAAATATTCATTTGCTTTTCATCAGGATGTAACATAGGCACCTTCCTATTAGATGAACTAGCTCATCCCCCTCCCCATGTCCCTTCTCTAATCCCATTTCCTAATTTACACTGCCTTGTCCATCCCATAAAAGTCACTTAGGTTCATTGTAGGTTAGTGCTACAAATACTATGTTACTTGCTAATGACTTGAACGATACCTTGATCAGAAGGACTTATCCAGCATTAAGTGGACGTAAGTAGCTGTCCTCAAGCACTGAAGGCGAAAGATGGTATAGTTGTCAGTCTAGAATAATGGCTTGTATTGGGAACACTACAGGGAGAATTTTCCCTGGACTTCACTGGAAAGCTAAAAGTAGGGTAGGCATGTCATGAAGTAGTTCAAGGAGCCCAATGTACTTGTGGGTAGTCTGGACTTGTCAGGTAGAAGGAGGGGGTGGGACTAGGCAGGGGATGGCTTGAGAAGTTGCCATCATGTCTTCAGCTACAGGGTGGTATCCTTCCCTCCCTACAAGTGATAAGTGTGGGTTTCTGTATCTTCCAACAAATTGGCAGGTTACCCTGACCCTGAAACTGAGATCAATTCACAATGTCTTGTAATTACATACCTAAGAACTGGCATTTAAGGTGTTAAAATCCTCATCAAAATTAATGAGCATTTTCAATTGTACCCTATGGTACAGTTTCATGCTCCTGCATTGAAAAATATTTGCTTTACTTGATATTAACTATTTCAGTCAAAACTAGAATATAGGTAAAATATAATAAACTACTAGATGCAATGACAGGATTATCACACGTCCAAATACAAAATTCCTATTAATATTATCTAATTTTCTAATACTGTTATAAACTGCACATAATATCTGGTCATAGGCCATGTGGAACACTTTATACATTTAAACATTTTCACTACAAAAATCTAGTTGGGAATTTTATATACATTTCATTACTCTTCTGTAAAGAATTCATCTTTGTGATATCATAGGTCAGCGCTTGCTCTTTGAGAGCCACAAATAGGCCAGATTTTAGGGACACCTCCACAAAACTGAATAAGTTGCCTAAGGGTCCTTGGTTCTCGAACAAACCAACTGCACCAAAGGGAACAAATAAAATTTCCCAATAATTTAAATGGGGCATCTGACATCTCAAATACTAGAAAGGTCTCAAACACATTGCTTCACAATGTGGTGGAGACCTCTCTAGTATCTGAGGCAGGGCCGGATTTACATACCAGGCTACCCTAGGCAAGGAATTCTAGATGCCCTTAGCTCCACCCACAGCCACTCCCCCCATTCTTACATGGCCCCTCCCTCAGTCCCATCCACTATTTCTTGCCACAGAAAATACATTTGGCATATAACAAGCAAGGACAATAAAGCTTTAACCCCATTGTTGCTAGTGTGATCTCCAAAGTATAGTTTTGCAATGCGTTGGAGATCTCTCTAGCATCCATGGGGTTAAACAATAGACTGTAAAGGGGATTAAACTGGAGCAGGAATATTTTAACTGTCCTGGCCACAACCACAATTTAGAATGTGGCATAGCCAGCACAGTTGACGCACCTCTAAAAACTTGGAGCTCTAGGCAGTTACCTACGCTGCCTAATGGGAAATCAGGCTCTGGTCTGAGGAGATCAAAGCCCCATAGAATTCAAGAAATGTGGGAATTTGTCCCCTGTGGTGCAGTTGGTTTGCTCCAGAAGTATTCCACTTTTCTTTTAAACAAAAGGAAAGAGAGAACATCATCTGCAAATATCCGCTTTTTAACCTTTGAGCGCCAAAGGAGTACCCGACTCATTGCTTTGGATTCCCCTCTGGCACGCAAAGGGATTTAAAACGTCATGGGCCATATTCAATAAGCTAGTTCTGGAGCAACCTAACTGCATTTTAACCACTGAAGAGATGTCTCCAAAATTTAAAACGTCAGTATAGCTTTAAGTAAATAGCAATCCATTTTAGGGAACACCACTTATTCTTTTTTGCTGAAATTACAAAGTACAGGGCTTATGAAAACCTTCCATATCTCCTCTTGAGGATACATTTGAAAAATAGACCAATTTACTTTTTGGAAGTCTGCACATTGCTTTTTTTACTAGTGGACTCTGAAATAGGCTGAAAAGCTTTTTAAAAACAAAATTATGCAAATTTTAAATCTATATCCATATTCTAACATGAGCAGTTGAAATAACAACCTTCATCTACATCTTGTTCTAGCTGTGAGTGTACCTTTAAAGCTTATTTTGCTTTCCTTTAATTCCGTGTGACGAGTGATTTGTGGTCACGTGGGCATGCCAGTGCTGAGATAGTCATACAAGAAGAAATTCTAAAGACGTCAGTATGTAAACATTATGCACTTAAAACCTCATACTTCTGTGGTTTCTCCAACATGGGAAACATTGCAGTGTTCAGGTTGCCACCTGAAATAAATGGTGGTTTACTTTGTGGCTGTTCCATTCAAAAGTTTCTAATCAGAACCACTCATCTCAAGAAAATGTTTCTGAAACTGGTTTCCAAAATCCATTAATTATTATTATTTTTTTACATTAAAGATGTAAGAAAGCCAAATGTTATAACCATCTCCAAGACAAACACATTGGCCACTATATTCCACCCTGTGTGTCACAGCCAACACCAGGTGTGAAGACAGATCTGCCAGGTGTGAACCAGATGTACACTTGCAAAATTTTAAACAAGAGTATATTTTCACTAAAAGGGTAGTAAATACTTGTTTAAAAACAAACAAACAAAAAAACAAAACAAAAAAAAAAACGAATACGCCATGTATGGTGCAACATCATCATCCAGAAAGTGATAAGGCCTTCTTTTTAGCCCAGCATAACTCCTACTTGAGGCCTCATCTGTTCGCTATTGACAAACTTTGACATCAAAATGTAATAAAGTCATCCATTGGGACCATTTCACGGAGCGACCATACCCCTATCTTTTTAACTCTTAGGGAATCCCTTTCCAAAGAATATCTGTTAGATTGAAGACTTAATGATTCTCTAACTAAAGAAAAAAAGTTAGAGTCTCCATCAGATGCTCTCCAGGAATATTATCCATTTAATCCTGCTCCACATATATCTCCCTCCATGCTTTGATGTGCACACAAAGCCATGATTAGAGGCTGTCTACTACAATTATCATCTATCAAGAAAGAGAAAATGCTCTAGTCTTTTGAAATCTTTGGAACAGCTTGAGGCCCAAAATAAAAATAAACCTAATAAGACGATTCTAACCAAAATGAACTTGATTAAAGTGGAGTTACATGCTATAGTGCTAGACAAGACTGGACATATGCTTAAACAGCTTAACTGGCAATATAAATAAAAGGTAATAAAGCTGATTCTTTTTTGGCAAACAAACTTAGAAATAAGCAAAGTTAATATAGAGTTCCATATATTTTTTTACAGTTCAGGCAAAACCAAAATATTCAGCTCGGGAATTTGCCAAGTTCTATATTAATCTATATAACCTTAAAAATTCTTCTTTCAGCCCCCCATCTCAAGAGGAGATCTCTAACGTTCTTTACACAATCGACCAGCCAAAAGTTTCTAATAATTATTTAGCAATGCTTAAGTCCTCTACCACCTCTGAGGAAACAGACTTTGTCATTTTTAAAGTGGATCTATCACATAGAAAAGTAATGCTCATTAGAGCATTTAGCGAAAAAGTTAAATGTGTTACTCAGTTTTGAAAAAAAAAGTTATCTGCGCAAAAATTCTAGTTTAAAAGGTGCCCTGCAGCTGACTTCCTGCTTGCAGCTCTGCCTCTGCTCCCGTCCCACTACCCAGTATCCTCCGATGACAGAGGCTTTCTTTCTCTAAGCTGGAACAATCTCATTGGCAAAGATCGATATCTAGCCAATGAGATCGCTCCAGCTTAGAGACAGACATCCTCCGTCATCAGAGGATGCTGGGTAGTGGGACGGGAGCAGACTCTGTGTGGCAAGCCACTTGCTGCAGAGGCGAGCGGAAGTAGGCTGCTGGGCACCTTTTAAACTTGAATTTTTGCGCAGATAATGGTTTTTTTAAAAAAATGATTAACATGTTTAACTTTTTTGCTAAATGTTCTTAGTAATGAGCATTACTTTTCTATATGTGATAGATCCACTTTAATTTCAAGATTGCCTTGGTTCCAGATGGACTAATCAACTTATACTACAAAAATGTAAAAAAGGAAGAAAAGAGAGGGCGCCTAATAGTGCCTTAAATGACAACTTTTGACTAATAAAGTTATTTTCCAAATTTCAACTCACATTTAAAGATGGCTGTCAATGACATATGTCAAATAACAACAAATACGCATACAGGGAAATAATCCTGTCCCTGTTCAGGAAACTCCGGGCTCAATCCATATTAGAGAAAAAGAAGAACGGTGCTGCTCCAGAAAACGTTGTTTAAAAAGGATTTAATTATAAAAATAAAAAGACAACAATTGTCTGATATCAAATAAAACTGCCAGTTAAACGTTTCGCAGATTAACTGCTTCTTCAAGTAATAGGCAGATGCTCAAAAAACAAAGTACCTTGTCTTGTCTTTTTATTTTTATAATAGAAACTAACTCCTGGTTTTGCATTCCCTGGACGTAGAAAAAACATTCAGCAGGAAAACTGGCTATTCATGCAAGCTCCAATAACAAATATGTGGTTGTTTGGCTTTTTTAAATGCCACTTTAGCCCTATTCTCCTCAGATAAAGTTGTTTCCGCAGGCTTTTTATTAGACCCATTCCATATCATCAATTGCACGAGGCAAGGATGTTCCCTTTCCCCAATAATGTTTATATTAACAACTGAGCCTTTAGCAGAGACAGTTCACCAGCATCCCAACATACAATGCTTTAAAGAAGAGTTAATTGAACAAAAAAGGGGATTTTGTGTACTTACTAATAAATCACTTTCTTTTAGTCCATGTGGGACACAGAACCTCCCTACCAGGGAAAAACAAACAGTTCAGGTCATGGGCAGGGAGGATTCTCTTGGGTCTCTGATTCAGGGACTTCCCTTTCTTTATTCTCTTCAGTTTCTTTTTCTTTCATCTTTGGTGTACATTAAAATTGAGCATGTCAAGGAAGTCTTCCTCTCAGAGAGCTCGTTTGATGAAGTGCCCATTTACCCCACATGGTCCCTGTGTTTCACATGGACTAAGAGAAAAGGATTTTTCTATAAGCAAAATTCCCCTTTTTTCTTATGTGCTATGTAGAACACAGGAACCATGGATATATACGAAAGTATCCACCAAGATTCCAGATAGGGAAAGAGAAAAAACATCAAAACACAGACCAATTCTAACAAAACTAGTACAACATCAACCTCAGGTGTCAATGGATAATAACACTGCAAACCAAAGAAAAGGAAATAACAGGTTACTGGACAAATTAAACCAAGAAGGACAGAGGCACAGCACCTGCAGGACATTTCAGCAAAAACGGGCACCATCCAGAGCGCTAACAATGTAGTGTTTGACAAAGGTATGAAGGGACAACCACATTGCCACCTTACACAGTTATTCAGCAGAGGTCTGATTTTTGTACACCCAAAAGGAGCCCACCAGCCTGGTGGAATGTGGTGGAAAAGGCACTTGCTTCTTCCTAAGAAAACATGCCCGGTGAATGGTTCCCTTAATCCAAGAAGCCTCTGTTATCTTAGATGCAGCCTGGCCAACACAAGGGCCTTCAGGAATCACAGAAAGCAAATTAGAACATAGTTTTTCAAGCACCTGATCACATCCAAAGATGAAGCTTTGGCTCCTGTCTATTAGATGGGACAGGACAGAGAGAATGAAGAAATATTCCTGGTTGATCTGAAACACAGAAACAACCTTAGGGAGAAACCATGTAGGTGCCTGCAAACCCACCCTATCAGGGTGAAAGTCCTGAAAGCGTGGCGTACAAGACAAAGCCTGAAGTTCAGCCACTTACCAAATTGACACAACAGCCAGCAGAAAAGCATTAAGAAGCACAGAAAAAAACAAAGACAAGGGCTCAGTGAATGACTACCAGAACTAGGTTCAAACCCCATGGGGCAGCGGGACCCGAAAGATTGAGAAGGAATGAGCCACCCCTTGGACAAAAGTCTGCACATTAGATAACAAGGTAAAACATCTCCGGAAAAGAGCTGAGTAATAGAGCTAAGACCAAGCCCTTTTGAAGAACAGCCTGAAGAAAAGTTAAAACAACCATAAGCCTGAAAATCCACAAGGTTGACCCCCTGTCCTCACACCACTAATATGAAGGTCCATACCTTGTGGTATGCTTTAGAAAAAACTGACTTTCAAGCTTGCAACATGGTAGAAACAACAAGGTCAGAAGACCCCTTCTCCCACAGTATGTTGGCCTCAAAAGTGGAGCTGTCAAAGCCAACCCCTCCACCTGTGGATGACACAATATTTTTTGAATCAAGAGGTCTGGATGCAGAGGATGCAGAAATGACTCTGCCATGGAAAGATTGAGAAGATCTGAAAACTAGAACCAATGGGACAAAATGGAGCAATTAGAATTATGTGAGCCCACTCCATTCTGATTTTTCTCAGCACTAAGGGAAACAGGGGAAAAGGAGGAAAAATATGCTGGGGAAAATGCCATCGAATGACCATCTAATCCACCATACAACATACAGGGTCCCAGGATCTGGCACAGAACTGAGGATCCTTAAAGGGATAGTAATACTTAATTTTAACTTTTTTTTATTTTGTAGGCATTAAAAAAACATGAAGAATGATATAAGTCTTATCTCTGAAACCTTTATGGTTTAAGAGATATTCACAAACAAAGTATCCCCCCCCTGTTCAACCAGATCAGAAGGGAGCTGCCCAGGTAGACTGCAGAGAGGGACAATCTTCAATTAAGATAAGGGAAAAAGCTGAAAAACTTGTCAAGGGGGGGGAAGGGCTTTCATTGTTTTCATACAAAGAAAATTGTCCCCTTCTGTTATCTGTCCTGTCATACAACCAGACTCACATCTGAGAAGAGATGGCTTACACTAGGTAAAAGGGGCGGGGAGGGGAACTTTACTTGTGTATATCTCATAAACCTTAAAGGTTTGAGAGATAAGACTTATATCATTCTTCATGTTTTTTTAATGCCTACAAAATAACATAAAGTTAAAACGAAGTGTTACTATCCCTTTAAGGTTGAGCCGAGAGGTCATTAGATCCCTCGTTGGAGGACACCAGTGGCAAAGTATTAAGTCAAATGTTTTCTGAATTAGTTCCCAATTGCTGGTATCCAAGTGTTGGCGACTGAGAAAGTCTGCCACAGTGTTGCTGGGATATGAACAGCAGAAAGACACGTAATGTGGGCCTCCACCCATATGAGGATCAGACAAACCTCAAAACACACGGATGTAGTTCTGTTCCTTCCATGGTAGTTTATATAGGCAGTAGGAAAGTAAGAAAAAAAAAAAAAGGAACAATTGAACATATCCCAAATTCTATGTGCTGTTATAGCACATCATAGAATGGAGCACCAGTCAGGCTACACCTTCACAGAGATAAAAACTGGCTTCCAGACAAGGGAACTGGGACATACTCACAGGACATGTGCATTCTGAGGAAAATGATCCATTATCTTCCTGAGTAAGCAAACAAACTGCTCAGTGGAAGACACAAGAAAAAGGCTGTCTAAGAAAGCCATCCTGCAGCAGACCCAGCTCCTTGAAGACTGTGCTCTGGTTGAAACAAACAGTAGCAGAGATAGAAGCTGTCCTAATGGGGGATTATACAGGCCTACTCCTATCAAAAGAAAACAAAAAAGGCTAACTAGGAGGAAATCAGTGCCCTACATTCAGCTGGAGTAAGGTCACTTATAAAACTGAGCATGTCAAGGTGGGAATAAAATGGATATAGGAGGGAGTCTCCACCTCAGAGAGCTCTTTTGATTAAGTGCCCTTCCCTCCTAGAGGAGGGGAGTTTACCCCACATGATTCTGACGACTCTGAGAAACTTTAAGGTTTAGCTCCCCAGTTTAAAGAACATTTGAGACATTTTTTTTTTAATACAATTTTCAATTACAGAATGAACAAAACAAAATAACAAATAATGAATATTGCTGGTATATCCACTATCAAGGAAATTAGAAGTGAATGTATTTCTTAACTGGGTATTAAAATTACTAATTTTTATTTAATATCAGGTCTGAGCAATTTTCCCCTATTTTGGGAGATTAACCCAGCAGTTGATAACCCTGGATGTTTGCTGGTTGGGCTGCATTATATTTTTGCCTAAATTAACTAGCTCCCTAATATTCAATGTTTTCCTCACTGTTCCTGTTTTTGTACTTCACAAATTATTGAGAGAGATTCAGTATATCCTAATCAGCTTAAACTGGGCATGCAAAATCCCTGGAATTTAATTTAGTACTCTACAGAGATACATTTTGCAGGGAGTTTTGGATGTACCTAGTGTTAAGTAGCTATAAAGCATATATGGTATGGTTTTATGGAACTTTCCTCCCACTTAAATCACTGGCTAGTGCTAGAAGGTGTGGATATCAACCCATTAGGATCATCAAACATATTTTGGATTTACAAAACAGGCTTGGCTTATACACAATTTCGGCATCTATCAGACTGTGGGTCTTCACCTCACAAAACTCTAACACCGACAGGTCACCCTTCTCCTTCTCTCCCCTTGTAGGTTTTAGAATTAATTATCCAAAAGTTTACTTAATGGATTGAATATCAAGCGTGTTAAACTTCTGAAGGATCTTTTCCTACTGGGCAAGGTTCATTACTTTGAAATATTACAAACATTTTATGATATCCCCCCACTCCCCTTATATTTACCTAAATGTATCTTATTTTATTACCCACGCATTGTAAGATGGAGTTCTTAGACAAGTTATGTCTTATGAAATCATCTGCATGAAGGGTAATAAAGTTTCTGGTTGCATTTCTACATTTTATAATTTCTTGACTAATGTTACCAACTTTACTAGAACGCCATATAATGACATGGTGGAAACCAGTTTCCATCTCATCCACTGACTCAGTAGGATGAAGCATTTTTAGCCTTCAAAAATTGTCTAACTGCACAAATTATATTGAAAATGAAAAGCTATGTCTAACTGGAACATGTTTCCTTCCAGAATCCACCACATTTACTTTAGCTCTTCCAACTTGTGTTGGAGAAACTGTGTTTTAATGTGCTCGCACTTGACCCTTATGTAATCTATATGTTTCCCTTTACCACTTTATATTGTAAGCCTTAATTGTAAAGCACTGCATATACATGTGGCGCTATATAAATAAATATATTAATTAATTACTTAATTAATTAATTCATATATAATGGCCTTATCACTACACCACAAAACTATCAAGCCAAATCTTTAACATTCTGATGAATATCTCAGATAATCAGGTTTTTCATTGGGAAGAGCACCCCGGCTTTAATTACGTCCAGTCCTGGAGAGCAGCCCACCCCTTCTAATATCACCACCTTGTCCTCTCACACGTACTCAGAAAAAGAAGCACCAGCAGGTGACAACTTCTACCAAGACCATTTGAGATGAGCTGCAAGTCTGCAGCCTATAATATATAAGAGCTTACAAGTCTCTGCTGTTCCTGAGCTAGTGGGATGGCAAAAGGAGCGTGGAGTCCCCTCTGGAGAACCCTCTAGAGGGTGACCAGAGATGACATGAGATTACCTTCCTAACAGCCCATAATAATAAACAGGGATGCAGACCATCATTGTCCATCCTGTCTGGTAGGACAGGAAAACCATTAGGGGATGACTGGGTGGGATATCTCAGAGAGGGGTTCTCACTACTGGGAGACCTGAATGAAACTGCAATATTGAGAAAAGCACATGTTCAGCTTTCACAGCTGGATTGTCTTGTCTAGTTAAGAGCGGAGCATTCATCTCCCAGTGTCATGTCTTATGCACAAAAAACATTTCTGAATAATAACCCCTTACTAGGGTCAGAAAACCCATAAGACCCCAATGAATTTTCAACTTGCGACTTTCTTCAAGAGTTAACATATTCAATCAACCCTGATGTCATGCCCATGGATCTTTTTTCAGACTGAAGCAGGCAGAGTGTATAAGTCTAATCAACCGTTTAAGAGCTAGAGAGGTATACAGCACAATGGGAAGCAATGGTATGCATACCCTTGTGGTTCGTAAAGGGTTAAGATTACTGTGTGCACGGAGCAGAGTTTGAGGTCTTGTGGTTCTTCTACCAATGATCATGTTCACCTTCATGCACAGGACATGCAAGACTGATTGAAGAGGTTATGTCTTGAACAAAAAAACAGGAGCAGAATTCATAGGGTCCATTAAGATTTACTGTGCATAGTATGGTAAATGGGTACTTTTAATTGTCCAGGAAGGTGCAGTTGGTGTGCCCCAGAATTGCTAATTTTTAGCTTCAGGAATACTGACAACTGTTTCTGCAAGTGACCGTACCCTGAAGCAAGCCACAAAAGGCAATGTGTCAAGCTGATACTGTACAACTGGCATCCTGTCAATGGATAGCAAGGTCAGTGATGTACCACTCGTGTGGCACCATGCCAAGCAAATGTTACAATGATTAGGGTTATATTTGTTTAGTGCATAAAATTAATATTTTTTCTGGAACAGGTGCTCTCTGCTGTAAATCAAGAACCCAGGCTGGATAGCATTGTAGTCGCTCATCAATGTATGTATGTATGTCTTTATTTATATAGCGCCACACAGTGTACGCATTGCTTTACTATACTAGTATTTTACAATAAATAAATGGGGATAAAATAAGTGTCACAGTCATAGAAACAGTAGGAGAGCGGTCCCTAACCCAAGGAACTTACAGTCTAAATGGCTAGGAGACAGACAACAGTGTATGAGGGTGTCAAGTGCTATGAGTCAAAGTGCTGAGTTTCCCAAAAGGCAGTGCATGGTGATAGTGCTCCAGAAGATAAGATTTCAGGGTAGACTTAAAGACAGAGGGGGTTTGTTCTAGATGTAGGGAGAGAGGTATGGAGTTCCATAGGTAAGGAGTGGAAGATTATGGATATTTTAACCATTCATTGCCAGAGATATGTTTAACGCATTGACCAGCAAGAGTTGGACGACCTTCCAGAATGCAGAGGGTTAATAGTTCTTCATGCACGGAACACGGGGCAGCCAGAAACTCTGATTTGCTTGTCATGATAATTTCAACGTTATGTAAATAGCTCAGTTAAAGCAAAGCTTTGCATGACATGTAAATAAAGAATTTGTTTTACAGAACATGATTTTCTAGCTTCCCTTTTATTTAACAAACGTCTCTAATGATTCAGTCAGAGGCTGTCACCTCTGCTAGTTATTAGTGCAGAGGTCAGGCATTTTGAACCCGTTCTTAAAGGGTTAGTAAGGTTTCCTTAACATTGCAGATAGGATCCCTCCATATAATGTGTATTTTAGTTCTGCTATCTTCATAATGCCTTCAGAACAAATAAAGAGGTATGTCATCTCTTACTTCTGACTCCAATATGGACCTCAAAAGATGTATCTCTCATTTAGTATATAACATAATAAATGTTAATGTAAAATTAATCTTCTGGTAATCAATAATGAGGCTTGCTGGAGCACGGTAGGGACCACATGTGCAATACAGACACTTTTCTATGGATTCTTATTACTAGATCTTCCTAATGCTGACATCCCAATACTTCTGATGATATCAGATCATAAATTGTCCCTCTCCAGCCCCATTACAGGAAAGGAAGACACCTCCCCTCAGATCTGAAGTCTGGTCACTTGACTGGACAGATCACGACAAGGGACAAGCTTCCTTCATCTAGTATAGGGGAAAACTCTGCTTTCCTTGAAGAAGAAGGGCAAGTTTTTCATTCTACTGAATAAAGATTCTCCGTCGTCACAACTCTCCTTCAGATCAGACCAAAGAAGACAGACATCAACATATGGGGTGAGAGGGGGACAATTTATGATCTAATATAATTGGAAATATTGCAGTGTCAGCATTAGGATGATAACGGAGCTATAGTACATATTATATGAAGGGAACCTAGCTGCAATGTTAAGGAAACATTACTAACCCCTTTTGCCCCCTTTAGATGTTACAAAAGCTTCCTACACAGCAGTCTGGTACTGAAATAGCAAATGCGTAAAAGAAATTTGAAACAGTTAATACAATAATTGTTTGGGACTTAATCAGAGAAAACGTCTTAGATGGAATAAGCTATTTTAATTATTATACACTAGTTGAAGAGCCCGTTACACTGGCCATAGTGCCACTGCTAGCCGGTCATGGGGCAGTCATGAGCAGTAGAGACTGCCCGCACCGCAGCTGATACAGATCTGGACGCTCCAGCCACAGCGCGGGCAGTCTCTACTGCACATGACTGCGTTGTTACACACGTTTTAGAGAATTATTATTTAGCAGGATTTTTAGGACCATACTCCATACACACAGAAAAAATAAATACTGCTACTGGGGTGGAAAGCCCATAGTACACACGGGTCATATAGGCATTCTTTTGATTGGACAAATACTCCTGAAAAAAATCCACAGAGAAGAATGAGTATTGAAAGCACCTTTTCTGATAGACAAGTGGCATTTGCAAAGTCATGCAGGTTAAAATAGACTTTGTAAGCACAGCTATGATTGAAAAGCATGAAAAACTACACCCATGACGTTTCCTACTGACCCATTATTTCCTTCCACTGTTTTTCAGTAATTGCCAAGGATTCATTTGAATACAAAAGCAAATACCTTTTATTTTATTTTGTTTTCATATTGTTTTGGGATAAAAGTAAACCAGGACTAGTGCAAAAAGTAAAAAAAGGCAATGTAAAAAAAGATACAATGTGAAAAATCCTGCCTCTGCTGCATACAAAGTTTTTCTCTGGAAACAAAGATTCAGGGAAGTGAGTATCAGGGACTACATAAATAAAAGTATAGGTAACTGGACTATAACAACTAGGGGACACCCCTTATTATTAGAGGAAAGGAGTTTTCAACATCAGCATAGGAAGGGATTCTTTAGAATAAGGTCTGGGAAATTGTGGAATTATTTGTCCAAGGTTGTGGTAATGGCAGATCCAGTGGATAAATGTAAGTGAAGATTAATTTCCAGAAGACAACACACACAATTATACTGTGTATTAGTAGGTAAATCAGGAAGTTCTGGTAAATTTACTAACAACCATCTTGGATTTTGTATTATCATTTTCTGGATTATAATGTGGCAAAGGTTGAACTTGATGGACGTGTGTCTTTTTTCAATCTAATTCACTATGTAAAAATAGGTGAAGATGAAAAGAAGTACAGGCAATTACAGTTTACATACTAAGCAGTTGTAGAAGATGTAATGCTAAAAAGGATGTTGATTGTCACTTTAATCATAAATCAAATTACATGACGTTAAACGTGAACATACCTTAACTGCTCTTTTGGGAGTCTCTGCCAGGATGGGTGGAAGTATCCCTTTATAGAAACCAAGCAACCTGTAAATAGATAAGTCAATGAAAGTAAAGCAAGTATAGTGGATATGATGGCATTGCTCGAGTGGGCATGGGTTGGATAATCTTTGGCTCTCCATCTGCAGGGAAATACAACTTCCATCATCCCCAATCAGCCTTTGCACTACAACTCCCATCATCCTTACCCATCTTGCTGAGCATTGCAACGATGCAGGTGTGTGCAGGAAAAGCCCCTCCAATCACTAATCATTGGCCTCATGTACTGCATGCCCTGCAAGCATAGAACGGTAGAGAGAACTGTTGCAGTGTTCAGCAAGATGGGTAAGGATGATGGGAGTTGTAGTGCAACCTCATCCCAGTCTTGCTGAGTGCTGCAGAGTGAAATTAAATAGCTGGCCACAGGAGCAGAATGCAGGCAGCAGCCCAACAAAGAATATGACAACTGATTCCTTCTTCCCTAAAACAGTACGCCATCTTCCATGCTAACACAACTGATTTGTTCTTCAATAAAACTTTATGCCATCTTTCATGCTAACACAACTGATTCTTTCTCCACTAAAACTTTATGCGATCTTTCAGTAGGCGACATGAAAATCTTGCACTGTCATTTTCATGTCGCCATTTTCAACAAGGCGACATGTTGAATGTGTTATTTAGTCTCATGCTCTTTTGTGTGTGACCTTTTAAAACTGAACCTTATAACAGTACAATGAACATTAACCATTTGTGCGTGGGGGGGATCCAGAAAATTGAAAACCAATGCATCGGATCCCCCCTCTGGCACTCAAAGGGTTAAGCTTGGCCTAAAACAGTATTAATTAGCAAACTGTGCATAGAATTGACATAAAGTACCATTCTTTGCCCCCAAACATAAAGGTTCATTTCTCAAAAACTGTTTATTTTACAGAAAAATGTACAGTAAACATATAGGCTGATATTACTACTATGTAAAACAAAGTACACTTGTTTTAAGGTGACATGTCCATTGTGAAGAGACCTACATCCTGGCACATTTGATGAATCTGGGATTGCTATTGAATACAATAAAAGAAAATGCTGCCAGTAGGAACAATGGCCTATAAGCAGACAGTGATGTTCTAATCCATTCTGCCACTCCTCTTCATTTTTCAATGCACTTGACAAAGAAGCATCCTGTCTCATGGAGGTGAATGAGCTAAATCTATCACACCTTCCTTGTCCCACTAAAATCAGCCTAGACCTGACAACCAAATATATGATCATTCATTATAACCTTAAAAGCATCCCCGGTGCCTATTGAACATAGGGAGGGTGTGCAGGATGCGGGTGTGTGAGAACAGAGTAGCAGTAACCTGAGCCAGTGCAAACAACGGCAGCAAAATGGCAGAGACCCATTAGAGATGGGATCTAAGGAAAGACGGGCATCAGAGCATTACAGAGCAAACAGCACACCTGGGAAGAAGTCCTTACTCCCTTTCAGTCCCCCAGATCCCTCATTTATCTGTCATCAGAGCTGGGCAGGACAGAAATAAATGAGTTCTCCTACCAACACAGCTGTACATTACAGCTTCAGCCCAGTCCTGTTGAAAAAATAAAAAATAAATAAATAAAAAGCAATTATAATTTTTTACAAAGTCTTTCTGAAAGGAAACATAGCTGGTAAAATGCCCAGGGCTGCACTGTACGGCCCCAAAAGGGGTGACAAAACAGACCCCTTTGCTGAAATGCAACCTGGAAGCCTGTGTCTCTCATCTACAAAATCATGTGTTGTCTGCTCAATCCCCACAGACTAGGTGTGTGCAGCTGTCAAGCCTGATACTGAGTGTCTATAGGGATCTGCAGTGCACAGGAAGAACACCCGGTTCTCTCCCCCACCCATTGGTCTGCCAGGGACCACACTAAATCACCAGCTTAACCCTTTGAGTGCTAGAGAGGTATTCAACGTGTTGGATACCTCTCTGGCACTCAAAGGGTTAATTGGCAGCTCTGCTCCAGCTGATGAAAGGTGCCATTCTTTCAAATGATAGGTGCCCCTTTAAGGCTCAAAATTTGAAATATCTCAGAATAAATTCTGCAGCAGTGAGGTTAATCGCTTAAAAAAATAAATGGAGCAAACCCACCACCCCATAGTGGACACAAAATGTCCCCAAATTCTCAATGATTTAAATGGTGCTTTTAACCCCCTGAATGCTTGAGAGGTCTCCAATGAATTGTGATGCAGCAGGCTTGCCTCCCAATTGCTTAAAGGAGAACTATCACCCCTATACAAGTTTGGTTCACAATGATCTTCATATAGAGAAAAGCTATAATAGTTGTTTTATTTTCTTATACAATGCGTGCTATGGAGAAATATTAAGTTTTAAAAATTAGCCGAGGCCTTACTTCCAGACAGACTGCGGGTACAGCTCCGTACCACAGCCTGTCAATCTTCGTCTGCTCCCTTCCCCACATAGCATCTCCATCCAGCCCCCTCCAATGATGGAGGATATCTCCATGTAAGCTGCAGCTGTCTCTAGCCAATGAGAGAGCTCCAGCTTACATGGAGATATCCTCCGTTATCGGAGGGGGCTGGATGGAGATGCTGTGTGGGGAGGGGAGCAGACGAAGATTGACAGGCTGTGGAACAGAGCTGTACCCGCAGTCGGTCTGGAAGTAAGGCCCTGGCTCATTTTTAAAACTTTATATTTTGCCATAGAACGCATTGTATAAGAAAATAAAACAACTCATAGCTTATCGCTATATGAAGTTCATTAGGAGCCAAACTTGTATAGGGGTGATAGTTCCCCTTTAAAGGGATAGTATACTTCGTTTTATCCTTATATTATTTTGTAGGCATTAAAAAAACACGAAAAACGATATAAGTCTTGTCTCTCAAACCTTTATGGTTTAAGAGATATTCACAAGCAAAGTTTCCCCTCCTGCCCCTTTTACCTAGTGTAAGCCATCTCTTCTCAGATGTGGAATGCAGTCCATAGACCAGACAGATAACAGCAGGGGACAATCTTCATCCTATGAAAACAATGAAAGCCCTGCCCCCCTTGACAAGTTTTTCAGGTTTTTCCCTTATCTTAATCGAAGATTGTCCCTCTCTGCAGTCTACCTGGGCACCTCCCTTCTGATCTGGCTGAACAGTGTTACATCAGTAAAAGGGGCAGGAGGGGGACACTTTATCATTGAATTACTCTTGAACTACAACTCTGACAGTATTGAAATAACACTCTCCAAAGTCCAAAAACTATAATGATTAATTAGAGCTGCTTTTATTATAAAACATTACTGTCCCTTTAACTCTTATATAGTACATCAACTACATAAATTAAAGTGGTGCAATTGTAGAGCATACCAAATGCATCATAGGGAATAAATACAAATTCTCAAAGTTCCCATTCAGTTGAATTGGTCTTTTAACTCTCTGTATTTAAGAGAGGCCTCCAACACATTGCGTTGCAAATCACCAACATTGTTTTAGGTGACAGGGTCCCTTTAAGAAATGAAAGATGATAATGTGACACAAGTTGCGTGTAAGTTCACAAAGTAAGGAGGAGCAGTTCTGAAGCAAACCAGCTTTACCAAAGAGAACTAATATAAATGGCCAAAAAATGGTATTTATTTAAATGGGGCTTTTAACCCTTTGAATGCCAGAGGGGTATGCAACGCATTGCAGAGCTCAAAGCGTTAACTCCTTGAATGCCCGAGAAGTCCCAGTGTATTGTTTTGCAATGCATTAGACAAATCTCAAGCATTCAATGGGTTAAAAGCCCACTTTAACCCAAAGGAGGTTCTCCTTTGTCCTCTATGGTGCAACCAGTTTGTCCCAGAATTTCACCTGTTTGTGCCTATGGTCTTATGATGACATCATTACATGATGATGTAATGACAAGACATTGACTACTCGGGGTATGGTAATTGGAAATAACACATTGTACCTAGGCTTAGGAAGAAAGGCCAGTAATGGTGTAGTCAGGAGGTGCAGTCTCTTTACATTAGGAGTTGTATAAAGTATTTTGATGGAAAAATATACATATAATCTATGTGGAAAAATATACAGCTGAGGGGTGGTTGTCTGTTTCCATTGAACAATGGTTGAAATTATTGAGTGGTTATTTGTATGGAACATCATCACATTCAAGGACTAGATAGCTAGGAACTAGGGACAATGGGGGGAATGTAAACAAGGTCTTGGCCTCCACTCTAACCCTTTGTGTGCCAGAGGAGTATGCAATATATTGCGTTTACAGCTGACATCAGGGAAAGGGGAGGGAGGGGGAACTTTCAGTGCAAATATCTCTCAAACCATAGCGGTTTGAGAGATAGGATTTGTGGCATATAGTTTATTTTTTATAACATCTACAAAAGTAAAATAATTTTTTATGGGACATTACTGTCCCTTTAATGCTGCCTGTGGCCAAAAGTATTCAGATGTGGATAGGGGCAGGTAGTGTAGGTGGTTATCTCATTAATGTGAACAGTCAGCAAGCTAGTGGCACATGGGGCAAAAGGCTAATCTCCAATGGTGTAAGTAATGAGTGGAAGGCCCAGACCTCCTACAAAAAAAAATAATATATATATATATATATATATATATATATATATATATATATATATATATATATATATATATATAAAATGTACTATGTTAAATTTAGATTTGCATATGCTTTTCACTCTTGAATCGACTGACACACACATCACCATATCCATTATACCTGGCACAACAGTATATGAATACAACCACCTGCACACTAACTAATTAACATCTGGAGGCTGAAGTCTGGGATCTCATGAGGTACATGTGGATTATAAGCTTCCTCAGCACTGGTTGTGGGACACAACAGGGCAGAACCAAATCAGCTGGCTGAAAATGTAGCAGTGCTTCTCAATGATGCATTATGGAGGAGGGGCCAGATGAGACAGCCAATAGAAAAGGCATGCTGTACTGTAAAATATTGTATGCTCTAGTGCAGGGACATCCATGTTTTTTCAGTTGTGGGCCACGTGATCAAAAAGCTATGAGAGGGCTGGATTTATTTATTTATTGATTAAGTCAATTACATTAGTGATATGTAACAGACATCTATTCTTGAACTGTATGTTACTGGCAGGCAGGGGGGATTAGGTCTTACTGGCCTACTAGTTTATGTGTGCTAGAAAAAATAGTTTTAAAAAAATCTCCGGTGGCCACATCCTGGGGTCTGGTTGGAAGCCCATGATCTCTGGTTGTGCACTAATACATAGGGTTATTAGGAGTCTGACCTGGTATCTTGTGGAGCAGATGGATGAAGACATATAGTGCCAAATGTTCAAAGAAGTAGTAAAATAACTTCTAGCTTTTGTAACAACTTTTCAAAGTACAGTGTCGTTAATATTTTCAAAGAGTGTTGGTTGTAATCGGAAATATGCCGTTTGTCTTACCTAATAACAAAAATGTCTTACCTAAAGACAAAAATTCTCACAATCAGAACTCAGCATTCCCTCGATCCCATTCACATTACTAGTTTTTTGTGGTATACTCTACAGAAAAGATGTTGTTCATGCACACAATTACTTATTTTTGTCGTTCATATATTTTTTTGTCGTTATCCCTTTGAACATACGGCCCATAGTGGTAATTATGCTTACTTCACCCCACGAATGGATCAGTGTCCCTAATTTGCAGCAATAGTCAAAGGTCCTGCGCAGATTCCAGTTTAATCACCATCTGAAGTGTGGTGACTGTTTGACCTTTACCTAGCTCAATAGACCTCCCTTTGGCTCTGGTTACTTGCATGCGGCTGTACAGTAGTTCTGCTCCTGCTAATCTGCAATAATAGCCTCACTGTATGTTCAAAAGAAAACTAGAGTGGTTCAGAGGAAAACAAACTGCACAACAGGGAAGAAGTAAAATTACCATTTATTTAAATGTATATTTGAACACCTTACATGCTAGATGTGTCCTCAATATATTGTTTAGCAATGCACTGGAGAACTCTAGAATTAATTTAAATCAATGAAAATGGTAATGCTTACTGATCTTTCATGGTGTACTTGGTTCACCCCAGAATTTTCTTTTGGATATGAGGTCCAAAGGCTGACTTTTTGGCAAGAAGCAACCATTGAATGAAAAGCAATGTCGCTGGTGGGTTAATAATGAAATATTTCAAATTAATAAATGTAGGACTAAAACACCAGTGAATTGGAGTTAGTGCATTCCGGCCAACATTTCAAATGGCCAAAGAAGGGCACTTTGCATGACCTAATGATACCTCTGTGCCTAAATGAATAAGTGATTTAGGTCAAGACCAAAGCATTTTAATTACAAAGACTAATTTAGAAACACATATATCAAAGTTTAAACAAACATTAATATTGCTGTGGAGTAATGTGATCCACTAAAATACGCAGCACACAGTCTGATCTCCTAATATGAGGGATACCAGGGTGGAAAGAGGGACAGAGGAATTTGGGTGTCAGAGGGGGACTGTCCCTCCTAAAGAGGAACACTTGGGAGGTATGTTAGTGTACACAGATAATGGAGAAGGGGCATCAAATATATGGATCTTTTGGTCTCACACATACATACACACACACACACACACACACACTCCTCAGTCTCATTAGTTTTATATAAATCTGGATTTTGGGATGTGGGACGTTAATGGCCTTAGCACCATAGCTGGGAACTCTCCGGTTTTGCCCCGGAGACTCCGGATTTAACACTGTATTACCGGGTCTCTGGGGCAGAGTCTAATTTGCCGGATGTGGGGAGTTTCTCTTGAAACTCTGCCCACTTGTGCTCCTTCCCGCCCCGTTCCTCCCACTCCCCGCCCCATTCACCTACTTCCCCAGGCTTTTCTATCATTTTTTTTCTTTTTGTGTGGTTTTTTATTTCTTTTCTTCAAACCCCCTCAATCGCAATTAAGCCCCGCCCCTTCTTTATGACGCGAATCGCGTCATAGAGCTCACCCGGCGGCTACCCTCCGGGTTGCACCTTCTGTAAAGTTCCCAGGTATGCTTAGCACTTAGGTGGTAGCAAAACAAATATATGTTAGCCACTGACCCTACCTACCCTCAAATTATAGGCTTCACTTATAGACTTAGAAGCCAGTGGGTTGTTGTGGCCCTCAGGTAGGACACTGATCCCATGTCCCATCTCCACACCTTTGGGCCAGAGTCTCTAAATCTCTGGTTCTCAAATATGTCGGCAGCGATCACTAATAGACCAGGACATGGATACCACTCAAATGACTGAACCTTTGATAAATTCAAATTTATTGCAGCCAGAAAATCTTAACACCTGGCTTGTTAGTTCAGTTAAAAAAAACACAAAAAAACTGAATTAACCCTTTGAGTGCCAGAAATGTATCAAATACATTTAACACCTCTCTGGCACTCAAAGGGTTTAATAGACTTAAAAAAAATGTTTTGCTTAGGTTCTGCCATATTCCAGTGATGATCAACGTTTTGTTTAAATTCTACCAGTGATGAGCATATTAAGCCCCGTATCCTTCCAATGACCATTCTACACAAACTAAAAAAAGTCTTGCTGGATGTTGGGGGGAAAAAAAAACACAAAAGACAAGCAAACTTGAATTCAGTCTCTTCAGAGGAATCTGTGTGGCTTCGAAGGCGTTAGCAGACTCGCTAAGTTCTAGATCTATTCTAATAATTCATCCAATCAGCAAGCTCCAGAATGGCATATTTTAATCAGCACCATGGATGGGGATTGGGTGCTGTGTATCACATAGGCCTCTTTGATCTTATGAATTATAAAACCTGTATTGAAGGGATACATTTTATTTTCTTTTTTAAAATTCCATTTACCGAAGAAATTGAATTGCTTTATTGGGCAATACAAGTACAGATCAATGTTATTTTAGATACAAAGAAAAATTATACCCATTATATGATTTAAGTAGCAAATATTTCATTTTTGTATATTTTTACAAATAACCTCTATCGGCAACTGCATCAATTTTAGAATGGTCACTATTCCCCTTTCTATGATATAAGACATAGAATTGTCATTTGATTTTATCTGATATTTTGTACATGTATTACAGCAGCAATTTTCAGTGAGACGTTTCCTCCTAGAAAAGCATAAGGAAGTTTAGTCATGTTTTCAGAATGCAGAGGGACGACTTTATGGGCTGAGAATGGCATTAGGTAAGGTTACACACATTGTCACATCAAGGAGGAAATACACCAGGAGAGAAAGTGCTTTCTCAAAACAAAAAACGTAAATATAAATCACTACGTGGACACGGAGTTAAATAAATTGACTGCAGTAGACATTTAAAATTATTTACTGGCTAAGTGCCCCCTCATATAAAATATGGCAGACCAGTGCTGAACTTGTGAAGACTCATACAATGGTTACACAGTTGAGTGTGTTCAACCCCATAAGAACCCTGCAATCCAGGGGTACTTTTATTTTCGGCCTACCCAGTGATCACATCACACCATTCAGGCTCACTGTGATCACGGAATTCCATGACGTGCCAGGATCATCACTGGTCCTTGAAGGCACAGACACAGATGATGTTCCTGGCAGTTTATTGGTCGTTAAGGGGTTAAGAAAGGCACAAGTTTGAGTTCAACTTTTTGGAGACTAAGGTGTTTTAATGCATGTCATACCTGGGATTTACAGGGTGTGTGTGTGTGTGGAGGGGGGGTTTAATCTTGGGCCCCATTTTTCTATTTTTTTTTCAGCAAGTAACCATCATTCTGAATGATCTTCCCATGAATAATAAAAAGCCCTATGGAAATACTCCGTTTAACAAAAGGCAACACTGACATAGTCCAATGAGCACCTGCTATATTGATCTCCAAAAGGAAACTCCACTGAATATGTGAACACATGAACAAGTATGGGACTCCCTAAGCAGAGTGCAACTCAGGAAGTGGTGGTGGGAGTTTGGATGGGCTAGGAAGGAAGGCGGCAGTAGTACAGGAAGTGGGGCAGTTTTGGATGGAGTGAGGTTTTGGGGAGGCACAGGAAGTGATAGCTGTGGGGGGTTTGTGTCCTGCAGCCATTGTTGATTGAGACAGCAGTACAGTGAGGAGCTTCCCTCCCACCCCGTGCCCCTGTGCTGGACACATGCTGGTTACACACCTCAGTGTGTGTGTGCTAAAGGCACATGGGTATGGGGTCTGAAGTGGTGGTGGATTGCAGGAACATGTGCGTTTTGCACAGTGGTGGCCTGGTGGTGTTATGGTGTCACAGCATGGCTGAGTGCTTGCTCGGTGATGCATGGGGCTTGTCGGTGATGGTACAGGACCATGGCTCTTAGGATTGATCTTAAGAGTCATAGGTGTGGCTGTCGGGCTTACACTTGCCACATTCAAATAGTTCATGGCGGATTGTGGCATGGCCCTCAGTCAGATAATGACTATGTAATAGCAAGCACTAGGGGGTTTAAGTTTACGGGAAATGTATTCAGTTTTCAATTGATAATATATTTAATAAATTTTCTTAAATATTGTTTGATCTTGGTAATAAATGCTGTGGCCTTTTCAACCCATCCAATGTGTCTGTGTGTGCTTTAAAAAGGAGGGGGGCTAAAATTGGGAAAGAGGTGGATGACTTGATGATGCCCTATCATGTAATCCACTGTTAACATGACAGGTATAAGCAGTCCAGTCACCACTCAGAAATTATCTGGAATGGTCTACTCTTCCATACAAACCAGCAAAAAAACAACAAATGAGAGGCCATACTCTGATATAGCAAACCAGTTAGCTTCCTCCTCAATATATAAAACAAGGATAAGGGCAGGAAGGTCACAAGTGGTCAAGACAATATATTTTAGCACATTTTAATAATCTATATTGTTTTTATACATATTAGTTTGTATTTATGGTAAATATAATAAATATGCACAAGCGAAGCAATGCTTTGGAGATATCTCTAGCATCCAACGCACTCCCCTCTGGCACTTAAAGGGATAGTAATGTTTCATAAAAAAGGCAGCTCTAATTAATCATCATAGTATTTGGGCCTTGGAGAGTGCTATTTCAATACTGTCAGAGTTGTAGTTCAAGAGTAATTGAATGATAAAGAATCCCCCTCCCTCCCCTTTTACTGATGTAACACTGCTCAGCCAGATCAGAAGGGAGGTGCCCAGGTAGATTGCAGAGAGGGACAATCTTCAATTAAGATAAGGGAAAAAGCTGAAAAACCTGTCGGGGGGGGGGCAGGATTTTCATTGTGCTTATAGTTAGAAGATTGTCCCTTGCTTTGAGCTGTCTGGTCTATGGACCAGATTCCACATCTGAGGTGAGGTGGCTTACACTAGGTAAAAGGGGCAGGAGGGGGATACTTTATCATTCAATCACTCTTGAACCACAACTCTGACAGTAATGAAATAACTCTCTCCATGGCTCAAATATTATGAAGATTAATTGATCTGCTGTTTTTGTGAAGCATTACTATCCATTTAAAGGGTTAAAGGGATAGTAATGTTTCACAAAAACAGCGGCTCTAATTAATCTTCATAGTATTTGGGTTGTGGAGAGTGTTATTTCAATACTGTCAAAGTTGTAGTTCAATAATAAAGTATCCCCCTCTCGCTTCTTTTACTGATGTAACACTGCTTACCTCAGAGCAGCAAGACTGTCCAGATGGATCGCAGAGAGGGACAATCTTCAGTGAGCATAGGGGGCAGGGTATACCTTATGCTAAAAGTAAGAAGACTGTCCCTTGTTGCGACCTGTCCACTCAAGTGACCAGATTCCACATCTGAGGGTAGGCGGATTATACTAGGTAAAAGGGGCAGGAGGGGGATACTTTATCATTCAATTACTCTTGAACTACAACTCTGACAGTATTGAAATAACACTCTCCATGGCCCAAATACCATGAAGATTAATTGGAGCTGCTTTTTTTGTGAAACATTACTGTCCCTTTGAAGGGATCCTACAAACATTCCTACATTTGCATTTCATTGTCATATGTAGGAAGCAAAACCATCCCTCTTTTCCATGGAACACAATACAAAACAAAATAAAACAATCAAGAGGAAAAAACAGCCACAGAAAAGACTATGCAGTTCAAGGACTATAATACTTAAAAATGTGTTTACAATACAGACATTCAACAAAATATTTAAAGTTAACACATGTCTGAATCAGTTTGAAATCTGTCTACCTTCCAACATATGACTGATAAGACATATCTCCAGCATATATTCTTCTTTGAGCCTCGAGGGGGGACTGAATCTTAACTTATGACACTATTGTGCAGCGCTGATCACCAGAACTACTTTGAGGAAGCAGAATGTAGATGGCTGCCCTGGAGGGTAATCAGTCAAACAACATGTTTTACAATCGCAAGATACCACACATTATTTCTATAAATTATCACATAAATTGAAGTATCGTTATTTGTAAATTTCAGTAAAATAAATCTAGTGTATGACATCCTAAAGCACACATGCTGTTGTGCTGATAGAATGCATGTGAAGGCCCCTTATTCCTCATTGCCGTGTATTCTCTCTTCTTTATCACTGTCCTCTTGCCCCATCCTATATAATAAGACACTAGAATGTTTGTCTGATGCAGTCATGTGCAGTATGACTGCATTGCGTGCTCTCCAGTGAGGCGGCGGCAGTACTCAGAGCAGGACCGGCCTATTAATCCTTTGAGTGCCAGAGGGGTACGCATTGCATTGCAAAGCAATACACTGCGTACCCCTCTGGCACTCAAAGGGTTAACAACACCTGGACCTTGGCCCTTATACACGGGCTTTTACAACACTATATATATATAAAACAGCAAACATGCAGATCACATAACCCCACTCACAAGACCATATGCTGTTACCAGGTACAGAAGATGTCCTTAGCCTGTAAGTTACAAAAATGAATAAGCTAATACATAAAGAAGAGAGGTATATAAACAGATACTTAGTATGCTCAAATGAATATATAAATTGGACATAACAGCCATATTTAAACTAGTAAGTCAACTGGCCACCATAAACTATATATAAACTGCTATCTGGTGGAGGGATTGCATTGTTCACATTCAGAACTTGGCTCAGTGGGTATGACCAAAAGAGCAGAGGTGTTCCTTTCAATTAGGAAACATGGCACCCTACTTTGCCTAATGGCAAACCTGGCCATGGCTAGTGAGCATTACTCCCTATAAAATCAGTGTATAAGGCCCATCATCCCAGTGTGATGTCCATAAACTATATCTTCTGGTTGTTAGACTACAACTACCATCATCCACAGAGGGTCACTGGCTGTCTGAGTATGATGGGAACTGTAGTCTAACAGCAGCTTTGGTCTGCAGATTGCTCACACCTACACTACATCCTGGAATAACAAGGGAGATGTTGCACCTAATCAGCATCAAAATCTGGATCTGGAGCTTAAAACTATTTTTGAGTTTCCATTCTCATTCCCTGAAAGCCACCAAGGAGCTCACATTGATTTTATCATTAGAACTACAGACAACAACAGTCTGTTCCAAAAATGCGTAGGAGCCAAAGAAGAAAAGAACATACTTCACTGATGTGGTTTAAAATTCTGGAATGTTTTCTTCTGTTTCTTCTATATTTTTGAGTGTGTTTCAAAGGTCTCTAGGATGAAACAGTAACTTTGTTATCCTTAGAACGTTGGTGATGTTCCCTTCATCCTCTTCTTACCTTCACCAACATCTATAGATGTATTAGGAGATTTGCTCATAATGCACTGAGGACCCAGAGGTCATATTGTGGTCCTTGGGGTGAAGATGGCTTGACAAAGGACCAATATAGTGTAAATGAAAATGTTGCCAATTTTGCACTCCACGGAACACTGAATGAAAAAAGAGAATCTGAAACTCAGATGGAAAGTTAGTCAACTTCTTTATAATTTTCCTGGTGGCAGCAGAAGCCTCCAACTGTAGCAACAGATGGTTGTCTATCATTGAGCTACATGCTTGTCACCATTATAAAGCACTGTATTTGTATACTGTGCTGGGCAGAGCCCGTTCATGACATTAGAAGTCTGAAAATACAGAGATAATTATCTCAACGTGTATACAGTTGTTGTCATTTTAACTAACAATGTAAATGTCCTGGAGCAGATATGGAAACTTGCCTGAAAGATTTATCACCTCATAGAATTGTACCACTGATATCTGACACTCATACCCAACAGAAAAAAGAAACAAACATGTATCTGTAAAGCTATTTCCTTGATTCAGTGGATATCATCACAAAATTACAATATACTAACGAGATAGCATTGCATTCTCATTAGATTAACTAGTCCTTCTTAAAAGGAATGCTGTATAAATTAGGACCTTCCCACAGTATAATCGCAAGTAATAATATAAAATGATTCCACTACATCTAGGGAGAGATGCACTAAGGTGTGATAAAGAGGTGATAAATGGAGATGACCTCTCCGGTGATATCACTTCTCCAATTTCTATGTTATTCTAAGAAACCAATACACTAAGATTTCTTCAGCTTTGGAGATCTTAGTGCATAGGCTCTATGGAATAACATAGGAACTGGAGAAGTGACAACAATGGAGTAGTCATCTCCACTTTATCATCTCTTTATCACTCCTCAGTGCATAACCCCCTGGAATGTCAAACATACAGCGTCTAGCAGGGCCAGATTTGCCATTAGGAAAAGTAGGCACCTGCCTTCAGGCGCACGCCACCGAGGGGAGCCTGCCATTGGGATTTTTTTTTTTTTTTTTAAAAAGTAGCCATCTCGCTGCCCCCCGTTTCCCCCCCGTTGTCTATTTCCTACCTCCCCGGCAGGACAGGTCTGTGCCTCCTTTGGTACAGTCCTGTAAGTGCTGAGCTCCCTCGTCGCCTCTTTAGGAATGCAGAGCACTGGGAGATTACATCATCTCCCTGCGCTCTGCATTCCTGAATAGGAGACTGCGCGGGAACTCCATCAGCTACAAGACTGTGCCAAAGGAGGCACAGATGACAGATCTCCTACCAGGGTGGTAGGAAACGGACAACGGGGGGAGGTAGGAAGCGGACAATGTGAGTGCAACATGGAGATGGTGGGGGCAAGTTGGAGCCGAAGGGGGGCAATATGAGGGAACATGGAGATGGTGGGGCAATGTGGAGCTAATGGGGGGCAAGTTGGAGCCATTGGAGGGCAATATGGAGATGGTGGGGGCAATATGGAGCTGATGGGGGGCAAGTTGGAGCTGATGGGGTGGGGGCAATATGGAGCTGATGGGGGGCATTTTGAGGGCAATGTGGAGCTGATGGGGGGCAAGTTGGAGCCAGTGGAGGGTAATATGGAGATGGTGGGGGCAATGTGGAGCTGATGTGGGGGGGGGAGTTGGAACTGATGGAGTGGGGGGCAATATGAAGGCAATATGGAGCTGATGGGGGGCAATGTGGAGCTGATGGGGGGCATTGTGAGGGCAATGTGGAGCTGATGGGGGGCATTGTGAGGGCAATGTGGAGCTGATGGGGCAATATGGAGCTGATGGGGGACATTGTGAGGGCAATGTGGAGATGATGGGGTCAATGTGTAGGCAATATGGTATATGGAGATGATGGGGGCAATGTGAGGGCGATATGGAGATGATGGTGGCAAGCTGGAGCTAATGGGGGAAATGTGGCGATGATGGGGGCAATGTGAGGGCAATATGGGAATGATGGGGGGTAACGTGGAGATTAGGAGCATTGTGGAGGTGTCCAGTGCAGATGGCCCACGGCGGGGGGCTTCAAATTTCTGTGCCTACAGGCTCCTGAGATGTAAATCCAGCCCTGGCCTCTGGTCTGCATGTCCCCCGTTCCCTGATAGACTGCGGCCATTTTTGAAGTTGCCATAGCACGTTCTCCCTATTATTTACTAGTGTATTGATGAGGATAGCTGCATGTGTAACTGTCTGATATTATACCTAAACTGGTATCTCTCCTATCTGGCCCTTGTCCTTAAAGTGGTGGTATTGTCTCTTTAAAATTAGTTGCCTGAGTCTTCTGCATATTAAAAAGGAATATATTGTGCTATGTCTAAGTGCTTACTTCTGTATAGTTCAAAAGTTATGAAGCACTGAAGATCCACCGCCCACCCCTTCTCCCCTCCTCACTCAGAATCTGCAGTCTGGTCAGGACGGCTGCAGAGAGGGACAAACTTCAGTAAACAAAGGGAAATCCTGGCCTCCTTCATCAAGTGGGGCAGGATTTCCCTTATACTTATTTACTGAAGTTTGTCCTTTGCTGCAGCCGTTGAGCCGTACGATCTCAGATTACGTAGGAGGCGGCCAGGAAGGGGAGAGCGGGAGATCCTTAGTGATTCAAAACATTTGAACTACAAAGAAATAAGCACTTGGACATAGCGCCATATGTTCCTTTTACTATACAGAAGACACAAGCAACTAATTTTAAAGATACATTACTATCCATTTAAAGTTCTCACATTTTAGATGTCAGATGGGTCTATTTAGAGACAAACATATTGGCAGAGATGCACAAAGCGGTGATAAATAGATGATAAAGTGGAGATGACTATTCCAGTTTATCACTTCTCCAGTTCCTATATTATTCTATAAAGCCTATTCACTAAGATTGCCAAAGTTGAAGAAATCTTAGTGCACAGGCTCTATAGAATAACAAAGGAACTGGAGAAGTGATAAACTGTAGATTTCATCTCCACTTTATCACCTCTTTGTAAATCTCCCTGATCCTATATTATAATTTGCTAAAAAGTTTGTCACAACGCAGTCATGCACAGTAGACACTGCCCGCGACATGGCTGATACGGAGCCGGGTGCTCCCAAGTCAGACCAGAGTCCTCTCTGTGCACCTTCAGGTGCGCAGAGAGACCCCAGTCTGAATTCGGAGCGCCCCACTCCGTATCAGCCACGGCGCGAGCAGTGTCTACTGTGCATGACTGCACCGCGACCGGCTGGCACTGTGCCCCGTGTACACGGGCTCTTCAACTAGTTGTGTAATAAACAGTTGACAAACACTCATTCTGATTTTCTGAATCTAACATTTAGTGCCCTTCTGCAGACAGTGATTTAACCCTTTGAGTGCCAGAGGGGTACAGAATGCATTGCTTTCTGGCATTCAAAGGGTTAAACGGATTTTGGTGCAAATCTCTTAGTTCACTGAAAATATACAAGGAATACAACAATACTGATGCATGTGTCTGCTAATAATTAAGGGGATCACAGTAACACACTGATCGTAAGATGTTTGCTAATTAACTTGACACTGGGGACTTGCGCCATCTAAAACCTGGCACAGATTAAAGAGAGGGAAGTGTTGCATAAAGGCACCAAAATTGATGCATCCCATATGTGAGCCACGTAACGTGCTTTCTTCACTTAATGACACTGCATGCAAGTCACCTCTCTCTGGGAATTACCCATCAAACTCCAGTGAGCAAGGCTGAATTTTCTGTTCAAGTCAGAAAGGAGTTGAACTACACTAGTCCTGGACACAGGACCTGAGAATACACAAAGTGAACACACACACTTCTCTTGCAACCTGTATTCTGGGACAGTGTTCTGCACTACAGTGTAAACTAGACAAAAACTCTCTAATTGCTATGTTATCTAATGAAGCCTGGACTCTCCAGCTTGAGAAATCCTATGCATTGCTTACCTCTCTGGCACTCAAAGGGTTAAATATGAAAGAAAACAGATAATTGGCACTTCCAAACTGTAATATTGTGAAACAATTTATAATTTGCTGTTAAATCCCTCCTGGTAGTGAAAAATATTAGAAGAATTTTGAGTGCAAACCTGATTAATTCTTGTTATTGCTCAAATTTCGTGTTCTTCATAAACACATAGGGCCTTATATAGGGAAATGGAGTGGGGCGACTCCATACCACCTATGTGTCCCACTTTAGGAGGGACAGTCCCTCTTTTTGACCCAAATCCCTCTGTCCCTTTTTACCACACTGGTGTCCCTCTATTTAGGAGATCAGACTATGTGGTGTGTATATACGTGTATCACATTGCTCCACAGCAATAACACTCACATTAAATTTTGTTTAAAGCGGTACTACCACCTCCACTAAATTCGCCATGTAATACTTAGGTAGGTGGCGATTTAGCTTACTAATCATTATTTTTCCCTCTCAAAAGTGCCCCCGAAGAAAGTTATCCTTAAAGGGATAGTAATACTTCGTTTTAACTTTATTTTATTTTGTAGGCATTAAAAAAACATGAAGAATGATATAAGTCTTATCTCTCAAACCTTTATGGTTTAAGAGATATTCACAAACAAAGTATCCCCCCCCCTTCAACCAGATCAGAAGGAAGGTGCCCAGGTAGACTGCAGAGAGGGACAATCTTCAATTAAGATAATGGAAAAAGCTGAAAAACTTGTCAAGGGGGGAAGGGCTTTCATTGTTTTCATACAAAGAAAATTGTCCCCTTCTGTTATCTGTCCTGTCATACAACCTGATCCACATCTGAGAAGAGATGTCTTACACTAGGTAAAAGGGGCGGGGAGGGGAACTTTGCTTGTGAATATCTCCTAAACCATAAAGGATTGAGAGATAAGACTTATATCATTCTTAATGTTTTTTTAATGCCTACAAAATAAAATAAAGTTAAAACGAAGTATTACTATCCCTTTAAGGTTTCAAGACTGACAGCCAGGTTACTGCAGCCTGTGCGCCTGCACCGTCAGTCTCTTCCGGAGCCGTCCGGGCCAGTGCAATGCCTGTGAAGGGTGAAGAGGACTGACAGCGCAGGTGCGCATTTAAGATGTCCGTTGTGATGCCTGGCTTCTGGTCTCAGAAGCTTAAACGGATAGAAATACTTCATTTTAACTTTATTTTATTTTGTAGGCATTAAAAAAAACATGAAGAACGATATAAGTCTTATCTCTCAAACCTTTATGGTTTGAGAGATATTCACAAGCAAAGTTTCCCCTCCCGCCCCTTTTACCTAGTGTAAGCCATCTCTTCTCAGATGTGGAATCCAGTCCATAGACCAGACAGATAACAGAAGGGGACAATCTTCTTAATTGAGAACAATGAAAGTCCTGCCCCCCTCGACAAGTTTTTCAGGTTTTTCCCTTATCTTAATTGAAGATTGTCCCTCTCTGCAGTCTATCTGGGCACCTCCCTTCTGCTCTGGCTGAGCAGTGTTACATCAGTAAAGGGGGCAGGAGGGGGATACTTTGTCATTCAATTACTCTTGAACTACAACTCTGACAGAATTGAAATAACACTCTCCAAAGTCCAAATACTATGATGATTAATTAGAACTGCTTTTATCATGAAACATTACTATCCCTTTAAGGATAACTTTATTTGTGGCACTCTTGAGAGGTAAAATAGCGATTAGTAAGCTAGTCGCCACCTGCCTAAGTATTGCAGGGTGACTTTAGTGGAGGTGGTAGTTCTGCTTTAATTTCCAGTATATGCATTTATAAATTAGGCTATGTAAATAAAATATGTTGGCCTCACTCTAAATCATTTCTTCAATTACACAAAGGGATGTCAATAAGTCATGAAATAACCTAAAAATTCTCACTTATTTCCCACCTACCAAGTCACGCTCCCAGCAACATCACCTAAAACAAAAGTGTCCCTTTTTGGCCATTTGAAATGTTGGGAGTTATGCACCATTGGGGACAAATAAAAATGTCCACTGATTTAAATGGGGGTTTTAATCTCTTGAATGCTAGTGAAGTCTTAACACATTGCAGAGTAATGTACGGGGGTCACTCTAGCATTCAAGGAGTTAAATAAATTAGTTTAAATTAATGGGCATTTTTGGGAACTTTTATATATAGAGCAGTTGGTTTTCTCCAGAACTGCAAATCTTTTCTTTTTTATAGAAGCAGTTTAGGGTATAAGCTCCATACCACACAAGAACTGGAGAGTTTATCATACTGGATGACGCATTTCGCCTTATTACACCTTATTGCATTGGTTCTCAATTTTTGCTCATGGTACTCCTAACACACAATGTGGAATTTTCAGGGCACTCCAAATTGGAACACAACAATTCAGCAGCTGTTGCTTCAAAATATGACTGGAACCGCATGAACATAAGCTTTTGTCTTAAACCTCATATAGTGAGTACAACATATAAAATGCAGTCTCCAGATATAGTAGTAGTACTGAATTCTATTGTGTGTGTCGTGAAAGAGCTGCCCTAAAAACTCCCAATTCACTATCAAGCACATACAAAGGGCAATCAGGTACTACCTCAAATTGAAGAAAAAAAACCAGTCCATATGTAAAAACATCAAAAACCTTTATTGATAAAAGTAAGAGTACCTCCAAAGTCTTCTGGCCTTTAAATTGACAAATGGAGAGACATAAGGGCGATCAAGTATAGGCAGTCTGATGTAATCAAGCCATCCCGGGTAGAATAATGCGTTTAGTGTCAGAAATGCTTAAGATCTCAGAACTGGGCAGAGGTGTAACTAGAAGCCACCGAGTAGTGGTGCAGAAATTGCAATGGGCCCCCCCCCTGACCACATTGCCCCCCCAGTGTCCCTAGTCTCCATATTTCCCCCAATCTCTACATTGCCCCCAGTCTCCACATTGCCCCCCAAACTCTACACTGCCAACACATTGCCCCCAATGAACCCCCCAGTGTCCACTGCCTACCTCCCTGGTGGTCTAGCGGTGTGGCAGGAGAGGTCTGTGCCTCCTTCTGCAGAGACCTCAGAAGCTGAAGCTCCCGCGAGGTTCTCTCTTCAATAGTGCAGATGATGTCATCTCCCAGTGCTCTGGATTACTAGAGCGCCGGAGAGGGAGATCAGCTGTTAGAGGTCTGTGCCGAAGAAGGCATAGACCTACTTACTTTGGGCTCCGGGTAAGGGTGTCACAGGGGGCAGCCGGGCCTCTGGAGTGACAGGCCCGGTCACAGGTGCGACCCCTGTGACCCCTATTGTTATGCCAGTGGATCTGGGGCCAGGCCCAGATTTGTCAATAGGCAGACAAGGCACTTGCCTGGGGCGCCCGATTTTCAGGGGAGCCTGGTAAAGGCCTTGTCACTCCCACATTCCGCACCGGGGTGCATAATAAATAATACTGTGCCACACTGCCACTTAATTTAAAAATAACTATGTTGTGCGCCTATGCTCGCTCGCTCGCTCCAAAGGCACTTGTACAGATCATGAGACAGCAGTATGTTCCCCGTTGTACCCGCGGCTGCGCATGCGCCGGGGCCGCCCCATGTGACTCACTGCTGCGCCTGCGGGCCACTGTCTCCAGCCTCCTTTGGTATCCTCGCCCGCTGGGACCTCCTGTGACATCAGTACTACACTACCGACGGCAAACCACATAGTCAAAGGAGTCTGAGGGAAGCAGCCTATACACTGGATTTGTTGGCTGTCGGCTGAGCATAGCGCATGGATGAGAAAACTATTCCCTTACAATACTAATTATTAACTTATGTTAGGGAAATGTCACAGAACTCACAGGATAATAGGTTTCCTAAAGTAAGCTGCTTGGTTAAGCCCTTGAGTGCCAGAGGGGTATCAATTGCATTACAAAGTAATGCGTTGTATACCCCTCTGACACCCAAAGGATTAAAGATACAGTGCATGTGTAACGAAGGATCCCAGCCTCTCATTGGCCATCCAGTCATCTTACTGTGATTCCTGGTGCTGAAAAAAATTATTTGCCTAAAAAAATTAATAATGTTCATTCTGACTGCAAAACCTCTTAATTCTCATCACACGTCAGCGTATTATAACTGCGTGCTGTCAGATTCTAATGTGTGAGCCCTACATTACCCCTCTTCACTGACACTTAATCCTTTCAGTGCCAATGAGTGGGGGAAGGTAATGTAGGGCTAAGTGCCAGCTCGTCATTCCTTAATTAGCATGATCTATAAATCTAACTCAAAAAGTAGCTTTTTAAATAAAAGAAGGATAATACAACAATAGGGATTATGAAAGCTCTTTCATAAACACCAGAGTTGTTTTAAGGCGAGTGTCCTTTAAACTACTGGAATGTTTGATCCATGCAGCGCAATTGTTTGGACTCAGAATTTCCCCACTTTTCCTTAATATGTGTGTCCCTATATTTGCATACCGATATTTCATAGACTGAAAAAAAGTATATAAGGGCTTTGCATGCTCGTCATCAGAGCTTAAAATATAAAGTACCCCAGAATCTGTAGCCATTATACACCAAATGTACCAAAGGGGACACATTACATTTCCATTGACTTGAATTTGGGCTCTTAACCCCTTGAATGCTGTCTGAAAAAATACACACACAGTGGCATGCACAGGACCAGTATGGACACACTTGCACATAACTGGCACTGACACTCATATGTCATCACATTAACAGATACACATAGCTGTGTTCAAACTGACAGACAAACACACACAGACAAAGAATTAGCATATATATATATATATATATATATATATATATATATATACTAATAAAACTAACACTATGGGGTTATGCACTAAGGAGTGATAAAGTGGGGATGACTTTTCCAGTGATATCACTTCTCCAGTTCCTATGGAACCTATCACTAAGATATCCAAAGTTGAAGAAATGTTAGTGGATAGGCTCCATACAATAACATAGGAACTGGAGAAGTGATATCACTGGAAAAGTCATCTCCACTTTATATCCTCTGTATCAAGTCTTAGTGCCTCTCTCCCTATGTGGTGCCACTGTAGTTGATGCTGTGAATGATGAGTGAGAATACTTAATTTAGAATTCCTGTACCTTTAGCTAGAAGACACTCCAGAAAGCAAATAGCACTCAGACATACAGTAGCTGTCAGTGATTTGTACTGTATAATTTAGTACTCACTGCTTGATTTTTCAGTATTGGGTTGATGGTATCTGTACTTCCCATTATTTAGGTGATACACATGGGGATAGGGCAGGTTACACATCACTTCTGCTGCCTGTATATATACCCTGTCCTTCCCTATCTATAACATTTTTCTCTGCCCATGGAAAATTGCCATATTACTGTGGAGACTAAATCTAAAAATGGGTATGGCCACAAACGAGGGTGTGGCTAAGTGAGGGGTGTGGTTAGGGAGGGGCAAAGGTGAAGCTAAGGACCCCAGAGGGAGTTGTGCCTAGGGGCACCTTAGATGTAAATCCGGCCCTGACTGGGGCAAATCCAGAGACTTCCCAGATATGAAGACCACAGCATTCCCTAGGCCCTCTGTAACCCAACTGTGACAAGTCAATACAGACCAAGAAGAATCCAAACCCGCGACAACATAAGCAACCCGAGAAGATGGAGTAATGAGGCTCAATGCTCGGTATCCAAAAATCACCGCTGATGGATAAAATCTATCAGAAAGAAGACTACAATGACGAGGCCCACTGTGGTCATTATTATTTTTCTTTATTTATATAGTGCCAACTAATTCTATGACTTCCTGCAGGCGTCCGGAAAGGACAGAAATGTGTGACGGACCTGGTGCATCACTCGTCATTATGGGGTTAAATCACATCATTTAATTTAAATGGGGTTTTTAACCCCTTAATGCAAAGCAATATGCTGAATATTTCTAGCATTCACAGGATTCAAAGCCTTATATAAATCCACTAGGATTTTCTTTTCTCCCTGTGGTGCAGTAGGTTTGGTCCAGAATCCTTCGTTGTTAGTTTTCCGCACAAGACTGCAAATTTGATAAATACCATTCACCAATTGTCTGGGGTTGGTCTCATTAGTTGTTTAGTTTTCGAAGCCCCTTGCGTTTATTTTAGCCTCATTAAAATGTAATCTATGTTACCCAAATCTTGAAATTCTGCTTTCCAGTCTTCAGAAGTTGATATCTCAGCCTAAATTACAAGCTTTCATCATCCAAGCACAATTGTGGCCACATAATACTCTAAATCAAGATGAAAAGGGTCTCTCTTTGCTTGCCTTTTCCACTCCACGCTATAAGGAAGAGCTGGCTATTTGCGTGTATATTGATAATTCCCTTTTATTTAGTTTCCACTAAGAGGCCCTGTGTGGTGGCGAGCTGATGAAAATTGAAAGATGACCCCTGCTGGACAGTAAGTGTAAGAGCAATGTGTCAGAACACAGGATCACCTCCCAGTATGCTTTGTCCTCATGTCACTGAACGGTCTGTCCTCACCCGCTGCCCGCAGTAACTTACGTAACTCCCTCCCTCCTTTCCTCTGCTGACACACAATAAATCTTGTGCTACCTAGTTTTACCTGCATTAGAAATATTTACTTGCCTTCACACAAAAAGAACAAATGCTTCTGTTGAAAAGTTGGCAAAGGAGGTAGCTGTTTCCTGCTAATGTATAGGTCAGGGATGGGCAACCACAACCCCCCCCCCTAAATGCATGTGCCATTATCCCAATGATGCAAAGTGTAGTCCTCAACAGCTGCAGGGCCTCTGGGTGATCATCCCTGGGAAAAGTGCTACTTAAACTACAAAAATGTAACCCTTTGAGTGCCAAAGAGGTATCTAATGCATTGCACTGTCATGCTTTGGATACCTCTCTATCTTTCATTAACACTTCCAATGCTCCAGGATGTGCAGTGCATTGATCTGCAAAGAATTGCATACCCCTGTGGCACTGAAGGCGTTAAAGGAACAATGTCACCTAAAAACCACTTGAGTGACTTTCAACACATTTTCAAAATCACTTTTACATTGTATTAACTTTTCTTTATTACAAAATTAGTTTTTGAGTTATTTGGATTTATAGCTTATGCTAATTAAGGCATGCCTTGCACTTATCTCACCTCCCCCATACACTGGCACGTAGCCCTTTCAGACAGCTAGGCGAGGTGAGCAATACGTTGCTGAGCAGTGTGAGTGACTTGGGAAGGTAACGTAGGGCTAAGACAGGAAGTGCCTGCACAGCATGCCTTAATTACCACAATCTATACATCTAACTCAGTAACGAGCTTTCTGAATACAACTGCTAATACAACATATGGGTGATTTTGAAAGCTTTATCAAACTCACACAGGCTGTTTTTAGGTGAAAGAGTCCTTTAACCCTTTGAGTTCCAGAAAGACATCTAACACATTGCACTGGGCACCTTTTTAACACTCAATAAGTCAACAACTCTTTGAGTGCCAGCAATGCATTGCTTCTGAATGCCTTCCATACCCCCTGGCACTCAGTGGGTTAAGGGCAGAGATTCATATTTTATGCAAAATGCCAAATACAATGCCATTGTAAAAACTGGGAATTGACCAACTGAGACTTAACTCTTTGAGTGCCTGAGAGGTACAGAACGCTTTGCAAAGCAATGCGTTGTGCACCTCTCTGGCACACAAAGGGTTAAGAGAATATCGAATGCAAAAGGAACAGAGGACCCTGCTTGTGGGAGATCACAGTCCAGAGTAATTTGTGAAATACAAATTCACATTGATTTAAATGGTGCTTTTAACCCCATAAATGCCATACATTTGGAATGCATTGGAGATCTCTCTCGGATTCGAGGGGTTAAAAGCCCTGTTTGAATCAATGGGAATTTTAGGACTTTTTATTTCTCACCTATGGTGCAGTTGGTACGGTTCAAAAGCGTATCTTTATTTTCTCCATATGTCCCTTAAAGGGACATTAATATTTAAATTTTACTATCCCCCATCTTGTAGCCCTTAAAAAAAACTGAATTAAACAAACCCAGTGGCATCTCTCAAACCTTTATGGTTTGAGAGATATCCGCTTTCAAAGTTCCCTCTCCCCTGACATTAGCATTCTGACAGCAGGGGAATCCGGTTCTGGGACCAGTGGAGGCTCTTCAGCAGAGCCGGGATTGCATTATGGAAGAAATCCTTCACTGAAATGGTCTTCTACGTGTGCTTGGTTTGCAAGCACACGTAGAAAACCATTTCTGTGAAGGTTTGCAAGCACACGTAGAAGACCATTTCAGTGAAGGATTTCTTCTTCCATAACGCAATCTCATCTCTGCTGAAGAGCCTCCGCCGGTCCCGGTACCGGATTCCCCTGCTGTCAGATAGAATGCTGACGTGAGGTGAGAGGGAACTTTGAAAGCGGATCTCTCTTAAACAATAAATGTTTGAGAGATGCGGTTGGGCTCGTTTAATTCAGTTTTTTTAAGGGCTACAAGATGGGGGATAGTGAAATTACTATCCCTTTAAGGGACATATGCAGCTCACAGCAAGGGACAATCTTCTTACTGTGAGAAAACCCTGCCCCACTTTGACAGGTTTTTCCTTATGCTCATTGAAGAATGTCCCTCTCTGCGATCCATCCAGACAGTCCTGCTGCTCTGGATGTTACATCAGTAAAAGAGGGGATACTTTACCATTCAATTCCTCTTGAACTACAACTCTGACAGCAATGAAATAACACTCACCATGGCTCAAATACTATGAAGATTAATTGGAGCTACTTTTATTTTGAAACATTACTGTCCCTTTAAGGACCAATGACGTGCTAGGACCGTCATGGCTGTCCTGTATTCAAGGATCATTGATGGTCCTGGCATGTCATGGAATTCAGGGGTCTCCGCGTGGCTGTATGCCGCTCGGGTACCCCTGAATCGAATGCCAAAAAAAAAAAAAAAATGCCATGTGGTCCCTAACTGCCAGCCACGCGGGCGGTCCTTAAGGGGCTAGAATTGCACGTATTTAACATTCTACATTACTTTTCCTACATTTGGAATATGGAAATGTACATTTTCCAGCTACGTGTGTCTGGATGTAAAAAAAGAAAAAAAAAAAAAAAAATTCTTTAGTATAAAACGGGGCCTACTATGGGAAAAAAAATAATTTGCTTCTGTTATTTTACTTTTACATTACGTTTTGAAGTAATCTTTAACATTTTGAGTGCCAGATAGGTATCTGATGCATTGTGTTGCAATGCTTTGGATGCCTCTTGGGCACACAGAGAGTTAAGACAAGGCCACGAGGCCGACATGCAGCTTCCCCGAGTCTCCATTATGATTCTGCTTCACTAACTGGAACGGTTGGATTTTTTCCAGAACATTATTTATTTTGCAGTTTGGCTCCTGGGACTCAATTTGTAAAGCAAATAAATGGAGTATAAATTCTAAAACACACTTTAAAAATTGTATAATGCAGCTATGTTGCTAGATGCTTTGATTTTATTCATAACGTTAAAGGCGTAGTAAACCTTTTTTATGAAAAAATATTTTAGGCTTTTTCATTCACAGAGAAAAAAAAGCCCACAAGAGGATCGAAAAGTTGAACTGCAAAACACATAATTTTATTTGTGTGTGTATTATATATATTGCATAGAAAATCTACGTTTTGATCCCATCAGGGATTGTTATCAAGATCTTGATAAAGATCTCTGCTGAGATCGAAATGTTGATCCACCAATAAACCTTTTTCATCTTGAAAAAGCTTTGTGTGAAGCTGATTTACTATGCAATATTAACCCTGATATATGGCACACAGGCATTCATCTATTCATAGTGAGTGTATCCTTTAAGGAAAACCAGAAAGAGTTGGCACTGGCACACAATTAGCAATATCAAGAAAAATGGTGGTGCAAGTCCCATATAGTATATGGGATGACGAGCCCTGCTGGAAGCGGATTGGCTGGGAGGTGCGTAAGCACATCCCAACCAAATGGAGGCTACCAATCAGTTTGAACCAAGACTGGCATATAAAAGCCAGTCTCGGTTCAAGTTTCTGGCACTCTGACCCGGGCAACAGCCCGGAAGGTACGAGGTGGGAGCTGTCACTGCTCCATTGTAGACAGTAGAGAAGGCAAGGGGGTAATTGGAGATATTTCTGGGGACATGACAATTCAGCAACTTATTACTTTTCAATTAGAGAAGAAGATGCCAGCTATATTTAACCCTTTGTAAGCCAGATGGCTACCCCTTTGGCACTCAAAGGGTTAAATGTCACATTTTTTTTGGGGGGGGGCTTCATTTTTTTTTTATAAGCAACACAGGAAAAAAGACAAGAAGAAAGAAGAGAGGAAGAAGACAGAAGAAGAAAGAAGAGAGGAAGAAGATAGAAGAAGAAGACGATGGCTGGACATCAGGATTATTTATCAGGACATGTGTTAACTGTTTGTAGATTAACCCTGTGAGTGCTAGTGTGGTATGCAATGCTGTATAATGCTCTGCATACCCCTTAGGCACTCATAGGGTTAATCTTTTTTTTCTATTTTTCTACCATAAGTATGTGTTGGGAACCAGTTTTCCAACACATACTGGTGGTTTTCACCTCTTGTTAGGGACTCTGCACCTCCTTTTCTCCATGAAAAGAGCGTTCCTTAAAATGCGGTGAAGTCACCACATGGAATAGGATAGCAAAGTCTGCTATTTTTACGGGATGTCCAATGGGTGCAAATTTTGCACCCATTGGACATTTTTGTGCAGCGGTGATTGTTAACAGCACAGTTTATAGAATTGCAAATTGTGGTGTCAAAACCACCTCCGCTTGTTTTAAAAACTAAAGGGGCTAATAGAATCGAGTCCCGGGACCTTTAGCTTGACAAAGGTCCCGGTCAGAGGACCAAAACGTTGCTGTTAATAGTTTGCTGCTTGATTTCCTTAATTGTGCTTTTTTAAAGCGTAACTTTCATGAGATTAACATAGAGCCGCAAATGATAATTACATTAGTGATATGCACCAACGTAGTTTTATTTTTAAGAATAATTGCTGCATTAAAGAAAAATAGAACCTTTTATGCAGGCAGGCACCAGCTGGGATCTTGTTGTAGGCGCTCTCAGCGCTGTCATTCCCTTCCGGTGCCTTAAAGTGTTAGTAATGTCTAAAAAAAACTTTTTTTGCATTTAGAAGAGCTTAAAAAGCTGATCTAAATGCAAAAAACGTGTCTCTTAAACCACTATGGTTTAAGAGATACGGGCGTTTAAAGTTTGATTTCTCCTACTGACAGCTGTAAAGCTGTCAGCAGGAGATTCGTGTCGTTCAACACGCTGGCGCTTGAGAAGTGCCGCAATCTCGTTATTTACACGGAATCCCTTCATTGGAATGGTCTAAAACGTGTGCCTAGTGTTCAGGTACACGTTTTAGACCATTCCAATGAAGGGATTCTGTGTAAATAACGAGATCCCGGCACTTCTCAAGCGTCAGCGTGTCGACCGACACGGATCTCCTGCTGACAGCTTTACAGCTGTCAGTAGGAGAAATCAAACTTTAAACGCCTGTATCTCTTAAACCATAGTGATTTAAGAGATACGTTTTTTTGCATTTAGATCAGCTTTTTAAGCTCTTCTAAATGCAAAAAAAGTTTTTTTTTTAGACATTACTAACACTTTAAGGCACAAAGGCATTCAACTCATCAATTGTGAAGGGGACGGACAGCACAGACAGAGAGATGCCAGCTCTGCAAGATGTCTGTGCTGTTCCTCACTGCCTGTCTGCATAAAAGGTTCTATTTTTCTTTACTGCAGCAATTATTCTTGAAAATAAAACTACGTCTGTGCATATCACTAATGTAATTATCATTTGCGGTGCTATGTTAATCTGATGAAAGTTCTGCTTTAATACATTTTTGAGATTTTGGTAAAAAGCCAGTGAGTGTGTATCTTTATCTATTTTTATCTATTTGATCATACTGTAACCAGGTCATGATTGGTAATTAAGACTATATTGGTTATGTGAGTGCCAAACTATTTACCTACCTGGAAGGCTGCTGTCTCTTGAAAACAAAACTCTGAAAATTAAATATGTCCCTTTTCATTTACTTTGAAGTCCTGAGTATGCATATGCATTCACTATAGTTTTTTTTTTAATCAAAGAGTTGGTAAAAACACCAACTGGTGAAAAAAGAGGATTTTAGTCTTACCTGTTAAATCCTTTTCTCTTAGTCCATACAGGTTACTGGTAACTTTGGGTAGGCGATCAGCCCCTTTAACAGGCAGGAACAATTCTCAGAAGTGACTGCTGGGTGGACCTTACCTCCTCTCCTGAGCTTGCAGCTAGCTAATCCTCAACCAGTAAGATTTGCAGACTAACTATTGACTAGGAAGTAAGAAGGTAACAGAAGACTCCTGTGAGCATGAACCAGAAAGGACCCCCATGTTCTGCCTCAGGAGAGCCAAGCATGGTCCCTTGACAGGGTGGGAGACCAGTAACCTGTATGGACTAAGAGAAAAGGATTTAACAGGTAAGCCTAAAATCCTCTTTTCTCTGTCGTCCAATACAGGTTACTGGTAACTGTGGGATGTCCAACCATTAAGTTTCTCAGGGCAGGAAGAAAGGCAAGGACCAGGCGCAGGCCCCCAAAGTCACCAGAGCAATAATGAACCTACAGATCATGAATAGCTCAACACTAACCATAACGTGTCAACTGACAGTGAACAGGGGTAAAACAAACCCCATAACTGTTGCACAGCACACAAACTAGAGCCAGCTGGGCTCAAAAGTGAAAGAGTACAGAGAAACTAAGGAGATCCTAGACAGGCAAGGCTGCCTCCAGGATCTTCCTCCAACAACTGGCATCTGCCAATGCCAGCACATCCACACGATAGTGTTTAGAAAAGGTGTGCACAGATGACCAAGTGGCCGCCTTGCACAACTGATCAGCTGAGGCCTGGTTCTTGTAGGCCCAAGAAGCCCCAAAAGACCTCTTAGAATGAGCCATGACCCTGAAGAAAACAGGCTTCTTCCGAAGTTTGTAAGCCTTACGAATTGTGGACATGATCCAAGAAGCAAAGGGTACCTTGGAAGCAGGCTTCCCTGTCCTAGGACCCTCAGGAATGACAAACAGAGAATCAGACTACAATGCACATAGAACTTGAGACAACATACAACATCCAACAGATGAAGATCCTTCTCTTTGTCAGAAGTAGAGTTAGGACAGAAGAAAGGAACCACAATCTCCTGATTGATGTGGAACTCAGACACAACTTTCGGGAGAAACTCTTGTCAGGTACGAAGCACCGCCTTGTCCTTGTGAAAAAACAGAAAGGGTGGTTTAATTGACAGGGCATGCAGCTCAGCAACTCGGCGAACAAAAGCAATCGCCAGGAGAAAGGCCATCTTCCACATCAGCAGACTTAGAGGAATGATAGCCAAAGACTCAAAGGGAGGACGCTGGAGTACTCCCAAGACCAGGTCAAGATCCCACTGAGGAGCAGGGGACTTAAATACTGGACGGGTATGAGCAACCCCCTGGAAGAAAATCATGACATCAGGAATGATAGCAAGATGCCTCTGAAAAAGGACAGACAGTGCAGAAGTCTGAACCTTGAAAGAACTCAGACTGAGACCCTTATCCACACCATCCTGCAGGAAGGAAAGAACTATAGGAAGGTCAAAATCCAGATACAGGTATCTGTCAGCACACCAAGCCAGGAAGGTAGACCAAATCCGATGGTAGGTCTTAGATGAAACGGGCTTGCAGGCACTAAGCATAGTAGCCACCACCCTTGAAGAAAATCCTTTCTTCTTCAAAATTTAGGATTCAATCTCCAAGTGGTCAAAGCCAGACGATGAACATCTTCTTTCCAGTGGTAACCCTGTAGAAGAAGATCTGGACGGGGAGGAAGTGGAAAAGGTTCTGCCACAGATAGGTCCAGAAGCTCCGGAAACCAAGCTTGTCGTGGCCAGTACGGAGCAAGCAAAATGACTGAGCAGTGCTCCAGTTGCAGCTTCCGAAGAACTCTGGGCAACAGAGGAACAGGAGGGAAGATGTAAGCCAGAGGAAACGTCCACGGGATGGATAAGGCATCCACTGCCAGAGCCATGGGTTCCGCCCAGCGAGAGCAGAAGGTTGGAACCTTCCTGTTGTGTCTGGTTGCCATCAGGTTGATGCATGGCAGACCCCACTGCTGAATGATGAGGTTGAACACCTCTGGATGCAGCTCCCCTTCCCCGCTTTGCACTGCGTGTCGACTGCGGAAGTCTGCCAGAATGTTGTCTACACCAGGAATATGAACTGCGGAAATGGCAGGGGCATGCTCCTCTGCCCATGGTAAAATAGCCTTGACCTCTAGCCAAGCTGCAAGACTTCTTGTGCCACCCTGCTTGTTGATGTAGGCTACCATTGTGGCATTGTCCGACTGCACCCTTATCGGGCAATCCTCCAGTGGTCGTGTCCAGTGATGACGTGAAATATCGCCCAAAGCTCCAAGACATTGATGGGAAGGAGAGATTCTTCCTGAGACCACTTGCCCTGAACACTCAAGTGCCCCAGCACCACTCCCCATCAGGAGAGGCTGGCATCCGTCGTCACCGCAGAAGAAGATACACGTGACCTGTTGTGTGTGAATCGGCGCGCCACTTTGGGGCCTGAAAAAGATCGCTCCGGTCTTGGAATGGTCAATTTTAGGCCTTATTTTTACTTACAGCACTCCCAGTGGAGCGCTGTGAGTAAAAAGTACATTACGTGCTATGACCTCATTGGTCGGTCAAAACGGTCCTTATGGGATGGAAATGTCCAAGGACCACTGGTCCTTAAGGGGTTAAGGACCAGAGGTCCAGGGAAGTTACCTTTACTTAAGGACCGCTTTGATCCTTGCCGACACGCTGGTACATGTGACCTGTTACACATACCAGCACTCTTCTTTGGGGTCTGAGAGAGATTGCTGCAGTCTTGGAACGGTCAATTTTAGGCCTCATTTTTACTTACAGTGCTCCCGGTGGAGTGCTGTAAGTAAAAAGTATGTGACGTGCTATGACCATGGTCGGTACTTAAGGGTATAAGGACCGTGACGGTCATAGCACGTCATGTGGTCCTTAAGGGGTTACCCAGAAGGAATCATCATATAACATTGTTTTTCATTAAAAACATTGTACCGTTCTTTTAGTACTCAGATTATAAATCATTTATTTGAAAGCAGAGTGATTCTGGGACAAACCGACTGCACCACAGGAAAGGAATAACAAGTCCCACAATTCCAATTGATTTAAATGAGGCTTTTAACCCCTTGGATGGTAGCAATGTCACCAATGCATTGTGAAGACCTCTCTAACATCAAGAGTAAAATCCTAATCTAAATCATTGGGGATTTTCATTTTTGCACTATTAAGAACTTAATGTGTTCCAGAACTTAACTTGTCTACTTTTATTTTGAAAATAAGGCTTTAAAAAATCAAAAAACAAAAAAAACCCACTAAAAACAAAGTTGTCTATAGGAGGAAATTTACCTGTAATATTTGTGTTTCTTCTGTGTCCCTAAACGGCAATAGATAATGGGTGTTAGTTCTTCCTCCCCCCAGCTGGGCAGGACCAGTCATACAAGGACACAGGATGGTCTATCTTAAAGGGACAGTAATACATAATATTAACAAATGTTCATCTTGTAGATATTAAAAAAAAAGAAATTAAATGCCCCCAGTCCCATCTCTCAAACCTTTATGGTTTGAGAGATAATCGTACTGAATGTTCCCCTTTCCCTGACATCAGAGATCTAGCTGACCACAGGGGAATCCGGTCCAGGGACCGGCAGAGGCTCTTCAGCAGAGCCAAGATCGCGTTATTGAAGAAGAAATCCTTCACTGGAACGGTTTACAAAGTGTGCTTGGTTTGCAAGCAGTGATGGATCCCTGGAGAAGAATCTGTTGATGAGCCCTCTTGTATTCCAACATGTGTGAATAAGGCACTGGAGGAAGTTGTAGGGACCTCCATTCACCCAGCTCACACACAGGTGGTTTGGAGGGTCATCCAGCTGGCTCAACCAGTGTGGCTCCAGGGACTGTAGGGAGTCCATATTCCTGAAAAAAACAAATGGCAACCCCTATAGTAAAGGAAAAAGGAGGCTTATGGCTCTGTACCCAGCTAAGTAGGGCCAAAAAAATGAAGGTGTTATTATACAGATGGTCCTTATAACAGTTTGTGATTGTGATTTTTCTTACCCTATTATTACAGCTCAAATTTGAATTTTTTAGGTGCAATATCACAGCGGCCTGAAAATGTACAGTGGCACTGTTGTTACATCATCCTATGGAGATTTATGGTCTACAGACCAGAGCAGTCCATTGGATGGCGTAGCAACAGCGCCACTGTAAATTTTCAGGCCACTGTGATTTTGCACCTAAAAAAATCCAAGTTTGAGCTGTTATAATTTTTTAATAAAAAATCTCCCAGCAGTGGGAGTACCTTTGTTTTACTCAGGGGGATAAACCCTACAACATATATTTTTTTACATTATAAGTATTACTATCCCTTTAAGCATATGGCTACTAGCTTGGAAATACATGTCTTATCTATAAAAAGTGCCACATTCTAAAGAAATAGTCACCGTTTGGAAACCGGAAGCCTGGTAACAGTGCAGACATCTTGTCTGCGCACCTGCTCCATCAGTCCCGGTCTCCTGTAAAGCATTGCAGAGTGCCACATGGTAACCGGAAGAGACTGACGGCGCAGGCGCGCAGACTGCACTAACCTGCCTGTCAGTCTCTAAACGGTAAAGATTTCTTTAGAATCTTCCAACTTTTATAGGTAATGCCTGGCAAATTATTAAGAGCTGAAAGCTCCGCTTTAACCTTTAGAGTGCTTTGCAGTGCGTTGTGTATCCCTCTGGCAATCAAAGGGTTACATTAAACAGAATTTAAAGTTATATCAACCAATTCAATTTTTAGACATTAAGTGTTCTTTTAAAGGGAAATTCTAATTTTAAATAGACTACAAAATTAAGTGTTTTATCACAAATACCTCATTTGTATTCTTTACAACACAAGCCACGTTTAAAGAGGAACTGTACCTTTGAAATAAACGTAATTTAATATGTTTAACAGAAGGTCAGATGTCATTCATACAGCAGTCAGTTATATATATCTACTGTTTCTTCAATGAAACTCTGCTGTAATCTATAACATAACATGTACATTTAATCAGTTTATGAATATTTACATATCCTTTTATGATGATTGATGGCGTTAGGAAGAGCCGTAGAGATGAGAGAGAGAGAGACCCACCCATGATAGTCCATTTAAATATTCACAAGATAGCAAAATGTCTCTCTTCAGTTATAGATTACAGCAGGGCTTAAATGCAAAAAACAGTAAGTAGATATATCTATTATATGAACTCCACCTGCCTAGATTAAGGGGTGAATGAAGGACCATGTATTCCAAGGGCGTAGTACCTATTTAAATACCATTTCTATATTACCCTCCCTCATCTGTACAGGAAGTCTACTGCATTAATCTAGTGTATCACCCCTTCCATGAAGTCACTACTGCATTAATCTAGTGTATCACCCCTTCCATAAAGTCACTACTGCATGAATCTACTGTATCACCCCTTCCATAAAGTAACTACTGCATTAATCTAGTGTATCACCCCTTCCATGAAGTAACTACTGCATTAATCTAGTGTATCACCCCTTCCATAAAGTAACTACTGCATTAATCTAGTGTATCATCCCTTCCATAAAGTAACTACTGCATTAATCTACTGTATCACCCCTTCCATGAAGTAACTACTGCATTAATCTAGTGTATCACCCCTTCCATGAAGTCACTACTGCATTAATCTAGTGTATCACCCCTTCCATAAAGTCACTACTGCATTAATCTAGTGTATCACCCCTTCCAAAAAGTAACTACTGCATTAATCTAGTGCATCACCCCTTCCATAAAGTAACTACTGCATTAATCTATTGTATCACCCCTTCCATGAAGTCACTACTGCATGAATCTACTGTATCACCCCTTCCATGAAGTAACTACTGCATTAATCTAGTGTATCACCCCTTCCATAAAGTCACTACTGCATGAATCTACTGTATCACCCCTTCCATGAAGTAACTACTGCATGAATCTACTGTATCACCCCTTCCATAAAGTAACTACTGAATTAATCTAGTGTATCACCCCTTCCATGAAGTCACTACTGCATGAATCTACTGTATCACCCCTTCCATAAAGTAACTACTGAATTAATCTAGTGTATCACCCCTTCTTCCATGAAGTCACTACTGCATGAATCTACTGTATCACCCCTTCCATAAAGTAACTACTGCATTAATCTAGTGTATCACCCCTTCCATGAAGTAACTACTGCATGAATCTACTGTATCACCCCTTCCATAAAGTAACTACTGAATTAATCTAGTGTATCACCCCTTCCATGAAGTCACTACTGCATGAATCTACTGTATCACCCCTTCCATGAAGTCACTACTACATGAATCTACTGTATCACCCCTTCCATGAAGTAACTACTGCATGAATCTACTGTATCACCCCTTCCATAAAGTAACTACTGAATTAATCTAGTGTATCACCCCTTCCATGAAGTCACTACTGCACAAATCTACTGTATCACCCCTTCCATGAAGTAACTACTGCATTAATCTAGTGTATCACCCCTTCCAAAAAGTAACTACTGCATTAATCTAGTGCATCACCCCTTCCATAAAGTAACTACTGCATTAATCTATTGTATCACCCCTTCCATGAAGTCACTACTGCATGAATCTACTGTATCACCCCTTCCATGAAGTAACTACTGCATTAATCTAGTGCATCACCCCTTCCATAAAGTAAGTACTGCATTAATCTAGTGCATCACCCCTTCAACGAAGTAACTACAGCATTAATCTAGTGCATCACCCCTTCCATAAAGTAACTACTGCATTAATCTATTGTATCACCCCTTCCATGAAGTACAAACTGCATTAATCTACTGTATCACCCCTTCCATAAAGTAACTACTGCATTAATCTAGTGTATCACCACTTCCATGAAGTAACTACTGCATTAATCTACTGTATCACCCCTTCCATAAAGTAACTACTGCATTAATCTAGTGTATCACCCCTTCCATAAAGTAACTACTGCATTAATCTAGTGTATCACCCCTTCCATGAAGTAACTACTGCATTAATCTAGTGTATCACCCCTTCCATAAAGTAACTACTGCATTAATCTAGTGTATCACCCCTTCCATAAAGTAACTACTGCATTAATCTACTGTAACACCCCTTCCAGGAAGTAACTACTGCATTAATCTACTGTATCACCCCTTCCATAAAGTAACTACTGCGCTAATCTATGGTATCACCCCTTCCATAAAGTAGTACTATGCATGTTACTTTGTTCCTGCATTATTATTTTCCGAAAAATGACTCTGTTCTGCATTTTATTAACATTTTCAATCTCTGTGAAGGTTTCTAGCACCTTTAAACAGGGTCAGATAAAGAACATAATGGGCTTCAAGTCAATAGAAAGTTATAATGAGCTCATGATTCTGGGCAATGGGCGCAAATTCACCCTGCTTGGATTAAAAATGGCTTCATGGGACAGTGCACCGTCCCTAATCATCACCACCATCACTTGGAAATGCCTGTCCATATTATCTTGGACAGCCAATTGTGGGATGCACAACAGCCAGAACTTAGCAGGTAAACTGTGAGAGAATGTTCAGCTACTGTGTGAGTGAGCTGCTGATCTCTGTGAGGACTATGTAGCAGCCTACTTTACCACACTCACTATGGATGAAACTGGGCCTATTGTTTTCGTTAAAGTCTGGATCTGCATCACCATCAGTATCCTTGTTATTTAGACCCTGCTATAACCCTTTGAGTGCCAGAGGGGTTCACAACGCATTGAAAAGCAATCTGGCACTCAAAGGGTTAAGATTTTTAAAGGGGTAAGCCCAGTTACACGAATAAGAAATTTCATTTTTTCCCCTATGGTACAGGGAGTTTGTAACAGAACCTAATGGGAAGCCACAATCATGTACATTAGGCATATTTTAGGACATAAGTAACACTTGCAACAAATAATATTTAGGATATAAAATGGATTGTATACTGGACAGCATAAAAATGTTGCATTACAAGTCCCGGGCAAGAGAAGGCTCTACTTATCATACACTATAATGGGTAGGGCAGTGATTCACAACCAGGATGCTGTCCGTGGTACACCAAAGGGCCACATCTATTTAAGATACCCCTTGTTTTCTATTAAGCTTTTGACAAAAATGTGATTGTTGAGTTTCATATGTATATTAACACCTTAACGACCAATGAAGTGCCAGGACAGTCATCGGTGTTTGTGCGTTAAGGACCAGTGACTGTACTGGCATTGGAATTCTGGGATGGCAGAGCGGTGTCATGCCAGATTGCATTGGTCAAAAAGAAAGTGCCATGTTCCTCTAGGGCCACCCACCCCTGGACCACATGGTACTTAACCCCTTAAGGACCGGCCGTGAGCGCACACGGCCGGCACTTAAAGGGGATGTATCACCTCTACATAAGTTAGCCTAAATAGTTAGGCTATATATCGAATATGAGTAAAAGTGTCTTAATTTTTTTTTGTTTCCAAGCATATTTGGTTGAAATTCCAGTCATAAACGCTGCCCTTTACCTACTTCCGCATAGACTGCAGTTACCTGCTCTGTAACCGCACTCTGCCTCTGCTCCCCTCCCTCTATCCAGCCTCCTCCAATGATAGAGGCTGTCTAAGCTGGAGCACTCTCATTGGCTAGATATTGATCTCTGCCAATGAGATCGCTCCAGCTTACAGGCAGAGAACTTCCATCATCAGAGGAGGCTGGATATAAGAAGGGGAGCAGAGGCAGAGTGACAGACTGCAGTACAGAGCAGGTAACGGCAGTCTGTCCAGAAGTAGGTGCAGGGAAGCATTTATAACTGGAATTTTGACCAAATAACACTTAAAAAAATAAATGAATAAATTAAGACATTTTTAATCATATTAGACATATAACCTAACTATTTAGGCTAACTTATATAGAGGTGATACATGCCCTTTAGGGACCACAGTCTATTATTATTTCTTTTTTTTGGGGGGGAAGGGACATTAAGGGGTTAATAAAAAGTGTTATGCACAATATTCTTGTTGTTGTTGTTATTCTGATTTAAAACCTAAGAATAACAAATGACCAAATTATTATCTATAAATAAAATGATAGGGGTGCCCTGAAAATTCAAGATAGCATTTTAGGGGTTGATTGAGGAAAAAATTGTGGAACGTAAATAAAACATACTCCTTGTAACAGATCAACTGTAGACAGACCATTACATGACAATCTAGTGCAGAGTTAACCCTCTGAGTGCCAGAGGGGTACGCAACGCATTGCTTTGCAATGTGTTGCGTACCCCTCTGGTACACAAAGGGTTAAGCAACCTGAGGTTGCCCAGCAGTTGAAGACTACACTTCCCATCATCCCCAGCCCCTAATCCAGTGGAAGTTCTAATATTTCTCAGTCAGGATCACAGTCCAGTCTTTTGCACTGACACTGCAGCTAGAAAGGTTTAGGCGCAGAAAGAAATAATGGAGAGGAGAATGTAAACCGATGGAAACTATGAAAGGAAAGTTTTAACACCATCTGATCCCTGGGAGTATTTGCAAATGTCTAAAGTCCGGAGCCCGGCTTTCTAGCCTAATCCTCCGTACAAACATTTGCCCCAATAAACATTCAGTCTGTTAATGTTAGCCATAAAGCTGTCAGCCCTTCATAAACAGACTGCCTCGAGCAGCTTAACTTTCCTGCGGCTGTCAATGCAAACCCGGACCCTAAAACTGCTGCAGCCAGATAAAAGAATCCTGCTGAGGCCTCTCCCTTTCACACTACCTCACGCACACACTCACCTCTTCTCACAATACAACACACACAGGGCCAAGAGGTACAATTACTGAGCATACCAACTGCACCTCAGGGGAGAAACAGAATTTCCCACTGATTTAACCTTTTGAGTGCCAAAGGGTATCCAGTGCAATGCTCTGTTGTAATAGTCTGTAACAGGAGTGACCAGTCTGCTTTCCTTCAGATGCTGTTTGCTATAATCCCCATTATCCTCACTGTTGCACTGTAATTTTTAACCTCTTAACACCCAATGCCGTGCCAGGACCGTCACGGCTGTCCGGCACTTAAGAACCAGTGACGGTCCTGGCACGTCATGGAATTCAGGGCTCCCCATGCAGCTGTACACCTCTCCGGGAGCCCTGAATCGGATCCACAAAAAAAAAACGCCCCGTGGTCATTAAGTGCCGGCCGCGCATGACAGTCCTTAAGGGGTTAATCTTTTGTTTTTTCTGAACATTTTCAGCATTCAAATCTTTTTAAATAGGATAATATGTCTCTTCCTAATAGGTGTAAATGAAAGTAACAATTATAGTAGTATCCTGTAACTATAGAGGAATAATTCTATTTACCTTGAATGTGAGTGATGTCTCCAACGTGTAGTTTTTTCCTATTTGTTGGAGACCTTTCTGCCATCCAATGGCAACTGGCCAATTTAAATGTGTCCCCCATAGTGCAATTGTTTAGCTTCCTGATTCACACTTTTATCTGGTATGGTTCAATACAAATTAGACATTTATCCAATCTACTACCTACCATTATATTTATATCCAAAAAAATATCCAGTCTCTATACCAGTGTCACCCAGATGAGAAATATGATAAACTGCTGAAATGTTATCAAGCTAGCCAATAAACAGAAAAGCAACATTTTTCTTTTGCTTTGATAAATGTAGAAAAATGTTTTTGCACCGACTTTGCTCATTTTTAATAAATTAATAACCACTATAAACATCTTGATGGAGCGCAATCTATGAGCATCTGTTGTGAATAAAACAAGTTCAGGAATACTACTCAATATCTGTCAGTAGCTGCAAAGGCTTCTGCAATATTAACAACAACAGTTGTCACCCCCCCCATTTTACATATTATGCACGTGCATAATATACAATGTCAAACTGCATATACTTTTTATTATTTGTTTTTCTATCTTCACCTTTTTTTTTAGACTTTTATATCAATTTGTGGGGCTTCTCCCTTTAAATCTCACTAGCGGAAGGTGTCCTGCTCTGACTATCGTGGTCAGAAAGTAGGGGCAGTGAAACTAAGTGTCACTATCTCTGCTAAGGAAACGACTGCAGGAAGAAAACTTGGAGAGTTTTCTTTCTCCAGTGCTATGGGCCTCATACGGTTCTCTCTGTCTGTTGCCCACCACCCTTTCATTCACAGAACTAATCTTCCTCCTACTCCCGGTGCCTGGAACCCCCTAAGTGACCTATTACCATCCGATAGTAGAGTGCCTGCTTCCCCCTGTCGCCACCATGCATGGAGCTCATCACTGTCCAATTCAGCTCTATGTAGGTGGCGGTGGAACATGTGGGGCAGTAGGTATTCTGTTATATAAAGAAGATTGCAATAAAGCACAACAAAGCCTCAGTACAGCTCCTTAATGGTTATTCTATAGCAGGTAGTAAAAAGTGGTTTCCAACATAGAGCCATAGCTGGAAACTCTCCAGATTTGCTCCAAAGACTCTGTTTTTTCAGTAAGTTACCGGGTCTCTGGTGCAGAGGCTGATTCTCCGGATGTGGGTTGTTTCATCTTGCATTCACAGTGTGTTCCTCCCACTCCCACCCGCTTCTCATCATTTCCCAGTCATTTTTTTTTTCAAGTTTTGGAAGTCCCAACCCCACTCACGATTAAGCCCTGCCCCCTTCTGACGTGATTTGGTGGCACCACAGGACTCCCCTCTCCAGGAAGTCCACAACCAGAAGTTTCCAGGTATGCACAGAGCTTCACTGGCAGTGGCAGAGGCGTAAGTAGCCATCGGAAGGTCCCTATGCAAACATTTCTTTAGAACCCCATCACAAAAATGTTATCACAGAGGCCTGAGTAGAACCTTTGTACCCTAGGGCAGACGGGGAACCCATAGATGCTGGGCCCTGGTACATCTGCACTCTCTACACCCACTCGTACTGCCATTTGAAGGGTTAAGCACATACAAGTTGTTTGAAGTCTAAAATTGTCTCCTGCAATAGATCTAAACAGGGAAGATTTCCCAAAAAGCAGAGTAGGCTGCTTCCTAGAGCTCCAAATTTTTTGGGGGACTTCAGCTATACTGGCCACACCCACATTTCAGAAATGTTCATGTCACACCAGTTTTATAACCCATTACAGGCTATTGTTTTCTTTTTATTTTCCTTTCTTTTCTTTTTTTTTCTTTGTTATAGGCCAAGGGTATTTTTTGTGTCACAAAATATTGGATGGGACTGGGGGAGGGCCATGTGAGGAATAGAAGTTTGACCATGGGCGGAGCTAAGGGCACATACAGTACATTGCCTAGGGGCACCTGGGATTTAAATCCAGTTCTGTATCTAAATCCTTCGGTGCAGGTACTGCCCTTCACTTCAGCCCCCAAAGAGTCATTGTGTACTCTGAGAAAGGTGGATGAAAAGAGTCACAGCACCAGGTGAGGAAGAGAGGGACAGGTATTTAGTTGCATACACAGAAATAACATATAACATATATTTGATATATAACACACATACATGTAGTTTGCTCTGTCTTTGCCCAAGTAAGTAATCCATGAGTCAAACAATTGTCAAGTAAGTCAGACAGTGGCTGGCTGAGGTTTATCTGATTTGCTGTCCAACATCAATTGCCGGATGTATAGGATCCCTATAACCTTTCCTGTGTTTGGAAGTCTGTGGATCTAAGCCTTGTTCTTGAGCTCTCAGTCCACATATTTACTCACACACTTTAGAAGAGGTTTACAATTCTGGTGAAGCAATACAAGGAAAGACCTGTGCTTCAGTTAAAAAGTCCCATTCAAATCAATTGGAATTTGTATTTCTTCCATATGGTATAGCTGTCTTGCCCCAGAACTACTCCAGGGGAAAGACACACTAAGGGTTGATAACAAGGTGATTAAGTTGAGATGGCTTCTCAAGTGATGTCACTTTTCCAATGTCTGTTACTCTATGAAGCCAATACACTAAGATCTATCCCACATGAGAATTATTAGTGCATAGGCTCCTTAGAATATCATAGGAATTGGAGAAGTGATTTAACTGGTGAAGTTACCTCCACTCTATCGCCATACCTGGGTACTCTCCGGATTTGCCCCGGGGACTCCGGTTTTGAGACTGCATTACTGGATCTCCAAGGCAGAGGCTGATTCTCTGGATGTGGGGAGATTTCTTTAAAACACTGCCCACTTCTGCTCCTTTCCACCCAGTTCCTCCTACTTTTCCTCCTTCCCCATCTAGTTTTTCCCACTTCCCGCCCACTTTTGTGATGCCGCTGGAAAGCCCTGTCCCATTTTTGCTGAGATTCATGGCAGTTATACCCTCCAGAGGTGCCCCTCCGGGGACTCCAGAAATCCCAGGTATGTCTATCACCTCTCTATAACCCTCTATCGAATCTCCCCTCAGGTCTTCTTAGTGTACTGGCATCAGGGCCAGTTGGACAGGGGATATGTAAGTGAAGATAAGTGAGCATGAATGAGACAAGCATGGTGGAACAGCAATTCTCCATCAAAAGACTGGAATATAACATAGGGGTAAATCTAACACAGAAAGAACAATTTAAGGTGCGATATTAAAGTATTTTGCACAGTCAGCCATCTATGTCTTCTTTCTGTATAACTGATTAGAATTCTAATGTACATTAATCTGAAAACATATGCATGCAAGACAAAACTGTTCTCCCTGATCCGGGAAGTTTTTCTTTTACAATCAGCTGAAAAAGGGACATTCCTGGCAAAGTTACTGTAAGTATTTCTATATGTAAGACAGCTGGCAGCCAAATGATCTTAGCCTGCAGACACGTGTTAGGTGCCTGGCAAAACTTAGCTATATAAAGCATTAGAATGCAGACTCATCCTAAACATTGCTGAGATATAGGAGTAGGACTAATTCCCTTCAGAGCCCATTACCAAGCAGTCAACCAGTTGACTATTACACAAGAGTGTATGCTGTCAAAATCAATCACCATGACAGTCTTCAGAAAAGTTTAACCCATTTAAAGGAACACAAACACCTCCCAATAATACCTCCCTATGCTCTTACCTTAATCTGGTTCAAAAAATCCTGATGGCCAATATGAAAGAAATATGCATGAACTGATGCTCCAAAACGAATCTTTAATAATTAATAAATATCATGTCTACGGAGCTGGACATACATTTTTTTTGGTGGACTTTGTGGTCCTGGAGTCGGGAAACAATCATTTTCACCTCCATGGGCATGATATCCACTACCATTTAATAATGAATTCTGGAGAACCGATCTACAAAGAAATGATTCATAGGGAACTTTAGGGTTTATTGACCAGTTATTATTATTAAGAGGTGTTAGTGGTTCTTTAAGCCTCTGTTGCAGGGTTGAGAAAAGATGTAGCTCTTCATCTCTTGTTGTACAACTCCAATAGGGATAGTAGTTCCACGGCAGCTGGCCCACCATAGCTCTTCTGGTTGCCTGATCGCTCTAGAACTGTTTGATTTGATTTAGAGTGTGATGTTCAAAAAGTTGTGGTAATGTATTACTGTAATTTTTTGCATTCAAATATGCTATCTCTAATAAAGTGAAATGTGACACTGGTTTCATTCTTTGAATTGGGGCAGAGTATACAGCGCTACCTAACCTTAAAGAGATAAGGTAGATAAGATAAGATACTTCGTTTTATCTTAATTTTATTTTGTAGGCATTAAAAAAAACATGAAGAATGATATAAGTCTTATCTCTCAAACCTTTATGGTTTAAGAGATATTCACAAGCAAAGTATCCCCCCCCCCCCATTCAGCCACATCAGAAGGGAGGTGCCCAGGTAGACTGCAGAGAGGGACAATCTTCAATTAAGATAAGGGAAAAAGCTGAAAAACTTGTCAAGGGGGGCAGGGCTTTCATTGTTTTCATACAAAGAAGAGTGTCCCCTTCTGTTATCTGTCTGGTCTTACAATCAGATTCACATCTGAGAAGAGATGGCTTACACTAGGTAAAAGGGGCGGGAGGGGGAAACTTTGCTTGTGAATATCTCTTAAACCATAAAGGTTTGAGACATAAGACTTATATCATTCTTCATGTGTTTTTAATGCCTACAAAATAAAATAAAGTTAAAACGAAGTATTACTATCCCTTTAAACACAACACAAACAATAAATCAGAGAATAATAATAATTTAACAATGTGTCAGTTACAATTAAGACACAATGTAAGGGAAACACAATCTATTTGGTCTTTTGATTTCAAGTTCTGAACATGAATGTGGGTATAAGCTTTCCCTATCAATCAGTTCTTAGGGCATATTCTCCGTTGCTGCTTGTCTCAATAAAGTATTAATATTCAATCTCCCGAGGATGGTCGTCATGCAAGAAAACAGAAATGGGAAAGGGCGAGACAGGGAATATTCATGTTTTTTATATGTATTTTTATACATTTACCAATTTTACTCTTTGTATTATGTTTTTGACTCAAACTAATTATTACGCTTAGATTCTATTGCCCTGTCTCGCCCCTTCCCATTTCTCATTCTTTAAATTGCAATTTTTTTTTTATTTAGGCTTTTTTTTTTTCCATCATTTATTTTATGACAAAATCAAAATGAGCTCAACTTGGTGAGACAACTTTTTAAAGAATATTAGGAATAAAAAAGTTACATCTCATCTTTGCATTATTTGAAAATTTTTCAAAACATTTTCAGAAGCGATTGACTTATTTCTGTAAATATCCACCTTACTTTACTACAAACCCGGGATCCAAGATTGTTTCATTACGTCACCTTTTTGAACATCACACCCTTAGTGTTTTGCTTGTTCTGAACAAGGCTACATTTTACACTGTTGCTTTTTACTGTAAATAATGTTTTAGTTCCTAATGACCATTTTTGTAGGTTCTTAATATTGGCAAACATAAGGCGATTTTACCCTTCAGAGCGATAGATCTTTCTGAAGCAGTCACCCAGGCTCCTGTAGCTTGATGGATCAGTCTTATTTCTCTGGATCTGAAATCTAAAAAAAAATAATAATGAAAGATAAGAAAATGTATACTTCTATTGCATTTTATCACTTGCCCTATAATTTATCTTAGCTCTATGTAAATCTGATAGAACATTCTTATTTCAGCCCACATTTATATTCCTTGTAATATCTGGTATCTTATACAATAACCATCTTCTTACTGGGTTTCTTTTATTCCCTGAAGTCCTTGCTAAAAAACAGGTAGTTTAAAGGTGCCATTCTTTTATATAGCCCATTACAAAATGCCTTCCCTGACCATTTCTCAAAATTGTACCTATAATCATCTTGGGACTCTGTACATCAACACATTTTCACAGTCTTGTCTTCAAGAAGCAATTCAACATTATTAAGTCCCCTCCCAATAATTAGGCATATGGCGATTAGGTTCTTAACAGCGCTATTATCAGGCACAAGTACCAAGTTCTGAAGTAATCCTCCTTCTTCTGAGATCGGCGGCCAGGCTTGCGTGCAGACATCTTGGCTTAGAGACGTTTGCACCCCTGCGCTGTCCATCCCAGTCTCCTCTAGGAGGCATTGCATGGTACCTTAAGGTACCGGAAGGGACTGACGGCGCAGGTCACGCAGATGGCTCTAAAGCAAGAAGCCTGACCATCAGTCTCAGGAAAAGGAGGAGGATTACTTCAGAATTTTGTACTTGTGCCTGATAATAGCTCTGTTAAGAACCTAATCGCCGTATACCTAATTATCATGTGTGTGTGGGGGGGACTTAATATAGAGTGATAGTTGGTACTGCTGTCACAACTCATGGGAGAGTTTGCTCCTCTCCATAGAAGCCCATTGATAGAGAGTTCACCAATGAGGAGAGGTTCTGTGGCTGGGATAGCAATAATGATTTAATTCCCATGATCTCTGAGTGAGGTGTTGATGTCACCCAGCTCTGAAGATCTCTATGATCTGTAGGGCACACTGATTAAGAAAGGGTGAGTTCTAAAGTATGGGAACTCGCCTTCCATAGCTGTAAGGATACTTGTTTAAAAAGGGTCTTTCGCTGACCCTTTATTGCCCCTTTAACCTCTTGAATGATAGAGTGATCACCAATGAATTGAAAAGTCCTGTGTTGGAAGATTGTCTAGCATTCAAGGGATTAACCCTTTAAAGACCAGATGGTATGTGCAATGCACTGCTAAGAAATGCACTGCTGGCTCCTAAAGGACCCATTTAAATAAATGAGAATGAAAGGGCTTTTCTCTTTTGCTTTCTCCCTACTGCACTTAAAGGGATAGTAACACTTCGTTTTAACTTTATTTTATTTTGTAGGCATTAAAAAAACATGAAGAATGATATAAGTCTTATCTCTCAAACCTTTATGGTTTAAGAGATATTCACAAACAAAGTATCCCCCCCCTGTTCATCCAGTTCAGAAGGGAGATGCCCAGGTAGACTGCAGATAGGGACAATCTTCAATTAAGATAATGGAAAAAGCTGAAAAACTTGTCAAGGGGGGAAGGGCTTTCATTGTTTTCATACAAAGAAAATTGTCCCCTTCTGTTATCTGTACTGTCATACAACCAGACTCACATCTGAGAAGAGATGGCTTACACTAGGTAAAAGGGGCGGGGAGGGGAACTTTGCTTGTGAATATCTCATAAACCACAAACAATGAAAGCCCTTCCCCCCTTGACAAGTTTTTCAGCTTTTTCCATTATCTTAATTGAAGATTGTCCCTATCTGCAGTCTACCTGGGCATCTCCCTTCTGAACTGGTTGAACAGGGGGGGGATACTTTGTTTGTGAATATCTCTTAAACCATAAAGGTTTCAGAGATAAGACTTATATCATTCTTCATGTTTTTTTAATGCCTACAAAATAAAATAAAGTTAAAATGAAGTATTACTATCCCTTTAACTCCCTCGTAATGCTTTGCTCCCCCCTCTAGTCCTCGAGTTAATTTCTTGAATAATGATCAACAAAGTATAAAACTTACCTCTACAATTAAAACATGTAATGTTTCTAAAATATACTTTTTAACCTATTAGATCATAGAGATGATTCCAGCACATGGAGAAGGCATGTGTGGAGACCTCAACAGCATCCCAAGGGTTAAGAAGACTTATCTATTTAAATTTAAAGGAGCAGTAAACTTTTTTTATGAAAACACATATTTTACACAGCATTTCCTGCTGAATAAAACAAGGTCACTCCCATCGCTGTCAGATGTTTTATTCAAAACTAGTTGAACAGCCTGTTACATGGGCCACAGTGCCACTGCCACCCGGTCGCGGGGCAGTCACGCGCAGTAGAGACTGCCCGCGCCGCGGCTGATACAGAGCTGGACGCTCCTTCGGAGCGCCCAGCTCTGCATCAGCCGCGGTGCGGGCAGTCTCTACTGTGCATGACTGCAGCATGCGCAGCAGTGTCTGCTGCGCATCTCGTGGAGTTACACACAATTTAGCAAATTATTATATAGGATTTATAGCAGTTTAAATAATCAGGAAGTGAATTTACTGTGTTTACTTCTTGGTAGTTCTGACAGGAAGTGACAGGCAGTTTCTATCACATTCTTTGGAGAACTGGATGTCTCTGACTTTTCCAACTTTTCTCTCCATTAGAATTTAACAGGAAATCTAATTTGACCACTAGAAGGCACTGCTAATGTAAAAAAAAAACATGGGTTTAAACTGTAATAACTCTGGAAATATAAATATCTCGGCAGTGGGAGTACCCTTATTTTACTCAATAGGAAAATCCCTACAATATATATTTTTTCATAAAAAAAGTTTACTGCTCCTTTAAGTTCTACATCCTAAAAAGTCATTTCTTATTGGCTTATGTACAACTGATTCTCTTGTCCTTACCATTACCGTTTGGTGTACAAAACGCTGTGTTTGTTTCTGCTCACAATAACTCCAATTCAACTTCCTTTATACAGCACTTTCTTTCCACTGAGACTCAAAACATGTAAAGGGGCAGTAAAGGAGCAGGGAAATGAGCTTTATAATTACAGGAACATACCTGACAGATATGAGAAGCGAGATCGACCTTAAAAGTCTTCATTTGGTTTGCAGGGCTGGGTGATATCAGTGTTTCATCTGGAGTCTCTCAGAGGTTTCTGTCTTCTCCATTGAATACCATTGTTTGTGAATTTGATGAAACAGTAATTCAGTGGATAGGGTACTGATGTTGTTTCCTTTCCCAGAAACATCTAGTGAAGCTCTAACATCACCCAACCCTACAGATAATGGAGACCTACAGGGAGAGCTTTAAGCTATGGAAACCTGATTCCCTTAGCTGTCAGGTACATTCCAACAATTATAAAGGCCATTTCCCTGCATATAACAATGACTCAAAAACAGGGCTAAGTATGGTAATATTGCGTCGTATCTGGGTCTAAGGCCCATCTTCAATATGCACTAACATGTCGTCAACATCACATCCAGTTTAGTCTGCCATCAATCTGTCCTTATAACCATGAATCCACCATTCCTTTTAAAGGTTTACGATTTTGCACTTATAAAATTGAAAGTGGCTCATTTCCAGTGGCGTAACAATAGGGGTCGCACCTGCGACTGGGCCCGTCACTCTCATGGGCCCGGCCGCCCCCTGCGACCCCCTCGCGACCCGCCCGCAGCACAGCTGATGTCCCAGCGGCCAGCGCTCGAGTAATGCAGAGCGATGGGAGATGACATAATCTCCCAGCGCTCTGATTTACTAAGGACCGCGCGGGAGCTTGTGTACCAACCAGTTAGAGGTTTGTTCCTCATTCGGCATGTCACACACACCGCTAGACCACCAGGAGGTAGGAGGACGGGGGTCAGTAGGGGCAATGTGGCGATGGGGGCATTGTGGAGATTGTGGGGAAATGTGGAGAATGAGGGGCATTGTGGAGATTGGGGGGAAATGTGGAGAATGAGGGGCATTGTGATGGGGGCATTGTGGAGATTGGGGGAAAATGTGGAGAATGAGGGGAATTGTGATGGAGGCATTGTGGAGATTGGGGGGAAATGTGGAGAATGAGGGGAATTGTGATGGAGGCATTGTGGAGATTGGGGGGAAATGTGGAGAATGAGGGGCATTGTGGAGATTGGGGGGAAATGTGGAGAATGAGGGGAATTGTGATGGAGGCATTGTGGAGATTGGGGGGAAATGTGGAGAATGAGGGGAATTGTGATGGAGGCATTGTGGAGATTGGGGGGAAATGTGGAGAATGAGGGGCATTGTGGAGATTGGGGGGAAATGTGGAGAATGAGGGGAATTGTGATGGAGGCATTGTGGAGATTGGGGGGAAATGTGGAGAATGAGGGGCAATGTGATGGGGGCATTGTTGATGGGGCAATGTGGAGGTGGCCAATGTGGTTTAGGGGGGCCAATGTGGTCGGAGGGGGGCCAATGTAGTCAGAGGGGGGCCCGTGGCAATTCTTGCACCAGGGCCCCGTGGCTTCTAGTTACGCCTCTGCTCATTTCCATATGGAAATGCAGGTTAATGAGCTACTGTCATGTGGGTGTGTTTATATGTAGCCACCAAATGCTCTAAGCCCTGATAGCTGACTCTGCTGTTAGAGTTCACAGTCACTATAGCTTCCTATCCAGTAACAGAGCTCATAGTATCAGAAGCATGTAGGTTTGTTGTACTGCTGCCCATGTGTAAGGCATTCCCTCCCTTACACATCTACAGCAGTACAACCCTGAGGTCTAAGTACATTCTATCTGCTCCCCCACTTACCCAGAAGATGAGAAAGAGGGGGGGGGGGATGTGGTGAAACTACATAAATAAATGGTGGAAAGCTGCTGCAGGAGGGAAGAGGATGTGAATACTGGGATTCTGTGATATATAGGAACTGTATTGCAAAGGAAAGATCTCAGTATAGTGATGTTTGTCTGAGTAGTGGGAGATCACTCTTTTCCAAACCTTGCAGCATTGCAGCGATGTTCAATACACATCCCTATGGCACTCAAAGGGTTTTGGGAATTATGCTGTTTGTGGTGCTAAAGTCAAAGTGGATCTTCTTTGCTTCCCCACCCCCCGGGTTAGTGGAGGAGCAGAGACTTCAGGGTTGTTGAACTGCTGGTGCAGTGTAAGGGTGGGCATCGCTTCTACATCCCCTGCATACTTAAAGCAGACCTCCACTAAAGTCGCCCTGCAATACTTAGGCAGGTAGCGACTAGCTTACTAATCATTATTTTACCTCTCAAAAGTGCCCACAAATAAAGTTATCCTTAAGCTTCCGAGACTGGAAGCCAGGCATCATCGCGGACATATTGAATTTGCGCCTCCGCTGTCAGTCCTCTTCACCCTTCACAGGCATTGCACTGGCCCGGACGGCTCCGGAAGAGACTGATGGCGCAGGCGCACAGGCTGCAGTAACCTGGTCATCAGTCTCAAAACCTTAAGGATAACTTTATTTGTGGGCACTTTTGAGAGGTAAAATAATGATTAGTAAGCTAGTCGTCACCTGCCTAAGTATTTCAGGGTGACTTTAGTGGAGGTGGTAGTTCCGCTTTAATATTTAGAGTATATGGCAATGTGTGTCTCTATCGCCAACGCAATGTGCATGCCACACGTTGACAGATACATATCTCCACCATGGAGTGTGTGGCAGAATGATATTCCTTAGTCAGAGCCACCTGCCTAGAGGCAGGAGACTGTCATTTAAAATATTTCTAGAGATAAGAAATATCATCTTTTGCTGAGAAAAGAACTCCTCCGAGTAGAAGCTACATGGTTAATGGCTCAGACATCAAAATACATTAAGTGAATTTTTGCTGCATGTAAAAGAATGTATCACAGTAATCCAGGTTAGAAGACATAAAGAAAGAAATTGTGGTGAGGAGATCTTCAGCTGTTTCTGTTCTAGCAATACTTCTCAGATGAACACATGAGGTTTGATCACAGATGATACCGGAAGTTGGAGATAATGCCAAGCAGAACACTAAAATGTTGTACAAGGTCAGGGTTTATAAGCCCAAAGTACAAAGTGGTATTTTCATGAGATGGCATTCTCCAAACAAACAGCTTGGATTTATTTGGATTAAACTTCAGCCAGTAGGCATTGATCTACTCTAAGACATTAGCAAGAAGTCCACTGAGGAATGATACAGGTTTTTTTAGCATCCATTTTAAATGAAAGCAAAATATGTATGTCATGGTCTCCTTCATAACTTTGTTCATATTATCATCCAGTGGTAACATTTATTTCAAAACATCACGGGGGGGAAAGAAAGAGCCGTATTACACTGCACCAGACTGAAAGGCTTTAAGCCACCACATCTATGTAAATTCTTATAGGAGTCTATTGTCCACTAAATTAAATGCTGCAAAAAGATTGAGAACAGTTAAGATTGAGCTATTACCCCGTCTCTTCCCTTCAGACAATCTTTCAGTACATGAAACAGAGCTGCAACAGCACAACTGATGCCTCCTGAATTCTGAATGGAAGGGATCATAAATGTATTTGCTTGACGAATGTGCTTCCTGTTAGGTTGGTGGCAATGACTTTCTCTATGACCTGTCCTAGAGAAGGAAGGATTGAGAGAGGCCTATAGTTAGCCAAGCAGCCTGAGGCCAAACTTGCTTTCTTAAACAAAGTCAGAGGCACAATTTCCCTAGTGGTACTGGAAATCAACACTTCCTACAAAATACAGGCAGCTATTTTGGTAACTATTGGGAAGCCAGGATGCAGATTAAACTCAATGTAACATAACAGATGTGCATCTCACATATCACCTTCCAAGTCTACATGGCTAAAGTTTATCCAAGAAGACAGCAAAAGACTGTTCATGATTCAGGGTCCCTGAAGGTTATCTGAAGATACTACTGGAATTCCAAAACAAATGGAGAATGCTTAAAGGGACACTATCACCTAAAAGGAAGTTTGTTGATTTTGAAATCACCTATACATTGTCTTCACCATGTTTTATTTACAAAACTATTTTTTTTAGCTATATAGATCATGCTCATTAACACTTTGAGTGCCAGCAAGATATCCAACACATAGGGGGTTATGCACTACGGAGTGATAAAGAGGTAATAAAGTGGAGACTATGTCTCCAGCGATACCACTTCTCCAGTTTCTATGTTATTTTATACAGCCTATGTACGAAGATCTACAGAGTGGGAGAAAACTTAGTGCACTGTCTCCAAAGAATAACATAGGAACTGGAGACGTATAACCCCCCATTATGTTGGTCTACATTACCTCCTCCACTGTCTGACACTAAACCCTTTCAAAGTCAGTGAGCAAGGTAAGGTAAAGCGGAACTACCACCCCTTGTTATAGAGAACTGAATACTGCTCCCGGATGGGCAGCCAGGAAACAGCGCAGACATCTTTCCATAGTGACGCTTGCGCTGTCAGTTCCTTTTGGTACCGAACGGCTCCTAGCAACACCTCTTACAGCAGGCTGGGACTGACAGCACAGGTGCACAGACGTCACTATGGAAAGATGTCTGCTCTGTTTCCTGGTAGTCTGTCCAGGAGCAGTATAGAATTCTCAATAACGTGGTAATTATTCTGGCGACTAGCACTACTGAGCAGCTAGTCCCCAGATGGGTAATTATTTGGGGCAAAGTTTACAAGGGGTGGTAGTTCCGCTGTAATGCAGGTCCAAGACAGGAAGTGCCTACACAGTATGCTTTATTTGACATAATATATAAATCTGGACCCCAAAAGGCTACTGCAACAATATGCTACTATCACGCTACAGTGAGACTGATGTACTAAGAAAGGTAGTGCAGTTGTGGACCAAACCAACTGCACCACAGGAGACAAATATTCCCCAAATTCATATTGACTTAAATATGGTTTTTAAACCCTTTGAATGCAATGGAGATCATGCTGGCATTCAGACGGTTAAAAAGAACTATTTAAATTAGTGCAAGTTTTAACCCTTTGTGCACACAACACTTGCATACCCCTCTGGCACTCAGACAGTTAAACTGGTCTTCTGTGGTGCAACTGGTATGTACAAGAATTGGTCTAGTCCTTCCTAGCACATCACTTTTGGTGACGGATAATGGTTGTGTATGAAACTTAGCAATGGTATCTATCTTGTTACAGTGATGAATTAGAAAACAGGAATGCATGCAGGTGGCTGTTAACCCTGTAAAGTCCAGACTGGAAATGAGGCCCTGTAACAGCAGATTCCTTAATGGACAACACCTGGCTCTCTACATAGGGGATGTCTTGTTTGAGCAGGATGTGCAAGAGAAGGGAACAGAATGGTGATGTGACCACACAACTTGGTCTATTGTTAGTAAGGTCTTCTAGCAAAGTTCAGAAAACAAGATGAAGTATATGACTGGATAGCATGTGTGTAGCACAGGGGACTCATTCGTTTTCATTTATTTATTGAGTCAACATATTCTGCAGCTCACTTTCTGAAAACTGGTGACACATAACACATTAATAATAATAAAGATACATGTACTTATTATACCTGGGAGCATAAAAGTACCAATACTGATATAAAAAGATATGAGTTCTGTGTTATTAAAACTGCACTAACATGGCTACTACAAATTAATTCTATGTTGACGTGGAATTGACAGTTTGTAACAAATAGGTGAAAAGGGGCTTTCATAATCACCTAAATTTATTTTCGCCATTTGTTATTTAAAACAACTGTTTGAGATATTAGCGTTATTTGCCAGTTAACCCTTCGAGTGCTAGAAGGGTGCACAATGCATTGCTTTGCACTCAAAAAGTTAATGTACATTAGACAGTAATGACTGGCATATCAGCCAGATACATCATCCCACACTGCTCTCCTTCCCACCTGCAAGGCAAGTATTAATGTACCTGTATTAACTCACAGACATGCAAATCCTGTACAGACAGATGCTCCTAATGTGGTGACAATGTGGACAAAGGACAGTTCCACTTTAATCAAATGCTGTTTAGATTTACCCCTTCCTGATCATTAGGCTTTATAAAAAAAAAAAAAAAAAAAAAAAAAAATTAGCCTCCTTTCTTGTGCCTTATTGCAAAAGTTCATCTATATATATATATACACACACACACAACCCAATTTGTTTAAGGCGGAACTTTCACTCGCTATAAAGTCACCCTGCAATAATTAAGCAGGTAGAGACTAGCTGTATAATATATATGTTACCTCTGAAATGTAGCTGATTATAAAGAAATCCTTTATTGTAGGAGACTGGAAGCCAGGCATTAGTGCAGACATCTTGTCTGTGCATCTGTACTGCCAGTCCCGGTCTACACTGAGAAGCATTGCTGTATGCCACATGGTAACCGGAAGGGACTCCCGGCGCAGACGCACAGACTGCACTAACCTGTCCATCAGTCTCCTACAGTTAAGGATTTCTTTATAATGGGCTACATTTCAGAGGTAACATATCTATTATAAAGCTAGCCGCTACCTGTTTAATTATTGCGGGGCGACTTTATAGCGGGTGAAATTTCCACTTTAAAGGGACTCAGAGCTCCATCTGAAGTGACATAGCTCCCAATATAGTAAACCGCAGTCTCATGGAAGTGAAAAGAGCTGACCAATCAGATCCTTTAACTTTTCTTTACACTGTACCGAATTGCAGATGTGACTATTGACAGCGTGCTCAGTTGGACACAAACGAGGAGTGACAGTACTGTCAGCCCATGACCAGGAGACAGACAGCTTGAGTGCCATGGCAGTGAAGGGAGTCGATTCAATAGGCTCCCCTAACTTTCAAATACAGGTATTGTTCCACCTTTTGTTTGACTATATGGTACGTAGGGGGTAGATGTATAAAAAGCCTTTATAGTGTACTAGTGTACAAGCCCGTGTGCACGGGACATGGAGCAGTGAGGTAACGGCAGTATGCAGAGCAGGACCGGCCTCTTAACCCTTTGAGTGCTAGAGGGGTAACATTACCCGGATATGCTCTGCATACTGCCGTTACCTCACTGCTCCACGCGATTTTGCAGCCTCACCCACTCAATGCAATCATGCGCAGTAGAGACTGACCGAAACCATTCGGCGCTAGAGAAGCCAACCACGCAGACACCTCTCGATCTATCAAGCGGTTTAAGACACATTTAACCCTTTGAATGCCAGAGGGCAATACAATGCATTGCTTTGCAATCCGCTGCGTTCCCCTCTGGCACTCAAAGGGTTAAAGGGATAGTGAGCAACAGCTTTAAGACACAACTGAGGAAGAGATGCAAAGCCAGTGGTTCACTGGCTTTGTATCTCTTCCTGAGTTGTATCTTAAAGCTGTTGCTCAGCATACACATACTCTAAGGAATCCATGTATAAAGTGGAATCTGAGGCAAAAAAGTGATTATGGATTGACTGGTGTGTCAAATTTTTGTTTAACATTGTATCTACCACCCACCAAATTCAGGTGGAAGGGGTTTTCATTCACCTTTTTCCCCACCATAACCTTTTCAGTTTGTATCCCTTTAAAGAATCAGTAAAGTTTTTAGGGTTTTTTTTTTATTATTATTATGAAAACATATTGTAGGTCTTTTCCTGTTTGGGTTGCTTTATTCAAAGGTCACGAGAGTTCAAACTGACGAGCTGTTTAACCCCTTAACGACCAGCGGTCACGGGGTGAGTGGTCCTTTAAGGACCAGATAGAGAATTTCGGCGTGCCGCCCCACGTGACTGATCACGTGGGGCGGCACGCCGAACTAAGGGACTGAAAGAGATCGCTCCGGTCTTGGAGCGATCAAATTCAGTCCCCGCTATTACGTGACGTACCAGGACCGTCACTGGTCCTTAAGTGCCGGACCAGCTTGACGGTCTGGGTACGTCACCGGACTTTAAGGGGTTAATGTCACATTCTATAGAGAATGCAGCCTGTTGCTCAATTCTACCATAGAATGCAGTATAATAACTGTCAGGACACCAAGTGAACTGTAGGTTAACTATCTTGACACCAGGTGGCACCATTAATCTAAACACAACCCCACCAGTTTAACCTGCAATACCTTTGGAACAAAGCATTCGCCTGAAATTTAAGTATCCTGGTTTTACTCAGCAGGAAATGCCCTACACGATGGGCTGTATGTATGAAAGAAATGAGTGGGTATTCTGGGATAAACCATTTGCAGTATAGGGAAGAAGTTAAAATTCCAACTGAGTTGAATGATAACTTAACCCTTTGAGTGCCAGAGGGGTACGCAATGTATGTGCTTTGCAATGCATTGCCTACCCCTCCAGCACTCAAAGTGTTAAACCTCCTTGAATGTTAGAAATGTCTCCAATGTAGTGCTTTGTGATGAACTGGAGAAATCTTTAGCATCCAAGGGTTTAAAATCCCCATTTAAGTCAATGGGGGTGTTTGGATATTTTATTTTTCTGCTATGGTGCAATTGGTCTGCCCCAGAATTTCACCACTTTTCTTTTGAATGTATGGTACTTTCCTGTAATCTGGAGCAACAGGTTCTGAGAGGAATTAGTTTTGAAAATCGATGACAGGAAACAACAGATTCTGACAGGAATTAGTTTTGAAAATCGATGACAGGAAACAACAGATTCTGACAGGAAATAGTTCTGAAAATCGATGACAGGAAATAACAAATTCTGACAGGAAATAACAACAACAGGAATTTGTTTTGAAAATTGTTCCGGATAACAGGAAAGTACCGAATATACTGTGCAATATGTTTTTTATAATAAAGGTTTACTACTACTACTTTAACCCTTTGAGTGCCAGAGGGGGTACGCAACGCATTGCTTCATGACCAGAGGGATAAGCAAAGCAATGAGGGGTAACGCATTTTTAATCCCTCTGGTTCACAAGAATTAATTAGTTTAATGGACAGTTGAAGGTTTTGTTGGTCACCTATTGCTTCTCAATAATTTCATCACCCCTCTGGTCCTCAAGAGGTTAAATTAATGGACACATTGGAGTTTTGTTTTCACCCTATATGGTGCAGCTGCCTTGTCTAGGAATGAGTTAACATAACGGTAATAGAACAGGTACATTTCAAGTTTCAGTCGCACAGCCATGGCAATAATTCACACACTGCACCCAAGGCAATCACACATTTTGTACCAACAATGTGCCAGCACAAAAAATGTTATTGTTCAGATGCTCATCCCCGCCCCCTCATACCCGCTGGTCCCACAGTTTCCCTGCAGAGTAAGGACGAGCGACAGGATGGACTCAGTTAGTGGCAAGTCTCACGTTGCTATGTCTGGAATTCTGTTCCTCAGATCCTGTTGCCTCCGACTTCTTTGGACTCCAATTTAGCAGCAGGGACCTTCTCATTTTGTGTTTAATGGTCAGAGAGGGATTTGCACAAGTATAAAGGTGCAGTCCACATTTTTTTTTTGTTGCTTCAGCCTTTGAACAAACCTTTTTTATGTTAGGAGTAGCATATAACTTTTTTTTATTCTGGTTTCAAGCTGGAATACTTGTGTATTTCTCTATCATTTAGCAGGTTATAATTGTTTCCATATTGTGCAGTTAGATAGTATCATGTTTGCATATTTTTCACCCATTAAATGCCAGAGGGGTATGCACTACATAGCATTAAAATAAATATCAGGCAAATAATAGATTTCTATAACATTTTGGCCTAGATTACATTGAAGGGACTTTTCCAGAAAGCAAAAGATGAGTTAATGTGGAGCATACCAACTTTACCACCGGTGAGAAATAAAAATGTACTAAATTGATTTCACTGATTTAGGGTTTAACCCACTAAATGCGAAAGCATTCTCTCTCTAGCAGAGCTGTAATATTTTGATAGTGGAAAACTTTATCCAGCTTTTGGGAGCTAACAAATTAACATTTACCTGTTATACCAGTGGCGGCCTACACAAGATGCTCCGGCTGCTGTCAGTTACGACTCCCATTATTCGGCTGGCATGGAATGGTGGAAGATGTTGTCTGGCAGCAGCTGGAGGGCCTCACATTGCCCAACCATGCCTTATATGGATTTCTTACAAATGGTATATTTTTTCTTATATACATTTTAGCACCACATTTGTACTGTTAGTTTTAGCATTTACAGAGATAATTTTTTTTTTTTTTTTTTAATAGTGCAATTTTTGTTAAGCAATGCGTTGCGTACCCCTCTGGCACTCAAAGGGTTAAAGATGATGGTAGGAATATATGCAGTTGATTAGCATTAGACTTAAAGATGTAGGGGAGCATCAGCATCCCAGTTCCCTGGATTAATACTGTAGGGCTGAAGATCGTGTGTCCAAATGATGTGTTTCATGTCATATGGTGGGTGAGGCCTAATCAGTTGGGAGTGAGGGGGCTTAATCAGGTTGGAGTGGATAGGTGATTGAAAGTTGAAATAGGTGGGCTGAGCAAAAGGGACAGTAGGTGGGGCTATAGCTGAACACACCAAGTCAGAGAATCAGCCTCCGTCACTGGAAACCGGAGTACTGGGACATATCCAGGGATTTCCCAGGTGTGGAAAATAAGTCTAAGGCTTAGATCACACCGGAGATTGGGTTGATGTCCTAAAATTGCATGTGAGAATGCATATAAATATGCAGTTTGCATGCAATTATCATGCGTTTCACAGTGAATCTCATAAATCTCTACTTTCTCATCCATAATACTTCACATCCTTGCGCGATCAATTCCCAGACACTGTAATCATGATAATACAAGATATTTGGTGAGTTACCACTGAAATCGATACAAATCACATGATGTAATGTTAAAGGGATGGTAATATTTCATTTTAATAGCAGCTCATATCGTTCAATACAGTGAATAGTACTGCTGCCTGATGCGCTTTTTCTTCAAAACGGTATAGTTACGATGTAATTATATGCGGAAGCTGATCGCTCACACCCCTTTTGCCAACGTCAGCATTTCAGTCTGAGATCCAACGGTGGATCACAACAAGGGACAATCTTCAGTTAGTATTAGGAAAAACCTGCCCTCCTTTGACAAGTAAGGCAGGCTTTCCTTATACTGACTGAGGGAAGATTGTCCCTCATTATGATCTGTCTGATCAAGTGACCGGACTTCTGAACTAAGGGTCGGTAAACGGGGAGTTAAACCTGAGTGCCAGGGATGTCTGCAATGCATTGAAAAGCAACTCAATGGATATCTCTCTAGAATCAAAGACATTAATGATCTGCTTCATTTATTCCCTCAGTTTGGCGCAACTACCTTTCTCTGACACTGCAATAAAAACTACAGATATGTATTTATAAAATAACCCTGTAATTACCACAGGGATGTGCAAAGCATGACCCTTAAAGGGATAGTAATACTTAAAATGTAAAAAAAAATATGTTGTAGGGTTTACCCCCTGAGTAAAACAAGAGTACTCCCACTGCTGAAAGGTGTTTAATTCAAAAGTTATTAATTTTCAAAGCTGAATTTTTAGGTGCAATATCACAGTGGCCTGAAATTGTACAGTGGCGCTGTTGCTATACGATCCTATGGACAGCTCTGGTTCCGGGACCATAAATCTCCATAGGATGGTGTAGCAACAGTGCCACTGTACAATTTCAGGCCACTGTGATATTGCACCTAAAAAATTCAACTTTGAAAATTAATAACTTTTTAATAAAACACCTCTCAGCAGTGGGAATACTCTTGTTTTACTCAGGGGGATAAACCCTACAACGTATTTTTTTTTACATTTTAAGTATTACTATCCCTTTAAAGGGTTAATCTACATAGAAATCTGCCTACATGGGCAAAGCTTGAGTGTTGGAGACTGATCAGGTTTTTTTTTATCATGTCTTTGTTGCTAACTGGCTGGCGACCACAAATCCCTGAGAATCCCCATCCATTCTCCATCTACAAGGGCCCTGGGAGAAATATGAGCTGATGTGTTAAAGATGTTCCTGTGTAACAGGAGGAGGTTTTTATGTGAAACAAGGGAGACACAAGGCAAGCAAGATCTGTTACACTGACAGCCGATCAAATTACATTGCCTACATAATCAATTCTGTTTATGTAACACAGCCAGTCTGTTTAGCAGTCGTGAGTGATGCAGCTTAGAAATGACAATAACATAATTAAATTTTTTACATTTATTTTGAGTGCTCTTTTTATATTTCGCAAATGGTCCAAGAAGGAACTGTTAACCCTTTGGATGTCTCCAACAATGAAATGGAGTCATTCTGGATCACCAACTGCACTACAGAGAAAAAAAAATCAAAATTCACTTTGAATTAAATAGGGCTTTAATGTTGGGGACCTCTCTGGCAATCAAGGGGTCAAATGCCCCATTTAAATTAACACAATGAATGAGTGAGGGGGGTCCAACTTACTGCAATGCATTGGACACCACCCTGGCACTCAAATGGTTAATGTTGTGTTTTGTTTTTGTTTGTTTTTTTTATTAAATTTAGCCCTTATAGTGAAGTTGGTTTTCCCCAGAATTACTTCAGCACTAAATGGGTTCAAATCTCTTTAGTACAGTTGGTTTTAGTCACTCCCTACAGTGCAGCTAGTCTGACTGAGAATCACTTCAGTGTTAAGGGTGTTACAGTCCCCAGTGGGACTGCTGCTCTGGCCCAGAAAGAGTCCTCTTTTTTCTTGGTGAATATAGACTACTGTGGATGAAGCAGGAACGTTTGGTCATGTTGTGTTAACCTTTTGTGTGCCAGAGGGGTACGCAATGCATTGCTCTGCAATGCGTTGCATACCCCCTCTGGCACTCAAAGATTAGCTCTTTGCAATTTATTTTTGGGGAAATGTAGTAATTTGTTTTATTTTAAAGACCAGCTATATAACCCATTATGTGTTGCCCTCAACTCTGTACGCAAAGATCTGAAGGAGAAGTAACTCCTCATCCTCCTAATATTAGCCCCCCATCATTTACCTTCGCTGAAAACCCTAATGGAAACTATTAACTTTGTTCCTCTGCCTTTGTCCAAGAAGGAACATCTTCATTCAGTCCTGGATGTCAAGTCAGTGGAGGGAGACATTGCTAAAAGGACCACAGGACACAATCTCAGCTCACTGCAAATGGGAATCTTAACCCTTTAAGGACTAGAATGGTGTGCAAAACATTGATTTACAATGTTTTACATGCCCATAAGCTGTTTAAGAAGGCTCATGCACTGTGACTGCTCCAGTGCAATAAAACTGCCTGCAACTGTAATGTCCGCCTCCATGGGAATGACATGCAGATCTGATTGATGATGTAATCTCTTAAACAAATTTACAAGGGCAAAATTCACTGAGTCCATGATGATTTTCTGTCCATAATAAGGTAAGTGTGGGATTATAATTAGGGGGTATTACTTCTCCTTAAAAATAGTTGTTTTTTTTTGTTTGGTTTTTTTTTTTTAAAGTTCCAGGAAACAGAAACAAATAATTAAAGGGATAGTAACACTTAAAATGTAAAATATATATATATATATATGTTGTAGGGTTTATCCCCCTGAGTAAAACAAGCGTACTCCCACTGCTGAAAGGTGTTTCATTCAAAAGTTATTACTTTTCAAAGTTGATTTTTTTAGGTGCAGTATCACAATGGCCTGACATTGTACAGTGGTGCTGTTGCTACACCATCCTATGGAGATTTATGGTCCCGGGACCAGAGCTGTCCATAGGATCATGTAGCAACAGCACCACTGTACAATTTCAGGCCACTGTGATATTGCACCTAAAAAAATCAGCTTTGAAAATTAATAACTTTTGAATGAAACACCTTTCAGCAGTGGGAGTACTCTTGTTTTACTCAGGGGGATAAACCCTACAACATATGTTTTTTACATTTTAAGTATTACTATCCCTTTAATACATTCTAGTTGTAATTATTGTCACTTTAAGAAGCCTGTACTTTTACAAGACTTACTGTAGTTGAAATGCTGTGCGTAGCACTAAGTAAATGGTTAGTGTTGGATATGCACCTATTACAAGCCCAATAACCCTTTGAGTGCCAAAAAGGTGGGCATTGCATTGCTTTACTGGCACTCAAACAGGACTGGATTTCCCAGTAGACAGTGTACGCAGCTGCCTAGAGCTCCACATTTTGAGGGGAGGTGTCTCAGCTGTCCAGGCCACACCCACATTCTAAATTGTGAGTGTGACTAGAGCAATCTTAAGGTCCCTGCACAGGCTGCTACTTAACCCCTTGGTTTCTAGAGAGATCACCAAAGCGTTGAGGAGCAATGCATTGGAGATCTCTCCAGCAACCATGGGGTTAAAGCTTTTTTCTTCTTGCTTGTTATAGGCCAATGGTATGTTCTGTGCCGGGAAACAGTTTATGGGATTGGGGGTGGGATCATGGGTGGAGCTAAGGGAGCCTAGGGAAGCCTGGTATGTAAATCCGCCCTTACACTCAAAGGATTAAATCAACTGGAATTGTGAGGGATTGTTATTTGATCCTTATGGTGCAGCCGGTTTTCCCCAGTGCATGTGGTGCATGTCAAAAATGTTTTCCCACTATGCCTGTTCAAGGCAGCATCGGAGTATTAAGGCAAACCCCTCTGGTTCTGAAAGGGTTAAGGAATTACTACCACAAAACAGGATAATGCAGGGATTAACCAATACCCATCAGTAAAGAGTTAACCAAGGATGATTATCTGTTTTAGGTGCTCTAATACTTTCTTTTGCCTCCAAGTGAGCATACAGTGACCTCTGACCCCATGTAAATCAGAGTTCGCTGGGTTAATGAGCCGTATCGACCCCCAGAAGCCCACAAACAGCTCCCCCCCCTTTCTGCTGCTGCATAAGGTCTCCAGATGTAACAGACAGCTCAGGCTTATGACATGCAGCCCTATGAAATATGGGGATTCTAGCATCACCTGGATGCTTTTCAGTATTAACACCTTCACTGTAATATTGATCTGATGATCCACCATAAACAGTAAAGTACAAGGGTGCATGCTTGTCATAGTGAATAAAACAAATACATTAAGGACAACTCTCCCCTGCTATTATCAAATTATATAAATCTCTCTCTCTACTATATATAATCTTTCCAAACAACAGGCTTCATTAGTCTTGAGTAGCTAAAAATGAACATTGGTTTTTCAGATTGTAAATTAAAGTGGTACTTTCACTCAGACGTACCTGGGAACTTTTCCATATAGACTCCCCAGAGAGGGGAGTCCTATGCTGCCGCTGGGGAGGATAAATGACACAATGCATGTCAAAAGGGGGCGGGCCTTAATAATGAGTAGGGGGCGGTGCTTGAAAATATAAAAATCTTGGAGGAATAGGCTGGGTGAAGGAGGTTAACCCCTTAAGGACCATTGCCGTGCCAGGACCGTCACGGCGGTCCGGCACTTAAGGACCAATGACGGTCCTGGCACCACATGGAGTTCAGGGCTCTCTGCGCAGCTGCACGCCACTCAGGAAGCCCTGAACCAGAAGAGATAATAAAAAAAATGCCCCGTGGTCCGCAAGTGCCAGCTGCACGGGATCGCGCTGGTCCTTAAGGGGTTAAGACTGTGGGGAGTGGGAGGAAACAATGGGAAGGAGGAGAAGTTGGCAGACTTTTAGTAAAAACTCCCCACAGCCAGAGAATCAGCCATTGCCCCAGAGAACCAGTAATTAACAGCTAAATCCGGAGTCTCCGGGGCAAAACCAGATAGTTCCCAGCTATACCCCCATATCATTATGCACATAGCGATACACTTATCAATACTAGTATTATCCTGAATAAGTCCAGAGTTACTGAGAAATCCAACTTGTTCTGAGAAGCACAGGCAGGCATCTTGCTGTAGCGCCATCTGTACGCCTGCACCATCAGTCCCTTCCTGTACCTTAAGGTACAATGCAACTCCCCCCTCACCAATCCTGGAGGAGAACAGGACGTACAGCACAGAAGCACAGATGTCTCTTCGGTAAGATGTCAGTGCTGATGCCTGCCTGTGTGTCTCAGAACAAGTTGGATTTCTCAATAACGCCGGACTTACTCAAATTAATACTAGTATTGATAAGTGTATCGCTATCAGCATAATGATTTGGAGGGCACTTTAATTTAAGTGGGCTGGGCTGGAACCCAGGTAATATATCCAGAAACACAGTGAGGCTGATGAACCATGAAAAAGTGGTAGTATTTTGGCTCAAAACAACTGCCCTTCAGCAAACAAACAGAAATTCTATGTAACCCTTTGAGTGTCAGAGGGGTACGCGACACAATGCTATGTACCCCTCTGGCAGTAAAAAGGGTTTATTCAAATGGGGGTTTTATATGACGACCAACAAAACGCCACAATAAAAATGTCACCTGCTTGAAAAGGGCTACATCAGAATGGGCGACATTCTGATGGCGCAGACTTAAGTGTCAAGTAGCCTCCAGCTGTGGATCATACTTCCATATCCATTTTTCTATGTGGGGAAGAAAGGACGACATTCTTATGTCACCCTTTTCAAGCAAGAGACATTATTAATGCTGTGGATACTGGTTTTAACCACTATAATGCTAGCGAGGTCTCCAATGCATTGCAAAGCAATGAGATGGAAACCTCTCTAGTATTCAAGGGGTTAAGAACTCAATTTAAATCAATACATTTTGGGAACATTTTATTTGCTCCCTGTGATGCAGCTGATTTGCCCTTAAATTGCACAACTATTTACTTTCATATGAGCCCCTATGAGTGTCTGGCTCTTTCTCTATATCTGTGTATTCTGGACAGCTAAGACACATACAATGAATAGGGTCAAAGGTCAGCTCGCAGGGCAGATATGGCCTGCGGACCTTAAACAAAAGCTAAGATTAAAAAAACAAGCACCTCCCAACATTTAATGTGTGAGTATATGTGTCCTCCTAGTAGTTGCACTACAATTCCCCTCATTTTTGGACAATGATTCCGGAATTAACCCTTTGAGTGCCAGAGGGGTACACAACACATTGCAAAGCAATGCGTTGCGTACCCCACTGGCACTCAAAGGGTTATACAGAGAGAGAGAGAGAGAGAGAGAATATGGAAAATTAAAGTTTTATTTATTACATTTTGTATTAATTATGTGCTTCTGAGGAAATGGCCAGGTAGCAAAAAAAACATGCACATTATTCATATGCTTTGCATTTTAGACTTGTTTTCTATGTGATTATTAAATTAATTTTAGTATCTTGGACCCATTCTTTATTATAGAGATCCTACTCATTTGGAAGAAATACCCAAGTGTGGAAGCCCAGAGCAGGGAGGGCAGGTGTGGCTTCTCCACCTGTGTTCACTTGTAACTAACAGAGGTTCCCAGGGATTACAATATACGTATGTGTGGATATTGCACATTGCTCACCTTTATACAGATCATAGCTGGGAACTCTCCGGATTTGCCCCGGAGACTCCGTTTTTTGCTGCTTAATTACTGGGTCTGTGGGGCAGAGTCTGATTCTCCGGATGTGGGGAGTTTCTAATGAAACTCTGCCCACTTCTGCTCCTTCCCAATCTGTTCCTCCCACTCCCCAGCCTCTTCTTCTCCTTCCCCAGCCTAGTCTTCATTTTATAAACTCTGCCCCCACTCACAATTAAGTCCCAACCCTTTTTTACATAAACCGCATCATTTTTCTCCTCCAGTGGCACCACAGGACTCCCCTTCTCCGGGGAGTCCACAACAAAAAGTTCCCAGGTATGATACAGATATTTATACTATGACTATCAGTCCCTGTATACGGAGCGATATACATAGAAATACTTCCATTTGCAGTATAAGTCTGGCATAAGTAAGAGAGGGAACGTTTTCAGCAGGCAGGCATGGCTGGGATGTTGCAGGAGGCGCTCTCTGCTCCTGCGAGGTCAGTCCCTTCCAGAACCTTAAGGTACAAGGCTTAAGGTCAGTCGTGAAGTTCAAGGGGACGCAGAGATACAGTCTCTGCAAGATGTCTGCGCTGTTCCCCACTGCTTCCTGCTGAAAACGTTCTCTCTCTTACTTATGCCGCACTTATTTTGCAAATGGCAAGTATTTTTATGTGTACCCTATTAAGGATTTGGGGCTAAGTAATAATGTTGATGAAAGTTCTGCTTTAAGTTTAAGTTTATGTACCAATTTATTTCAGCTGTACTGCACAGTTTATTTAAGCAAGAGATTGGTAGAGTCTTGCTTTTCCCACCGCTAACACAGTACCGCCTTTTAACCAGTTTATTTAAGAGATTAATTTGCATTTAAATAGGTTATGTATATTTCTCATGCCAGCAAACTTCAGGTGAGGATGGAGTGCCTAATCTTTGTTACCAAAGGGCTCCTGAAATTTGGCAGTGGTGTTGACACATTCAGAATGGACTGAAAAGGAATAGGTCTTTTCCTGAGTAAAACAAGGGTAGGTTATTTATTAAAAAAATATCATATTTCAAACTATCTTAACAAGGTGGAACTGTTACCACCACAATATATGCAGATATGTAGATGCCAGGATCAGTTGTGACTAACAGTGTATAAAATAGTTTGAGCTGGGATAACATTCAATAGAAGTATTTCCGGATATGGCAGTACCTCCATTTAAACACTCCTCCTATATTATTCCAAGAACTTCAAGAACTGGGTAAAACAGTTAAATTTCGACTGTGAATCATGTTCTGAAAGTGACACACACCTGTATTGCTCCTTATATTTTAGTGTTTTTATGGAGTAGAGTTTGAGTAATCACCTTTTAGCATTCAATGGATTAAGGCAGTTTTAGGTAATCTTCGGACCTCCGACTTTTGGAAACTCTACAGTACTATCATCCCCAACTATAGCACAGCTGGCCAGGCACGATGGATGTTGTAGTACCCAAAAGCTGGAGGTCCAAATCTTGATTATACACTTTCCAATAAAAAATGTAAAGGGCATAATTTTACTTAGAACATGGTGAGCCCATTGTTGAGGGTTGCATGTATGCAGTGTATTCTATGATTAAGTGATTTGCTTCACAAAACGCGTTAGGTGGGTCGTGGATTACGATTTCTAGCTGTCTCTATTTATTCCTCACCCTACCTGTGTTTTGCTTTTATGATTTATATTAACAAACTCTAGATTTATTTGAACTTCTAGATGGCTGTTGGATGTTTTGGTGGCTCCGTTGAGTACTCCGTTTCCGGTGTATTCCTGTATACAGATCTTGCGTACAATGATTGTATTTTTCACTGGAAAACAGACACACCTAGGAACTTTTAATGTTGGTCTCCACGAAAGGGGACTCGTTTGGTGTCGCTGTGGGAGATATATGATGCAATTTGAGTCAAAAGGGGCTGGGCTTCACAGACCTGCAAGGAGTACACTGGGGAAGGAGAAGAAATGAGAGAGAACGAGGAGAAAGGGAAGGAGCAGATGTGGGTAGAGTTTCAGAAGAAACTCCCCGCATCTGGAGAATCAGCCTCTGCCCTGGAAACCGGGTAATAAATTGGCAAATCCAGAGTCTCCGGGGCAAAACCCAGCTATGAAAACAGACTGTCATAGTTACCAAAATACTCTAGATTTTAAAATATAAACTCTATACCTGTCTGAAATAAATCTGTTACCTTAAGAGCAGAGGTGGTAGAAAAGAACTGTGGTATTTCAAAAACAATTTCATCTGAAGAAATCTTAAAGGAGCAGTAAACTTTATTTATGAAATCACATATTTTACAGAGCATTTCCGGCTGAATAAAACAAGGTCACTCCCATCGCTGTCAGATGTTTTATTCAAAATTTATAACAGTTTAAATAATCATAAAGTGAATTTACTGTGTTTACTTCCTGATAGTTCTAACTGACAGGAAATGACAGGCAGTTTCTATCACATTCTATGGAGAACTGTATGTCTCTGACTTTCCTCTCCATTAGACTCTAACAGGAAATCTAATTAGAATTTGACCACTAGAGGGCACTGCTAATGTAAAAAAAAACAAAAAACGGGTTTAAACTGTAATAACTCTGGAAATCTTGGCAGTGGGAGTACCCTTTTTTTACTCAATAGGAAAATCCCTACAATATATATTTTTTCATAAAAAAAGTTTACTACTCCTTAAAGCATTGGATAGAACATACAAAAATGTGCATGAAATCCATATTTCCACAACGGCCAGCATAATAACCAGACCTTTTCTTTACATCTATCATGGCATGTTGTTTACTGTAATATTTCCTTTTCTGTTGTGTAATTGGGGCTGTTCGTTTAAACTGTCAGGACTTAATCTGCCATTGAATTGATTCCATCACAATCTATCAAGTCTTAAGAAAACTGCCTGTAGTCCAAGTGACGCATATGGTGCAAGTGGGAATGGTGAATAATTGTCAGCCTAAATGGACGCCCAGCAATTTGGAAGCAATCTTTTTGATACATCGTCCCACTGCATACGCTAAATACATCATACGATTTCAGAAGAACATGAAAAGAAAGATCTGACGTTTCTTTCCAAACAGAGGGAGTCGGATCTTTCTTTTCATGTTCCATGCAGAATGTTCATTAATAATAATATATTTGTTTAACTTAATTACAATGTGCTGTTGGCGTGTTTATTATTTTTACTGCCAATGCAGCATACATAAAAATACCGGACGGTGTGCACTGTCAGAACTATATATCCACATAATGATTGCACTTCCAGCACCATATACACATAAACAAAGTTTTGTGCGTGCTGTCAGCAATATATACACACACTGTCAGCATTACATACAGCTCTGAATTTGGAGAAGAGATATGCAATACACTTATGTTTGTCTCTATGTAGACTTTCAGCACCACTTCTAAATACAGCTTTGCTTACGCTGTCAGCACTGCATATAAATACAGCTCTGCTTATATTGTCAGCACTACATTGTTCAAGAAGAAAGGATATCCAAAAGAGTTTTAAAACCGTTTGAGTGCCAGGGAGTTATCCGACGCATTTAAAGAGATACCTGATGATGATGTTAAAATAAAATGTAATCTCTTTTATGAAAGAGCATGTCACAGCATTCAAATATACATATGTAATGCTGCCATATCTACAAAAGTATCAAATGACAAAGCCTTAAAGGGGATCTATCACCCCTAGCCAAGTTAGCCTTAATAGTTAGATTATATAGTGAATATGTGTAAAAGTATATTAATTTAGTTGTTTAAAGCTCCCCTCTCTCTATCCAGCCTCCTCTGATGATGGGGGCTTTCTGCCTGTAAGCTGGAGTGCTCTCATTGGCTAGTTATCGATCTCTGCTAATGAGACCGCTCCACCTTACAGACAAAAGCCTCTGTCATTGGAGGAGGCAGGATAGAGGGAGGAGAGCAGAGGCAGAGTGACAGACTGTGGGTACAGAGCAGGTAACCGCAGTCTATCAGGAAGTAGGCGCAGGGCAGTGTTTATTCCTTCATTTTCGGCCAAACAGAGCTTTAAACAATGAAATTAATATTCTTTTACACATATTTGCTATATAATCTAACTATTAAGGCTACCTTGTATAGGGGTGATAGATCCCCTTTAGCCCTTTGAGTGACAGTGGGGTACGCAACGTGTACCCTTCTGGCACTCAAACGGTTAATAATAACCCTTCTTATTATGGTCACAAAATCTTAAAGCCCCTATCAATTTTGCTCTTTTGCCTTCAGTCAGTCCTGGATATGGGGTCAGATGCAAGCAGTTTTTTTTTTTTTTTTTTCTTTAAAATGAATCAAGCGGACTGAATAAGCCTGCTTATTAACTCTTTAAGCACCAGAGGGGAACCCAAAGCATTGAGAACCAATGCTTTGTACACCCATCTGCTCCTTAGAGAATTAAGATTACCATGTGCAGTGAGCAGAAACTGAGGTCCTGTGGTCTAGTTGTCAGCTGTAATATCCACCTCCATGGACAGGATATCTAGGACTGATTTCATATGCGTTCAATGTGATCTCCTGAACAAATTATACAGGACATACTTGAAAACGAGAGTAATCTCAATGTATTCTTCCTGGTAAAACATTTTCTAAATAAATAAATAAATAAATAAAATGTACAAGGGCAGAATGCTATGGGACATTAGGATAGTCTGTCCATAATAAGGCAAGTGAGGTCATTATTAGTATATAATAGCTTTTCTTCAAGAGGAGAACAAATCCTAATCTTGGAATAAAGTTTGAGGTTGTGCTGATGGAACAGAGATTGGGGATACCCTTTATAGCTTGGGATCACCAACACTCATTGCACTGTAAGGGCTGAAGACAATATATTTGTTTGTTCCCAAACTTAACTCCAGAATTTCCGGGCAAAGGGGCGAGATCAAACTATTCTGCAGTGACGTACAGCGGAAAAGAACATTTTTCGTATACGACGACAAAAAAATGTCTTGCAAAAGACAAAATTTGTACGTTAAGTGGAGGGAATGTGAAGTTCTGAATGTTAGAAACCTATAATAATTGAAGGAAACATGACAAAAGCACAATTACCATACCTACATACCGACATTTTTGTCGTTAGTTACGACATTTATGTTGTTAGTTATTACCTTTTTGTCATTACATATGATAATTTCAGTCAAGAATCGTACTTCAATGACAAAACAACATATTTCTGATCACAGTCGACACTCTCTGAAAATATTAATAAGCCCAACGACACTGTATTTTGAAATGTCGTTACAAACGACAAAAGCTATTTTGCTACATATGGCCCTATGTCTGAATGGTGATCTCTTGCAGTGCTGAACCAGAATCTAATAAAATTCTAGTTTCAAGAAATATTTAAAAGCCCCAATTTCAATCAGTGTGGGAATATAATTTTCCCAGAATTGCTTCTCTTTTTCTTTGTATATAGGGCCCTTAGGAGTATCTAACTTACTGAATATCAAGGATAAAAAAGGCAGTTGTGAGAGACTGAAAAACATTTTTTCATGATGTTCCTAATTATGAGTGTTTTACTGTGACTGCAACTTTTAACAACCTTTACATCATTAAAATGTTCTTAGTGAATATTGCGCGAGTTCTATATGTGCAGTGATTTTTATGTTTATAAAACTGCCTGGAAATTGAAGTTGGTTCCTCTCAGCTGCAGAGACGTTGTGGAGAACATATGTACAATTTGAAGACTTCTTACGCCTAAAATTTTTAGTTCAACTGGATTATCAATACATACAGAATATATACAGAAGACAATACAGTGTAGACAAGTTTCTAAAACATTATTTCTTTTTGCTCATTTCATAAGTGCAAAATTACACACTTGCTGAGGATACTTTATGCCATAAAAATAACTACTTTTATCCGCTTGACTTCTAGGGAGGACACCAACTCATTGCAAGACATTGGAGACCTTGCTAGCATTTAAGGGGTTATTCTATACTAGTTACAAAGCCTGTATTCACAGGCTGCTCCAGAGCGGGGAGCTCCGGATGGCTCACAGCCTGTCTGTGCTCCCGGCTCCAGGGCAGCAGCGGAGGTGCTGGGTGGCAGTTTGTCACCCAACCGCCTCCGCTGCTGCCTCAGAGCCGGGAGCACACTGCGCATGTGCGGTTACGCACACAGTGAGCGACACATTCTAGGACTTTATGTTATACTAGTTACAAAGCCCCTATACACAGGCTGATCCGGAGCAGGGAGCTCCGGATGGCTCACAGCCTGTCTGTGCTCCCGGCTCTGGGGCAGCAGCAGAGGCACTGGTGACAGTTTGTCACCCAGCCACCTCCGCTGCTGCCCCGAAGCCGGGAGCACAGACAGGCTGTCAGCCTTCCAGAGCTCTCTGTTCCATATCAGCCCGTTCTGCAAGTCCCCACTGTGCATGTGCGGTTATAGGATTAGTTTACCAATAATAAGATGTGGTTAAAAATTGCAATGTTTATATTATTTGGAATTAGATTTTAAGATTAGCCAGAAGAAAAACACTGTTTTAGTGGGAAACATAAAAAGTAACAAAATTACCTGCAAATCTTTTTTGAAAAAAATTATTAATCCTTTGAATGTTAAAGGGGTACGCAACGCAATGGCACTCAAAGGTATACTAAAATTGTTCACATGGTCTTCCAATGCTTTTTCACACTTATGAAAAACTGTCTGTATGTAACTTTCGCCAAAACATTACTGTGCATGCCATTTACTTCAATCAAAGTTTAAAGGGGAACATTCACATCCCCACACATTTTCACCATTGCTTTTAAAAAGTAAAACAATATTAGCGCTGGCTTTATTTATTTTCTCCACTACCTAAGAGTGGGGATATTAATCGCTGAAATGTGGCACTTCCGCATTCTGGGGAACTGTGTATGAGTGGAAGGACTTCCCACCTCCCTCCCAGCAGCCACTGGGGCAGGCATTCACGCTTCCTTTTGGAGCTGCATTTTTATGGGCTAACGTGACACCAAGCTCCGTTTACCATGCTACTGAGGCAGCAACCAGAAAAATGCAGCTCCGAAGGGAAAGCGTGAACGTGCGCCCCAGGGGCTGCTGGGAGGGAGGTGGGAAGTCCTGCAACTCCATGCCGCACATACACGGTGCCGCAGACCCGGAAGTGGCACACTTCTATGATTAATATTTCCACCCTTAGGCAGTGCAGAAAATAAATAAAGCCAGTGCTAATATTGTTTTACATTTTAAAAGCAATGGTGAACACTTTTGGGGCTGAGAATGTTCCCCTTTAAAAAAAAAAAAAAAAAGCAAAAAACTAACAAAGAGAAATAAAAAAAATGCAAGGTAAAAAAAATCAAAGGAGGCAATTAAAATCAAGCAGTTACCTTTATTGGCTAACTAAAGAGATTTAGGATGCAAGCTTTCAAGACCTCTTAGGTCTCTTCATCAGGCATGTTATACAGATAAATATGAAAATATCTCTCTTAAATACAAGTACACATCACATTGTTTATAATGGAAATCAGATAAGACAGCTCAGTACAGACCCAGGTTCTGAGCTGAACTCATCTCTTTCCATTCTAAAGAATGCAATGTATACATGTATTTAAGAGAGATATTTTCATATTTATCTGTATAGCATGCCTGAGGAAGAGAGCTTGCATCCTACATCTGCTTAGTTAGGTAATAAAAGGTATCAACTTTACTATAATTGCCTCCTGTATTTCTATGGCTAAAACGGTACCAACATTCATATAAAAAACAAAAAAACAAAAAACAGACGCTGATAAAATGAGACTGACATCCAGAGACGGATTTCCTAATAGATTGAGTAGGCAACTGCCTAAAGCTTTAGATTTTGAGGAGCACCTCAGCTGTTCCGGTCACTCGAACATTTTTAATTGTAGGTGTGGGAATGTTCCTGCATCAGTTTTATACACCTTTACAGACTATTATTTAACGCTTAAGATGCTAGCGAGATTTCCAGTGCACTTCAGAGCAACCAAGGGGTTAACCCTTTGAGTGCCAGACGGGTATGAAATGCATTGCAAAGCAATGCGTTGCCTAACCCTCTGGCACTCAAAGGGTTAGAGCATTTTTCCCCTTGATTTTTATAGGCCAAGGGTATTTTCTGTGCCCGAAAATAGTGGATGGGAGTGAGCCATGGGTGGAGCTAAAGGCACCTAGATTGCACTTGGGATGTAAACCTGGCCCTGCTGAAAAATATAAAAAAAAAAAAAAATAGCACACAAGCTTGTTATTTTATAGAAATTAAATTCTTAGTAAATGTATTTATGTAGTTTATATTATAATTAGTACAAGTAGAATTTTAATTGCTAAATAATTAGAACACATTATAAAACATTAGACAAGAAATGATGAGTTTATTATTTCCCTTTCAAGACTGTGTGACCAAAACCCAGAACTGTCACAGACAAATGACAAATACTGTATATTACTAGGGATGGCAATAGAATGTTGAGTTTACCTGGTGCATTCCGTGCATGACTTAATGGCCTAAATTACAGGAGGAGAAAGACGCATGTGAACTGGTTGCTACCACCCATGTCTTAGTGTGAGCAGGTAACAGTGTTTTGTTGATGAAGACATCAGCATTAGACACCAGGGTGGAGATTCACTGAGCGGTGATAAAGTGGAGATGACTTCTCCATTGATATCACTTCTCCAGTTCCTATGTTATTCTATGGAGCCTATTCCCTAAGATCTCCAAGGCTGAAGAAATCTTAGTGCATTGGTTCTATAGAATAACACAGGAACTGGAGAAGTGATAAACTGAAGAAGTCATCTCCACTTTATCACCACTTAGTGAATCTCCCCCCCCCCCCAAAGAATATGGAGAAAAACCAAGTGACACATTACTCACTCAAAAGACAGGAGTCATTTTCATTTTACTCTGGTTTATTTTTACATTTGCTCCTCTTTCATTTGCAACTGTATATAATCCAGAACCTATTATAACACCATCAAAATTATTCCCTTCACCGGAAAACAAAACAAACAGGATGTCATGCTACTAAAAGAATGAAAGTAAAGACCAGGGGTGTGTAGTCTGAAGCAGTGCAGCTGCTGTTGGACTACAAGCTCCATCATCCTCAGATGGCCAAGCGGACAGAAATTGTAGTCCAACAGCAACTGCAGAGATGCAAGCTGTTCACTCCTTATCTATATGGATAACGGAGTATCACTTTAGAGATGTTAAATACTAAGCAGCCAGTGCTATTCCAAACGCAGTTTTTTGACAGATAACCAAAAAAAAGTTGACTGAGACTAATAAGTAAAATGCAGGCCGGGGTAGTTTGCTTGGTCCTAAAATGTGTGACAAGCACAGAGCCAGCTTCGTACTCACATTCACCATATACAGTACAGAACACGAAAAACAATGCGTATTGTGTTCTGCCTTTCTCCCATATCACAGGCCCAAAGGCCCTGTCACGCAAATGACACGATTCTCTCCAGGCCTGGAAGGGGTTGTTTACTCATAGAAACCAAACAGGAAAAAAGAAAACTTCTACACAAACTGCAGACCTAAAGTGCCTGGGGACCTTCACTCAGCAGCCATACTGTTTATTTTCCATACCAATGACCTGTGTACCTCTTACAGTGCTGGAGAACAGTGCTCAGAGTCAATATCTACTCCAATGCTGACTTAACCCTTTGAGTGCCAGATAGGTATCCAACACATTGAGAAGCAATGCACTCGATACCTCTCTGGCACTCAAAGGGTTAAAGGAAGTAATACCTCCTAATAATAACCACCATCCTTACTTCACTACGGTTAAACTATCCTGATGGCTAATAGACATTTGACCTTATGCCTTTGTTCACAAATTAACATCTTCAATCTATATGCTATGTCCATGCAGGCGGACATGACAGTTGACAGCATGACTGAAGGATACAAACTCCGCCCGCTGAACAAGATAATATTAAGCCTTTAGGTAGCATAGGGGTGCACACTGCATTGCACACCCCTCTTGTCCCTAACTATGTAGGCTCATGGACTTGGCCTGCTTCATTTTAACACTTTGAGTGCCAGAGAGGTAGCAGATGCATTGTGTTGCAGTGCATTGACTACCTCTCTGGCACTCAAAGGGTTAAAAAAACTGTCTTCAACTATCATGTCCCTCTTTAAGGACTGATTGAATTTCCCATCACTTCAGCAAATGCACTCCAAGGGTAGGAAGGCAAGGGTAAAAACAAAACAAAACAAAAATATATATTTTAGCTCCACCTTCTGGAAACAATTTGTGCTCACAGGCTAGGGGTAGGAAGGCATTTGATGCAGTAGGTTATATTCTTTCGAAATTGGCATGGTTTGTCTACCTTGTCTTCATTTATATAGTCGTTATAATAATTTTAGTATAGGAAAATCATGTTTGAAATACTAAAAGAAAAGTCAGAGGTTAAAATAGGTGCAGTTTTGTGTTTCTGGCACCCCGTTCAGTATGTTAACTCATACCAGTGTGGTGCCAGTTTTCTCCTAAGAGCATTAGCTAATGAATAAAGTTGGACATTTCACAATTTTCACAGATTTCAGTACATTTGAAGGGGTGGAAATATAAACAAAATTCCAGTTTTTTCCTTTAGTGCCACCTTCTGGAAATATTTTGTGCTCACAAGCATAGGGGTAGAAAGGCAAGTGACCTAATATTGATGCAGTAGGAGATCTACTTTCCAGAAATATGTAGTTCTGATAGTTATTCAGCTGTTTTAGGGTAGTTTTACCACGTAACCATTGGAACGTGTATTTTGGTTCATAAGGTTAAAAATTCATTTTGCTCTCCAGTTTATTAGGGCTCTGCACAGGTCATGAAGGTCGATAAAACTATATATATTTGGTACTTTTGTACATGGGGAATCCAAGTCTTTTTTGATATATATTATGTGATTTTAGCAAAATAAGTCATTTTGAACTTTTTTTTGTAATTATGACATCATAGCATGTTGCAGGATGCAAAATATACTTTATGTGAGGCACTGAAAAAATTGTATATGGTTTTCCATATGTAACTAGAAAGTTAGCTGCAGGAATCATAGCTAAACAGATGGATAGAAAAAATGCTGAAAAATGTGCCTGCCTACCGGGTCCAGGAAATGGCCCAAGCCCCTGGCACACAAAGGGTTAATTTTATTCTTTTGATGTTGTAAGTGTGCTTATGGATCACTTGCTAACCCTTTGACTGCCAAAGAGGTTTCCAATGCTTTGGATAGCTGTATGGCACTGAAAGGGTTAAACGTATAGGAAACACGCAAACATACATAAACACACAGTTACATAGTAAATTAGGTTAAAAAAAGACAGAGGTCCATCAGTTTCAACCTCTGCAACAGTACAACCAAGACAATGAGAATTAGATAAGACTTCCCAACTCCTAAAAATATGTTACTATGTTTACCAGAACTTCTTGTTTTACCTATTAATACACCATATAACCCTATGTCCTGCTCTGCTAGAAATGCATCTAATCCTATATAATAATTCGCTAAATCGTGTGTAACGCCGCGACCAGGAGCGTCCAGCTCTGTATCAGCCGTGGAGCGGGCAGTCTCTACTGCGCGCGACTGCCCCGCGACCGGGTGGCTGTGACACTGTGGCCCGTGTAATGGGCTGTTCAACTAGTCTTTTTATAAATGTATCCACTTGGAAATGTATTCCCCAGGGAATGTGGGAGGGACAGGGGAAAAGCATCAGTGGTGTGGGTGTGAGATACAGGGTAAAATCATCAATGGGTGGGTGACAGGGGAAAAGCAGCAATGAGGTGAGTGGGGCAATTTCCAGGGAAAAAGGATGAAATCTCACCCACCTCAGTGCCCCTAGGATCCTCTGCTGTAACTGGTGAGGCATCAGTACGGTATATCCTGCTGTGGGAAATGTTGCTGATGAGCAGTGGCAGTCCTTCAGAAAAATCTCCAATCCTCGATTCAGGCTGACACCAACAAAAGCTCATGGCTGCCTAAACCAGGAGTGGGAGGTGGGTACTGACAGGGGCTGTGGGAAGGGACGTATAATCAGTGATTGCATGAAGACATTGTCGTTTTCAGTGGTCCTCCCTCTACATTCTACTGTGCCCCCATGTGCCCCCCAATTTTCTTCACCATCACCCAGAGCCGGATCATGAGGAAGGCACTCTAGGCACCTGCCTAGGGCCCGGTGAAATTGTGGACACTGCCACGCTGAACATTCTTAGTGAATTGGCTCTATAGAATAACATAGGAACTGGAGAAGTGATAAAATGGAGAAGTCATCTCCACTGTATCACCTCTTTATCACCGTTTAGTGAATCTCCCCCCTTGTCTACGGACCCCTAAGATGAAAATGTGGCCTGTCACTGGTTGTGCATATTTCCCTTACTCATGTATTCTAGGAAACAGAAATGTGTCATAGAGGAACTTTCTGCGTGCAAAAAACAAATATGTGTATGTGTACATTCACACCACATTGATTAACATACGATGCTCCAGTGTCGACATGGCATATGGAAACAGTGTATTTTCCTAGGGAAACCTTGTCTATGTTCGATGATAAATATGTGAATAGTTTACAGGGAAATATATGGGTATTATACCATTTACATTGTGGTAAATGTTGGTTTTAAAAGGGAAATTACCCATGTAGAAAGAAGTGTATCTTAAATGGATAGTAATATTTCGTGTAATCTTTATTTTATTTTGTAGGCATTAAAAAAACATGAAGAATGATATAAGTCTTATCTCTCAAACCTTTATGGTTTGAGAGATATTCACAAGCAAAGTTTCCCCCGCCCCTTTTACCTAGTGTAAGCCATCTTTTCTCAGATGTGGAATCCAGTCCATAGAACAGACAGATAACAGCAGGGGACAATCTTCTTCCTATGAGAACAATGAAAGCCCTGCCCCCCTTGACAAGTTTTCAGGGTTTTCCCTTATCTTAATTGAAGATTGTCCCTCTCTGCAGTCTACCTGGGCACCTCGTTTTCTGATCTGGCTGAGCAGTGTTACATCAGTAAAAGGGGAGGGAGGGGGATACTTTGTCATTGAATTACTCTTGAACTACAACTCTGACAGAATTGAAATAACACTCTCCAAATTCCAAATACCATGATGATTAATTAGAGCTGCTTTTATAATGAAACATTACTATCCCTTTAAAAAAGACCACCTCCTAATAATATACTCCATTTTACTTTACTATGGCCAACAAATCTTAATGGCTTCAACATATTCTGTGCTTTTGTTCAAGAGGGATTTTCTTTAATTAGTCCCAGTCTCGCATTTCATATCCATGGAGGAAGACATGACAGTTATTGGCAAGATCACAGGATGTCAAACTGCTCCCTGCACATGGTAATTTTAAGCCTTTGAGGATCAAAAGTGTGTGCAGAGAATTGCTTTGCAATGTGTTACACCACCATCAGACCCTTAAGTGGAAGGCTATTATTAGGATCTTTTAACAGAAGCCCTTACCTAGTAAATGTCCTCATAGTGGTGTCAGGTCTATTTAGTTATGTAATGTCCCATAGTATCTGTAGTTGTCTGTTTTTGCTGTGCACCATTTATATCTATATCTACATGTCATAGGTACAGTGTATATGTAGAAATAAAAAACAGAACACGTAACTGGAGGAGAACAGGCCATAGCATTATAAGAAGTATGACATTTAATAAATAACAATATTTGCCAATTAAATCACTTGAAATATATAAAACACATAAATGGCCAAATTTCTGGACACATGCTAATACCGACATATAAATATCATCCAAAACATTGTTACAAGATAGTATCGAAATTGAGCCACCACAACTTTTTTAAGTCCAGGGGGCATACTTTCCCACCATTGCCTCCTTGAAGAATCAATATATTCCACCCTTCAATATAAGTTTTCCCAACCAATTAGGAAATAAAGCAAGGACCGTCCACCACAGGTCCATCTGATGACACCCAATTAATATCTGACCCCATCAAAATCAAAGAAGGGAACAAGGAAGCAACTTAACCATATCCCTTTCTGAGGTTCCACATAGGACAGATCCCCAAATCATTACCCCCTAAATGAAGGACTAGTATCTTGGGGCCTGAACCCTTAAATTTAGAATACCATGAAATGTCATCCAACAAGTGCACACTATGGCCAAACCACTAAACCTCAACTTTGGAGCTGGAAAAGGAAAGGTGGAGGCCATGCAGAAGAGCCCATTTTCTGTCCCAAAAAAACATAAGAATGACAAAGAATCCATAACCGGGAACCGGAAGCAATAAAGAGAGAGAAAGAAAAAAAGGATGGTAGGTGCAGAGAAATGAGAAGCAACCCATAAATGCAACAACCAAACATATGCATAAAGAGAGAAGGAAAGGGTCTGTATATGGAAGCCAAAGTCTAACCAAACTAAAAGTTTATAAGACACCCTCCCCAACTTTTGAAGTTATTTTTTACATATTATATATTGCATAATCATCAATGATAGGGACTCCATACAGCCCAGGACATAGTAAGAAGGAAAAACCAGAGGGGGAAAGAGCAGAAAACTGAAGAGAGGGGGAACAGACATCAAATCCCAAAGTCCCACTCGGGATGAACTTAAAACCTAAACCTATTACATTCCTACCACCCAATGCGCTGGGGCACAGCCTTAGGCTGCCGCCCCCAACCTGAAGGAATGTCCTCGAACTCCCAAGGATCCAAACCCAAACTAAGAATACAAAGGTAAAAATTTTGATAAACTGAAAACTAGTGAGTTGAACCCCAGACTGATGGACCAGCAACGATCCAGAGCCAGGAGGATGGAGTAGCAAGAATTCCTGGAACAAGCTCACTGGGCAAAAGGAAAGAGAAGGGATGGGGAATAAAGACACTCAAACCCCTCACTCTAAAGTATCTATTTTAGATCCATCTATGCAGAAAGATGCTCCCTTATGAGGGAAATCTCATCCTGTAACAGGGAAGGACTTGCTGGGGCTGACCAGCTCCGCTATCTGCATCGCACCAAAGAAAGCCACAATGAAGACTAAATGGAATAGGTATGTTTCAAAAGCCAAAGAATAAACCGCTGGCAATACTATCATCAATTGGTGCAGAACCAGAAAGGAAACTGGTCACCAGCTATCCACCAACTGAACCCCTTTATGTAAATATTGTAAAGCCATCCGCATGAAATCCTTGGTCATATCCCACCAACCCATTAATTTAAATCCAAAAACCAGGCTCGCTAGCCGGGTAGATATAGAGGATGGTGAAAGTCCCTCCTTAGCCCACTTTTACAACAGCCAGACAACCCCATGCTAGTGGCTATCATTATTGGGCGGCTCATCAGCCCATGACATAACTGACAGGCACTCATCCCAAATTCTCAAATACCTCACCCATGTGGCCAGCTTAACTGCCTGCTTCGTCCAAGAAGCTAACGTTGCCTGCCAAGCTCCCATAGGTCCACTGAGTCCGTCAAGCCGATTGCCTCCACCAAAGGCCAGGCCTCCCAAAACAGCATTACCTAAAATCGACATAATGTATCAGCCGCGCTATTTAGTACCACAGGAACATGAAGTGCATGGAGAGATTAAGCTGAAACCAATGCAATGCTAGAGGACAAAGCAGAGTCAACATTGGCAGGGAAGAGGCTGTCAAATTATTGATGCCTGTGACTACCCTCCCATATTGTCAAAATGAAACTCAATATGTTTATCTTGAAGAAGAAAAAAAAACACTCCATGGGGTGATAAGGCAAATGAAGTTTAGCTCCCCTAACAGTGCCTGAACCTGATGGAGGGTAACTTTCTAGGCCTCCCAAAAAAACATGTTAACCATGTCCTGAAGATCCCAAACCTTGTCTTGGGGAAACTGTTATTGCATGGCAACAGAGTCTAACTCAATGTCAAGAAAAGAAAGACGGGTAGACAGATCAGCTGTCTTCTCCAGAGCCAATGGTGCCACAAAAACATCAGAAACACATTGCAGCATGTGCAAAAGAAGGCAACACACCAAAGAAAGCCAAGGGCCTATACATAAGAAGTCATCCAAATAATGATTCATTCTTTACAACCCAACCCACAAAGCAGCTGAAAAACTCAAAATGCGCACAGGAAATCCAGTAGCCCATTGGGATACATATGTTGATATAGAAAGAATGATTAAAAGAACAACCAAGCAGGTTTTGGCAGGTCAGATTCATTGGGAAAAGTCTAAAAAGCAGATTCAATGTTCACTTTTACCATCAAAGCCCCACAACCAACCTTATAGACCAAACAAATAGCTTTACCAAAGAAGTCTCAAGAAACTTTGCAGAGTTCCAGATCAATATCCTAATTGAATGACTCCCTGAAAGGATAGGACATTGTGATTAGACAATATTTTCCTGGCTCCTTTTTTGGAACCACGTCCAATGGAGAAATCTAAAATTAGAAGAGAAAGGGTAGAAAAAGGACCAGCCATCCTCCCCAGCAACACCTCCTTGGACAGTTTTTGCTCCACCACCTCAGGGAAGTCCGAGAATAACGTCAAGTTTCTTGAAAAATGCCCTACTTTCCTGTCCCAAAAAGTATCAAAAAACCCTACAAAAATTCAGCTCCAAGAAACACGCTGCTTTACAATTAGGATACAGGTCTAACCATAGACACATTCTATCTATGTGCACTGGTACCACCCCTTCCCCCCCCATCCATGGTCCTATCTTTGACTTACCCAGTAGAAATCATTTTGAGACATCATGACCAACCCCGCATCCAGAGGATTTGCATTTTGTATATTCAGCTTTGCAGATACTCTTGTTGAATTGCCAGCAGCATTCTGGCTTGTGAGTGGCTGCAGCAACAGGAGAGCCACAACCCCCCTGGAACCAGCCTGAAAGGAAGTGAGCCCCCTTGAAAAGACGCCAGATGCGTCTTAAAAGACAACCATGGATCTATGTCCATCTGATCCCACCACATGGACGGGTGAACTGCCATGTGCTGGTATCGCAACTCTACCAGGACAAACCACTATAAATGAAGCACACATTTCAGATTGTATCCTGGTAGCAGAACAATGATGCACATTTTTGAGGAAAGTGTTCCCAAATTACACTTTCCAGAATGGAAAAGGCATTAATAGAATTGCCAAAAAGTTTGGAATCCGAAGATAACTCTTATTTTCTTCTTTCTTTTTGTCATCATCCTTCTCCTGAGGAACGTCCTTCAGGTGAAGGAGAGAATAAATTTCGACAAACTCTGAATGCCAAATCTTTTCTTTGACATCCATCTTAAGATGAAGACCCAAAGGATCTGCCCAGCCCAAATAAGTCACCCCATTTGAGGCCCTGAGAATGTCAGGCAAAACAACATAAGGGGCCCCTGCCAAAGGAGAAGGGTACAGTCCCACCATAAAAGCAGGAACTGGAGACTGTGCAGAGAACCCCATCAATGCATGTCTTCTGGCCCAAAACACCCGCATCCGCAGGTGAAGACCCAACACCCAATGCTCCAGATGAAAAAAAAAAAAACAGCTCCAGAAGCTCACTACCAAGACATTGATGAAGAGAAGGGAGAACCTACAATCCAGGCCCCTACGGACCCACCCACCTGGAGAGAAGGTGAACCACCAAAAAGGAGATGGGAGGGGCCCAAGACTAAGCAGCAACTCTGACCAAAGTTGAAGAGCAGGGCAGCTTCCTGTCCAGAGGCCTGGGGTGGAGCAATCAGCTCCCCCGGCTCCACTGGATTCTCCTGGAGCAGCTGGTGCCAGCAGCCAGTGGGTGTCATCTGACCCATCGCAGGTACAGGAGTTAGGCGTTGGTATGGAGTATTCGCAGCTCCCTGCTTCTGCTGTCCCTTTATCTCAGGTGGGGCTCCTGGGAATGACTTTCTAGCCGTCTGGCAGCCTGACCTCTTTGGTGTTCAGGGGGCCCTTGGTGGCCACTTCACCACAGATCAGGACCATGCAATGGATGAGGGCTGTTGCTTCTGACGTGGGGCATGCTCTTTGTGCAGCTGGCAGTGATGAGCAGGGGTCAGTAGTTTTGCCTGCTCCAAGTCTCGCAAATGCTTGTGCGACTGATGGGGCGAGTGTAGGGAGCACAACACCACACGAGGAAGGCTTGTTGGTTCAGGCTAACTCTGTCTCTGTCTCTACCTTAAGGGTTCCAGCCACTTCATCCTCTGCTGGTTCAGGTTTTTTATATTCCGGTTTGCAACTGCTGGCATCATCAGGATTTTCTTATTCTTTGGCACCTGTGGTGGTTGGGATCTCACCTGTTACAGGTCAGGTTCTTTCTTATTTGGGTGAGGGCACTTGGGGTCTGGGGTGGACAATCTGTTGTCAGGGCTTAGGAGAGTCTTAGATTCTTGGAAGACTCGAGTTCCCAGGCTTTTGATGAAGTGGTTGTTGAACCACAAAATGCATTAAGCCAGTGTCTTTTTAGATTGATTATATTTCTTCACAACTCTTATAGGTTGTATTGATTTTTAGAATCTTATTGATTTTTGTCTTTCATGTTAATTTTTTATACTACATTTTTTTTTATTAAATTCAACATCTGCTAATTAGCAGTTACTGGCGTAACTTTTTCGAACCCCTTATTCTGGTCTATGGCCAAGAATATCCGTTTACATCTATAATAATTGGGTTGTGTCAATAGGAGTGCTGGGTTTGTGGTCACCTAGTACTTGTTGATACTTCCACATTGTGCTTATTATGGATTGAGATTGGAGCTGTTACAAGGACATCAGACTGGGGTGTGAGCCAGTACAAGCGATTATCCCTGGAGGCTGGTCAAAGACTAAGAAGAATGTGAGTACATTTCCTAAAGCCTGCATTCATATGGTGTTGGTGATGGATTAGGTAGTTTGAATACTGCACTTAGAGGGAATATTCTGCTCTGTTTGTTTTTGTGTTTCAGGTGCAACCACCTACTTTGACGCAAAGGGCGGCTAGCCCATCTGGGCTATTTTCAGTTTAGGGGGCCATCCGGGGACCAGCAAGAGGGGCATTGTCTTGTCCAGTAAATGGCTTGGCCTCTAGCATTCCGGTGCCTACAGCAGGGGCAATGGCACGAGGGAGGGCTTCAGAGGTTGTTTTGTCTTTGGCATCAGTGGCACCATTGTCATCTCCACTTGTTGTGGCCAAGGTTCTGGTAATTCCCCCTTCCTTCAGTAATTCCATCTGCCACCTCTTCGTCTTCTTCAGTGGGGGTAGACTCTTGTATGCCCACTTTGCTCTTCATACAACTGCTGTTGGGTATCCTGCTAGAGGCTACAGGTGTTACTTCCAAATATATGCAGGCTGCCGATTCACAGCTGATGGGCCTCCCTGCAGTCCAAGGGCCTGCTGCAGCAGGGTTGTTTGGTGTACATGAGGCAGCTTATGGAGCTTTGCTTGAAGTCCCAGTGGGTCTTCACCTCAAGTCGGAGGTGGGGAAAAATTTGGGAAGGCAAATATATTCAGATTTATTCTCTTGTCCCACTGGAGGAGGGCTTGTTGGATAAGGACAACACAAAGAAAAAGAAGGAGAAAGAGGAAAATGTATCGGAAGTTAAAAGTTTTCGGCAATTGGATTTCTTGTCAGTGTAATTGGTGAGCAGTTCCCTCATAAACGCGCCTTGTTGTTTTTCTACTTGGATATGATCTGTAACCCCTGATGGGTGTATGGCAGTTTGTCCTGGTTGCATTACAACGGGCAATTTAGGCAACGTATGGCAATGTTCCCATCCATGTTGTGGGATCAGGCGGATATTGGGTTCTGTTTGGCCATCACGGCACTTCCTGCTTCATTTCGATCTGGCCTGTTATCCTTTTAATTAGGCATCAGGGGACTGGGTCTCCCCTTGTTGCCAGTTGCAAAGGAGAACCCTGGATGGTGCTCTCAGTTTAATGCCAGTCACTGTAAATTCAGAACCACGTGCAGATTTTGCCGTAAATGCTCTGATTGCTTTAAGGCTGGAGACAAGACAAGATGAGGCCTGCAGTCTATGGGTGTATTCTCCCCCAGACTTTTGCTGTGGGTAAAGTGGTCTGTACACATTGGGTTTACGATGTATGGCAGATGGGGTACTATCCATTAACAGGGACATGTTTATGGGTGTTTCATTTTAGTAAAAAATTATGGTGTGTTTTACTCTATTTGGCAGGAAACACAAAACTATTCCTAAACAAGTTCAAGTATCTGGTTACTGATTTCCAATAAAGCCATGGCCTTTAAAAACTCAGTTGGTAACTGTGTGTTTTATTCATGAAAGGGTGCTCATTGCTTAGGACATGCTCAGATAAAGCTAAAATAATGAACTACTCACATCAGCAAAACACCTTCTTAGGCTGCTACAACCTATCAGTTTCCACCAGAGAGGTTGAATAAGTTGACAAGGAAGAATCCTTTCCGGGTGGAGGCACCCACAAAAGAGATGACTTGGAAAGGTGACAAGGCCTTTTTAATCCAAAAACTGGATAAAAAAAATTGAGACAAATGATGCCTCTTCATTAATTCCCATGGAGAGTTTCGGTTGATCAACTGCAAAGCTCCGCAAACACTGAAACAGAAGCGTTATCTGCAGTTTTTAGAATTTCTGAATAAAGATCTAGCAGCAGTGGGAATACATTTTATTACTATTCATTTAAATGCCACTAGAATGTGCTCAGGGGAAGAATCTTTGTGTATATGGTATTTTCTAGGCTTTTGAATGCCTTCCTTGAACTTGTTTTCTTATGATGTCATCTAGATTTGATATATTTACTGTAGCATATTTGCAGACTTTTACGTTCCATACCATATGGCAGCTAATAAAAATCCTACCTAAATACTTTAGAAACGCAATTAAAAAAAGACTCACGCAGGCTACCTTTGAAAAACAAAGGCTAAATTGTGTAATATCCATATCACAGTACTCCACATGTCCCAGTCTTAACTTTATTTCAACAATATGTACAATTATATGCTTCTTCAAATCCATCTCCTTCTAATAAGAATGTTAGCAAACCTCATTCATCCAACAACACTCTAATCCAGTATGTTCTCGATTCTCAATGATATCATACAACCTGGAAAGTATAGGGAACTCCCTAAAATCGTTTTAAGTTATCTGACAGCAATTTAATGAAGACAACACATATAAATACTTACACTTAGGCCCAAAAATCAGAGTAGTAACAATAAAAAGATTAATAGATCAAAACTTACTTATGGTATGTAAATATTTCAACACATTTGCATTGGAAATGCAATATTCACATTACAAGGATACTGAGTAGAGCTGTTGTGTATCATCATTACTGTACAATCCTATCCTATAGAACATAAAGTCCTAGAATGTGTCGCTCACTGCTCTGGGACAGCAGTGGAGGCGGCTGGGTGACAAACTGTCACCCAGCGCCTCCACTGCTGCCCTGGAGCTGGGAGCATAGACAGCAGGGAGTGAGCCATCCGGAGCTCCCCGCTCCAGATATACGGGCTTTGTAACTAGTATAACATAGAGTCCTAGAATGCGTAGCTCACTGTGTACGTAACCGCACATGCGCAGTAGGGACTGGCAGAACGGGCTGATCCGGAGAGGAGAGCTCCGGAAGGCTGACAGCCTGTCTGTGCTCCTGGCTCTGGGGCAGCAGCGGAGGCCACTGGGTTACAAACTGTCACCCAGAGCCTCCACTGCCTTGGAGCCAGGAGCACAGACAGGCTGTGAGTCATCCGGAGCTCCCCACTCCGGATCAGCCCGTGTATACGTGCTTTGTAACTAGTGACTGAATATTTTAGAATGCCGACACACTCACTCAGCATAACCCTCCAATTAGAATCCTGAGAGGAGCCGCTCATTGTTAAACGTATGAGAATGTTCATCTGAACATGGTCAGTAAAAATGTCTTCACAGAAAAAAAATGTCATCCTAACCTGGTGTCCGTGGTGAACCCTGATTAAAAACCATTGATCTAAACTAGTCAATGTGTCTAATTTAGTAAATCTATTTATTGTATTTAACTCTGTACAATTCAACACACCTATCTATCCATTAGTCCATCTAGCTGTCTATTGTATCTTTCACATTAATCTTGAGTGTTTATTTATTTTGTCTATTATACTCACGTTAGTGGAATGATCTATTGCATTTTATGTAATCAGTCAAACAAAGGTGATAATCAGCTATAAAAATGTTTTTATCCTACTAGGTAATACCAGAAGTTCCACTCAATTGACATAAGAATTCTAGAACAATTTTATCTCTCCAGAAATTCATCTGTCAAGGTGTTTAAATGACTCCATTCCAGCAGTCAGCACATATTGTTCCTCTTTAAGGTGATGAGAGGAGCATGCCCACTTGCTAAAGATGCAAATGAGTAGGAAAAACTGGTTTTCTAGGGAAATAACATGCTCCTTTTCTACCTCCAAGCTCCACAATCTAGATCTTTTTAACAGATATATTTTATTTGTATCATTCTAGCCCAAGAGTGGGCAACAGTGGCCTGACTGTTGTTGTTGTTTGACTACAACTCCCATCATCCTCAGCCATTCACTGACTGGCTGAGGATGATAGGAATTGTAATGTAACTAAAGTCATTGCTGAACCCTATTCTAGTATCTCTATAGGGGAACCCAATAAATTAAATGAATAAATATGATAAATCACCAATCACGGCAATAAAGGAAGTCCAAGGAGTCTGAACACACATGTTCATACAATCTCATTGACAAGAACAAGAAAATTGTGACCTGTTGTGATGTCATCTGTATATGGCTGTGTGATTGTCTTTCACTACCATTGTTCTCTCTTGTTGTGACCTATTGTGATGTCATCTGTACATGGCTGTGTGTGTTTGTCAGTGTTATTGTCTTTCACTACCATTGTTCTCTTCTCCGGAACAATCTGGCACTTTACAAATAAATGATAATAATTCACAAATACGCAAATGGATGAGAAACTATACACTGAATGACTTAACAGCAAGTAGGAGGTGAATACATTATTTGTACATCGACTTTACTGTTACACCCTATTGACAAATGTAAAGTCAATCTCTCCATTATCCTCAGTCTATCAAACTGACATTTTCCCAAATGCAGTACTGAATGAATCAGATACAGCTTACACAGTCATTTTCTCTTTCCATTATAAAAAACATATCCAACTGACCTCTATTTCACACAATCCTAACTTATTAATCAAGTGCATTGATGTCAAAAATTTAAACCAAGCTGTCCTCTTATAATGAATAATATTTATAGAGAGGTGTTTTGGTTGTGAGCAACCCCTGAGGGTGAGATTGTGAGTCAGAACTGATAAATCAAATAAAAAAAAAAAATATAGAATAAAAAACAAAACCTTTTTTTTTTTCCTTAGTTTACCAAAGAGAGTTGCATTCATTTTTTTCTACACATAAAAATCCAGTCAACAGTATCACTGCAAGCTCACAGAACAAAAACTACACTTTGAAGGTTCATGCCCTTTATGATATAAGCTGTACTGGTGATGCAGATATTGTTTAATAACCCTTTGATTACCGGAGAGGTAATTGCATTTTACTTTAAAGGGTTAAAAGTAACACGCTGTATTTCCTGTTTCAAAATGGTGTCAGATTATTATACATTATTATTACATTTTCTTACTTTCTATTCTTCTCTCATTCACAAGGGCAAATATGAAGTGCAATTCTGGAGCACATCAGTTGCATCACAGAACAAATTATAAACATTTCCAAATTCTCATTGATTTAAAGGGGAACTATCACCTTTTTATAAGTTGCTCCAATATGAAATTGGAAGCAAAGAGAATGCTAAAAATTAATGTCTTTTTTTTTTGTATGTAATATAAATTTTATTCATATATCCTCCTTACATCGTTGGCTGCGGCACCACTTGTGGGCATGTATGTCCGCCCACCACCTTTCTCTTTTCCTACAGCAGTCTGTCTAAACATCTGCCTGCAGGCAGCATAGACGTGAAGGAGCAAGCCGGGAAATAAATACACAGTAATCAGCAACGCCCTGCACTGTTAAGCGCAGTAAGTTGCTTGTGTATTCATTGTCCATCTTGCTTATTCACATCGATGCTGCCTGCAGGCAGCTATTTAGACAGACTGCTGGGGATAAAGGGAAAGCAAATAATGGGGAGAGTGCAGCACATCATTGTAGTTGCAGGAAGATGGCTGCGCTCTCCATCGGCTTGGATCAAGATTTGGCTTACAGTTTCACCACCAGTTTCATAACTATAGTAGGTGAAACCGGCCTCTTTATTAATGTATTATATAAGTCAGGGCTCAAAATTTCCACTCGCCACTAGCAAATGGCGAGTGAAAATTTAGCCCTGGCGAGTAGAAATTCAGCCCTGGTGGGTATGTTTTGGCTTGCAATGGCGAGTAACTTTTCAGGTCTCGCTAGTAGCAAAGGACTTAAAATTATAAGCCCTGATATAAGTAGTTGATTGGGGGGGTTCTTATTTGGTGAAAGTTTTGCTTTGAATTTTTAACCCCTTGAATACTAGATCATTCTCCAATGCATTGTTAAGCAAAGCATTAGAGACGAACATTCAAGGGGGATGAAAGCCCATTTAAATCAATGGGCATTTTGGGAGTGTCTAATTTGCTATGTGGTGCTGAGCTGCTCTAGAAATTATCCTCTTTTCTTGTGTGTCTAAGGACCATAATGCTTCCTTATAGAGATCCATTAACAGTGATGGCCAATGGGATTCTGCAGGAAATTATATGATATTTTACATCAAGTGATGCAAATCAAAAATTAATTAGCTCATTATTTCAGAGCCACACATATACTAATAGAGTGTATAATGGGAAGTAAAGTCATTAGTATAGATCCTAATGACTCAACATATAAAAAATAATTTTAGCAACAATAATTGATGTTGAAAAAATACAGACGTCCATCAAGTTCACACTTTGCAGTATAACCCTTGTTGATCCAAAAGAAGGAAAAAAAAAAAAAAAAAAACATTGAAGCCATTTCCAATTAAGCCTCAAGTGGGTAAAAAATGTATACATGATTACAAAAGACAGTCAGGTATTTCCCTAGATGAGCATTATATCTCCATTGAAACCAGTTGTCATAATTCTCAATATTGCCGGGCACTAGAAAAGCATCCATTTTTTTTTTTAAAGCATCTGCAAACTCAGCTTCCAATTTCAACCATTCTGCATTTCAGGCACATGTCATAAGGAGAGGGTATGATCACTAAAATACACAGACACATCTCTGGGGCATAATAGGCCATAGCTTTATTAAATACTTCCAATAATTATTATTATTATTCAATTTGGTATCCTTTTGAAAGGTGGCATGAGAAGAGCGTGCGACCATTTAACTCTTTCACCATGTTGCCTGGATAAAAATAGCGACATGACAATCTTGCAGTGCATGATAGCGCAAGATTGTCACGTCGCCTAGTCAATAGTCACATTTAATATTTATACAGCAGTTGATTGTTTTCAGTCACCTTCCGTTTCACCTTTCACAGGCTCTTTTTTTTTTTTTGTTACGTTTGTGCCAGGGCAGCCTCCTTCTGCAGCTTTATGCAGAGGCTATTATACCAAAACCCCTGCACAATCAGTATGTGAGCCGATCCTGCCTCTCTCCTTTTCTGTGTGCTCCGCTTCTCCATGTTATTCTGCACACAGAGATGGAGACAGGCAGGATCAGCTCATATACTGACTGTGCAGGGGTTTTGTTATAATATTTTTTTTTACTTTTCTACACTTCCAAAGGTAGTGAGATCTTTGGAAAACAAGGCTTTTTTTCCATTTCTCCTACTGCAAAGATACCAATATATTTGGAAACATGGAATTTCCTATTGTTCTCTTTACGTGCTGCTAGTCTGAGAAAAATGGTACCCATTTAGCAGGAACTGACGTCCTGAAAGGGGGTGACAAAATCACAAAATCGTGTCTACCCCAATCACTGTTGTTTTGTTTTGCAAATTATCACCCTCCATAAGCATGTTTTAAAAGTACTGTCAACAGAAACATGGGTCCTCCCTCTTTCAGATGTGGGCATTCCTGGTTACCACCCACCCGTACATTTTTGAGAGAAAGAGAAAAACGAACAGGGGCTCTTTAACCCCCCCATCCTTTCTGTGCTCACACAGTAAGTAATTCAGTGGGTTTATGTTGGGTGATTTGTAATCACCCAAGTACTTATTGGAGACCACCCTTGACTGGATGATGAGACTCCCCTCTTTCAAACAAGGGTCATCCCTTTTTCCCATGCAAGCGAAGATGAGATCAAATCTCTTTTAAATCTCCATTCACCCATGCTTCAAGTGTCTTTGCGCTTGTTCTGTCAGTCCCAGTCGGCTCTAGGAGGCGTTGCTAGGAACTGTTTGGCTCCAAAAGGGACTGACAGAGAAGGCGCGAAGATGTCACTATGGCAAGATATCTGCACACTCTACTGCCTGTCAGCCCCAGAGCAGGGTCTCGTTCTATTTAACCAGTTAATTATACTGGCAACTAGCACTACTGAGCAGCTAGTCACCGGATGGGGAATTAGATTAAGTAAACTTTAAAGCAGGTGGTAGTTCTGCTTTAATATCAACAGCCGGGCCAGATTTCCCATTAGGCAGACTGTGCAACCACCTAGGGCAGCACATTTTGGGAGAAGACTCTGCATTGCTGGTCTTTGGTGGCCAGTTTATATATATAAACAAGAGGTTAAGATATTTTAGTGCTTGCATGTTAAAGGTGTTAGACTCAATGGATTACTTTAGTAGTTGGTTCAAGTGATGATTGAAGATGTGGCTATGCATGGGGCGCAGGGTATTTTTCATAGTGTTGCCTATTATGTAAATAGGACTTGAGCAAAATGTTGTTAATATAGGACTAAATTTGTTAAAAACATGTCAATTTTGATTTCATTGTTGGTCAAATCCTGGTAGCTGATACCCAGTTAGGTTTTTCTCATACCCGGAAGTAGGTAATTATCATGTAGCTCACAAATTTGGAGGGTTTCTCAACTGTCTCCCCATTATAAACCATGTGACAAGGAACAGTGAACAGAAAAATAATGACTTTTTATAAGATTAAATTTCTCCTAAGTTAAAAATGCCACCTACCATCAGCCTGTATAATCACAAGAAATGATCATTGTCACAAAGTCATCCTTGTGGACTTAGTCACTGAGAAATGATACACAAGAGCAGGAATGGGCAATCTGCCGCTTGTCAAATTGTTGTTAAACTACAGCTACCAATAGCAGGGGGACCACAGGTTTTCCACTCTCAGTTAGAGTAAAAATATTTTGTAATATATGTTAACATGGACTGGAAACTTCTAGGGTGACCACTTGTCCCATATTGCCTGGGACATTCCCGGAGTTTAAGTGTGTGTACCTTGTCCCGGGCAGCCCCTTTCTGGGTCAATACAGAGTCCCTGAATGAAGACTCCAGAGAACAGAGTTCTTAACACTAGAAGAAGAACTGCCCATTGCCTACTGTGACAGGAAGTGATGTCTTTGTTGGGCTACAAGAAAATGGCTTCCAGACAGAGCTCAAAACACTAGAGAAATGAGCCTTGATCTGGATATCAATCGGGAGCTGCAGTGCATTTCGTGTTGTAGTGTAATGATACTCTAAAGCTTTGGGCTTGATGTGCATTTTTGCTTGTAGTCTATCACAGGCAGCACTTTCTGTCACAGCAGTCAATGGGCAGTTCTCCCTCTAACGTTAAGAACTATGTGGTGTGCTGTTTTCTCCACGGTGTCCCTGAATGGCAGAATTCAAATGTGGTCACCCTAGAAACTTCTTATTTTTGTGTTCTGTTTCACTTCTTTTTTAGATAGTTGATCAGACCATTTTTGTAGTGCATTTTAATATATTACTTAATTTATATATATTTACAAATTTTAAAAAGATACAATTCAAATACAACAATGTCTATAATACTACAGAATAGCATAAATGCAGTGCTCTTTTAAGGAGAAGGCTAAGTCTGGCCTTATCACATGTTCACCCTTGCCCCTTCTACATGGATTCGACCCCTGCCCCTCAACCCCAATAATTAAAAAAAGGGGTGATTCTAATTAGCTAATCAAAATATCAGTTGGTGGCTGCACACAGACCGTTTGAGTCCCCAGTATTAGTACAAAGATACTTTTACACATGCTTGGCTACTCTGAAAAATACTTTGAAAACTAAAACAAAACTTTCTTAACCCTTTGAGTGCCAGAAGGGTTCCCCAAACATTTCAAAGAAATGTGTTGGGCAACACTCTAGTACTCATAGGGTTAAAGAGTGGTTAATTACATGGCTCTGCTAGCCTGAAAACACCGCAAACCGTTTGAGACCTCCTGGCAATGCTAAGTGCTGTAGGCTATGTCTGCCAACCCACACTGGACCAGAGTGGGAGATTATGGTCCATTCCCTGAGCTTGGCTTGCTGTGTAGGCCTTCATCCTGTAGTGGATTGACAATGGCTGCAGATTAGCTTTGTATATGCAATATATATATATATATATATATATATATATATATATATATATATAACGAAATGGTATATAACCATGAAACCAGTGCACGCACAGGACTTGTGCAAAAAAGTGTTAATTTATTGTGTCAACGTTTCGGCCCCCTGGAGGGCCTTTATCAAGAATTATTATTACACCTAAGTGACCTTATACACAGTGATAATGTGCAAAAACCTGCCAAACATGCTCCTCTGCGATCCCTAATGATGTCACGACCGAGTGACGAACATCTCGGGAGTTGTGACCCACATCTGTATGGTGTGTTGTCAAAAAAGTAAGAGACAAACATATAAAACAAATATCGGGACAAGAATATATTACACATATGTACAATGATCCTCGGGCTCCTGTAAAGATCTTATAACCGAGAGCATGGATAAACACAATGACAAAAAAAAAAAAAAAAAAAATGAACAAAGTTATCACTGTTTAAATAAAATGTGTCTTTCAACCCTTTGGATGCTAAAGAGGTCTCCAATGCATTGCAAAGCAATGGCTCAGAAGGTTCTATCCAGGACAGCACTAACTTTCTTCTTTTTCACTGACAAATGTCCACCTATCCCAAGTATAAACGTGGTAGGCTGGAACATTGATTCAACCAGCCTTTACTAAACTTTTGGCCGTTATGACCTTTTGACAATATGAATGCTGTCATACTGCATAACACAGAAATTTGGTGATTAACCAAAGCCTCAAGCACCCCACCCCCATTCCTGGGGGAAATGCCCCACCTTTAGGAACCACTGATTTAATTGTTTTTATTATGTGTCTACAAATTGGTGCACTGATGCACAGGGAAACCAGGAGTTCGATGTATGAATCTGCTACACTGATGGTAGCCTCTAACACCAAAGGCTGCTCTTCAGGGCACTGTATACCAGTGCATACACTACAAAACCATTCATTTTTTAATGCCAGAAAGCCCCATATACCTGCCCCATAGCATGCACAGTAAGATGGATTAAAGCATACCATTTCCTCTGTGCCTTATTTTGTAGATGGCATTAAGGTGTAGAAAAAAGAAAAGCCACAAACTGCATGAAGACTACCCCACATCTGTTTCCTTGGCAAAAGTGGTATTAATGGGGGATGTTTTAGTCTAAGTAGCTTATGGAGTTGGTGTTAGGCAGGTGTGGGACTAGAAAATAGATCCCAGCACCTGTTTTTGAGTAGAAGTGTATTGGCCATGGTAGAGTTCACTGATATATACCAGGTAAAGGCAACCTTTGCCTCCCCAGCTGTTGGGGATTCTCTAGGATGAATAAAGCAAATTAATGACTATTTATGAAAACTGGAGGACTGTACAATGGTTTTGGAATCTGAGAAGTACAACATAATGCATTTATGACACATAAACTCAGATGTGGAATACAGGCTTAACAGTACTGTAATGACAAAAACATCAGAGGAAAGGGACTTGGGTGTTATTATTTCAGATGACTTGAATGTGGCAAGCAATGCAGTAAAGCAGAGGGAAAAGCAAACTGGATAGCTGGTTGTACAGGAAGAGGCATTAGCAAAAGAAAGACATATGAAAAAACTAAACTAACATTTTTAATGGCTTTGGCATTCAGTGTCCCTGTTTCACAGCCATACGTAAGGACTGGTAGGACACATTGGCCAAAAACCTTTTGCTTGAGGTAGAGTGGCAAATTTGTCTTAAGGATAGCACTACTACATCTTCCAAATGCTTACTATCCCAAATGTTTCCCTCTAATTGACATTCCCTGTCCAAAGTAAATATACTTGTCTACTTCTTCTTTTTCTGGTCTATCTACTTCGATTTTTCTTGGTATGGTACATTTGTTAAACATGTGTTTTGTTAATATTCAACTTCAGACTCAATGTTTTGCTTTCCTGTTGTAGTTCTGCAATGTGTTCTTGCAGTTCTTCAGGGTTAAAGGCAAAGAGTATGATATTGTCTGCAAAACTTAAGAGATGTAGGTAGTCTTCATTGATCTTAAGTCCTTTTTTGTCCCAATTTAGTCTGTGGGAAATTTCTTCTGAACAAGCAGAAAATGGTTTTGGGGAGATTGTGTCTCTTTGTCAGACTGCTTTTTCTGTGTTGATCTGGACTTTATCATCGTTTACCTGTATTGATGCAGTTGCATTTTCATTTATTGATTGGAGGATATTGGTGTAAGCGCTATCAATTCCTTGGTTGATCAGGGCATCGATTATTGCTTGCTTTTTCACCTAGTCAAAACCCCCTTCATGATCAATAAAGGCTATGCATAATGGCAGGGTGGATTCATTATGTTGCTCTATAACTTGTTGTACTTTCTGGATATGGTCCTTTGTACTGAAACCGCTCCTGGAGCCTGTTTGTTCCTTAGGTTATGCTGTGTTAAGTATTATGACCATTCTTCTTGAGTACACCTTTGTGATAACCTTGCAGACCACTGGTAATAGGCTTATTGGTCAGAAGTTTTTTAGATCTGCCTTATCACCTTTCTTGTCCAGTAGGATGACTACCGCATTTTTTCATGTATCTGGCACTTTGCAGAGTAGCAGGCATTTTGAAAATACTTTTCCTAGTGCTTTGAATAAGGGTTGAACTCCGACTTTTAACATCTTAATAGTAACTTTATCCGGTTCGGCTGCTTTGCCATTTTCATTTATTTTATTGCTTCTACTTCTTCTCCCACTTCTTGCTGTTGTACCATCCTCAAGCCTTAATACAAACATCTGGCTCCTATGTGTAGCCATCTTTGTTTTGCTTCCTATAGCCCTTGATTTTCTTCCACTGTCCTTTTGATGAGCTTAACATTGAACTTGTTCTTTTATGTGCTTCCTTATGGTTTTGCACATTTCTACATATTTTACCCTGTTTATAATATTACCATTTTGCTTTATATATAATTTTTATGCAGGTAGATATCCACTGCAGGAGAAACAAGAATCTTGATAAAGGCAACAAGTGCTGGCCGAAATGTTTAATTTAATTTAATAAAAAAAAACAAAAAACTGTGTTTCACCTACAGAGGAACTTATGAGTGGTATCTACCGGCATAAAAATGATGTGTGTTATCTATACTTTGGATGTGCACACAAGACATTCAGTTTATTAATAGTGAGTGCATCCCACCTTGACTACATATATGATAGATAGACAGACAGACAGACAGACAGATAGATAGATAGATAGATAGATAGACAGACAGACAGACAGACAGATAGATAGATAGATAGAGAAAAAAGATAGATAGATAGACAGACAGACAGACAGGTTTTGGCTGTAGAAGAAAGGCTGAACGTACATCTTTTCATTTCACACCTTTATCTGAACTTTAACCTGAGATGCCATTTGAATGCAACTTGTCAGATGCAGAGCACTGTGCTGAAAGCAACTGGTAAATGGGGTAGGGGGGACATGCTGTGACACTGACTCAGCCCAGCAGCTCATGGGTTGGGCTAGTTGCCAACACAAACACGACATGTTCCAGCAAAGACCTACCGAGTTTTCACCACATCCAGCGGGTGCATCAGGCAGATTTCTACCAGACCTGTGTGTGAGAGAGAGAGAAACATATCTGAGAACAGTGGCAGGAACAGAGTCACACGATGTGCCTTACTCATCAAACTAAAGAGGTTCAACTGTGGAGCAAACCAGAAGCACTACAGAGGGAAAGGGAATGAAAATAACACAAGCTCCCACTGATTTAAATGTGCCTTATAACCCTTAGGATGGTATACTGGCCTCCAGATCATTGCAAAGAGATTACAAACCTAATTGAAATAAAACATTTTTTAATTTCCCCCCTGTGGTGAAGTTGGTTTGCTCCAGAATGATCCCTCTTTAGCTTGATGAATAAGGTCCTAGAAGCAATATGCACAAAAGAAAACAAGAACAATTCTGGAACAAACCAATTGCATTTGGTGGTGGGTGGGTCCAATTTTCCTAAATTCCCACAAAATGAGCCTCACAGGGCACAAAAGAAATTAGCACCAGTTATGGAACGAACAGTTCCATAGAGGATATAAACATTTCTGTTGCTTTCAATTATGTGTTTATCCCCTTGAATGCTAGAGCATTCAAGGGGTTAATAGAACTATTGAAACCAATTGGAATGTTTGTCTCACTACAGTGCATTTAGTCAGCTCCAGAATTGATCCACACTTCTTGATACATAAGCCCTATCTTTCCACTCATGTAGAGATTAATCACATGTCCACACAGCTCTGGCAAACTGACAGCGCACCCACACTGTGTTATTGTAATATAGCTATCCTCATTCGTGGGAACTTTCAGAATAAGCCGAACCTGAGAGCTTTGACATATTACCCTTTAACGTTCTCCCGGAATGTAGATACTAGGTGAAATTTCCCTACTTCAGCTAACACAGTGTTTCTCCAGTGAGTCCTGAAGGAACTCCTAACATGCTACAACGTGTATATTACTGCCTGAACATACACAGAGAAGCAGAGAGGACCTGCACTAAGGGGTGATGAAGTGAGGATAAGTTCTCCAGTCAGATAAATTCTCAAGGGGGTTATGAACAAAAGTGTAATAAAGAGGTGATAAATTGGAGATGACTTCACCAGTGTGATGACTTCTCCTATGTTATTCTGTGCAGCTTATGAATTAAAGGGATAGTAATGTTTCACAATAAAAGCAGTTCCAATTAACTTTCATAGTATTTGGGCCATGGAGAGTATTATTTCAATAGTGTCAGAGTTGTAGTTCAAGAGTAATTGAATTGTAAGTGTAGTGTCATGTAGTGTAGTATAAGCCACCTCCCGTCAGATGTGGAATCTGGTCTCTTGACTGGACAGCTCACAGCAAGGGACAATCTTCTTACTGTGATCATAAGGAAACTCTGCCGCCTTGACAGGTTTTTCAGGTTTTCCCCTTATGCTCACTGAAGATTGTTCCTCTCTGCGATCCATCCCAACAGTCTTGCTCCTCTGAGGTGAGCAGTGTTACATCAGTAAAAGGGGTGGGAGGGGGATGCTTTATCATTCAATTACCGTTGAACGGCAACTCTGACAATATTGAAATAACACTCTCCGTGGCCCAAATACTATGAAGATTAATTGGAGCTGCTTCTGTTGTGAAACATTACTATCCCGTAAAGATCTCTCCCACGCAAGAAATCTTAGTGCATAGGCTACATAGAATAACAAAGGAACTGGGGAATTGATTTCACTGGAGAAGTGATGTCTGTTTTATAATCTCATTATCACACCTCAGTGCATCTCCCCGTAGAGGGGCTATGCAATAAGGTGTGATAATGAGATGATAAAGAGGCAATTTAATGGAAATTGCTTCTGCACTGTTATAAACCCTTCAGTTCCTATATTATTCTATGACATGTATGCAATAAGATTTCTCTGGCTGGAGAAATCTTAGTGCATTGGCTCCAAATAATAATATAGGAACTGAAGAGTTTATCACACTGGAGAAGCCATTTCCACTTTATCACCTCTTTATTGCACTTTAGTGCATCTCCCCCTAGTTGTTCTATAGACCCTATTCACACAGGTTTGTCAAGTGGGGGAGATAGTAGCATATAGGTTATACTGAGAAACATGGGGATTGGAGAACTGATATAGGAGAAGTGATCTCCTCTTTATCAGACTTAGTGCATAACCCCCATAACTTCTTCATCTGCTTTTCTAGTAGAAATTGAAACAATTTAAAGACTAAGGAAGTAGCAATTTTGTGCATATTTTATATAGCAAGTAACACTGGACTCTCTCTCCCACCCTGAAAATCTGGCCTCTCATCCCAATTCCTGATCCCCCCCCTCCGAGATATGGGTCAAACCCTGAGAGTTTCCTTGTATGGCTATCCTACACTATAGGTTTGCAGGCTATAAGAATGCCTGAAGACTTCCACTCCTTTCTACATAGTAGCACAATATAAATATAAATTTAAGTAATGCTGCTTACACTATTTATTAACACATGGGGCCATATGCAAAAACTAAAATGGGTTGTTGTTTTAATTATGAAATAATATGCACTGTAGGACTCTTCGTGCTGAGAAAAATAAAGGTACCCTCACTGTTACGAGATGCCTCATTTATAGGTTGACGACACTGGAGGAGGTGCTTCAAAGGATCCACCGCTCATCTACAGCCAAAGAAGAAATCCACTCTCTTGTACAATAAAAAATACTTTATTCTTCCACTTTTAAAAACATCATTCACAATGTAAAAAATGATACACCAGACATATGTAAGACCACGAAATGCCTGACGCTTTTCGTGAAAGTATCACTTAATCTTAGCCTAAGATTAAGTGATATTTTCACAAAACGCATCAGGCGCTTCGTGGTCTTACATATGTCTGGTGTATCATTTTTTACATCGTGAATTATGTTTTTAAAAGTGAAAGAATAAAGTGTTTTTTTTTGTACAAAAGAGTGGATTTCTTCTTTGGCTGTGGATGAGCGGTGGATCCGTTGAAGCACCTCCTCCGGTGTCGTCTAGTTTGTCGAAGTCCATGGCCAGGACTGTGGCGGTAGCTCTGGATCTGCAACGGCTTTTAGCCGTGGTGAGTAGATGTATTTATAACAAAGTTTTTATACATGACTGTGATTGATTAGGCATATAGTAGCGATCTCTCTGCTTCACATTTTATTACTTCATTTATAGGTTGATACAGAATATTAATAAGAGGTGCTTGTTCTTCTGGAAGCCTTCTATGTAATGTGTGTCTACTAAAAGAAAACATATGACAGTCAATCAGGATAGCTCAAGTAGTCCTTAACCCACTGTGTGCCAGGGGGGCATGCGTTCCCCTCTGGCACGCAAAGTGTTAAGCACTGATTTTAGACAACTGGATTAAACCAAGTTGTGACTCATCGCACAGACTCAAATTAATGAGGAACTTTAATGGTAAATATGTTCCCATCTCGCTAGGTCAGCTCATTTTGCAACTTCCCAGATATGTTTATTAACAAATTGCATGCCACAGAGGTACCCATGCATTGGATGCCCCTCTGGCACTCAGGAAGAACATGAAGAACTATTTGTTTACAATGTGCTCTTCCATATTGCATGGTTATTCTGAAATGATACCTACATGGATGCCAGAGCTCTCTCCAACATATTGCAACATACTGCACTGGGAACTTCTCTAGAATCCAAGTATTTTTTAATAGTTCCTATCATTTTGCCTGTACTTTTTACCCCAGAGTTTCCTATCCCTTTAACCAGTTCTCTATCCAGGCACATATATGACCTCCCAAACCAAAGCCTTTTAATTCATGTAGTAATGTCTTGTGAAGTACTGTATTGAAGGCTTCTGCATAATCCAACGGGAATTCCCTTGCAAAATTACTATTTACCTTTTTGTAAAATACAAGTAAATTAGTTTGACATGATCTATTCTTCATAAAACCATGCAGACTCCTACTAATAATATTGTTAGTTATCACATAGACCTGAATACTGGCAGTTAGTAATCCTTCTAATATCTTACCCACTACACAAGTCAAGCTCACAGGTCTAAAATTTCCTGGCTTCCATCTTGCCCCCTTTTTTAATAATGGTGCCAGATCATCTTTCCTCCAATCACAGGGCACTATGCCTGATAAACGTGAATCAATAAATATTAAGTATAATGGTTTTGCTATTAATGTACTAAGTTCTTTAAGTACCCTTGGGTGTATGCCATAAAGGCCAGTTGTTTTATTCGCCATAATCTTTTCCAGTCTCTTTTGGACTTTGCCCTCTGTAAACCATGCCCATGACGGAGGAAATTCTGGTATTTTGTCTGTTTGCCCAAAGTCTGCCATTGTTGCTTCCTTGGTATATACAGAAGATGATATGTGTAACGTGTCAGGGCCGTCAGGCCGGACGGTGACGGTCCTGGCACGTTATGGAAGGATGGCAGTGCAGATGCACACCCCTCTGCCATCTCAGAGTTCAAATCACAAAAAAAAGCTCCGTGGTCCTTAACCCCTTAGTGACCGGCCGCGCGTGCATGCGGCCAGCACTTAACAACGGGGTTTTTTTATTTTTCCCATTATAGCGATTTACTTCCGGGACTTACCAGGTATGTCCTCTGTCACTAAGTGACGTTTTTACCTGACGTACCTGGTAAGTCCATTGTCGCGATGGGGTTAACGGTCACCTGTGAGCAGTACCAGGCAGTAGTTAAGGGATTAAAGTGTCAGTCATAGCCTTATCCTCACTAATCAATTCACCTGTCTCAGTCCCAATTTGACCAATAATATTTTTGTTATTTATATAGGTGTAGACTTGTTGACAATTTTTCCTGCTCTCTTTTGCAATACTTTTCAGTTTCAATTTTAGCTAGCCTAACAGCTTGTTTGCAGATTTTTTTACACGCTTCATATCTTTTTTAAATGATGCATCTAACCCTTCTGACTTAAACACTTTAAAAGCTTTCTTTTTATTTCTGATTTCCCTGCATACCTCTTTATTAACATCTTAATGACTAAAGAGGTACATGCACGTCATGGGTGGAATGTGCCTAAAGGTCCCATGATGTACATGTATGTCCTGGAATTCAGGGGTCCCCGCACAACTGCACGCCTCCTGGGGATCCCTGAATCATTGAAGGAAAAAAAATAAGGTCTGTGTTCCTTATGTGCGGCCGGTACTTAAAGGGTTAAGACACATTAGTCTTAATTTGTTCCTCTTGTACTTATTCCCAATTGATCCATATATTTATCTGAGCATTTTAAACAAATTCTATCGTTCTTCTGCATTTTTATCTCTGAATATTACATCCCACTGAATGTCCTTTAATATTGCTTTTAGCATTGAAAAAGGGGATTTTAGTCTTACCTGTTAAATCTTTTTCTCTTAGTCCATATAGGTTACTGGTAACTTTGGGTAGGTGATCTGCCCCTTTAATTAGGCAGGAACAGTTCTAGAATTGAATGCAGGGAGTGGAGCCTACCTTCCCTCCTTGATTGCAGCTAGCCAACCAGCTCCAGTATGATTTGAGACACTAAGTAATGACTAGATAGTAGAAGGAAAAGAAGACTTCTGTGAGCATGACCCTGAAGGACCCCCATGGTCTGCCACAGGAGAGCCAAGCATGGTCCCTTGACGGGGTGGGAGACCAGTAACCTGTATGGACTAAGAGAAAAGGATTTAACAGGTAAAATCCTCTTTTCTCATCCCTCCAGCGAGAGCAGAACCTCGGAACCTTCTGGATGTGTCATCCAATACAGGTTACTGGTAACTTAGGGATGTCCAACCATTGAGTTTCCCAGAGGTGGGAAGTAAGGCAAGGACCAGGTGCAAAGCCCCCATAGTCACCAAAGCAGAAATGAACCATTAGATCAGAGATAGCCCAACAAAACAATGAACTGTCAACAGACAACGAACAGAGGTAACAATACCCCAATCACTGTTACACAGCACACTGAACTAGAGCCAACAGGGCTAAAAAGTGAAGGAAGGACCAAGCAACCGAAGAAGATCCTAGACAGGCAAGACTGCCTCCAGGATCTTCCTCCCAAAACTGGTGTCAGCCAATTCCAGCACCTCAACACGGTAGTGCTTTGAAAAGGTGTGCACAGATGACCAAGTGACCAGAAAGGGAACAGGATTCTTTCTCAGCCCGTAAGCCTTACGAGTAATGGACTTGATCCAGGACGCAATTGTCACTTTGGATACAGGTCTTCCTGCCCTGAGGCCCTCAGGAATGATGGACAGCACGTCAGACTGTTGAACGGACTCAGCGTGATGTACATCAAACTTGAGACAACTCAACACATCTAACAAGTTGAGATCCCTCTCCTTGTCAGAGGTGGGGTCAGGGCAGAAAGAAGGCACCACAATCTCCTGATTAATGTGGAACTCCAAGACCACCTTCGGAAGAAACTCCTGAGAACTAAGAAGCAATGCCTTGTCCTTGTGAAACACAAAACAGGTTGGTTTACAGGGCAGAGCATGCAACTCCGCGACATGGCGAACTGACACGATCGCCAGGAGGAAGGCCATTTTCCACGTCAACAGGCATAGAGGAATAGTAGCCAAGGACTCAAATGGGGGCTCTGAAGAATGCCCAAAACCAAGTTAAGATCCCACAGAGGAGCGAGAATCTTGAAGGCAAGACGAGTATGAGCAACGCCCTGGAAGAAAACTTTGACATCAGGAAGACTAGCAATGTGCCTCTGAAAGAAAACAGAGACAGCAGAAGTCTGAACCTTGAGGGAACTCAAACTGAGGCCCTTATCCACACCTTCCTGCAAGAAGGCCAGGACTGTAGGCAGATCAAATTCCTGTGACCGGTACCTATCAGCACTAAGCATAGTAGCCACCACACCAGAAGAAAAACCCTTCTTCTTCAATATTGAGGAATCAATTAACAAGCCATCTAAGCTAGATGATGAACATCTTCCTTCCACAGGTAACCCTGTAGAAGAAGATCCGGACAGCAAGGGAGCAGGAATGGCTACGTCACCGACAGATCCAGAAGCTCTGGAAACCAAGCCTGTCGAGGCCAGTATGGAGCGATCAGAATGACTGGACAGCGCTCCAGTCTCAATTTCTGAAACACCCTGTGCAACATGGGGAGGGGAGGAAAGATGTAGGCCAAAGGAAATAACCAAGGAATGGACATGGCATCCACCGCTAGAGCTAGAGGATCCCTCCAGCGAGAGCAGAACCTCGGAACCTTCTGGATGTGTCTTGTCGCCATCATGTAGATGCAAAGAAGACCCCACTTCTGAACAATGAGGGTGAACACCTCTGGGTGCAGTTCCCACTATCCGCTGTCCACAGTGTGTTGACTGAGGAAGTCTGCCATGACGTTGTCTATGCCAGGAGTGTGCACTGCAGATATGGCAGGAACATGTAGCCTTGACCTCTAACCAAGCGGCGAGACGTCTTGTTCCACCCTGCTTGTTGATGTAAGCCACAGCCATGGCGTTGTCGGACTGAACCCGGACTGGGCATTCTTCCAGCTGGGGTATCCAATGACGAAGGGCATGAAATATCGCCCAAAGCTCCAACACGTTGATGGGAAGGAGAGATTCCTCCAGAGACCACCGATTCTGAGCATTGAGGTGACCCAGGACCGTTCCCCAGCCGGAAAGGCTGGCATCAGTCATCACCATGGTCCAGAAGGATACCAGGAAGGACTCGCCCTTCAGTAGATTGGAGAGGTTGAGCCACCATGACAAACTCAGTTCCACATGAACAGGGAGGGATACTGACATCTTCAGAAGGTCCGGCAGACCCTTGCACACCTGGATCACAAACCTCTGGAGTTCCGTGGTGTGAGCCATGGCAAATGGGACCACTTCCATGGTGGAGATGAATTTCCCCACTAGAGAGGACAGCTTCTTGGCCGGAACTGGATTGTGAGCCAGAACAGCAGAAACCCTGTGGGCAGTCTGGTGAGCCACCATGTGAGGAACACCATGCTCTGCTGAGTGTTGAAGAGAAGGCCCAGGGAAACCAGACGCTGGGATGGGAAAAGATCCGACTTGTCCATGTTGATGGGTGAGAGCATGAATGCAGTCCTGAACCTGCTGATGGAGAAGTTCGACAGAGGGGGCTTTCAGAAGCAGGTTGTCCATGTATGGAGTAACTCTGATGCTATCCCGATGGAGGACGAATACTAAAGCTCCCAGGACATGGTTGAAGACTTGAGGAGCTGTAGTCAGACCAAAGAGAAGAGCTGAAAACTGAAAGTGCCCTTGGTCGCAGGCAAATCTGAGATGTTGCCTGCTCTCTAGATGAATGGTGATGTGTAGATATGCATCCTGAAGATCCAGAGAGGCAAGGAATTCCCCCAGGGACATACCAGCAATCAGTTTCCTTAGGGACTCCTGGTGATAATGAGTCCTGATCACAAAGGAATTTAGATCCTTCAAATCCAAAATGGCATGACAACCGCCATCCTTCTTGGAGACCACACAGAGGTTTGAGTAAAAACCCATACCTCTGTCCTGAACTGGAACAGGTTCCAGAACATCCTTGTCCAGAAGGGCCTGGATAGAGCCACTGAACAGATGGCGTTTCTCTGCGTCCTGGGGCGTATGAGAGGGGAAAAAAGTGAAAGGGAGGAAGAGAGACAAAAGGGATCCTGTACCCTTCTGCCACCACCTGTAAAACCCACGGGTCCACCACTGAATCCTCCCAGACGCTGTGGTAGTGATGCAGACAGCCACTCACAGCCAAGTTTGGACCTGATTGCGGCGAATCATGCCGAAAAAGGCTTGAAAGCCTTAGGCTTGGAGGAGACCTTGGGATTCCATTGCTGTTTGGGCTTGGAGGAGGCAAGTGGAGCTGAGGGAACCACCTGGTTCGCCGGACATGTCTCAGTCTGGAAGGAACAAAAAAAAACGATAATGCTTGAGAGGCATTTTCTTCCTGAGGACCAAAGGCAGAAGGGTACTCTTAACCCCTGTGGCCTCACTAATCAGATCCTTAAGATCTGGCCCAAACAATGATGTACCTTGAAAAGGCAAAGAGAGCAAGGCTTTCTTGGAAGCAGTGTCAGCAGACCAGATTTTGAGCCAAAGAGCTTGTCTGGCAACCACAGACATGGTGGAAACCCTTGCCACCAAACTGATGGCATCAAATAAGGCAGAAGAAACATAGTACTGGGTCTCAGAAATGTTGGAAAGAAGCCGCATCATATCCGAAGTAGGAGCACCCTGACGGACAGCCAGAGTGAGCTGTTCAGTCCAGACCGCAATGGCCCGGTTAACCCATGCAGCAGCGAATGCTGGATGCATGGCAGTACCAGCAGTGGCAAAAATGGACTTGAGGGAAACCTCTAGTTTCTTGTCAGTCCAGTCTTTTAGAGTGGACGCATCAGAAACTGGCAAGGCAGTAGACTTGGGTAGCCTGGAGATAGGAGCATCCACTTTGGGGGGATGAACCCACTGAGCAAGCGCCGCCTCAGAGAAGGGGTAAAGCTTGGCAAATTTCTTGGAAACAGAATGTTTCCTGTACGGAGATTTCCACTCATCAGACACAAGGCGGTCAAGAATGGAGTTAGGTGGAAAACAAGTAAGGGCCTTCTTAGGTTCCTGAAAAACATCAGAGAGATCTGAAGAAACCTCTTGGACTAAAGGAATGTTTATAGTGGTTAAGACAGCCCTGATCAGGCCCTCCGCCGAGGGCTCAGGATCAGCCTCAAAGGGGTCCCCAAAAAACTGAGAGGAACCCACAGCAGAACATCCCTCAACATCTGAATCTACCAAGAGTTCCTCCTCAGAGAAATCTGATACATCAGGTACTCCCTGCGGTTTCAGCAGGGAAGATCTGATGGAAAAAGGGGTCTGCCATGAGTGGAAGACCCCCTGTAACTGGGATGGAAAGAGTTGCAATGTAGACCGAAGGTCTCTAGTAGCAGCCTTGAACTGTTTCACCCAAACTGGCTCTAATGCATGGCTGGAGGTCCCTGGGAGATACATCAGAACATGCTGGGCATAAAGGACCTAAAAATTCTCTAGGTAACCCTGTATGACATGAGGAACAATGCACAACAGTGGACACAGAGACCCCTGTGTCCTTAGTCTTAGGCCTGGTCCCAAGCTCCAATGGATTAGACATTCTCACAGTGTCAAAAACATTTAAAGTATAAGGAATCACCCAAATACAGTGTGCAAGATTAAAATTTCATCCCAGAAATCTCTACAATACACTTATCTCTCAGGCGAAGGGTTAATCTGCAGAGGAGAGAAGGAGAGTCCAAGCCCTGTGTAGGATACGCGTTCTGGAAAGGGCACAAAATGGCTGCCGCAGCGGGAGCCAATCAGAAACTAGCACGCGAAGCAAGCGCTCATGGGAAATGTAGTTTTCCCAGAAAAGTACTCCAACAGTGCCCGAAGCCCCCTGAGTCCCCCAACACACTTAAAACGTCAACCGGATGACAGAGCAAGGGCAGACAATTAAAATGAGCCATCCCTGAAGTTGCTACATTGAGCAGAGCAGAGATATGTCCCAAACTGCATAGTCCCATAGAAGCGAATGGAGCAATGGCATCTATGCTGTAAAGCGCGCCAAACACAATTTTTTTAAAAGTTGAATCTGTGAATTAAAAGTACATGAAACATCACTAGAACATGTTAGAAGACCCCAAAAAAAACACTGAACCCAGTAGGGGAAGAGCCAATAACCCCTCAAAAGATGCAAAACCAGCAGCTAAACGGTTAAATTATCACATAAACTTGCTCCAAAACACCCAACAGACATACAGATAAACCCAATGAGTGCCAGAGTGTGCAATGGGAATGCCAAAGGAAAAGCCCTGTGCAGAGGGGCACTGTGGAACATGTGGACCTGTAGCACTCAAAGGGTTGCTCACCTTTCCTGCAGATCTTCTGTCTTTAGACTACCATGTATTAAGAAGAAGTCTTGGTGGGCAACTCCTGAGGAAAGAACTTGAACCCAAGATTTTCCCCCAGGGCTTAAGATCCACAAAAAGCACCTGGTTACTGAGCTTGCAACATCTAAGGGCATTGTCAGTTATGGTAATCCACCTAATGGTGGTATTCCATTCCTAACAGAAAAATAAAAATTAGCTAAAACTATAGCAGAACTGTTCTCTTGCCTGTGTTATCTTCACCAAGGAATAAATCTTACTGGAGCCAGTTGGCTAGCTGCAGCCAAGGAGGGAAGGTAGGCTCCACCCCCTGCATTCAATTCTAGAATTGTTCCTGCCTAATTAAAGGGGAAGATCGCTTACCCAAAGTTACCAGTAACCTGTACTGGACGACAGAGAAATTAGTGTTTTTAAAATAAAACATTTTAGTTAAACCCTTGCTAATGGGTTTATCATAAGAAATATCACAGGATACCATATTGGTTACTGTTTCCTAAATGTTCCTTTACGTGTATACTGTCAGAATTGTTTGAAAGCACTAGGTCAAGCAAAGCCTCTTTTCTAGTTAGCTCCTCTACTAGTTGAGACATAAAATTGTCATTAACCATACATACAAAATGATTTCCCTTTGTTTGCTGAAAGTCATATTTCTTTAGTCAATTTTAGGGTAGTTAAAATCTCCCATTATGATAAGATTTACTGACCAAGAAGATTTTCCATTTGCAGTAACAGTTGGGCTTCCTCTAACTCCCCAGATTCCCATTAGATCATTTTTATTATGTGTGCTTCCAGTGTGTATTTCAACCCAGAATATATCTACATTGTCACTGGTCCCATCCCGTCATTAATATCTTCCCTTATATTAGGTTTTAGGTCATGATTTACATACAGGCATACAGTGCTCCGCTTTTATTAACCCTGTCCTCCTAGAAAGTGAATAACTCTGTCGATTGTCTGCCCAGTCATGTGTATCATCTAACCAGGTTTCAGGTACACCAAACATATCATATTGCTGATATGTTGCAATACATTGCAGTTCCCCCAGCTTACCAGACTGACTACAATCATTCATTTTATTTGGTTGCCATCCTAAAGAATTGCATTTGAAATATATATATATTTTTTTTAATCAGGCAGTAACATAGGCAATTACCTATTAGATTAACTAGCCCATCCCTCCTCTACCCCCATGCATGTGCCTTCTCTAATCCCATTTCCTCATTTACACTGCCTTGTATAACCGTTCCACCTTCTCCTAGTTTAAAGCCTCCTCCAACCCTCTATCCATCTTAAACCCAAGCACTGTAGCTCCCTTTCTGCTAAGATGCAGTCAATCTCTACTATAAAGACTGCCCAAGGGAAAGTGTTGTGTTGTGTACAACAAATTTGTTCCACAACTTGAGATATGTTTCTTGCATTTTTGTTTCAGTACCTCCACAGCCTGAAATTTTACAGTGGCACTGTTGCTAAGGCAGCTTATGGAGGGTTACTTTCATAACAATAGTTGCCCACAGACTGTTGTAGCAACAGCACTACCATAAAATATTAGTAGTTTGAGCTACAATTATTGCTAAATGAAACATCTTTCAGCAGTTGGAGCACCCTAGGTTTATTTAGCAGGATATTATTTCCCATTTTATCTAATACTATGCATTTAAATTAATGGGAATATTGGTCTAAAAGTTTTTCTGTTTTCCAGGGCAGTTGGTTAACCTTATTATGGAATATGGCCATAAAATACTTAATGCCAAAAAGCCTAAGACAGTCAAACATGGAACCCTTTGCACGTTTCTGACTTGTACATTCCTCTTAGTACATCTGCATACCCGGTAACCTTTCTGTCCCAAGTCCCTGGAAAAACATTGTAAAGCTGAGGATGGGAGTGTCCAAATGATGTATTTTGCATCATATTGTGGGGGGAGGCTTAATCGGATGGACGTAGGTGGGTGGTTGAAAGGAGAGGATTGTCATGAAATATGTGGGAATATGGGTGGAATGATGGCAAGAGTGGTCTGAACTAGATGGATAGAGTTATAGCTAAACTCACCAGAGGGAGACCTGGTAATTCTATCTGAAAACAGGGACTCCGGGGCAAATCCAAAGATTTCCTAGATATGGACATCTGCATCAGTGGGCCTTTGGTATAACGACAAAGCTGAACAGTCCTGGGGAAACCAACTGCATCATAGGGGATATGGGAACACTTATTTGTCCCCTACAGTGTAGTTGGTTTGGTCAAGCATAGATCTACTTTGCCTTTTACACAAAGTCCAGTATGTTTATTTTTCTTTCTATTTCCTGTTGCACCAAATCTAAGCATTGATTGTCTAGGATGCATATGTTAACAGCAGAGAAGAATACATATTCAATATTTGTATTTCTAACAGAGGAGGGTTGATTTTACAAACATCAAGCACTCCACTAAGAGGGAAGGTCCACCAGTGTTTAACCCTTATTTGTTGCATACTCCTCTGGCAATCAAGGGTTAAATTACTTATTTTTATTTATACCATTTTTGTGAGTCTATCTCATATGATGTAATTTTATGAAATGTCACCTGTAGACATGTTTCGTTGATGCTAAAGATAATCAGACAATGCTTATGTTATGCTAGCATTTGTTTGTAATATATATAGTTTTTGATAAACTAACATTTATATACTGGTGGCATAGCTTGACAATTAATGCTAATTAGCTTCTGTGCGAGGTCAATATTAGCATATTCTGAGCCATGAGTGAATCTAGATAGGGCCCGCACATTGGTAGTAGTTCTAATAGCAGAACATGAGATACATTTGGCTTGGAATAAAACGTATTAGCTTACAGTACAGAGAAGTAACATGAAGTGCCAAACTGTGTCATTAACATATAAAGGTTAATGTTTGTATTTTACAGAATAATGGCCAGTAAAGCATATGGACAAATTTTAATACCCTGTAAAAGTAACTAAATAGGGTGACCACACTTCCCAGAATGCCCGGGACTGTCCCTTATTGGGGGTCTGTGTCCCACGTCCTGGGTCACCCCCCCCACCGGGACAACAAAGAATCTCGGAATTCAGCAACACTCGCCAGTCCAGCCAGCCAATGAAATATATTTGCTATATGGTCCTCATTGGCTGGCTGAGCCAGCCAATGAAGACCATATAGCAAATACATTTTATTGGCTGGCTGGCTGGCTGGCTGGCTGGACTGGTACGTGAGAGACAGCTGTGGTGGAGCAGGTATGCTGGTGCTGCAAGTGAGACCCGTGGCTGAGGCTCCCGCCTGCACTGACCATCTTTCTGAGGCTGACACAGAGTAAGAGTTCCCATGGGAAATCTTACTATGTCAGCCTCAGAAAGATGGTCAGCGCCGGCGGGAGCCTCAGCCGCGGAACTAGGGTCACCACATGTCCCGGAATGGCAGAATGGAAATGTGGTCACCCTATGCAATGATGTATAAAAGCTTTCTACTGCCCTAGGCCAAATTAAGTGCATGCACCACTGTCCCTCATCCATTCATACTTTGCCACACCCTCAATTGATCCGGGCTCTGTCATATGCCACCACTTCCCTTATAGACAAAGAAGCATTATATCATTGCAAATAACTAGCATCCAAATGTTTAAAAGAGAGTAGAAATGTGATTTTTGAAGAAAGAGTATTTAGGTATCTTCACTTTGGGAATGAGGTGTCTATGAGGAAACTATAAGCCCTGCACCTCTGAGTCACACATTTTTCTTTAGAAAATGAATATAGGCACAATGCGCAAAGCCACCCAATCTGCTGCTCTGGGCCCAGGCCCAAATACCACACTATTAAGATGACAGCTACACTTTAAAGGAGAAATAATGTTTTTTTAATGATAGTTCTATAATCAAGTACTTATATGGGTTCTAATCAAGTACTTATATTTTAATCAAGCACCTATCTAGGTTACTGTATTCTCAAGTCACTGTTAACATAAGCTTTTATGGAAGTATAAATGGTTAATTTGAGTCAAAATGCTTTCCCATATGCTAGTAACTTATCTGTTGCAACCACACAATGACCCAACCCTTTAAGAAAAGGCAGATTGTATTACAATGCAATTCTATTTTTATGTTTTGTTTTTATTTGATCATATTTAATCATAGCTAAGGAACTCTTTGGATTTGCCCTGGAGACTCTGGTGCTGGCTTCTAATTACCAGGTCTCCGGGCAGAGGCGGGTTCTCCACATGTGGGTAGTTTTAATAAAACTCTGCCCACTTCCGTGTCTTTGCAGTGTGTTCCTCCCACTCCCTGCCTACTTCTCATCCTTCCCCAGCCTATTCCTCTTTTTTTTTTTTTATAAAAAATATTTCTGAAGCCCCACCCCAACTCACAGGTAAGTCCCACCCTTTTCTGATGCAAATCCTGTCATTGATCTCACCCAACATGCACCAGCACAAAGCAAAGTTCCCATGTATGTCTTTAAACTTGACAGCTAAAGGAGAATAACTATTAATATCCCCTACTTAGCCATGCACCCCCCCCAAGTGCTCATATTTAATCAGGACAGTGCCTCTTTAAACCCAAATCCCTCTGTCCCTCTTTCCTACCATGTTGTCCCTATTTTTAGGAGATCAGACTGGGTGGTTTGTATATAAGCTGCTCCGCAGCAATAAATATAACATTAATGTTTGGTTAAACTTCTAAATTAGACTGTGTAGATAAAATACCTTGGTCTTGTTCTAAATCATTTATTCAGTTACACAAAGAGGTTTAAAAGAGTCAAGAAATAACCTAAAAAAACAACAACTCAGTAATGCCCCTCCCACCAGCCGCAGCGCCACCTCATTGGCCTTGTGATATGTTGGGAGGTATGCTTATCCGACTATGGACTGAAAACCCTAACTCCTCTAGAGATCTTGCCTTTGTGCATTTGTTTAACAGAAAATATCTTCAAACAACGCTGGATGTCAACATCATGGAGAAGGACATGACAGCCCCTGGCAGTTTTTTCAAACTGAGGCAAGCAGAATGCATGATCCTTCATAACCATTTAACCCTTAGTGCCAGAGGGGTATTCACCACATTGCTAAGCAATACATTGGAAACCCCTCTTGCAATCAAAGTGTTAAGAACCAGAGAAATCCACGACTCTTTGCTCGTCCCTCTCCTCCTAATAGGTTAAGATTACATGCACAGTGAGCAGACTTTGAAGTCATGTGTTTCTGCTAACAAATATCACGTCCACCTCCAGGGGCATGACAATCAGGACTCATTGAGGATGTTATTTATTGAGCAGAGGCACAAGAGAATATCAACAGAGGCCTCTAGGCCTTTGTGGCCATAGCAATGTTAGTTTTGAGGGTTATTCTTATAACGAGGTGTTAGTTTTTCCTTTAAGAATGTAAACCCACAAATAATTACTTATTTGGAAAATATTTGCTACAACTGGTATGCTACATGTGGCAATGCATCAAAAATAATTTCACTCAGCATGGAATACATTGCACTTGTTTGACACACACAACTACAATAACAGGACACAATTTAACACTCCTTTTGATACACGGGCCATTAAGTACTTAAAGACACAGTTCTGCTTAAGCTGAAAACCAGCCCCAGACATAATTAAAATGCTACCGTATAAGTGTAAATCAATGCAGACTTCATTCTTTAGTCTAGGCTCCCATTGCGCTGTTGATAACTGATAACAGCTGGTGATCCCCCCTTCACCACAACCACTACAGACAACTCTTCAAATGTAACCACTTGCAAAGTATCTGTCCCCCATCAGCAATGGAAACTCCTGTTAAGTGTAAAAGGATGAATTTCATGCTTGTCTTAAAATACACTCTGATCAAAGTCTGATGAGTTTTGATGCATCTGGCAGTACAAAATGAATCCACAGGGGTTACTTTTTCCTTGTACTGCATGTAAAAAGGAGCAGTAACATTTATGTAAACATAGCACAGTTTTGTGTCACATATGTGGGTGGAGCTTGTTCTGTGATTACTCATGGACATATGGACAGATCAGATAAGGAGATATGGTTCTCCATTTGAAATTAAAAACCATCTAAAATAGAAGGTATCGGGTACAGGTGAAGTATAGAAGCTGTGAACAGGACCAGATCAAGAACCAGATAGCACATGTACAGCCATATGCACAAAGACAAAGTGAAACAATTTTGTAGCAAACCAAAGTACCATAAGGGATAAATAAACATTTTATCTGACTTAAATAGGGATTTTAGCTCACTGAATGCATTGAGACGTCATTTTGGCAAGATGCCCGCTCTCCATGCTACTGACAGCTGTTTAATAAATCATATATCTATTAAATCAGGTAATAATTCTGGCAACTAGCGCTACTAAGCAGCTAGTCGCCAGAAGGGGACTTAGTTAAGCTGAACATTTTGTGACATGGTAGTTCCACTTTAATATATAATTAAAGCTTCAAAAGAAAGAAATAAATTCAGTAATGGTTTGTATATATTCAACCAATGAATAATAGTAAAATACAGAAGTAACTGGTAAATTAATCTCAAGATGAGATACAGTAAGAATTTAAGCATTTAAAATACTCTTAGGGGGTCTCCCTAAGAGTGAAGGGTAATCCAGACGTGCACCCCTTGCTCTCAGTGACTAGGGAATCTAGCTGCAGCTCCCTGATGAGGCCCAACAAGGCAAAAATGTACGTCAGGGGTTTGCTGGTGTTCTCATGTTGTTGTCATTTTTTAACTTGATCTCCCCTTTGGGCGGGATCAGTCTAATATGTAAGTGGAAATTTCTCCTCTGTAATGGCACTAAAGAGCTAAAACGTGATGCTTCTGAGCGGTGACTAGCTGTAGAACAGGTCATTGTACTGTTTGTACATCCTCAGAAACCTCTCACATTTGTATGTGTGAGAAATTAAAGGGATAGTAATACCTAAAATGTAAAAAAAAATATGTTGTAGGGTTTATCCCTCTGAGTAAAACAAGAGTACTCCCACTGCTGAAAGGTGTTTCATTCAAAAGTTATTAATTTTCAAAGTTGAATTTTTTAGGTGCAATATCACAGTGGCCTGAAATTTTACAGTGGCGCTGTTGCTACACCATCCTATGGAGATTTATGGTCCTGAGACCAGAGCTGTCCATAGGATCGTGTAGAAACAGCGCCACTGTACAATTTCAGGCCACTGTGATATTGCACCTAAAAAATTCAACTTTGAAAATTAATAACTTTTGAATGAAACATCTTTCAGCAGTGGGAGTACTCTTGTTTTACTCAGGGGGATAAACCCTACAACATATTTTTTTTTACATTTTAGGTATTACTATCCCTTTAAGTTGATAAGAGATGGAAAAAAGAGAGGGGGGGCACAGATTTAACTGCCAATGTTTTAGTAATAGTCTAAAATAGGGGTAGTAATCTGTTGGACCTCTAGCTGTTGCCCAGAAAGCCAATGGGTTGGTTACAGTGGAGAATAAGTGTCTACATGGGAAGACATGATTATTATTTACAACTGCATTCAGGGCCAATAAAAATCCCTCACTGTGGCACTTTTTTCTCAAATAATTGAGCAACAAAGTAAGGAGAAGCTACAGAAAAGATGCTTTCAACGAAAACAAAGGCAGATATTTTTTACAGTAAGGGCAGTAAGAAAGTATAAATCCTTGCCTCAGCAGGCTGTTTTGCTATATACTGCAGATACTTTCAGGAAATGACTTCAGTACCTTTTAGCTCAGAAAAAATATATATATTAGAGTTGGATACAATTCAGATAGCATGTCGATCCAGTATCTGATTGCCATTTAGCAACAGGAAGGAATTTTCCTTACTCACTCAGGGCATAAATGGAAATGGCTTCATTTGTTTGTTTGTTTGTTTTTATTTGTGCCTTCTTCTGGATCAATAAAAGCAAGGGTGATACGGCAAGGGTTGAACTTGATCAATTTCTCTGGTTGGGAACCACTGAACTAAGCATTTGCTAGCAACTATCCCAAGCAAAGGAGTGAACACTGTCTGTTGCTTAACCATTTGAGCGCCAGAGAGATATACAACGCATTGGTCTGCAATGCTTTATGTAGCCATCTGGAAGTCAAAGGGTTAACCCATTGTCAGTGAGGTATCTAATGCATTGCAATACAATGATTTGGATCCCTTTCTAGCATGCAAAAGATGAAAGAGTCACGTTGGTGTGACGTACAGGCAGATTTTAACACTGATTAAAAATATGCAAAACCCCCTTAAGGTGATGGGGTCACTTTAATAACATATGCATCCTGTACATCCAATATGGTTCTTAAGGAGAAGGAACATATGCATTACTGTGCACTTACTCAGTCTAATTATGAGCATGTCTTTGACTCTGCCTAATAAATCATGTAAAGCAATGCGCAGCTTTCCATTTCTGTTTCTTGGAGCTAGCTCTACATGTTTTACCAGTGTTTTTGCTTTGTGCCAGTAGCTAAGGGTCAGCAGTATTGACAGCATCCCCCACAGCCAGGTGAGCCCTGCAGTGACAGATGCAAACAGGCAGCTTGTAATTAGCTGGATTTCGGCCAAGCCAAATATTTCAGATCAGTTTCCTTAACAATCCGCTTTAATCATTTATTAATAGACTTTCTGGCTGGGATACAAAAGGTGAGGTTGAAATAACAGGAGAAGAATGCCAGCCAATAAATCATCTCATGTACGCTGTGCTGACACACTGCTAACCTCTTCAAGAGCTGCCCGGGATACAATTAGGGCATCACTATCCAATACCTTGCTTCCTGCCGCCTGCTGACTCTTTCACCTTAGATATGATTAAATGTCCTTTCTGAATGGGCTAGATACATTTATATATGGAGTTTAATCCTGATGACCTTTTTCATTGTAAAATCTATATGTGCTTTTATTTTCTTGGTTGATATGGGATGTTTTTGGAACATATTAACCCTCTGATACCAGGGGGATGCGAAAGTATCAAATTTCACATCTCTATGGCATTCAAAGGGTTTAATAATGCATCCAGAACAAGAACTTAAAGGGACAGTAATGTTTCAAAATAAAAGCAGCTCCAATTAATCTTCATGGTATTTGGGCCATGGAGAGTGTTATTTCAATCAATACTGTCAGAGTTGTAGTTCAAGAGTAATTGAATGATAAAGTATCGTCCTCCTGCCCCTTTGACCTAGTTTAAGCCGCCTCCTCTCAGATGTGGAATCCAGTCACTTGACCAGACAGCTCACAGCAAGGGACAATCTTCTTACTGTGAGCATAAGGATTTTCTTTATGCTCACTGAAGATTGTCCCTCTCTGAGATCCATCTGAACAGTATTGCTGCTCTGAGGTGAGCAGTGTTACATCAGTAAAAGGGTCGAGAGGGGGATACTTTATCATTCAATTACTCTTGAACTACAACTCCGATAGTATTGAAATAACACTTTCCATGGCCCAAATACTATGAAGATTAATTGGAGCTTCTTTTATATGGAAACATTACTATCCCCTTTCAGATGGAACAGTCACCAGCTAGACTGGCTGGCAGACACTGGCAGGGGAGAGAACAGTGTGGAATGTCATTCTCTAACTGGCCTTTTGGCCATTACTGTCGAATTTGCTTCAACTGACAAATAATAAAGCAAAATATCTCAAACGATTGTTTTTAATGAAAAATAGGTGATTTTGAAAACTCTTTGAAAATCACAAATTTGTTTCAAAGTGACAGTTCCACTTTAAAATATTTTAACGCTGCCACCCCGATCTGTCCTGAAGAATCATTATTCACATAGTGATACGCATAGTAATACTTTCATTATCCTGAATAAGTCCGGCATTGTTGAGAAATCCAGCTTGTTCTGAGATTCACCAGCAGGCGTCTTGCTGTAGCGGCATATGTGCGCCTGCGCCGTCAATCCCTTCCTGTACCTTAAGGTACAATGCAGCCCCCCCTCACCAATCACCAGGATAGACAGTGCAGACTCACAGCTGCCTCTTCGGCAAGACGTCTGCTCTGATGCCTGCCGAAAAAATTGGATTTCTCATTAATGCCGGACTTATTCAGGATAGTACAAGTACTGATATGCGTATCGCAATTTGAATAATGATTTGGGGGGCACTTTAATTTTAATGAAAGTTCTGCTTTTTAGGGCAATGTATTACTCGGGTCAAAATAATTCCTCAACCCTGAGTTAAAGGATAATGTAAATCCTACATATGTAATTTAGTTAAGAAAAAAGTTTTGGTGGGTTCTAAATGCTCAAGGATGTTAGAGGAAACGTCATCACTGAGGAGGGTAGGTGAACAATTATAATACATTTTAATTGCTACTCATAATTGCTACTCAAACATCCCAAAATCACTCACTCCCATTCTATTTTATTTAACAGAAAGCATACAGGCCCGAATTGTCAAAAGGAAACCAGTGCTACTGGCACCAAACTTGTTTTCCTCCTAATGTGCTCTCTGCCTTCTACATACACACACACAGTACACTCCCATAGCTGTCAGCGCTTCTATCAGTTCCCAGTAAAGGTTTCCAAATCATGTGCCTAAACAACCAGGGGGATGGACCCATTTCTGCTTGCTAATGGCTTTCGTTTGTCAAATATATTTAAAAATGTCAGGCACATGCCCTTCCTCCAATTTCCCATCTCTCTCTACATAAATGACCTTTTGTTATAAAATATACTTGGCTGTTAGATATACTGGTATAACTGAAGCAAGATTTAGATTATAATTTAAAAGGTATCTGTAAATTTACACTTAATCCTTATGTACTCTGTATGTCTCATTAAATTGTGATTGTAAGCTCTACAGTAGGGACCCTGCTTCCATTGTCTCACTCTGTATTACATGTATAGTACCTTGTACTGTCTGAACCCTAAAATGATCTATGATGTGTACTCTTGTGGGGCTATATAAATAAACATACTTCGTTAAACGAGAACTAACACAACCTAATAATAATCCCCAATTTACCTTACTATAACCAGAAACTACAACTGGTCCATACAAAGGTTCCCTTGCTCCTTGGTTCAAGAGATAACATCTTCGATCATTCCTATAAGACATTTCCACAGAGGAGGACATGCTTGTCACTAGCAGGACCACATGGGTCTGAAACTGCATGCATGTCTACTAAAGGGAGAAGGGTAATCCATACACCAACCATTTGTTCTCAGTGCCTAGGTCCAAACAAGGCTGAAATGTACATTTGGGGTTTAGCTGGTATTCTGCAATGGGGATTTACCTGTTATTTTGTAAATGGACCTCCCTTTTGGACAGTATTAGTCTAATATGTAAATGGAAAGTTATTCTCTGTAATGTCACTAGAGACCTAAAATGTGATGCCTCTGTTCTGAGAGATGACTAGCCACAGAACAAACAATATCTGCTTATAATCATTCTCAATAAGAATCTTCCAAATTTTGGCTTTGTTTTGAAAATCCTCAGTGTTTTTCTCTAAGGGTGAGATGGTCAAAAATTGGCGGTAACTGAAATTGTCTGTAATCAGAATGAAGAAGTTCTTACACCATGGTCCGTCAACTCTTAGACATATTACCGTAATTTTTTGCATCCAATTTCGCCATCTCCAACAAAGGGAAAAAGCAGCCTTAAAAGTGTTCGTGGTTTAATCTATTGTCATATCGTAAGAAATTTTCTGAATAAAATATTTTAGTAACCGTCACTTTTTTGTCTGATTATTGTAATTTTTTCCTGACAAAATAAAAATGGTCAAAGAAGACAAATTAAAGGGATAGCAATGTTTCATAATAAAAGCAGCTCTAATTAATCATCATAGTATTTGGAGTTTGGAGAGTGTTATTTCAATTCTGTCAGAGTTGTAGTTCAAGAGTAATTCAATGACAAAGTATCCCCCTCCCGCCCCTTTTACTGATGTAACACTGTTCAGCCAGATCAGAAGGGAGGTGCCCAGGTAGACTGCAGAGAGGGACAATCTTCAATTAAGATAAGGGAAAAACCTGAAAAACTTGTCAAGGGGGCAGGGATTCCATTGTTCTCACAAAAGAAGATTGTCCCCTGCTGTTATCTGTCTGGTCTTACAACCAGATTCCACATCTGAGAAGAGATGGCTTACACTAGGTAAAAGGGGCGGGAAGGGAAACTTTGCTTGTGAATATCTCTCAAACCATAAAGGTTTGAGAGATAAGACTTATATCGTTTTTCATGTTTTTTTATGCCTACAAAATAAAATAAAGATAAAACAAAGTATTACTATCCCTTTAAAGTACTGTTAGCAGGAGTGAGGTGCAGCACTATAGAGTTAAAGCGGAACTACCACCCGACACAATCTTTAGCTTCACTAAGCCCCCATCTGGTGACTAGCTGCGCTGTCAGTCCCAGTTGGGGCTAAATGGCTCATAGCAACGCCTACTAGACCCGGCTGGGACTGACAGCGCAGGCGCACAGACGTCACAATGGCAAGATGTCCGCGCTCCGTCCTGCCTGTCACCCATAGAAGAGAGCAGATATCTATTAAACAAGGTAATTATTCTGGCGACTAGCGCTACTAAGCGGCTAGTCGCCAGATGGGGACTTAGTGAAGCTAAAGATTGTGTCAGGTGGTAGTTCCGCTTTTACTGGTAATAAAAAAAAATATGTTTGAAAATTTGTCATTTTAAACACAAAATATGTCTCTTTGAAATTTTTTATTTCAAAGTCAAAATCAAAGACATTTTTAACATCATAATTGTTTAAGGCAATATTCACCAAGTTCTTCTCACCGTCATTTTTAATTATGACACTTTTTCAAACGTGACTGATTTACCTCTGAAAATATTGTCCTTATTTTACCACCAACTCATGATCCGACAATTTTTCATTATGATGACTTTTTGAATATCTCGCCCTAATTGTTACGAGTAACCTAGACGTGGACCTCTTGTTCTCAGTACATAAGGAAACCAGCTGCACCTCACTAACAAGACTCACAGATCTGGAGTTAACTGGTGTTCCTATGCAGAGGGCACTTCGCTGTCATTTCTGAACTGGAATGCTCTTTTGGATGGGATTAGTTTGATACAGAAATGGAAATTTCTTATCTGTAATGACAACTGAGAGCTAAAATGTGCTTTTTTCAGTGGAGACTAGACACTTTGCACCCAACAAAATTCCATATAGGACTGATTTAAGACGTTATCTCTTGAAGAAAGGCATAATGGCAATATTTATAGGGCCATCAGAGATAACTGACTATGGTATCATAAGTAGCGGTTATTGAATCCCCCAAATAGGCGTTGGTGAAGGCCCACCTGCAAATTTTGTTTGGGAGACTGAGTGTAAGTACAATCATCCGCAGTCAGTTGTTGACTGGCTGAAGATGATGGGAGTTATAGTCTAACCCAGGGCCGGCGCTGCCATTAAGGCAGAACAGGCAGCTGCCTTAGGGCGCCGCAATGGAGGGGCGCCGAAAAGAGGGAAGTTGTTTTTTTTTTTTTAATAATATATATATCTGTCTGGGTCTCTCTGCGGTGTGTTACAAAGACGCCGCGAGGGAGCGCTTGGTAGTGTAAATCAGCGCTCCCTCGCAGCGTCTATGTTACACACCGCAGAGAGACCCAGGCTCTGTAGTAATACAGAGCGCTGAGAGATGACATCATCTCCCAGCGCTCTGCATTACTGAGAGCAGCGCGCGGGAGCCTCAGCTCTGTGCCGAAGGAGGCACAGAGCTCTAAGCTGTGGCACGCCGCTAGACCACCAGGGACTGAAGGTAGGGGGATGAAGGGGCATTATGGAAGGGTCAATGTGGTGATGAAGGGGACATTGTGGAAGGGGCATTGTGGAGATAAGGGGGCATTGGTTGTGGAGATAAGGGGGCATTGTGGAGATGAAGGGGCAATGTGGAAGGGGGCATTGTGGAGATGAAGGGGCAATGTGGAGATGAAGGGGCAATGTGGAAGGGGCAATGTGGAGATGAAGGGGGCATTGTGGAAGGGGCAATGTGGAGATGAAGGGGGCATTGTGGAGATGAAGGGGCATTGTGGAGGTAAATATGTGGGCGGGGGCAGGGGATTGTGTCTGGGTCGGGGGGGGGCATCAAAATGCACCTTCGCCTGTGTATACAAAAATCCTTGCACCAGCCCTGGTCTAACCACAGCATTATAACCACTGTTGCCCTCACATAGCATTGTTTTAATACATTTTTACATCAATGCTATGAATTTCTCTGGAAGATTATGAAACATCTAACAACCCCTCTACAATCCCACTGGGGAACATCTGACCAAGTGGCCTACTAGCTGGCAAGTCCTGATCTGTAGAACACTCTTTAATATCAACAGATGTCCAACAGTTAACTCAGAGACATTTGTCTCTGTGTGAGTTTGCATACTGAGCACAGACTAAACTTCAGTCACTGCACAAGAAGTATTAAAACTACTCACAGAGCCAATGAGTGAAAGCTGGGTGGTTTCCCACAGCAACTGCTTGATCACATTAGCCAGCCTCCATTCTAGGAAACAAGGCTGCAGTCAGGAAAAGGGTAGGTAGAGGGCATCTTAAAAACTAAATTACTCTGTAATTAGTATTGAAGAGTGTACCTAACCTGACATCACTCACACTCTTTAACCCTTTGAGTGCCAGAGGGGTACGGAATGCATTGCAAAGCAATGCATTCCGTACCCCTCTGGCACTCAAAGGGTTAATTCTTTACAGTGCATTGCAGTAAAATAAAACACATTACAATCTCTTTAAAGCGGAACTTTCATCACATTAATACTGAACCCCAAATCATAATATGTATTTATGATTTGGGGCTCAATATTAATGTGATGAAAGACCTGCTTTAATGACCAGAAGGGTATGCAATACATCACAAATCAGTGAGCTGCATACTTCTCTAGTCCTTCAAAGGTTAATATATGTGTTCCAATGGAAGATACTCCAGTGGGATAGAAATAATAGTTCAATAAAACATGATAACTAGCTCACGGAATCCAGATAAAGATGTAAAAACACAAAGGAACTACATGTGGATGTGGAACACACCATACTCTACATGGATAAGGCAATCCTGCTGTATGTATGATAATGTTTTCTGTGGAATTCATGAAGAAGCAAGTTACAGATCCTATGAAAATTACAAATAAATAACACTTTGAGAATTATATTAAACCACACAGGGAAGTCTTCTCTAATGCATTTAAACCTCCTGTTATATTATGTTTTATCAACAAGTAGTTTGAATGATTCAGATTGACAAAATCATAGACTTTAACACCTGTACATGACATTCCCTGCAATGACAGGATGTGGTGCAGGAGCACCCCCTAGTGGATCAAGTTGTCTTACTTTATAGCTTCCTGCATGCTAACTGTCTGAACTTCTGAATTCTTAATACATTCTCTGCCAGAGAGGACAGCAATGGATTTGTTAAATGCATATTATGATTTTCAGGCATAGCAAGTAACAGTATTAGTGCAATCCTCATGGATAAACAAAGGTTTTGCAAAGTTTATTTTGGCTATGATCAGAAATAAGAGAAACTGACATTGGAGACCTCATGAATCATTCATGCAGCTGGGGATTGTTGAAAATTAATAACAGTTAATTAAAACTCAAAAAATACAAATCCCTAAATTATCTGTTGGCCTCCACAAAATAGTGGTCATATTGAGAGTCTGGCGAGTTGATTCATCAATAGCAACCCTGACCCTTGGTGACCGGCCCCCTCTAACTCTGATCACAAAGAGGTGGTTGTACAAAGCATCAGAGCAATTCTGGTGCAAACCACCTGCACCATAGGGGTCCAATGAACATTTCCAAAATCCCCATGGATTTAAGTATGGCTTTTATGACCTTAAAGCAACACATTTCAGACCTCTCTAGCATTCAAAGGGTTAAAAGTCAGATTTACTTTAATGGGAAACTTCAAAATGTTTGTGTTTTCCTTGTGGTGCAGTTGGTTTGTTCCAGATTCAATCCACATTGTTATTGACCATAAGGTCTGGGTATATATGGAGTATAGAGCACATTACCAGACAATGAACAACTGGATGCAATGCTTGTTTCTACACACGCCAGTACGGGGATTGTAGTTATTCCCTGCTCTAGGGGTGCCCAACTCAAGTTCACATGGGCAACTAACAGGTTAAGATTTAACCCCTAGAGTGCCGGAGAAGTAGCCAAAACATTGCAAAGCAATGCATTGGCTATCTCTCTGTCACACAAAGGGTTAAAGTGATGATAATACCTTATAACAATTAGGTGGTTTTGAAAGTGTTTTCAAAGATAGCTAAATTTATGTTTTTTATTTTACATAAAACAATAGTTCATTAGTTATTTACATTTAGTCATTTGCCAGTTTATACAAATTAGACACTACTATTTGGCAGGCCAGACAGACACTAACATTCTATACCACTCTCCTTCACACCTGCACCTGCCAGCCAGACACTAACATTCCACACTACTCTCCTTCACACCTGCACCTGCCAGCCAGACACTAACATTCCACACTACTCTCCTTCACACCTGCCCCTGCCAACCAGACACTAACATTCACACTACTCTCCTTCACACCTGCACCTGCCAGCCAGATACTAACATCCACACTACTCTCCTTCACACCTGCTCCTGCCAGCCAGATACTAACATTCCACACTACTCTCCTTCAAACCTGCCCCTGCCAGCCAGACACTAACATTCCACACTACTCTCCTTCACACCTGCCCCTGCCAGCCAGAGACTAACATTCCACACTACTCTCCTTCACACCTGCCCCTGCCAGCCAGATACTAACATCCACACAACTCTCCTTCACACCTGCCCCTGCCAGCCAGACACTAACATTCCACACTACTCTCCTTCACACCTGCCCCTGCCAACCAGACACTAACATTCCACACTACTCTCCTTCACACCTGCCCCTGCCAACCAGACACTAACATTCCACACTACTCTCCTTCACACCTGCTCCTCCAGCCAGATACTAACATCCACACTACTCTCCTTCACACCTGCCCCTGCCAGCCAGACACTAACATTCCACACTACTCTCCTTCACACCTGCCCCTGCCAGCCAGATACTAACATCCACACAACTCTCCTTCACACCTGCCCCTGCCAGCCAGACACTAACATTCCACACTACTCTCCTTCACACCTGCCCCTGCCAGCCAGATACTAACATCCACACAACTCTCCTTCACACCTGCCCCTGCCAGCCAGACACTAACATTCCACACTACTCTCCTTCACACCTGCCCCTGCCAGCCAGACACTAACATTCCACACTACTCTCCTTCACACCTGCCCCTGCCAACCAGACACTAACATTCCACACTACTCTCCTTCACACCTGCTCCTCCAGCCAGATACTAACATCCACACTACTCTCCTTCACACCTGCCCCTGCCAGCCAGACACTAACATTCCACACTACTCTCCTTCACACCTGCCCCTGCCAGCCAGATACTAACATCCACACAACTCTCCTTCACACCTGCCCCTGCCAGCCAGACACTAACATTCCACACTACTCTCCTTCACACCTGCCCCTGCCAACCAGACACTAACATTCCACACTACTCTCCTTCACACCTGCTCCTCCAGCCAGATACTAACATCCACACTACTCTCCTTCACACCTGCCCCTGCCAGCCAGACACTAACATTCCACACTACTCTCCTTCACACCTGCCCCTGCCAGCCAGATACTAACATCCACACAACTCTCCTTCACACCTGCCCCTGCCAGCCAGACACTAACATTCCACACTACTCTCCTTCACACCTGCCCCTGCCAGCCAGATACTAACATTCCACACTACTCTCCTTCACACCTGCCACTGCCAGCCAGACCTTAACATTCCACACTACTCTCTATACCACCTGCTCCTCCAGCCAGATACTAACATTCCACACTACCCTCTATCCCACCTGCTCCTGCCAGCCAGACCTTAACATTCCACGCTACTCTCCCTCCCACCTGCTCCTGCCAGCTAGATACTAACATTCCACACTACTCTCTCCCACCTGTCCCTGCCAGCCAGATACTAACATTCCACACTGCTCTCCATCCCGCCTGTCCCTGCCAGCCAGACCCTAACATTCCACACTACTCTCCCTCCCATCTGCTACTCCATTCCAGCCAGTACTAGCCAATGTGCATAACCTGACAACTAAATACAGTTAATTATCTCAAACTAAAAAAAATGTTTACATAACTTATAGGTATTTTCGAACTCTCTTTCATAATCACTTAAGGTGTTAAAAGGTATTTAATCCATTATACGGATATCCCTGTTTAAACAAAGCTGAGTTATTCAATCATTTTAATAAGGCAACAATGTAGATAAAGCATGAAAGCACTCAATACTAAATAAAGGATCTTCTACATTATTCCAATTAAAAGGAGATACTTTACACCACTGAAATCAACCCTTGTACACTACACTACTCAAAGTCCATATAAGTGCCACAAATCAACAGCTGTTTCACTTGAATCTCCTCTTCTTCCGGGGAAAAAAACATGGGAAGAAGTGTAGGACAAAGCGTGTTCACGCACAAAAGAGCCGTGCTGCTTTCCACTTATATGGACTTGTGATATGTACTGTAATGTACAAGAGCTTGGTGGTGCACTTTGTCTGCTTTTAATTAGAATAATAAAGAAGAGATTTTATGTAGTACTTTATATATTTTGTTTCATTATTACAGTGATTCCCAACCATCTTCTCTGGGCCCCTAACAGGCCATTTCTTTAGGATTTCACTGCTTGTACATAGGGGAGTTAATCAGAGGCTCAGTCACTTAAAGGGATAGTAATGTTTCACAATAAAAGCAGCTTCAATTAGTTTTCATAGTATTTGGGCCATGGAGAGTGTTATTTCACTACTGTCAGAGTTGTAGTTCAAGAGTAATTGAATGATAAAATCTCCCCCTTCCTCCCCTTTTACTGATGTAATACTGTTCACCTCAGAGCAGCAGGACTGTCCGGATGGATCACAGAGAGGGACAGTCTTCAGTGAGCATAAGGAAAAACCTGAATAACCTATCAAGGGGGGCAGGGTTTTCCTTATATTCACAGTAAGAAAATTGGACCAGATTCCACATCTGAGGGGAGGTGGCTTACACTAGGTAAAAGGGGCGGGAGGGGGATACTTTGTCATTGAATTACTTTTGAACTACAACTCTGACAGTATTGAAATAACACTCTCTATGGCTCAAATACTATGAAGATTAATTGGAGATAATGTTTTTGTGAAACATCACTATCCCTTTAACTCACGCATGAACAAGCAGGGAAATACTAAATACATGGCCTGTTAGGGGGCTTCTCCTCATTGGAGGAGATGGGAAGGAGGCAATACATGGGGAGAGGAACAGAAGAAAACTGACAGGCTGTAGTACAGAGCTGTACCGCAGCCTCTACAGAACTGATGTCACCGGCTTAACTTTACTTAACAATATCTCCAGCAAAACAACATTATATAAAAAAAATAAAGGATTACAGATTCACTCCAAGGGAACATTCAGATGAAGATATCCTTAATAGAGGTGAGAGTTCCCCTTTAAATAGTTGATTTCTTTACGACGAAGATAGTTCTTCATGACCTTGGCTGTATGTTTAGGGTCATTGTCATGCTGCAGAATACATTTGTGGCCAATCAGATGCCTCCCTGATGGTACTGAATGATGGATAAGTATCTGCCTGTACTTCACAGCATTGAGGAGACCATTCATTCTGCCCAAATCCCCAACTCCATTTGAAGAAATGCAGCTCCAAACTTGCAAGGAACCTCCACTATACCTCCTAACAAGAAAGAAACTTAGTGAACTTGGAGAAAAACAGTTGTACCATCTGCTCCAAGTGTTATTTAGTATGATACCTGTTGATAGGCAAGAGGGATAGTAACAATTAATATGTAAAACTATATAATAGTGTTTATCACCCTGAGCAAAATAAGGTTACTCCCACTGCAGAGAAGAGTTTTATTCAAATTCATTGTCCGGAGAAGTCTGCTCGGAAGTGGTTTTCATGGAAGACTTGAGGCCAAAAAGACATACCTCCAATGTGGAAACAAGCCCTTGCATGAAAACACAGGAACCGGGGTGCAGAAAAATGGCAGCAAGTGCTCTGGACTGATGAATCAAATTTGGAATATTTGGCTGTAGCAGAAGGCAGTTTGCTGGCCAAAGGCTGGAGAAAGTTACAAGAATGAGTGTCTGCAGGCAACAGTGAAGCATGATGGAGGTTCCTTGCAAGTTTGGGGTCTACAAAATTATCAGAAGTACAGACGGATACTTATTCATCATGCAATACCATCAGGGAGGAATATGACTGGCCCCAAATTTATTCTGCAGCATGACAACGACCCCAAATTTACAGCCAAAGTCATTAATAAGTTCTATCTTCAGCGTAAAGAAGAATGAGGAGTCCTGTATGTTATGGTATGGCCACCATAGAGCCCTGATCTCAACAACATTGAGTCTGTCTGGGATTATATGAAGGGAGAGAAGCAACTGAGGCTGCTTAAATCCACAGAAGAACTATGGTTAGTTCTCCAAGATGTTTGCAACAACCTACCTGCCGAGTTCCTTATCAAACTGTGTGCAAGTGTACCTAGAAGAGTTGATGCTGTTTTGAAGGCAAAGAGTGGTCACACCAAATATTGTTTGATTTAGATTTTCCTTCTGTTCACTTACTATGTATTGTGTTAATTGATTAAAATAAACTATTAACATGTCTATTTTTGAAAGCATTTTACTTTACCATGGTAGTGGACATGACAGTTTCCTTGCAGGACTACAGAACACAAACATCTCCCACTGCAGATGGTAATCTTAATCCTTTAAAAGGGAACTACCACCCCAAGTGGCTCCAAAAGGGACTGACAGCGCAGGAACACGGACGTCACTATGACGAGATGTCCGTGCTTCCTGCTACTGTGAGCCTCCGAAAAACTGGAAAATCTTTGAAACCAGGTAATATTTCTGGCGACTAGCGCTACTAAGCAGCTAGTCGCCAGATGAAGAATTAATTAATGTAACGTTATTGCGGGGTGGTAGTTCCCCTTTAAACGAGCAGTAAACTTTTTTATGAAAAAATACATATTGCAGGTTGTTTCCTGTTGAATAAAATAAGGGTACTCCAACTGCTGAGAGGTGTATATTTCCAGAGTTATTACAATTTAAACCCTTGCTTTTTTACATTACCAGTGCCCTCTAGTGGTCACATTCTAATTAGTTATTCTGTTACTTTCTAATGGAGAGGAAAGTCAGTGACATACAGTTCTCCATAGAATGTGATAGAAACTGCCAAGTAACTTCCTGTCAGTTAGAACTATCAGGAAGTAAACACAGTAAATTCACTCCCTGGTTATTTGAACTGTTATAAATTTTGAATAAAGCAACTGACAGCAGCGAGAGTGTCCTTTACTGCTCCTTTAAGGGCGACATAGGTGTTCAATGCACTGTGCACCCTTGTGATCCATAAATAGTTATGCAAGCTCATGTATGCTGTCTGCCAACAACTATCATGTTCACCACCGTGGAAATGACATTCGGGACTGATACACAATGTTATCGCTTGAACAAAAACATAAAGGCAAAATTAATAAGGGTTATCAGTATTTTCTCACCACACTAAGGTAAGTTGGAGTTATTATTAACCCTTTGAGTGCCAGAGGGGGTACACAACACATTGCAGACCAATGTGTTGTGTACCCCTGTGGCACTTAAAAGGTTAATAGGTTTTAGTTCCCCTTTAACATAACTCAGTGGATGAGTTAAACAAGATTTAAACATATTCACTATATGCATGTGGCAACTAACCAGCACTTCTCCACAGCAACAAGTCTGTATTATGCTAGCACCACCCCATTTAGTGAAAGGTAATGAACAGTTCAGAGATGACATCACAGATGGTGATGTTATCAATGCCTCATAAAATGATTAAGGTCACATGTTACAATGTAGAACACAGACTAAGATTTTAATGAACAAACTTGTTAACGAGCAGTTAATTGGATCGGTTTCCAAAAGATCAGCTGATACCCATATTAAAACAGACTATATTCGCTCTTATAGTGATCCACTAGCAGTTTAACAGGGCATCACAGTGCTTTTATGTGAATTCTCCCTTTTCCCTTATAACTCTGGTCCTGCTCTCCAGTCTGGTAAAATAAAATGCTGTTAAAATGTTTAAGAGAGAGCCAGAGGATACAATAAAATGGCAGATGGTAGTGTCCCTCCTGCATGCTCAGTACCAATCATCAGTGACTTAGGTGTACTTGCTTGTGTATTTGTACTGGTTCATATTCGAATGATGTTATTCCTTGGAATTACAATGGAATACTGCCAAAAAGTACCTTTTCATACACTGTTCTAAATATGACATAATTAGCAGTTCCTATCCAATCATGTTTTACACAGTAAGATTCATATGTAATTATGTTCTACAATGTACCTGAATCACATGCAATCAGATTCTACATAGAAAGAAAATCAGATCCAGTCAGTAAATCATATGCAATCTCATTGCACTTATTAGCGATTCACATCCAATCATATTTTACATATAAAACAATAAGCATCCAATCAAGTTCTCTTAGTATGTCGCTCATATCCCAGCATATTCTACATAGAAGAAATTTATTTCCAATCATTTTCTATCCAATCAATTCATATTCGCTTTCAATTGACAAAGTAGGCAATTTATATCCAATCATTTTCTACCAAGAAAGTAATTTATACGCAGTGATTGTCTAGGTAGTAAGCAATTTATATTCAGATTTTACATGCATGCAATTTATACCCATCCATATTCTATATAGAAAGCAATTTATATCCAACCATACCATACAGAAACAAATTTAAGCTCAATATTTTTTCTAGAGAGTTACAGATTTATATTCAGACAAGTTCTAGAGAGTAAGCAATTCATATCCAATGTTATACTTGTTAAACAATTTATATCCAATCAGGTTTTACTTAGTACATGATTCATATCCAATCAGACTCCAGATGGTTAGCAATTTATATCCAATCATGTTATAAAGAACAATTAATATTCAGTCATGCTCCACTTAGAAAGCAATTAATATCCAAGTATATTCTATATGTTATGCAGTTTCATATCCAATCATGTTCTAATAAATGATTCATAACCAATCAAATTCCAAATGGTAAGAAATGTCTATCCAATCATGTTATAGATAAAGAACAATTCAGTCATGATCTACTCAGAAAGCAATTAATATCCAATCATGTTAGTATTTAGTAATCAATTTACATACAATCAAATTCTAGATGAAAAACAATTCATATCCATTCATGTTCTAGGATAAGCAATGGGTTCAAGGGATACAATGGCGATTCAGCTCCAGTTCAGGTGCTGGAATAGAATTTTTGCCCGTACTAACATCAGTTTATTAACCTTCTCCTTAATGCCACTTGTACCAAGGGGAGGACTGTGGGGCAGCTGAGGATATTTCTTGGAGTTCCTTTATTTGACACCTTGTTGAAATAATTCTGATGGAAGCCAACAGCACCAGAATGGACAAATAAAAATTCCAAAAATTCCCTACAAATTTAAACAGATTTTTTAATCCACTGACTACTGGAGAGATCCTGAACATATTCCACAGAAATCCTTTGGAAAACTCTCTAGCATTCAAGAGAATATGTTTGTTTATTTAGGTCTCTGTTTTACAAGGTATTTTTTTATACATATAAATTCCTACAAACACGTGGAAATTATACGATTTTTTTTGCACAATTTAGTCTTTTTTTAGTCACACATTCTATGACTGGATTATAAATGTTGTAAACAAGATGTGATGTTATAATTACAAAAAAAAAATGCCATTATGTTGTACCCACCATCTATAATAAAATATGTACATTATTCAATGAAAACGTACTTCCCTGCACCTCCAGAGCAAAATAATACCAGATTTGTGCTGGTTTACTGGCTTCTACAAACCCATAATTATGAGTGTTTATGTGTTATTTTTTTTATTAAAAAAAAAAAAAAAAAAAAAAAAAAAAAGAAAGAAAAATGTTCTTTCATTATTCCACTGGTAAAATAACTTTTCCACATAAAAATATCCAAGGCAAAGTATATATTTTTTTTAAATGTATATAACCCATTGAGTTTAAAATTTGGCAGTTTCTGTCACCTTTGAAAAAGTCAAGCTTGAATTATCGTCAGCAAAACAGAGCAATATAGCTGAAAAAATGCACATAAATTGACCTTTTAACACGTTGAAATTTTGGTTGAATATGAAATATATCTTCTTATATAACTACAAACTTTCTGGAAAAACTGTATGCCACTTGCTTATGTTTCCATATTAAAGGGGGTGCTAAGTGCACTAAACGGCACCTACCACAGTCCACAGGTTCCAGAAAATGATTTTCCATTTTTGGAAACACTTTATGCCTGCAATAAAATGGTTGCCTCAACTCAACCATAAAGACACATTAGACATGTAATAACTAGATACTCTGCCGTTTAAAGTGAGTGGTTACTTCCTTTTTTACCCTCAGACTGGATTGCAAAAATGTTTACAGAAAGTGGAGCTGTTGAAAAATAGGTGTGAGGAAGGTTATGTTTCAACAACTTCAAATATACTGACATTTTTAAGAAAAACATTATATACCACATTAAATAGCGATTGGATGCTCGAGAAAAACTGTATCCCTTAATAGGTAGTAGTAGAGCCACAATTTTGCACCAAACACAATCTGCAGATTTTCTTACTTTATGTTTTTAATTTACAGATGACATGCTTACACGGTCACAGGAACTCCAGGCCTGATTATAAGGTATACATGACGTCCGGTTTTGGGAAATAGGAGACCAGCCTTTTGTATGTATGTACACAGACATATAAAACGTATAAAAACTTGCACCTCTGATTTCCCTCAGTGACTATGGGGGAAGATGAGTAGTACAGGAGCATGCAGTTTTTCTTATAATATAATATAAACAGTAAAAAATAAAAATATATGGTATGTAACTATGTTTATTGCTCTATGAGCCATGTAAATCACCTCTGATCTCCATGAGACTGCATATTTGTAAAGCGCACACCACTGTGACATCCCTTCTATCTGTAATCTCTTTCAACAGTTACCCCTGACAGTGGCTGCCATAATATAACACTGGTCCCTACACTTCTGGGTCAGAACAAGGGGCTAGGAAAGTTCCTTATAATTAATATGTTTAACATCTTATTATATGCCAGTTTACACAAGCAATCTAGCATATAAATATTCTACAGCCCTTTTCTGACAGTTGGAGAGACATTTACAGCAAGCAAAAGCTGGATTCCTGGTTCTCCTGCCAAGAAGTGCTTCCTCAGGTGAAGGATGTTATTTCCATGGGATATGGTCCCTGTGGGACATTTTTCTATGATATGAGAATAATGTCCTGGGGAATGGAAAAGGTTACAGGTTCACATAATACAGGGTAGCACAAGTTATTAACAGATAGAGACAATGGGAGTTGGGTCCCTACCCTAGAGTATACAATCCAAAATTAATAAAAGTCATATATAGTACATAAGGGTTTAGTGCAGAATACAATGTAGGTTTGCCTGTTAGGGTTACACATAAAATATATTGATTAAGCCTGCCCCCCCTTTTTTTTTTTGTTTTTTTGTTTTTTTACACAAATCACATCATCTACCTCCCCCAGTGGCACCACAGGACTCCCCTCTGTCACGGTAATCAGGCAAAGAAGGACAGACACAGTAATAAAATATAACCACCTTTATTAGAATATACAGTGATAATAATATATGAGATATAGTGATGATAATATCCCACACAACCCCAGGCCACCGGTTGATAGGGCCCAGGCTCCTACCTGGAGCTGCACACTGTGCTACGCACTGCACTATTGTGAGGTACCGGAGACTAAAGGCAACCAGACACTACACGAAGCAAGTCAGCCAGAGCCACAGGTCAGAACCTGTGGCTCGGATTCTCAGATAAGCACAAGTCACACCGGAGCACAAGAGTAACTAACAGGAACACCACATAAGGGCAATGACTCCCAGGACAAGGAGGTTTATAAAGGAGCAGGAGACGGGACCCAATTAGGCCACCCAGAATAGGCCCATAAACAGGCGTCCATGCTAGTGCCTGTTACCTGATGAGAGCAATGAGGAAGTGGCCGCAGGCGGCCATACAGAGGTAGGAAGCAGGAACACAGCCTCTAAGGAACACTGTGATACCCTCTAGGGAGTCCACAAGACAAAGTTCCCAGGTATGAATCTATCACATTCTATAAGAGAGGTGAACCACTGGCTATGGTTTATCATACAAAGTGATAGCAACAGTTCCAATACTTTGTGGAAGTTTGAACTGTAATAATGCTTAAATAAAACAACAGGGATATCCCTATTGTACTGCAATCTTTCTTTAAAAAAAAGTGTACTAATCAGTTAACCCCCTTGAATGATAGAGGTCCCATCGCCTTGCTTTGCAATGTGTTAGAAACCTCTCTATCGTTCAAGGTGTTAAAATGGACCTGTCACCTTCAAGGGATAGTAACACTTAATATGTCAAAAATTATAGATTGATGCAAAGGAGATGAGTAATCACTGTACCTGCAAACTTTCAAAAGAAGCTGATCCTAAGATCTTTGAACCTTTAAGAGATCGTTATGCTTGATATTGAAAAAAAAAAAATATATATATATATATATATATATACTATTGTAAAAGCCCGTGTACACAGGCTGCGATCCGCAGCTTCAGTTAGAAAATGGCTGTGGCAGTCTGCAGCTCTCCAGGGGTGACAGGCCCTGCATTGGCATCAGGGGACTTCCCCCAGCCACCCAAAAACCACCGGAGGGAAAAGGGGCAGTCACTCCCGGCACAGACAGGCCGCCCTCTTTTTCCTCAATATCATCTATCGTCTCACCCACCTCGGCTGTCAGGGCAGTGTCATCACCGGGACTCCTCCAGCCACAGAACAGCCTCACCACGGACCGACAGAGGGGAGAGGTTAACTTTACACCTCCCAGCATTCTGTGCATTCGGGCAGTCTCTACTGTTCATGACCATATCGGGCACACATACATCTGGCCTATTATATTATAGGATATATACTTAGTAGGGTTTATCCTCCTGAATAAAGCAAGTGCATTCCCCCTGCTGAGAGGTATCTTATTCAAAGGTTATTGCAGTTCAAACTTAATTTTTTTTTTGGTGCAATATCTGAATGGCCTGATATTTTAAAGTGGTGCTGTTGCTACACCATCCTATGACCATGACTCTCCATAGAATAGTGTAGCAACAGTGCCACTGTAAAATTTCAGGCCACTAATCCAGTTCCTATGTTATTCTATACTGCACCTAAAAAATTCAAGTTTGAGCTGCAATAACTTTTGAATAAAAGGTCTCTCAGCAGTGGGAGTGCCCTTATTTTACTCAAAAGGATAAACCCTACAATATATATATATCTATATATATCTATATATATATATATATTTTTTTTTACACATTGTGTTAGTATCCCTTTAAATTGTTTGCATGTTTGAAAACTTTATTCAAAACTATGCACGATGTTAGCCAAAAAGACCAGCAGAAACATATCATAGAAGATGTTCACACTTATTTCTGGAAAAACTGTAAGTGAAATTCTCTCAGTGCAGCACAGATCTTAATCCCTTAACCCTTTGAGTGCCAGAGGGGTACAGAATGCATTGCTCTGGCACTCAAGGGGTTAAAGAGCAGAGGGGTATACTATGCATTGCGTTGCACACCCCTTTTGTCCTTAAGGGGTTAAATCTGGATATGAAACCACACTGAAAACCATAATTATGAAACTGCACTGAAACGCTTCCTTAACATATGAGACCACACTGAAATTCTTAACTTGCAAATATTAGCGCACAGTACTGGAATCAGAGAGCTTACCGTACAGAAATATCTGGTTTTTTGGTTAACATGATGCCTAGTTTTAAATAAAGTTTTCAGGTATGCAAATGAATTTAAGGTGACAGGTCCAGTAGGCTATTGTTATTGAAAATTTCAGATATGCAAAGGAATTTAAGCTCCCATTTAAATCACTTGGAATATTATTATTATTTTTTTTAATTCTATAGTGCAGTTGTTTTTTTCCTCAGTATCAATTCACTTTTGCCTTTATAAATATGCTTTCCTATATCTTAACATTTGTGTTACTTTAATCTCACAGTTTCCCCTTCTCTCAGCACAGTTAAGGCATCTGGTACAGAAGCCATGATACAGAAACACTTTCTCCAGAATGGGAAGTGCAAGGGTTAGAGAGGTGGGAGGTCAAACACAGCCAATTTCTCAACTTCCAATGTTTTCCTTTTAGGTTCAATAAACACACGTGGAGCAGCTTCTGTCCTGTCCCTGAATAAAAAAAACTGATCACTCCAAAAACACACATGGAGGGTGCAAAAAAACACAGAGATGAGAGAGGTTGTGTGTGTGCGTGTGTGTAGGGGAGGGACGCAGGGAGCAGAGAAAGCAAGTGTGTGGGGTCTTGCTGGGAGTAATGTGAGAGAGCTTGTTTGGGTGTTGGTTTCTGGTGATAAAGTGATCACAGTGGGCAGGAAAAGCCATGTGTGCTTTTGATGGGTCTCAGTGAAGGATGAGAGGAAGGAAAGAGAAAGTATCTGTAATGACAAAAAGGAAAATAATGATAGGCCACATGTGCCACATTCACAGTGTGGTGGGTCTAGCTGAGGAAAAAAAAACATATGCAATAAAATCAGGGAAAAAAATATGTCTTAACTAATGGATGGAGGCCGCATGAGTAATATGTACTGAGTGAAATACGCAGGAACAAAGAGAATACAGCCTCTGTTAGGTATGCTGTGGAGCTAATGTCAAAATTGTTCCATGCCGAAATGGCCATATGGCCATGTAGAATTATGGCATTATTTTTCCTTTCCAGTCTTTTGGTCAATTTCTATCCCTAGCTATAGGTCGCTATTAAAAAAAAAAAAAAAAAAAAAAAGTAATAGTGCCACCTAGAGGTGATTTTCATAAGCCGAGTTATATTATCTTTTGAATGAAGCACCCCAGCAGTGGTAGTAAGTTAGTTTTAATCAGCAGTGGAGAAATTATGGGCAGAATGTAAGAAAGTGGAGCATTCACCATTATATAAAAGCCATAACTTTATGTGCTATTTGCGATTGCTCACATTTTGATGCAAGAAACTAGTTAAAGGGATAGTAATACTTGAAAATAATTTTATTTTATATTGTAGCCCTTAAAAAAACATGAAAAACGATATAAGTCTTATCTCCCAAACCGTTATGGTTTGGGAGATATTTACATGTAAAATATAGTAGTTATCTTTTCCTGGCTGTGTCAGCCAAGTCTGCCAACTAGTGGACAGATTTGGAATTCGGTCCACAGAGCAACCGGCAGTTCTTTAGCAGTGCCGAGATCATGATCTTGGAAAAGAACTACTAAATTGGAACTATCTACAAAGTGTGCCTGGCTTCAAAGCATACTTTGTAGACCATTCCAATTAAGAAATTCTTTTCAAAGATCATGATCTCAGCACTTCTGGAGAGGCACAGCCGGTCCCAGGACCGGATTCCAAATCTGAAGGGTGGAGAAATGACGTCCCTCCAGGGGAAACTTTACTTCTGAATATCTCCCAAACCATAAAGGTTTGGGAGATAAGACTTATATCATTTTTCATGTTTTTTAAAGGGCTACAATATAAAATTAACTTATTTTCAAGTATTACTATCCCTTTAATGCCTTGATACTGAATAGCACATGCTCCTAAGTTAACGGCAAAGTTAGCCAGACATATGAAAAGGTGTGCTAATTGTTTTGCCGAGTTAGGCAAAATTGCTAATCCTCTCACAAAACGGTGTACATTTTAGCCACGCCCACTAAAAAAATTAGCAGACATTCGCTAATTGAGAAAAAACATGTGCAATTCATAAAGATATTGGTGCTAATCATTTTGCCATCAAAAATACACCGTGAATAGCGACTGCACACGTTTCTTGCATTCTGCCCTATAAGCCTTTTTCCAACATACAAATCTTGTGTTCCTTTAATCCTTTGAGTGCCAATGGGTATCCAATGCAAAAAAAAAAAAAAAAAATACCTTGGCTATGGGCACAATCCACTTGATGAACAGTGACAATTTTTAAGTGAGCAGAAATACAAAACTAAGAAAAAAAATACCTCGCCCCTTAGTAACTACGAATCAATGGGAAACTTGAAAAATAATTAACTTACAAAATGGTAAAAATATATACAGTATTTCAAAGAGAAAAGGGGCCTAACTGCTTACAGCAGCACAGTAAATATGTAATAGGCCTCTGTATGACCTGTGATAGCTATGCACAAGACACACATGTTGTTTAAAGCAGTCTCAGTATCTGGAGCAATCCAACTGCACCATGGGGGTAAGAAAGAGTGAGAGAAATGAATATTGATTTCATGGAGCTGCATGAAGACAGTAGTATATAGTTATACATAGTAGAAGCATATGCTCCATATAACCTACAATTCAGAGTCCCCATCTGCTGTATAACTGTAGCAGGCAAAAGTTTTTTTTTTCTTGAAACTAGGATTGATTTTCCAGCATGGCAAAATGGAGAGTTGCCTGCAGTCCAAAGGGGGAAGGGGGCCCAAAAGCAAGTCAGAAGTCTGATTGCCATAAAACACCGTTTGGAACCTTTGGATTTGTCACTCCCCATAGAGATTTAGAGTGTGCAATACAGTCTCAACAACGTGTGAGGATGAGCGTGAAACACAAGGGGGGAAGTTTACTAAGGGGTGATAAAGAGGTGATAAAATGGAGGTGACATCCAGACTATCACTTCTCCAATTCCTATGTTATTCTATGGAGCCTATGCACTAAGATTTCTTTGTGCATAGGATATATAGAATAACATAGGAACTGGATTAGTGGTAACTATAGAATTAATCTCCACTTTACCACCTCTTTATCACCGCTTAGTGAATCTCCTCCCAGTACTTTGTCAGGCTACTAAAGGTATAAGTGCTTAGCATTGTGTAAACGCTGGAATGAGCACACAACATTCTTTCACACTAAATGTCAGCTCAAAATTGGGCGGAACTCTTAAGAAATGAATTATTCACTTTCAGCAGTAGTAAGAAACATATATGGTTGTTATTTATTGACCAATTCATCGAGTTAAAGCATTGTAACTCTGGAAAAAGACAACTGCAACACAGGTTTGATATGTAAATTCCCATTTATTTAAAGGAGCAGTAAACTCTTTTTATGAAAAGACATTTTTTATAGAGCATTTCCTGCTGAATAAAACAAGGGTACTGCCATCGCTGTCCGATGTTTTAGTCAAATATTATAGTAGTTGAAATAATCAGGAAGTGAATTTACTGTGCTTTTACTTCCTGATAGTTCTGACAGGAAGTGACAGGCAGTTTCTATCACAGTGTATGGGGGAACTGTATGTCTCTGACTTTTCTGACTTTCCTCTCTATTAGCATCTAAGAGGAAATCTAATTAGAATTTGACCACTAGAGGGCACTACTAATGTAAAAAAACATGGGTTTAAACTGTAATAACTCTGGAAATATAAATCTCTTGGCAGCGGGAGTACCCTTATTTTACTCAATAAGAAAATCCCTACAATATATATTTTTTCATAAAAAAGTTTACTGCTCCTTTAAATTGGACTTTTAAAACCTTGAATGCTAGAGAGTTCAGTGGATTGAAGCTTCCATTCCCCTGCAGTTTCACACAAATACAATCAGTATTTTTCAAGAATGAAAGATGAGAAAATATACTAATTCCCATGCTAAATATGAAACCTGCAAGTTTACTTAAAAGACTGAAATCAAAAATTTCCAAATAAAGCTTATGCTGTACTAGATGCTTCTTTTTAAAGAGTAGAAAAATGGTGCCCCCATTTCTGACATATTTATAGTTAAAGTTAAGGTTTTACACATGTGCACACTGTTACACATACAAACGTTCCATATGTATAAACAGCAGAGTGTTGCTGTGTTTGTTCAAACGAGTTCGTTCAAAATGGTAGTGAGAGTTTTATTGGTCAAACATAACAGGTTGGATGACTTGGATAACTATATCCCCAATGTGTTGCGTACCCCTCTGGAACTCAAAGAGTTAAATAAGCACAAGGGTTTCCTCTGTTTGATACAGAAGTTCAGGCAACATGTTTTTGATTGATCAAGTTACTGTGTTTGAATGATAGTATACTACTGCATTTAATTGTTGGAAGAAGGAATATATAAGCAAATGAGTTTCTTGTGTGTGACCAATGGATTTCCCATACTAACAGCATTGTTAATATGAGAGAAGCATTGATCAAAGAAGGGAAGTCTTTAGGGGCTCAAGTATTTGAATGATCACACACTACTGTTTGATGAATGGACAAATGGATACAGGGTCTTATTATTTGATCAAATTATTTGAGTGATAGATTTCATTCAAAATGGTAGCAGTAGTTAAAATAAATAAATATAGCTGACGATTAGGATGTTGATAGATAGTGTAAAAAAAAAACAAAAAAAAACCTGGAGACTAAAAGGCAAAATTATTTAATTAAAATTAACGTTTAGGTTTTCATGCAAATTAACAAAAGCCAGTAAATTTTAATTTACGTTTCAGATGCAATAACTCTCCACCTCTCATAATTTGTAGATAAAATCTAATTTGTAATATTATTGACATTATTTAAATATTTTTCCATGTTTAATTAATTATCACTGAAAAAATCACAGGGGATGTGCAGAATAAATATTCATAGCAGCTTACCCTTAATTTCCCAGCTTTTGTCTAAAGGGTTAGTAAAGTCTTTATTAAACAAAACAAAATATTGTAGCTATTACAAAAATAAACTAAATGGTCAAAGTCCCATCTTTCAAACATTTATGGTTTGAGCGCTAAAACGTTTTAAAGTCCCACCCTCGCTCCCCTTTCCCTGACATCAGCCTCTACCTGACAGAAGGGGATTCTGGTCCAGGGACCAGCAGGCGTCTCTTCAGCAGAGCCAAAATAGCGCAATCTAAAAAGAAATACTTAATTGGAATGGTTTACAAAGTGTTCTTGCAAACCAGGCACACATTGTAGACTGTTCCAATGAAGTATTTCTTTTAGATTGCACAATTTTGGCTCTGCTAAAGAGCCGCCTGCCAGTCACGGAGCCAGGATCTCCTTCTGTCAGATAGAGGCTGACGTCAGGGAAAGGGGAGGGAGAGTGGAACTTTAAACATTATATCTCTCAAACCATAAATGTTTGAGACACGGGACTTGGACCATTTAGTTTCTTTTTGTAATAGCTACGGTATTTTGTTTTGTTTAATAAAGACATTAATAACCCTTTAAGTAAGAATTTATTTATACACACAAACATGAACACACACACGCACACTCACAGCAATATATATGCCATATATGCTGAAATTCATCACACTGCAGGAAAAGCAGAGTATCAAATACGCTGCTCTTTGCTAGCACTTTGCTGTGATCATTGAAGGATACCTTTGAGTATTCATCAATAATTTGTCGTATTTCCCTGCTTTGCGTATGTGAAGTAGGGAAAATTGTGTAAATAGGGCCAATTAGACGGTATACCCACGCATACACATAAGTGAAAATGCGTGTGTCTACCGCATACATTGTAATCGGATCTGCCAGCTTGAAGATGGCAAATCTATCTGGCCATTGCTTAGTGATGAAAAAGCAACGGCCGGATACAATTCGTCAGTTCCTGAGTGGGTGAATGGTTAGTGCACAAAGAAATTCTCCTATTTTAATTCATAGTGAGTCATTCACACCTTGCTGAATTCCAACCATAGTAGAACGTTTCAGTGAAGGTTCCAAACTGCATTTTTTTTCCATACATATACTTTTTACCAGATCCTCCTTATGTTGATCCTCTAAAAAGCAATTAAAAACAACAATATTAATTTAAAAAATGAAGTTTATTCTGCATTTAGAAGGGCAGTGGGACGGAAAGTAAGAATTCACCAGTACAGCCATACTGATCTTAGTCTCCAATGCCAGTAGCCGTATTTTTCAAGGAATAGTAATGCTTCATAAAAACAGCAGGTCCAATGAATCTTCATAGTATTTGAGCCATAAAGAGTGTTATTTCAATACTGTCAGAATTGTAGTTCAAGAGTAATTGAATGATAAAGTATCCCCCTCCCGCCCCTTTTACATAGTATAAGTCACCTCCCCTCAGATGTGGAATCTGGTCTTAAGAGCAGGCAGCTCACAGCAAGGGACAATTTTCTTACTGTGAACATAAGGAAAACCCTGCCCCCCTTGACAGATTTTTCAGGTTTTTACCTTATGCTCACTGAAGATTGTCCCTCTCTGAGATCCATCCGGACAGTCCTGCTGCTCTGAGCTGAGCAGTGTTACATCATTAAAAGGGGCAGGAGGGGGATATTTTATGATTCAATTACTCTTGAATTACAACTCTGACAGTATTGAAATATCACTCTCCATGGCCCAAATTCTATGAAGATTAACTGGAGCTGCTTTTATTTTGAAACATTACTATCCCTTTAAGGTATGCACTATAGTGTACAACCACTGTAGTGCATATTGACTGACATACTCCACCAGTGTAGGACTTTAATGCCAGAAAGTTACATACCCCAGCTCCATAGCATGTACAGGAAATGGAGTATACTTACACCATTTCCTATACACCTTCATTAGTACGTCGACCTGAACAAGAAACACCCACAAAGGCCCATAGGTTGCCCCAAATGTCTCTTAGTTGAAAAAAAAAATCTTAAAGCAGAACTTTCATTCAAATTAAAGTGGGACTCACAGGCAGGCATCAGCACAGACATCTTGCCTAAGAGGTATCTTTGAGTCTGCGGAACCCATCCATGTGGGAAGGGATGAACAGTTGGTAAGAACAGTTTTGAATATGGTTTACTATGTAGACTTCTGAATTAAATTATATTAAATATAGGTTTTACAGTAACTCAGAATATTTTCATCTGATTAAAAGTAGCTCTCATAAAAGATAAGGCTGGCGACCACTGGTATCTTATAAATTAATCAGTCAAGAAAAATGTTTTGTTGCATGAGGTTTGAAGCTTTAGAACTCTTACATCTGAGGCACAGACCTTGTCAGTCTTAAAAGCTTATTGAACAGAACATCTTGATTGGTTGACTCACTGATATACTGAAATGTTTTCCAAATGATTACACATTTTCCTTCACTGCAAAGGATACATAAATATGCTGAAAACTTAACCACTATTTAGAGTTTTTAAAGAGAAAGTATCAACATACAATAAGTGAGGCCCAGTGCACTGGAAATTCATTTAGCACCGTAGAGATTAACCTTTCACAATATGTCGGATAACCCTATGGCATTCAAAAGTTTAATTTAAATGCCTTGTAGTTTCCTGTTTATAAACAGTTTTTGTTTGCAGAACTGCAGTGCATACACACACACACACACACACACACACACTGAAAAAGGTTAAGCTGTTTTCTGGAGGCAGCCATTTTTCTTTCTAAAATATACACCATTGATGCAAAGGAAATGGATAATCATGGTAGCTGAAAGGTTTCAAAATTAGCTAATCCTGAGATCTTTGAACCTTAAATGGACATTTATGCTTCATACTGAAAAATATGTATAGTAATGTTTATACTGAAGACTAAAACAAGGACTCCAACTGCTGATAGATGTTTTATTCAAATGTTATTGCAGTTCAAATTTGCATTTTTGGGCTGCAGTACCTTCATGGCTGGAAATATTAAATAGACGCTGTTGCTAGCCTAGAACATTTGAAGTGTCCATTCATAGCAGGTATTGAGAGGGTTAAAACCAAAACGTGGGACAACCATGAAATGCAGATGATGAAGAGCAAGATTACTAGGAACCTCAGATCTCTATACAAAAATTGGTAACCATGGTTAATTTATGAATTACTGCCGATGAGTAAAGCAGGAACCCCATTTCCATCTTAAACCCTTAATGACCCATGACGGTCCAGGACCATCATGGCTTGTTTTCACTTAAGGACCCATGACGGTCCTGGACAGTCATAGAATTCCGGGCTCCCCGCTCGGCTGCACGTAGTTCCGGGTGTTAGGAATCGGATTCTGAAGAAAAAAAAAATATGATCCCTGGTCCTTAAAGGGATAGTAATGTTTCATAATAAAAGCTGCTCTAATTAATCTTCTTAGTATTTGGACTTTGGAGAGTGTTATTTCAATACTGTCAGAGTTGTAGTTCAAGAGTAATTCAAAGACAAAGTATCGCCCTCCCGCCCCTTTTACTAATGTAACACTGCTCAGCCAGATCAGAAGGGAGGTGCCCAGGTAGATTGCAGAGGGACAATCTTCATTTAAGATAAGGGGGAAAAACCTGAAAAGCTTGTCAAGGGGGGCAGGGCTTTCATTGTTCTCATAGGAAGAAGATCGTCCCTTGCTGTGATCTGTCTGGTCTATGGACTGGATTCCACATCTGAGGGGAGGTGGCCTACACTAGGTAAAAGGGGCGGGAGGGAGAAACAATATAATTCAATTACTCTTGAACTACAACTCTCACAGTAATGAAATAACACTCTCCATGGCTCAAATACTATGAAGATTAATTGGGGCTGCTGTTTTTGTGAAACATTACTATCACTTTACGTGACAGCCATGTGCATGCGCGGACGATCCTTAAGGGGTTAAGGGGATTGACTCTGCTTTACCATACCTCCCAACATTTCAAATTGCCAAAGAGGGACACTTGTGTTTTAAGGGGTGTTGCTGTGGGCGTGGCTGGTGGACGGGGAATTACCAATACATTTTAGGCTATTTCATGACCTATTGATACCTCCTTCTGTAACCTAATAAATGACTTCTAACAAGACCAAAGGTTTTCGATTTACAGAGACTAATTTATAAACCCATGTAATGAAGATTAATATGAGTTTTATTGCTGTGGAGCAATGTGATACACTTATATACACACCACACAGTCTGATCTCCTAAAAAGAGGGACATCAAGGTGGGAAAGAGGGACAGTGGGATTTGGGTCTAAAAGAGGGACTATCCCTCCTAAAGAGGGACACTTGAGAGGGATGCTTTACACAGGTTTGCAACATTCACATTGTCTGTATTTTTACTATTTGTAACCTGGTTTAACTGCTTTATCATTCAACAGAACTGTAATTTATACTTATTTATGACTGCTACCCCCTTCTTTTTCTTATACCCCCAAAATCTTTAATAAGCCTATGTTAATAAAAACCTAACAGTTTATTACAATTTAGAGGACAGCTCATCAAAAAGAATGTTGAAAGGAAAAGCTCAACCTAACATTCTGTATAGTTAACTGTGGAATCCAGAAAACTGGGGCATTCATATTTATCAAGTCTGACTGTTACAATAATATTCTGCAATTTTTATTTTAAATTTTGAGTAGCTTCTTTACAACAACAAAAAAAAATCACATCTTTCAGAAAGTAAATCTGATTGGGAAATTCTGAGGCGGATGACAAGTCATCCAGAATGGATTTATATGTGGTGTCCAATTTCTTAAAATGTATGATTTGTATGGATGTTTTAAGGGATATCCAGGTTTTTTGTTTTTTTTTTTAAACAAAATTCCTAAAGAGCAGAACAATGCAGATTTTGGCATGTCTGTGTTATGCATGAAGGGCTATATGCTAAAAACAAAAGTGGTGCATTCTGGGGCAAATCAATTGCACCACAGGGAAAAAATACAAATCCTATATAATAATTCGCTAAATCGTGTGTAACGCGCAACATGCGCAGTACACACTGCTGCGTGTGCTGCGGTTATGCGTAGTAGAGACTGCCCGCGCCGCGGCTGATACAGAGCTGGGCGCTCCGAAGGAGCATCCAGCTCTGTATCAGCTGTGGCGCGGGCAGTCTCCACTGCGCGTGACTGCACCACGACCGGGTGGCAGTGACACTGTGGCTCGTGTAAAGGGCTGTTCAACTAATGTAATTATAATTGATTTCAAGGAAAACTAATACTCGCTAATAATAAACCCCCACTTACCTTACTGTGGCTAGAGAAACCTAATGGCTCTTATGAATTTTATCTTTGTGTGCTTATTCAAGAGATAACATCTTATTCAGTCCAGGACCTCATGTCCATGGAGGCGGACATAGAAGCTGATGATAGTTTTTATAAACTGCAGCAAGCAGAGTACTTGAGCCTCCTTAAAGGGGATCTATTACCCCAGTACAAATGTTTGTTAAACGTTAGATTAACTAGGCGTTAGGTGAAATTCTACAATATAGTTATTTTAATCGTCTGTTTCCAAAAATTAACGTTAAAAAACTGCACTTCCATATAGACTGTGGGTACAGCTTTATACCCGCAGTCTGTAACTCTTCTACCACTCCACTCTCTCTAGCCAGCCTCCTCCGATGACTTAGGCTTCTGTCTCTAAGCTGGAGCGATCTCATTGGCTAGATATCGATCTCTGCCAATGAGACTGCTCCTGCATAAAGACAGAAGCCTCCATCATCGGAGGAGGCTGGCTAGAGGGAGGGGAGCGGTGGAAGAGTTACAGACTGCGGGTATAGAGCTGTACCCACAGTCTATATGGAAGTTCAGACTTTAAACGTTAATTTTCAGCAACAGACTATTAAAAAAAAAAAAATTCAAGAATTCAACATAATGTCTAAGTAATCTAACGTTTAACAAACATTTATTTAAGTCTTTAAGGACCACAGAGTTGCACAACTCATTGCGAAGCTATGCTGTTGAGCACCCTTCTGGTCCTTATAAAGAGGAAGGAGTTTGTGTCTTGTGGTCCTCCTAACAACTGTCATGTCCACCTCCATACTGGACTGAAGATGTTACCTCTTGGACCAAGGAGAAAGGGAACAATTCATAGGGCCACAAAGATTTTCTGGACATACCAAAGTAAGTTGCGATTTTTTATTAGTTCTCCTTTAAATTAGGCTTTTAACCTTGAGGTGTTGTATACCTCTCTAACATTCAATGGGATAAAAGACCCATTTAAACTCAATTTGGGGAATATTTATTTGTTAAATATAGTTCAGTTGATTTCCTCTACTTTTGTTTTTCTACATACATCCCATTGATTAAGTCATTTTTACTGCAACACCTGTTCAAAAGCAGAAATATCTCCTTTAGGAATACAGTTTGAGACCCTTTATGTAAGGTATTGGGGTCTTGAAAATCAAGGGATATACACATTAAGCAGAAAATGCTGAAAAATGCCCCTCTGCACTTGTTAAACTGGTGTCTACAGTACTTTCAACTATGTTTATAAAGCTATACATATACGCTCATAAACGTACATGCATGCTAAAATAATTCTAAGTCCTCAGGGTGTCTATACAGATGCCAAAGGGCCCAAACTTAAAATAAGTATTTTGTTTATTTAACCCCTTAGCGACAGCCACGTCCGCATACGGCTGTCATCTTAACGTCCTCTGTCACTGACAGTTTTTGCAGGACGTACCTGGTAAGTACATTGTTGGTAAGAGGTTAAGATAAGAAGGGATTTCATTTTTCATTGTCACATATAGTGTCCTTTTGAAGATAACTTTAATAAAGTGTATTATTCAGCAAAACCCTTAATTCTCTCTGAGGGTTGGGGGATCGAATTTATCTTGTATTAGTTCTGAATCAGTAGACCTGACAGCTATATGAATTATCTTCTCCTGGTTAGTTTGTTGCCATCACATGAAAAACAGTATGGATGGGTGAATAAAGGGTTATCTAATATTAAAGTGGAATTTTCACCTACGTTTAAGTTTGCATATTTGAAACTGCATTATACACTGCCTATATGTTATGTTAGTAAAAAGACCAGCAAATGTAGAGTGATATTCATACTTGGTACCAAATGCTGTATGCTAATTGCGGTGCAGTACCAGTGATATTTCATTTGCTAGTTAAGCGTTTCAGCTATGTGTAATATGTTAATAAAGCATTTTCAGTGATGTGTCATATGCTAATGAAGGTTTTCTGTGATGATTCATATGCTAATGAAGCTTTGTGCTGTACCAGGACATTCTCACTTTTACCACAAATAAAAGTATGAATATATCCTAAACTTTACATCTCCTGGAAGTAAGTTTGCTGTATGTCATACTATCAGTTCCATGACATATTGAAGCCTAGATCATCAGATTTGTCCCCATATCCATTTTCTAAGGAAAATGCACTGTTATAAAAATTTGCAGTTAAGGTTTAATAGCCTCCTTATTGTTACCTATGTCCCAATAAATACATATTCATAAATACAATTTGCCACTTTCTTTAAACCCCTTGGATGCTAGTTAAATTCACTGTTTCTGTATTTTTATGGGCAAAGAAATGGTCTGTGGAATAGGCCAGATAAAGGGAAGGTATGGCGAAGGGGGAAGTGCATATACTTGGTTGGGCCTAGAGAAGAAGAAAGCCTAACTACATCACTCTTATTTGCGCAGTTAAAGTAATATGACTTCAAAAGAAAGGGGGCAGCACCCTTGGATCTTTAATGTGGAAATTGTGTGTGTGTGTGTTCAATTTACATATGTTAATAAGTTATATATAACTTACATTCCATTAATTATACAGTGAAAACTTCAAAGGTAGGACATAAAAGCTCCAATGTTTTTACTTTTTTTTGTAATGGTCAAGGAAAAGATTATCAGTTACACAGCACAAATGAATCTAGAAGTTTCCATTGCTATATCCATTGTCTCAATTTCCATTTCAGTTGACTTTTCTCACTGTACTAACCACTGGACTAAGTAAAAATTGCACATGTGGACTGTTAACTGACCATCTACAACATTTATGGGCAACCTGAGGGCCTCCAGCTGTTGGAAAATACACTCCCATCATCACAGGCCAGCTATTGGCTTGTGATGATGGGAACTGTAGTCCCTAACAGCTGGAGGGCCTCGTGCTTCCTATCCCTGATCTGTAATCCTGTTTCTGTCACAAAAGCCAGATGGAATACCTGACAGTGAGTGACTGAAGGTAATAATGGTGGGTCATAATTTATATAAACATTTGTTATTTCTAATTTTGAATCAATGTCACACTCCCAGAAGTTGTTAATTAAGGAAGACAAAAACACAACAACACGTGTACCTGGAGAATGTCTGAACAGTAAAACATTATCCTAAAGAGAAACAGATGGAAGAATATTAAGTGACGTATGTCCAGGTATGTTAAATTGTTCTAAGGTGGGAGAAGCCTCTGCAGTTTATATTCAAGAAATGAACGAGTTGCAGATCTGGAACCAACCAACTGCACCATAGGGAACATAACAGGTTTTTAACCCCTTGAATGTTAAAGAGCTATAATGAGAATTATCTGGCAAAATACTTAAAGACTTGTGAATTTTTATTTGTCCCCTTTGTGTAGCTGGCTTGGTCCAGAACAGTTCCTTCATCTTCTTGAATACGGCCCTTTAAGCCGTATATTATTCAATGCCTCTTTTTCAATTTGAAATTATTTGTATAAAACATGTTAACAGCCACCACAGAAGAACATAGAAACTTCTCTCGCCATAAAGCGCGGGGGGTGACAGATGAAGAAGCGAAAAAAAGACATGCGTCTATCAAGTCCAGCCCATGCCATATCACCCCTGTTGATCCACAGGAAGGCAAAAAAAAGCCATTTCGAATTAAGCCCCAATTGCGTAAAAAAATTCCTTCCTGACCTCAAATGGCAATCAGATATTTTCCTGGATCAGCATTCTATCAGCTTTGAAACCAACTGTTACAATTCTCAATAATTTTAGACTATCATTCTTATCTTTCCCAGCCCGGCGCTGGAAGGGGAAGATGTTGGGAATTGTAGTTCAACAAGAGATGTAGGGTAGTGACCACTGTTATAAAGGACATGTTAAGTAAACCGAGAAGTTCAAGACAGACTTGTAAGATCATTGAATATATATGTATACACGTGTAATATGGGACACAAGAAAATATGACAAAAATTTGTAAAATAAAAAATTAGACCAGTAGGCAAATGTTATGAGATACTCTGAACCAATGCTTTTGTGACTCAAGAGAGGTCAAGAATGAAGGGATATAAAAAGTTAATAAGAGGATTTAGGCCCTCCAAGAATATAAAGAGGAGTTAATCTGGAGTAAACCAAATGCACCAGATGAAACAAATTCGAATTCCCAAAATTTCTACTGATTCAGATTCAAGAAGGTTGAAATCTCCTTTTAAACCAATGGATATTTTAATTTGTCCCCTCCTTGTTGCAGTTGGTTTACTATAGTATTGGTCATCTCTACCTTCCTGAATATATGGCCTATGGCTCTCTCTTTAGTTCAATATACCTTGATTTGCAGACATTATCTTGTAAAATAATGCCTCATTTCTACATTGGAAAACTGCATGGTTTAGATGCCAGCCAGAAGAAATCTTTGAGATATACCGGGCACACGTCGTGGGCGGAGGTCCAGCAGTTCACAGTACAAACCTCATTAGTCAATTTGTCATATGCTGTATCCAAAGACCAATTACTAAATTATAAGAGCGGATCTAAAAGCTCCTGCGGGAGTGTTCCCCTCCTGCCCCATGGGCTATATAATAAGCAGGCTAAACAAACAGGGCAGGGGGCAGGAGGAAAAGTCACAATCAGGAAGAGGCAAGAGTGAGGTGAAATAAATCAGATGAGGAAGCAGAAAAGGAAAGGCAAATTAAGGAGTATATGCAGATCACTAATAGAGATGCCTGACAGAGCCTTATGCACTGAGTAAAGTTATTTGTGTAAGTATATGTGAGGGGGTGGGGGCAAGTCAATTAAAGTCAATTGCTTCTATCGCATAGTGAAAGTCTGTTTGTAGAATTCATATTAAAAGGCATGCATATATTTTAAAACACAACGGTTCACATTTATCAACTGAGATCAATCAATAAAAAGTTTAAAAATAGTTTTAACAGTTTTGTGACTCATTGAGAATACTTATTAAATTAAAATGTACATTTTAAACAATTTTGACAGCTATGTGGCTTTTTCCAAAAGCCACAATATTTCTGATGTAACATCTTTATTTCCATAGTTAAGAAAGAAAATGTACTTATGGCTCACGTGGGCAACCATTTTGTTACTGACAGAAAAGGTTGCTGAAACTGAAGTATGATACAATTAACTTTTCAAAATTTGGTGAATTATTAATTATTCTCAAACTATTTTATTAGTATTAATGAATCTCAAATATTAACATTTGTTTAAAGTAAAAATTTATTTTTAGATCAAGTGTTAGAATGCTAAATGTGGCCATAAAGAAATTATGGTGAAATTCAAAATCACAGGACTTAATAAAGAGTCAGTGTTCACAGAACTCTGTTAATATAATATTTTAAATGTAGTGGTATAGAATAGGATGAACATGTTGATATTATCATGATATTAGTATGGTATTTTCTCATTATAAATTACTGCCAGTGTACCCAAGTTTAATCTTATATTGCAGACTGGTATTAGATCTAACCTACTTAGTTTAGAATTTCAAACGATTTACAGACATGCAGAATTTGGTTAGATGAGCACTATACAGAAATACGTTTTTTCATTCATCTATTCCTATAAATGCGTACATTGAAAGTTAAATAAAATATATATAAGCATAATGTACTTTGTCTCAAGTGAACATTTCATAAAAATCACTTTTAATCACCTTTACACCATTCTGATGAGTTCTTTATTACAAAAGTACTCTGAATCCCATCAACTCTATTGGCTAACTAGGTCCCACATTTTTACCTGAATTATAAAACCACCATAACTATCTGAGTTGCAGTTTTTAGGCAAGGATTTTCAATACACCAGTTTTAAAAAGTGATCAAAATGGAAAATTTAATTCAAAATATGTCCAATTGAAATATATTAGATATAAAATGTGGGTTGCAGTTTGGACCAAAAAATTTACATTATCTTTTTTGGAATATAAAAGTCTGAAAAAAAAATCCAGTGCACTTCCACGACATGAATTAAAAAACGAAATATAAACCACGTGTTGTACAGTATTTAGTATCACATACATGAGATGCTCTAAATGCCTATTCACATCAAATATAATCAGTTTGTCACAGTTCCTTAGTTTTAATCCCAATCCAGAATTTAATAATTAACTACAATGGTACAGTATAATGCTATGTATGTTATTACTGTAATTAATATTTATTTAGGGGTTGTTGATCCAAGGAGAAATCTGATTGCCAAAAAGGAATTTTATCCCCACACATAAAGCAGAATTTGAAATTGCTGATATGGGCTTTTTTTTGCCTTCTTTTGGATCAACAGCGGTAAACAAGAATAGGAAAAGGGTTGAATGTGATGGACACAAGTCTTTTTTCAACCTGAACTACTATGTAACTATATGTAAATATGTAGGTTGTAATTTATATGAGCACAAATAACATTTTATGACATCAGTGAAACACGTAATGAAAGGTACAAATGCATAAAAATATAGTTATTTTTTGGGTCTCACAATCAGAAAAACAATGCAAGTGGATGCCCAAGGTGCACCAAAGAGTCATGGCACTCCGGTTGAGAGGCATTCGTATAATGCAAGTAAATAGGTAGACTGTAATTCAGAGACAGTGACAGTTACTAAAGAACACATTAGATGTGAAGACACACAGATGCATACTAGTTATCAGTGGGACTCTGTGCATGGTCAGGTCTCTTTTTCTATAATGTAAAACAGGGTTGATTTGATTTAAATCAAAATCATTAAGATTACTAGTCAGAAAGACTATTTAAAACCCTTTGAATCCCAGAGGGTACACGATGTAGGAACATAAATTTAAAGGGACAGTAATGTCCCATAAAAACTTGTTATAGTTTTATAAAGCCTTAGAAAATACGCAGAATGGTGCAAACCGTGTCTCTCAAACCGCTAACACATTTTGATCTTTATGCTTTCATCTCAAACAACACTACAGAATTTGTCTATGGGGACCTCGCTGTTAAAGGAAACTGTCCTGTGTGACGAGGCATAAATACACGAGGGGAGCATCTTTGTTCTACTTTCAGACCCTTCACCATTCTTCCCTGTTGGTAGGGACTCGCAATGCAGCCACGGCTTAATCGGGAGGTCTGCTCTTTAGCCTCTTCGATTCGAGATCCTCCTCAGCATTCAAGGAGTCATGGCATTGCAGTTTAAGAAAAATTTGAATAGAAATTAGAATATTTATTTGTTCTCTACTGGTACAACTGAAAGTTGTTCTACTTTTGATTTGTGCATATGGCCACAGTCAGTGAGAAGGCGCAACTGCCTAATATAGCAAATGTAACATCCATTCACATAGCAGGTTCTAGACCAGTGGTAGCCAGTCCTGGTTCTCAAGAGCTACCAACAGTGCATGTTTTCTAGAGATTCCAGCTGGAGCACAGGTGGACTAATCAGTGGTTAATCACTACTAATGACCTAGACAATTTTATCATCTGTCAGCTGCTGCCAATTGGTTAGTTTCAATGAGTCGTGTGCTATGATCTTTGAGACCCCCGAGAGAAAAACGCTACATGAAAATAAGTTATTATTTATGAATAAAAAGTCCTAATTTAACAAACGTTGCTTTGGGCTAGTCAATTGTTGGGACTACAACACACATGATCCCTAACCAATGATGAAGAAAGATGTGGTCCATAAGAGCATTAAGTCTGAAAATTGACTAACCCTTGTCTATATTAACCCTTTTATGGATGACAGGGGAGTGCACCTTGGTTTAAAAGGTGTTGTACATCCCTGTGGTCCTTAAAGGGATAATAATGAGATGTCAGTTAAAATGTGGCCTTTTGAGTGCTCTCGTATAAGTCCAATAAACCTCCTTGATAGCAGAGGTTCTCAAACTGTGACCTCGGTGAACACACACAGGTTGTGACCTGAGGATATCCCTGCTGGAGCATAGTGACAGAGTCTCTCATACACTCACCTGAACTCAAGCCATGAAATCTTCAAGGCCTCTCCAGATAGTGGACCTCTTCTTAAAGTGCTTGCTGTCTAGCGTCAGACTGCCTATACCTATTCCATCTTCTATTATTTTTATTTTCTCACACCTTTATGTCTCTAACACTGAGTTTTCACAATCTCCTTCCGGAGCGATTTCTGGCTGATACTGTAAAGAAGGTATAGTGATACAATGTAGAAAAAATATAATGTGTAAGCATAGAGCATACAAAGCACTCAGTGCTGCAGGGATAGTATTATATTTTAGCACTACTTCATGGTCACCTGAATGTGTTGTATTGGTACCTGTTGCTGGGCAACAGGAAGCTGTGTATTGATGACATCACTCCCGCCGTGAAGCGACCGAGGATGTTGGATTTTGGCTCTTCTGTTGTCTGATCCATGCAGCTTGGGCGAGTGATTTTAATTATGTATATATACCCGTTTTGTTAGGTCTTGACCACCTTTGCCCTCAGGAAGGTCCTTTGTAGGATAGAAAATGTTTGGCCACTTATGGCAATAATGCTACAATAAACTTAAGCATCAATCATATTCATCTAGTGATGAGTGCTGTTTCTCTTCGCTCCTTGGGACACCCCGGGCTGAGTACATTTATATGATATATATCTATATACATTTTTAATTTTTTGCATGTTTTTTCTTACAAGTATATGCCCACTACTGGAGGATGCTTCATTAATAAGTTTATTACTTTTATTATAAAGCAAAGCTTACATCATTTTTTGGTGCTGCACGTATGTAGTGATGTTGCTACACCAGTCTACAAAAGACTTATCTTAAAGGAACACTAATACCTCCAAATAATAAACCCCCGCTTACTATAATCTGAGCAGAACATACTAATGGTCACTATTAATCATTTATCAGGGTACTGATTCCCCAAAATGAATGTTTAGTTAGTACTGGATATAATATAATTTCCATGGAGTGAAACATGATTACTTTTTCAGGACCCCAAACACCTCCCCCTGAAAGGTTCGGTAGAAGATTCCCAATCCTGTGGAAACTGACAGCGTTATACGAAAAAATATACAAACACACCCATTCAGAAGCCATTATTTCTACAGTTTTGTTTAAAGAAACACCCGAATTCCCCTTTTTTCTACAGATATCAAGTTAAAGGAGGGCTAATGTCTCCTAATAATAACCCATCTTGCTATAGCCAGGAAAGATTAATGGCCCCTATGAGTTTTACATTTGTACCTCAATTCAGGAGATAACATCTGCAATCAGTAATGGATGTCACGACTATTAAGGCCTATAGGACCTCAAACTCTGCTCACTACACATGGTTATCTTAACCCTTTGAGTGCCAGAGAGGCACACAAAGCAATGTGTTGCATATCCCTCTGGCATTCAAAGGGTTAACCCATTAAGAATCAGAAGGCTGTGCAGTGGATTACTCTGCAATCCACTGTATACCCCTCTAGTCCTTAAAGCATTAAGTAGGTACATGCACTTAGCCTGTTTTAGTCTGCAAAATATGCCAGCAACTGTCATGTCTACCTTTGTGGACATGACCGCTAAAACTGATTTAAAGTGAAACTTTCACCTTAATTCATGTTTGCATATTTGAAAACTGCATTAAAAACTGCCTATATGTCATGTTAACCAAAAGATCAGCAAAACGCACAATTGAGGAGACATTCACACTTCTTACATATGCAAATGTATTCTAACTGTGGTACCCATGCAGCACCAGTGACATTTTGATATACTAATTAAGCTCGCCAGTGATGTTTCATATACTAATGAAGCCTTTTCAGTGACGTGTCATATGCTAACAAATGTTTCAATGAAGTTTCATATGCTAATGAAGCTATGTGCAGTAACAGGAAATACTCACTTTCACTTTGCCCACAAATAAATGTGTGAATATCTCCTACACTACACATCTGCTGGACTTTTGGTTAACATGACACATAGGCAGTTTTTAAAATGCAGTTTTCAAATTTGCAAATTTTAGTTAAGGTTAAAGTACCAGTTTAAGATGTTATCTGTTGAACAAAATTCATAGAGGCTAGTAGGATTTTCTAACTATGGTAAGGTAAGAGGATGTCTATTATTTGGTTGTTTTAGCTGTATTTTAATAAATATTTTACTAATTTAAATAAATCTGTCTTGGTCCTCTAAACCTCCACAGCGTACCTCTATCTCATATAGAGGGGAGGGGAGGGGACAAAGTTGTCTCTCTTTATAAAATACAACTTCCTGAAACTAATTGTAGTTTCCTACTTTGCTTAATCAAGGTCCCAATTATCCCATTACTGATTCCAACTGTGCCCTCCTCTCCCTGCCCCAGCCTGGACATAAGACTCCTGGACCTTGAGCCCAATCCGGTTTGTATTCACAGTCATAACCATGCCCACACGCAGACGAGGGAGTGAACAGGTTAACCCTTTGATGGAGCACAAAGGGCAAGAGGATGCTGTCAGACATGATTGATGGTGAAAGGATATAGTATGGAGAAAAAAGCTGGTAACTGTTGGTTTGCAACCCACGGAGAGATTGGCATTAAGAAAAGCATTTCTTTTTAAACAGCAATTAGATGATGGAATCAGCAACCAAAGGAAGTAGAAATAGGAAATTCATTTGGGATATGTAATCATTTCAGCACTACATAGGGTAAAAGCTACAGAGCGCTTAGGACCATATGCACAAAGATAGAGGAGCAATTCTTGTGTAAACCAGCAGCACCACAGGGGACAAATATACATTCCCAATAATCTTATTGATTTAAAGTGGAACTATCCCTCCAAATAAAGTGCCCCCCAAAATAATTATTCATATAGTGATAAGCAGAGAAATAAAAGTATTATACAGAATAAGTCCAGCACTATTAAGAAATCCTACTTGATCAGAGACTGACTGACAGGCTTCTTGCTTTAGAGTCATCTGTACTCCTGTGCTGTCAGTCACTTCCTGTACCTTAAGGTACAATGCAACTCTTCCTCACCAATCCTGGAGGAGACAGGGACGTACAGTGCAGGAGCACAGAATTCTCTAAGGCAAGATGGCTTCACTGATGCCTGCCTGTTTGTCTCGGATCAAGTAAGATTTCTCAATAACGCTGGACTTATTCTGTATAATACTAGTATTTCTATGCATATCGCTATATCAATAATTATTGGTGGGGGGGGGACCTTTATTTGGAGGGATAGTTCTGCTTTAAATGACACTTAACGTATGGAATGTTTGAAAGGTCTACAACTTATTGTTTCACTAGCATTCAATGGGTTAAAAGACCCATTTAAATCAACAGGAGTTTTCATTTGTCCGCTATGGTACAGTTGCCTTGCTCCAGAATTATACCTTTACTTTGTACATATGGCCCTTAGAATGTAACTTTTATATGACAAGACGTGTAAATACCTTCCGGTTGTAAACTACTTTTCCTTCCTAGCACATCTGAGCAGTTAAAGGTAATGAATACCTCCTAATAATAACTCCCCAATTACCTTACTATCATCAAAAATCCTAGAAGCCCCTTAGATTTTTTTCTCTTGCTCCTTGGCTCAAGAGATATCTACTTCAATCAGTTCTGGAGTCCATGTCCATGGAGGAAGACATGACAGTTTCTAGCAGGCCCTCAAACTGTGCTCACTGTATATGGTAATCTTAACTCTTAGCCCCTTAAGGACCCATGATGTGCCAGGACCTTTATGGGTAAACTTGTGTTAACCCCTTAAGGACCGGGAAAATCTGAGGTCGTTTTCCCTTAAGGACCGGAGCAATTCTGACCTTTTTGACTATGTCTTTGTTCAACAGTGTTTTCCCTCTAAGTCTTTTATTCCACCCCCATAAATTATATTCTGTTTTTTAAGCACAAATAGGGCTTTCTTTTGATAACCCACATACATGGATAACCCACCATTTACTTGATGAAAATTTAAAAAAAAAGTAAAAAAAAAAAAAAAAGTAAAAAACCCACCATTTTTGTTTTTTCTCTTGGGATCAATTGGGCACAAAGGGTTACATTTTTATGGAGACTGCATGAAAAGTATGACCGGTCAGTCATACCTACAAAATGCGCATTTTAAAATGGCCACTGTCCCCGCTGGGTGAAAATCCCCTTGTCCCTTTTTCCCACAATATTTTGACACTTTTTTTTATCCCTGACATTTGGCGGTGTGTGTAAGTGTATTACATGGCTCAACAACAATCACACTTCCAATATTGTTTAATAATATGTTGTTGTTTTTTTTTTTAAATAATTTTTTTTTGTAAAAAAAAAAAAGTGTGTTGTGTTTAAAAAAAAAAAAAAAGTATATCATTGCAGGTCAAAAATTGACCTGCATTTAGCCAGCCTCCTGCACCAGCAGTGAAGGGGTTAATAACCCCAGATGCTGTATTTTCTTTTACCACTAGGTGTCTCCTCTCTACTTCTCTCTCCCTTACTTTGATAGCAAGGGAGACAGAGGTAGAGGAGACACTCAGAGTCAGCATGCTTTGCATGTTGACTCTGTTTCTCAGAATGCCGGTACATGTGATCGCTGCTACGGCGATCACATGAACCAGCTCAAGCAAGAAGGGCTGAGACTGAACGCCCCAGTCTCGGAGAGCTCAGTCTCAGCCTGGAATTAATGATAGCAGTGTGCATGGAGGCACGCTGCTATCATTTAAGCCATGACGGTCCTGGACCATCATGGGTCCTTAAGGGGATAAGAACCCATGACGGTTAAGGACCCATGATGGTCCTGGCAAGTCATGGAATTCAGGGCTGCCCACGTGGCTGAACAACACTCAGGGATCTCTGAATCCATTTAGCTTTTAAAAATAAAAAAAAAATAAAAACGCTCCATGGTCCTTAACTGACAGCCGCGCAGTCGGTCGTTAAGGGGTTAACTGGTGCATGAACTCTGCATGCTTCACCTTTAAAAAACTGCTAGCAACTGTCATGTCTGCCTCCATGGACATGAGATCCAGGACTGAATGAAGATGTTCTCTTTTGAAGTTAGGCACAAGGGCAAGTCTCTTAGGGGCCATTAGGAATTTTATGACCATAGTATATGAAATACTTCACGTACTTTGTGAGAAATGAACCCTTTAAGGACCAGAGGGGTCCATAATGCCATTATAGGGTTAAGATATGTGATATTACCTCTGCTGTTTTAGCAGATAACAGTCCTCATAATTCCCTACATTCCCAATGATTTAAATAGGTCTTGAATGGTAATGGTAACTGCTTTGCAATGAGCCGGACACTTCTCTAGTGCTCAAAGGGTTAAAGGCTTTGTTTAACTCATTAAAATTTGTAGTTTGCTCCAGAATTACTCAGTTCCTTTGTGCATGCCACCCTTGTTTTCTACAGGCCCTACACAGAATAGGGAAGCATTTACTTATTGTTTTGTCTACTCTGCTGACTATTAAAGAAAAATGTGTATTATTGATATTTTTGTCATGTTTTTATTGTAATAAAAACCTCATTTTGAAATATTTGTCTGGAAGTTTATATACACAAGAAAGCACTGATACTGTGACTTTTTACATATAGTATCACCTAGAGCAAACACTTGGGGGCTTATCCAGGTCATGAATCCAGGGCTTCTCCTAATTTAAGTATATCTGGGAACTCGCTCCATCTGACCCAGAGACTCTGGTTTTTATACTTCATTATCAGGTCTCTAGGAAAAGAGGCGGATTCTCAGGGCTCAATGAGTTCATTTGTAACTCTGCCTACTTGACTGCCAGTCGTAGTCACTATTTGCCCTGTTCTTCCCACTCTCTTAGTTGCTATTACCCCATTGGATCATTGTCAGTTGTTCTTGCAACCATCATACATTTGTGCAAGTGTGAGTACTACATCAAGAATTTGTTATATGAATATTAGTGTTGTCAAGATAACAAAATATACTGGTTGTTTGCTCTCCTTTTTGGCTCTTCGTTTCTTTGTTTCCCAAGGGTCCTGTAGGTCCACTTGGGGAGTATTTGGGGGAAGCATCTGCCGAATCCATATGGACTGACTGAGTGTGGGTAGTCAGAATCCTCCATCTACGCTACTGACCACTTTTAGTGGTCTGGGATAGTGTGAGTACCACGGTGTATTGGTGGAGGTTCATTTATCTATGATACTACACTAGGAAGAGCCCTTCTTTTTTCTTCTCGCTTCCCACTCTCTACCCATTTTAAGGGCACACTCCACTTTCTCTCCTCTCAATTCCACCCACTCCAATAAAAGAGAGGTCTCCGAAGCACACCCAAGACAAATTAAAAGTCCCATGGGGGGAATCCCTAAAGGACGGGAAGGCATGAGCCACCCCTTGAACAAAAGTCTTAATATCTAGTAAAATAGCAATATGCTTCTGGAAAAACACTGAAAAAGATGAGATCTGGACCATGATAGAATTCAGACTGAGATCTTTGTTCAAGCCACCCTGCAAAATGGCCAAGACCCTAGGAAGATCAAAAGTATGAGCAGACATATCAGCACACCACTAATAAAAGATGAACCGGATCCTATGATATGTTTTGGATGAAACAGGCTTTCTATCCTGGATCATGGTGGACTTGAAGTCTGGGAAGCCATTGCAATGAAGAGAAACCTTTCCACCTGCGGGTACCAGATGGTATCCTGAGTCAAGAGGTCCAGTATCAGAGGAAGGGGGAATGGTTACTGAATGGACACACTGAGAAGATCTGAAAACCAGGAGAGATTGGGCCAGAAGGGAGCAATTAATATGCTACAGCCATCTCCATATTTAAAGGGATAGTAACACTTCGTTTTAACTTTATTTTATTTTGTAGGCATTAAAAAAACATGAAGAATGATATAAGTCTTATCGCTCAAACCTTTATGGTTTATGAGATATTCACAAGCAAAGTTCCCCTCCCCGCCCCTTTTACCTAGTGTAAACAATCTCTTCTCAGATGTGAGTCTGGTTGTATGACAGTACAGATAACAGAAGGGGACAATTTTCTTTGTATGAAAACAATGAAAGCCCTTCCCCCCTTGATAAGTTTTTCAGCTTTTTCCATTATCTTAATTGAAGATTGTCCCTCTCTGCAGTCTACCTGGGCATCTCCCTTCTGATTTGGTTGAACAGGGGGGGGATACTTTGTTTGTGAATATCTCTTAAACCATAAAGGTTTCAGAGATAAGACTTATATCATTCTTCATGTTTTTTTAATGCCTACAAAATAAAATAAAGTTAAAATGAAGTATTACTATCCCTTTAACTTCCTGATCACACAACGGATTAGAGGAAGTGGCGGAAACACATACGCCAGTTGGAAGTTCCATGGAATGAACATTGTGTCCATTGAAAAGGCCAAGAGATCCTTTGTCTTCGTGCAGAACAGAGGAACTTTCCTGTTCTTGCGGAAATACATCAGATCCACTGATGGGAGGTCCCAGTGGTGGACGATTTGTTTGAACACTGCCTCGTTCAGTTCCTGGGTCCATATCTTGATGACTGAAGGTCCGCAACCATGTTTTCTACCACTGGAATATGAACTGCCGAGATGGCTGGAACATGAGCTTCCACCCATTGAAGAAGTTAATGCACTTCTGTCCAGGCTGACTCACTTCCAGTTCCTCCTTGGCCTTGATGTAAGCTACTGCCTTTGAATTCCTGGACTGAGATTGTACTGGAGTTCCAATCAGTACTTGGGACTAGTGAAGGAGTGCCAAAGGAATAGCTTGAATCTCCAGGATGTTGATTAATAGGAGACTCTCCTCTCTGGTGCAATAGCCCTGATCACTTACTAACAAAAAAAAAAAAAAATCAACCTAGGGCCAGGCCACTTCTAACGACCCTAGTGTGGAACCCTGTTGAACAGACTAATGTCCTTACATCTTCAAGGAATTTCTAAAACACAATATACAAATAAATCCATTTATACATACTACATTTGGTTGCTTTATAAGAAATGTTATATAGTTCATTATGCAGTCTCCAAAAATGTGTTTAAATTGAGCCAAGTTAATGGAACACAAGGCTGATGGGGCTGTACAGGGCACAAATAAATAAAAACATATGACAAGAAATTAAGGTTTATTAAAGGGGCAGTTGGTCAGCTGAAAAAACATTTTCTTAATAAATGTAGCATTGGAAACGTATCACTGACATTCATTTGGGAATCTCAACTTTAGATATGAATAGTCAATTTTCAATCATTGCAGTTGTTTCTGAATTTCTATTGGTCAGTGAAATTCATCATCTCCTCCTCCTGGCCGTTTCATCCTCTAAACCTCCTGCTAATGATCAAAGACAAGACCACAGCAACAAGAGCACACGATGGGGGGTGTTCAGATAGATTGAGAGCAATGTCTTTCCCCCTTTCGCCCATTGCCATAGAAACAGGATAACAATCCATTTTATTTTCTTGCTGTAACATGCTACTGCACATATCTCAATGTTATACTTGCAAACACTGCTCCTTTAATCCATTAATCCAACAACCAATGTTTTAGTTATTCAGCGTAACTTTCATCAAGGACCAACAGTCTAATCAGAACCATCCCCCCCTTAAGTAAACTCACATAGTGTCCACATAAACTCAGTGGTCATATTCAGATTTGTTATTGTAAATTATGCGTCTTTCATTTCAGTGTTTTCATAACATCATAATGTAGTAATTTGTTCACATGCACATTTAACCCACTGGATGCTACAGTGGTCTTCAACACATTGAGAAGCAATGAACTGGAGACCTTTGTAGCATTCATGTGGTTAAAGAATTAACAGCAGTTCATAGACAGCCCACCATGGTGACCTCATCCTTAGTTTGCAGTAGGTTCTACTAATCAAAGATCTAGTTCATGAATTCTAATTGTACATTTAGAACTGATTTTTACAAATCTTCCATTTTCTCCTCCTGTACAGCTATATTTCCTTTAGATGCTTCATTCACAAAGCATTTGCAGTGGTCACCATTAAAGTGCCAATTATATGGATTAATGAACAGACCTGTGTCTTTCTTCTTACACTTTCCACCAAAAGTACAATCCAACCAAAGGCAGTGGAAATATGTTTTGAATGTACAGTGGTGATTCCACTCTAAATCAGGAGTTGGATTATTTGTCCCTATGCCTGCCTAATGTCAATTTACTAGGCTATATACACCAGAAGTCCTCCCATTTAGTGTTCATTCACACTTGCGTGTTTAATGCACCATTTTGAATGCACTTTAAAACCACGGGGGTTAGGTACAATGGTGTCGTTTGGACTGTTCACACTGGTGATCATACAGTGCAAGTAACACATGATTGTAGTTTGCTGAAACTAAAGTCCATTTCTGCATTATCATATTATTAAAATACGTCCATCAAATCTGTATAGATAGGCAAATACCATACAATTTCATTGCATTTTAGCACATAGTCAAGGAGAAGGAAATGTGCCATAATTTCCTTCACATTGGTCATATACCAATGCGCAATGAGTCAGTGAGGGGAGATTCGCTAAGCAGTGATAAACAGGTGATAAAGGGGAGATGACATCAACAGTTTATCACTTCTCCAGTTCCTATGCTATTCTAGAGAGCCTATTCACAAGGATCTTCACAGTTGAAGACATCTTAGCGCATAGGCACCATAGAATAACAAATGGATTGGAGAAGTGATCAGCTGGAGAAGTCATCTCACTTTATCACTGCTTAGTGAATCTCCCCCAGTATGGTTTTGGCTTAGAATGGGGCACATCTGATAGTGGAAGTGCAGAACAATCTTATTTTTATGATCCTGCAGATCCACCTTATTGTAATAGATACAAAAAGAAGGTGATGTAATGGCTACTGAAGTCGTTGGCAACTGGGAATCCCTACCAGAGAAATAGAAGAGTGAAAAAGGTAAATAATATATAATATTTGTGCTTTGCTCACATAGCCTTTATACATAAGGTCCAGTGTTCTGTAGTTGAAAAAAAAAGACCATATGAGAAATGTTTGGAACATATAATATCAAAGAATGGAAACATTCTGGAAAAAACAAGCTGCTCCAAGAGCAACTAATATATATTTTCCTCATTTAATGTTGGATGTGGCTCTTCAATCACTTGAGGCCTTATTATGTCTCAGTCCAGTTATTATGTGTTCAATTCAGGAAGAAAAACATTACTTGAATAGGGAACAGACAGACCGTTCAGCGTTTGAGGACACAATTGCCTGACCAGTGTTTGGAACAACCTACCTGCCAAGTTCCTTATCAAACTGTGTGTAAGCGTATCTAGAAGAACTGATGCTGTTTTGAAGGCAAAGGGTGGTCACACCAAATATTGATTTGATTTAGAATTGTCTTCTTTTCACTCGCTATGCATTTTTTAATTGACAGAAATAAACTATTATCGTGTCTATTTTTGAAAGCACCTGCCTAAATGTTTTTATAGCACTGTATGGTGCTGTAATAATTGTTGAATGAAGAACCTTTCAAAATCAAGAATATTCTTGTTTCTTTCATTCAAAAGTTATTTAAGCTTAACTTATCTATTTTGTTTTAAGCAACAATGCCGACTGCTGTCTTAAAGGTAATATTTATCTTCTAATGCACTCTACAGGAGAGTTTGAGTTGGTGACTACAGCTTTCCATAGTGATAGAAACAGTACCACCTGGTGATCCCAAAATGAAACTGCAATTACTTATAAAGAAAAAATTAAAGTTATAATCTTTGGAATGGACAATCTCCAAGCAGTAAGAGAACTCTTCATTACTTAACAGGAAAAATATATTTATTAAGATATTGTAAAAAAAAATAAAAATAAAATAAATATATATATATATATATATATATATATATATATATATATATATATATATATACAGGGCTCAAAATTTCCACTCGCCACTAGCCAATGGCGAGTGAAAATTTAGCCCCGGAGAGTAGAAATTCAGCCCTGTGGGTATGTTTTGACTTGCAGTTGCAAGTAACTTTTCAGGTCTGGCTAGTAGCAAAGGACATAAAATTATAAGCCCTGTATATATATATATATATATATATAAAATCACATTTGTAGACACAATATCTAGCAATATACATTACTTATGGTCCCGGGACCAGAGCTGTCCATTGGATGGTGTAGCAACAGCGCCACTGTACAATCTCAGGCCACTGTGATATTGCACCTAAAAAATTCAACTTTTAGCTGCAATAACTTTTCAGTAAAACACCTTTCAGCAGTGGGAGTACCCTTGTTGTACTCAGGGGGATAAACCCTACAACATTTTTTTTTTTTTTTTACATTTTAAGTATTACTATCCCTTTAAAAAGAGGATTTTAGTCTTACCTGTTAAATCATTTTGTCTTAGTCCATACAGTTTACTGGTAACTTTGGTAGGCAATCCGCCCCTTTAAGTAGGCAGGAACAATTCTAGAAGTGAATGAAGGGGGTGGAGCCTACCTTCCCTCCTTGGCTGCAGCTAGCCAATCAGCTCCAGTAAGATTTGAGACACTATTAACTAGATAGTAGAAGGGGAAGAAGACTCCTGTGAGCATGACCCCGAAAGACCCCCACGGTCTGCCACAGGAGAGCCAAGCATGGTCCATTGACAGGGTGGGAGACCAGTAACCTGTATGGACTAAAAGAAAAGGATTTAACAGGTAAGACTAAAATCCTCTTTCCTCTGTCGTCCAGTACAGGTTACTGGTAACTTTGGGATGTTCAACCATTGAGTCTCCCAGAGGCGGGAAGTAAGGCAAGGACCAGGTGCAAGGCCCCCAAAGTCACCAAAGCAGATATGAACCATCAGATCAGAGATAAACCAACAAAACAATGAAGTGTCAACGGACACCGAACAGAGGTAACAAAACCCCAATAACTGTTACACAGCACACTGAACTAGAGCCAACAGGGCTCAAAAGTGAAGGAAACACCAAGGAACCAAAGCAGATCCTAGACAGGCAAGACTGCCTCCAGGATCTTCCTCCCAAAACTGGCGTCAGCCAATGCCAGCACATCAACAAGGTAGTGCTTTGAAAAGGTGTGCACAGATGACAAAGTGGCATCCTTGCACAAATGATCAGCAGAGGCCTGATTCTTGTAAGCCCAATGAGTGCCATTGTGCAATAGGAACTCCAAAGGAAAACCCCTGTGCGGAGGGGCACTGTGGGACATGTGGACCTGCAGCACTCAAAGGGTTGCTCACCTTTCCTGCAGATCTTCTGTCTTCAGATTACCATCTATTAAGAAGAAGCCTCAGTGGGCAACTCCTGAGGAAAGAACTTGAACCCAAGATTTTCCCCCCAGGGCTTAAGGTCCACAAAAAGCACCTGGATACTAAGCTAGCCTCATCTAAGGGCATTGTCAGTTATGGTAATCTGCCTAATGGTGGTATTCCATATCTAACAGAAAAATAAAAAATTAGCTAAAACTATAGCAGAACTGTTCTCTTGCCTGTGTCTTCACCGAGGAACAAATCTTACTGGAGCTGATTGGCTAGCTGCAGCCAAGGAGGGAAGGTAGGCTCCACCCCATGCATTCATGTAGTAGTTCCTTAAAGGGGAACTAACACCGTTAAGAAACGTTGTCTGTAATAACTCCCTATCTGGCGACTAGCTGCTTAGTAGCGCTAGTCGCCAGAATTATTACCTCTTCATGGAGAAATATGAAGTGATCCTCGGCTGACAGGCAGGACGGAGCGCGGACATCTTGCCCTAGTGACGTCCGCGTGCCTGTGCTGTCAGTCCCAGACAGCTGTAGGAGGCGTTGCTAGGAGCCATTCAGCTCTGGAAGGGACTGACAGCGCAGGAGCTTGGACGTCACTAGGGCAAGATGTCTGAGCTCTGTCCTGCCTGTCAGCCGAGGATCACTTCATATTTCTCCATGAAGATGTAATAATTCTGGCGACTAGCACTACTAAGCAGGTAGTCGCCAGATAGGGAGTTATTACAGACAATGTTTCTTAGCGGTGTTAGTTCCACTTTAATAATCATACAGAGTGTTGTCTGTTGGTTCATTACATTGGCTGAACAAGTGACAAGACAGTCAATGATTGCTGTTGAATGATTTGTGACACCAAGCACACACACACTTGCTATTTGAAAAACACCGTTCTGTATTTAAGTAACTTTTCATCATGATATTCATAATGATGAAAATGGCCTGGAAGGTTTTAAATCTTTTTTAATTCGCTGCTTTTTTAGAATTTATTCATAAATAAAGGTTAAGTTTTATTTAGTACTCTATTCTCCCTTACTGTGTCTCTGTAATTCAAATTCCTACAACCAGGGGGTGGGTCTGGTGCTGTATTGTTGCTTTCTTTCTTTTTGCTTTATTGGTCTACAAAGTGTGCTTGCAAACCAGGCACACTTTGTAGACCTTTCCAATGAAGTCATTCTTTTTAAATAACACAATTTCGGCTCTGCTGCAGAGCCTCCAGTTGGTTTGCGGACAGGATTCCACTGCAGTCAGCACAGCGCGGATGTCAGGGAAAGGGGAGGGGGGAATTTTAGTGCCAAATATCTCTCAAACCATAGCAGTTTGAGAGATAGGAATTGTTGCATATAGTTGAAATTTTTAAGCACTACAAAACAAAGATTTTTTTCTGGGACATTACTGTCCCTTTAAGTGCCAGAGGGGTACACAACACATTGTGAAGGGTTAACTGTTCAGTCTACATCTCACTTTGAGGGATATGAAAACTATTGCTCTGTATGCCCTATTGGTACTCAAAGGGTTAAGGAGCTGAAATAAGTTTAAAAAAAAAAAAAAACGAACAAAAAACTCTTTAATATGGTCTCATAATTTGGTGTGCTGTGCCCAGCAGTACACACGTGTGTGTGTGTTTGTGTGTGGGCATCGCTGGATTTCTCATTAGCCACTGATCTCATAACCACGAGGATGAGACACGCTCAGCAACAGAGGTGGTCCCGCAGGCCGCAGCGAAGAGGGGGCTTACATCATCTGAGATTATCTTACTACACTGATTACTTCTCAACAGGTCGTGGGGGGGGGGAGGCTGGAAAAATCCACCATATAAGAGAATGAAAAGGGAAACTTTGTAGTTTGTTGCAGATGTTCAGTGAATAACATCTGTGTCTCTCCACCCCCCCCTCCTGCTACACAATAATGGGCCAATCCAAGTTGAGCTCTGATCACATTCCAGTATATAAGAGCCGACTTAGTGAAGATGAGGGGGGATTATAATATCCTGTAAAGAGGGGGAAAAAAAAACCTTTCCTTTGATTGGTGAACTAATAGGAAGGCTTGTGATTTATAATTGCAATGAGGAATATGCAACCGCAATTAGCTGAAATGTAATCACTCTTACCCCCCAGCCTGTAAAAAAGACAGTCCGAGCCTACAGAGCACAGCTGATGTGGAAAGCCCAACTGCTGGGTTGCCACCCAGGTTCTAGAAACAGAGATGGACAGTGCAGGATTTAACCTTTTGAGTGCCAGTGGGGAACACAATGCATGGGAATGCATTGTGCACCCCTTTGGCACTCAAAGGGTTAATGCTTTGAGTGCCAGAAAGATATCCAACTAACTGCTCCACAATGCAGTCATACTTCCCAAGTCTCCCTCTTTAGGAGGGACAGTCCCTGTTTGAGACCCAAATCCCTCTTTCCCACCCTGATGTCTGTCTCTTTAGGATGTCAGACTGTGTGGTGTATAGAAGTGTATCACACTGCTCCACACCAATAAAACGCACATTAATCTTTTTTTAAATTTCACAATCTATGTGTATTAATTAGCCTGTGTAAATAAAATACTTTGATCGTGCTTTAAATCATTTATACAGTTACACAAAGAGGTGTCAGTAGATCATGAAATAACATAAAAATTATTGGTAATTCCCCACCCATCAGTCATGCAACAGCAACACCCCCTAAAATAAAAGTGTCCCTCTTTGCACTTTGAAATGTTGGGAGATATAATGCATTGAATACCTCTGTGGTATAAAAAGGGTTATTAAGAGACTAGTGTAAAAGCCCGTGTACACGGGCCAAGGTCCAGGTGATGTTAAGAGGCTGGTCCTGTTCTGCGTCCTGCCGCCGATGCAGTCATGCGCAGTAGAGACTGCCCGAAAGCACAGAATGCTCCCAGCACAGAATTCCTAGCATTCTGTGCGTTTGGGCAGTCTCTACTGTGCATGATGGCTTCTGACAAACATCCTAGCAAATTATTATATAGGATGGTATTTCTATTCAGTAGAACAGAGCTGTCCAATTTCAGTCCTCAAGGGCCACCAAAAGGCCAGGATGTAAGGATTTCCCTGATTAATCACAGGTGAGTTAATCACTGGATCATTCTTTGTGACTAACTCACCTGTGATTAATCAGGGAAATCCTTACATCCTGGTCTGTTGATAGCCCTTGAGGACTGAACTTGGACAGACCTGTACTAGGCCATAGGCACACAAGTATAAGAGGAGCAATACTGGACAACCAACTGCAATATAGGGGACAAGTAAAAAGCTCATTTATTTAAAGGGAAACTACTGTGTAATATGGATCGTGTATATTTTGTAGAACTTCTCTGCCAAGTAAAACAAGGGTGGTCTCATTGCTGGAAGAGGCTTCATTCAGAAGTAATTGTAGTTCACACTTGCACTATTTTTGTGCAGTACTTCCATGGTATTACATTTAGAAATGGTGCTGTTGTTGCCATAGTCTAAGGACGGCTATTGTCCATGATGAAAGTCAACCACAGGAAACAATAGCAAAGGCACGACCCAAAAATACTGGGCCAAGAACTGCACCCAAAAATTCAAGACTGAGCTACAATAACCTCTGAATGAAGCATCTCTTACAGTGGTTGTACTTGTATTATTTAACATAAAAGCCTTTAAAAAAATAAATTTTTTTCCATATTACACATCATTTTAGATTTCACTGGGACTTTCCGATGTCTTGTGCACCCCTCTGACACGCAAATGGTTACGTCTGTGGGACTTATGGGAATTTTATTTGCCCCTGTGTTGCAGTTGGTTTGCTCCAGAAGTCTCCATCTTTTTCTTTGTCCTTATGGTCTACTGAACATGCAGGGGCATTGTAATGCACGGGTCTACCTATTGTTCACTGGGAACCTCGCTCTGACTCCGGTTCTACAGAAGGGAACCGATTTAATCCTGTGGTCAGATGGTCAGGGAAGTGCGACATTGTTCTGGGATTATTAAAGAATTAAACTTCAAGTTACATGAACAACATATTTAGTAATTTGAGCAGGACTGTCATTTCTACTGTGCACAGCACACTGTGGTGAATGTACAGATCTATCAGCACAGCTCTGCTGGCAATAGCATCCTATGCCTTTGGTTGCACTTCAGGGTATGCAATACAGTGTATAATCGCTTCAGCGCATACTGTGCACACACACACTGCCATTGCTAAGGCTAACTCCAGCAAGACCTGTCCCATAAAATGTTCAGGAAAACAGAGTAATGTAACAAAAGTTCCTCTTGTTTAACCATTTGTGTGCCAGAGAGTTATCCATTCTGTTGCACTCTAAGGGTTAAAGTGATAGTAATGTTTCATATTAAAAGCAGCTCTAATTAATCTTCATAGTATTTGGGTCATGGAGAGTGTTATTTCAATTCTGTCAGAGTTGTAATTTAGGAGTAATTAAATGATAAAGTATCCCCCTCCCTCCCCTTTTACTGATGTAACACTGCTCAGCCAGATCAGAAGGGAGATGCCCAGGTAGACTGCAGAGAGGGACAATCTTCAATTGTCAAGGGGGGCAGGGCTTTCACTGTTCTCATAGGAAGAAGATTGTCCCCTGCTGTTATCTGTCTGGTCTATGGACTGGATTCCACATCTGAGAAGAGATGGCTTACACTAGGTAAAAGGGGCGGGAGCGGAAACTTTGCTTGTGAATATCTCTCAAACCATAAAGGTTTGAGAGATAAGACATATCATTCTTCATGTTTTTTTTAATGCCTACAAAATAAAATAAAGACAAAATGAAGTATTACTATCCCTTTAATACATGTCATTAAACAGGGTGTAGAGGAAAATAACCCTCTAATACACCTGCAGACTGCCCCACTGTCCTCCCGTTGTGACAAGGTTAAAAGGAGGATCATCAGCACCAGTTGTTTGGTAAATTGGTGTTAGGCAGTCGTAGTGCTAGAAAATCTATTCCATCGCCTGTTAAGTCCAGAAACATATTCTAACATTCCCCCTTTCCATTGTTACATTTTTAACCCCTTAAGAACCAGAGGGGTGCAAAATGAATTGCCTTCCACACTCCACTGGTCCTTATGGGGTTAACAATTACAAAATGCTATTTAATATACAGCATCACACTGATACTGATGTACTAAAAATAACTGGGTTATTTTGGGGCAAACAGGGCTTTTAACCCTTTTGACTCTAGAGCAGTCCCTTCACAATGCATTAGAGATATCAGTAGCAATTTTGTGTGTTCCCTATAATGCAGTTGGTTTGTCCCAGAACTGACCAATTTTTCTTAGTATTTTAGTGTGAATTCCCAGATAAATAGAAATGTACATTCTTACAAAGCAACTAACAGAGAAAATTAAAAAAAAGAAAAAAAAAGTTAAAGTTCACTATTTTACTAATTAATCTGTGCGATTCCTAACTTTGGAAATAGTAGCACTAAAACCGCTAATGCCCTTAGTGTGCAGGTCACCCCTACTGGGTTTCTCATCATCAAAACTGGTGTTATAAGCTATGGATAAGCTGATGAGGATTCATTTTGGCTGCTGTGTTTCACACTTATTTCCACAACCAATAGGAATGAGGCTGCCACTGGCAGTTTTAACTCCTGCATGAGGTGGTACTATAAGTTTGGGAGTAGCAGCCGTTAACTAGTAAGAAACTGTGCTTTAACATATCTTTTTTTAATTTATTTTTTCATGGTAGTTGCCATTTAAAATAAGAATGTTTGCTAAGAAATGTTTTAAGTGCAAACATTCACTATTTCCTGGTACAATCAGGGCTTGTGGTTTGGATTGTGCTTCCAATGTGGTCATTTTAGTAATTGAAGCATTTATACAGAAAAAAAGACATCTTTAAAGGCTGAAAATTATTTGCTTAATAATTAAACTTTTTCATTGTACACCAGTGGTAAGAGGTCTTCTACCATAATCACTTCCAAATGTCAAAAAGTTGCCATAATGGATATATACACTACATCAAATGGCGTTAAAAGTGTCAAGATTAGCGCTATCAAGATTAACCCTTTCAGTACCAGAGAGCACTGAAAGGGTTAAAGATAAGAGGGTTGCATAAATCATTGTGAAACATCCTTAAAGGGGTTAAAGTCAAACGCAGTGGGATATATGAATGAGGCCAAAGATGGAACAATTAGGGAACACATATAACTGTTTATGTAAATGGAGTTTTTTAACCCCTTCAATGCTAGAGAAATTTTCAATGCATTGCATTTAGTATTAAAGAAAGTAGAAGTCCCATTTAAATCAGTAGTAGCATGAATGGTCCTCTATGGGGCAGCTGATTGCTTCCAGAATTACTCCAGTATTGCCTTTGTGAATATGGACCACTGACTACATTCTATACTATAGTAAGGCTGATGTACAAAGGCAGTTCTAGTTCAACTGCTCCATAGGCAACAAACATTCCACAAACTCCCATTGATGTAAAAATGGGTCTCTCTGCCCACTGAATGACTGATAGATTGTGTGTGTGGTTTGGTGTGTGTGTGTCGGGGGGGGGGTACATCAGTTTATTTCCTATGGTACTGTTGGCAAGTTCCAGAACTGCACCACTTTTCATAGTATTTCAGCATCAGTGTGTGGTAGGATTATCAAGATTCAAGTGGACCTTTCATGTTCTCACATCCCCAGCGCCATTCCTTTAGAACACTGACACAAAATCAAACCTGCCTACGTATTCTTTAAAAGTGTACCATTCTAAGTTAAATTACACCTATTTGTCATCTGTTATTGAGTGGGAGAGCAGCACCGTATTAATTATACTTCCAATTATTGCCTCTCCCTCTCAGAAGCTGCCATTTTTGTTCCCAAAGCCTGCTGGGAATTGCTGGGACAGGTGGTAGAAGGAGAAATAAGAACAAAGGGCAGTTCTACGGAGGGAAGCGGTACAGCCTGTACCGCACAGACGTCACAATTTGCTTTCTCTATTATACTAGTACCATTTCTAAAAAAATATTGAAGAATTTATAGACTGTTTTAGTAGATGAACTTAGTAGGATCAAGTTTATTGAGGGTGAAAGTACCACTTTATCTTAGAAGTGAACTAACACGTCCAAACAATAACCCACACTTACCTTACTTTAATAAAAAAAAACTCCTAATGGCCCCTATTAATTTTGCCTTTGTTCAAGAGAGAACACCATCAACCACTCCTGGTTGTCATGTCCATGGAGGTGACCATGACAGCTGCTTCCAGTTTTTTCCCAGGCTAAAGCAGGAAGAGTTTAAATATTATCTGCTCATTGTGCAACCTATATTTGAGGCAGCAATTGTTAATAGCAAATATGTGGATACTAGTTGAACAGCGCGTGTACAAGGGCTACAGTGCCAGGCAGCAACAGCCATGGTGCAGTCATGCACAGTACAGACTGCCTGCTCTGCGGCTGATAACAGAGCGGGGAGCTCCGACTACGGTCTGAATTAGGCGCACCCTGCTCCGTTATCAGCCGAGTTGTAGGCAGTCTGTACTGCACATGACTGCAGCGCACGCATCTGTCTGTACTGCGCATGACAGCTTCTGACATTAGCAAATTATTATACAGGATGGTAAAAGACACCTCCTAATGCAGGATTAGACAGTTATTCTGAGGAATATAACCAACCATTGATTATAAGCCTGCACTATTAGTATCCCCCTTCCTGATTGATAAGTAAATTATAAAGATAGAGGGTTATGTGTGCCAGGTGCATATCTCCCAAATATCCCTCTTTATGAGGGACAGTCCCTGTTTGAGACCCAAATCCCTTTGTCCCTCTTTACCATCCTGATGTCCCTCTTTTTAGGAGATCAGACTGTGTGGTGCATATAGAAGTGTATCACATTGCTCCAAAGCAATAAAACTCACATTAATATTTGTTTAATCCCTTCATGACCGCTGACCTGGGAAGTAACCTTCCCTTAAGGACCTCTTTGAAGATTACGACATGCCAGTACACGTGACCTGTGATGCGTACCAGCACGCAGCAGTGGGGACTAAGAGAGACCGCTCCAGTCCTGGAACGGTCGATTTCACTCCCCAGGCTCCTCAGGGAGCGCTGTAAGTAAAATGTACATGATGTGCTATGACTGTCACCGGTCCTTAACGCAAAAAACTCGTGATGGTCGTAGCATGGCACGCGGTTGTTAAGGGGTTAATCTTCAGTATATGTGTTTATAAATTAGTCTGTGTAAATTAAATGCTATTTTCTTGCTCTAAATCATTTATTGAGTTACACCACGAGATATCAGAAGGTCAAGAAATTACCTAAAAATTATTAATGTCCCGCCCACCATCCACGCTCCTCAACACCACCTAAAGCAAAAGTGTCCCTCTCTGGGCAATCTGAAATGTTGGGATCTATGTAGGTGCTTGTGATCACACATCACATTAACAGTTGCAATGCTGCACAGAGAATGCATGCTCTTAATGAAAAATGCATTATTTTGCCTCCGCAAAGAAAACCAGAAGTCATATTTATATGTGTACCTTATTTTCACTTTATCTTATAGTTTTCTACATACATTCTTGTTAAAGTGACAGTCAGCCTCCCTTCTGACTAAATTTTCTGTAAGTGTATAACACGTAAAGTCGAGTTGTCTATACTTCTTATTTGGTACTTTCCTGTTATCCGGAACCATTTTCCAAATATTTTTCAAACATTTTTAAACAAAATCTTTATTCTAATATTTTTCAAACATTGTTAAACAAAAAACGTTATTATAATAAGATACGACAGGAAAGGACAGTCAAAAAACAACGGCAAAATGGACTGCAAAGTTCTTGTGTAAACTAAGGTTAGTGTTTAAAGTGGATTCAATGACAGGAAACAACAGATTCTGACAGGAATTAGTTTAGAAAATAGTTCCGGATAACAGGAAAGTACCTTTTATTTTTATATATTTTTCATAGTTACTTTTTTTTTTTTTTTTTTACGTTTTATCTTTTTATGACCTTGAGGGAGGTCTCTGAATTTGCTTAGGAGAAGATGAAATAAAATAAAGTATAAGCAATTTGACTTTACATATTAAGCAATTACAGAATATGTAAGTAAAAAAAAAAAAAAAAAAAAAAAAAAAAATGAGGTTGACTGTCTCTTTAAAATACAAAAGGTTATAGATTGGGTATTTAAGTTATTAACAATCATGAAAGTCATTGGCTGGCTGAGGTTGCTGGGAATTGAAGTCTGACATCAGTTGTAGACTTTAGATAGCTCACACCTGCAGAGGCGTAACTAGAAGCCACCGGGCCCTGGTGCAAGAATTGCCATGGGCCCCCCCGACCACATTGGCCACCTCCACAATGCCCCCATCTCCACATTGCCCCTTCCACAATGCCCCTCAATCTCCACAATGCCCCATCTCCACATTGACCCTTCCACAATGCCCCTACTGACCCCCCATCCTCCTACTTAGAGTCCCTGGTGGTCTAGCGGTGTGTGACATGACAGATCTGTGCCTCATTCGGCACAGACCTCTGACTGGAACTTAAGCTCCTGCGCGGTTCTTAGTAATGCAGAGCACTGGGAGATTAGGTAATCTCCCAGTGCTCTGCATTACTAGAGTGCTGGCTGCCGGGAGATCAGCTGTGCTGCCCTGTTTCATAAGTTGCTGTGGGCACGTGGCCAGGGGGTCGCAGCTGCGACCCCTTTTGTTACGCCACTGCACGCCTGAGTCAGAGGGAAAATTCACTCTGAGCTGATAATAAAGTTGGTTGGTGTAGATGCCCTTGCTGTTATGACCTAATCAGCGTGACATAATGTTCTCCTAGTCATAAAATTAGAGATAGGGAAACATTATTTATGTACAGGTAAGTAAAATACCTGACTGGAGGCCATTGGCTCTCACAAGTGGAGGGGTACATAATACGAGAAGTAAGCCGATAGGAATAACTCATTCAGAATGTGATAACCCCTTCACTGCTGTATTATAAAAACTATTTTCACTCTGTTGTTGCCATCTACAGTCACATATCAATTTCAGTGACATTTTTGTGCAAAAGTCACATATAACAAATATCACTTTTTTCAGGAGAACCTGCAATATTAGAAGACTGCAACAGTTTGTTATTGAAGAGAAAATAGAGAAAATTAAAAAAATATATTGGCATTTTTATAAAGTGGATAACAACTTGTATGGCTATGGATTTTTGTATATTTTGTAGATCAGGACACAATTGGGAAAGAACAATAGAACCCTGTAATGCTATATATTTTTGAAAAGTACCCAAAACTCCAGTTTCAGAGAGAGAATTTGGGGGAGATTCACTAAGCGGTGATAAAGAGGTAATAAAGTGGAGGGGACTTCTCCAGTGATATCACTTCTCCAGTTCCTATATTATTCTATAGAGCCTATGCACTAAGATCCCCAAAGCTGAAGAAATCTTAGTGCATAGGTTCAATAGAATAACGCAGGAACTGGAGAAGTGATATCACTGGAGAAGTCATCTCCACTTTATCACCTTGTTATCACCGTTTAGTGAATCTCCCCTTTATGTTTCTGTTTCAAAACGGACTAATATGAGATCTCCAGAACATGATGCTATAGCACATTTTCACTACATCAAAGATACTGAAACATACCTCCCAAGTGTCCCTATTAAGGAGGGACAGTCGCTGTTTGAGATCCAAATCCCTCTTTCCCTCTTTTCTACCCTTTTGTTCCTCTTTTCTAGAGATCAGAATGAGTAGTGTGTATCACTTTGCTCCATGGCAATAAAACTCGTATAAATATGTAGCTAATCTTCAATATATGTGTTTCTAAACTAGTCTGTGTAAATAAAATACTTTAGTCTTGATGTAAATAATTTATTCAGTTACACAAAGAGGTGTCAATAGGTCTTGAAATAACCTAAAAATTCTTGGTAAGGCCCCTCCCACCAGCCACACCCCCACAAACACCACCTAAAACAAAAGTGTCCCTCTTTGGCAATTTGAAATGTTGGGAGGTATGCTGAAATGTTTTATAACCATGGAATTTTATATTAGCACTATTAGTAATGTTAACACTTTGAGTGCCAGGTTAAACTCAAAGGGTTAAGAGGCCGCTACCTTACTGCTCCATTCACGCTATGCAATCATGCGCAGTAGAGAGTGCCCGAACGAGGGCAGTCTTTACTGCTCATGACTGCATCATGACAAACATCCTAGTGAATTAGTATATAGGATATGTATCTAGACTGTGACTGAGTAAAATTAAACTCCATGGTTATTGATTGTTACACCATGGGGGTTTGCCAGCAGCACTAAACTTTTCCTGCAACAGTCTGTTTTTTTATTATTATTAGAAACTGAAAATGCCTGCACTAAAATCATTGTAAACAACAAATATGAAGAAAAGAAAGATAAGTAGTAGTTGGGAAGAAGAGCTGAATGTTAGTATGTGATGCTACAGGCTGTTCCAGCTGGTACTGGCTAATTTACATCAACTATCAAACAAATAAAGCTAAATATCTCTTAAAGGAGCAGTAAACTTTTTTTATGAAAACACATTTTATAGAGCATTTCCTGATGAATAAAATAAGTGCACTCCACCTGCTGTCAGATGTTTTATTCAAAATTTATAGCAGTTCAAATAATAAGGAAGTGAATTTACTGTGTTTACTTCCTGATAGTTCTAACTGACAGGAAGTGACAGGCAGTTTCTATCACATTCTATGGAGAACTGTATGTCTCTGACTTTCCTCTCCATTAGAATCTAACAGAAAAACTAATTAGAAATTGACCACTAGAGGGCACTGCTAATGTAAAAAAACATAGGTTTAAATTGTAATAACTCTGGAAATATAAATCTTTCGGCACTGGGAGTACCCTTATTTTACACAATAGGAAATTCCCTACAATATATATTTTTTCATAAAAAAGTTTACTGCTGCTTTAAACTATCGTTTTAAAGTGGAACTTTCACCCCAAGTAAAGCCGAGTGCAGTAGGTCTCTCTACTGAAAGGATTGTGTATTCATTATTATTAACACTGACGTGGAGATGCTCAGTGGGGTACAGGCCAAACAGCACCGCTCTATGAATCTGCCCTCTGTGCACTAATACTCCACCCACCACCCTCCCCAGGCTCCTTCACTCCTATGGACATCTGACTACCTCCAAGCGAAGGGGTAGACTTTGTGACAGTGATTGGCAGCTGATCATTCAGGACAGCACAGCCAATCAATAGAAACATAACGAACATGTCGCAGCTCTCCTTCACACCATCGTGAAAGAAATAGGTACTTTCAACATTATTAATATTTCTTTGCAATGCTTTCAAGGGGAACAAAACATTGAACTGTGGATCGAAAAGCGGGAAAGTTCTTTAAATAAAGAATGGTTAACATAAATATATGTGATTTTGAGAGGTCTTTTAAAATCACCAAGTCATTATAAAGTGTTAGTAAATTAAAGTACTTTTCATGTGTAATTTAACAATTCAAGGATTTGTCACAAAAAAAAGGTTAACTTTTAAAATAATGGATTTCACTCCAGGTAGAGATACAACTATAAAAAGCGGATATAGACCAGACTACACGTAAACCAATTGATTTGTTTAACCTGTTTGATGCTAGATGTCGCCAGTGCACTGTTAAGAAACGCACAATGTCTAGCATAAAAGGTTTTAAAAAGAAATGTTATTATCAAGAATAAATGGGGCAATTCATCCATTAGTGCATATCTGCCAATGTGTTTAACAGTTATATACTCTGTTACTAGGATCAGATGCTTGGATTAAAGGAAAGTACCGGATTTAAAAGCAGTGCACCTTTAAATATGACACAAACACATTTATTTTCACCAGCCACGACAGAAGGCTGAGGGAAGGCGAAATCAAATGCATCTTGGATTGTAAAGTAGAAACAGACGTTCTGGCAGCAACGCCTGATTCTGTTTGCTAATTATTGCTCTGCATTTACTGAAACCAGAGAGCAGACAAATATCATCCAACTTTTTAATTTACTGTAACATCAAACATTCCACTACTCACAGATAGGAAAAGGGGGGAGAGGAGGGAGGGGACAGGAAACGTAATATCTCAGAAATGCACCTACAGAAGATCGTCTGAATCTAGAACACACTCGGCCTGGCTGCTTATACAGGCTAATTGCGTTACCATCCAATCATTCAAAATCAACACAATGCGGAAATGCATGTTTAGGCCACTGTACGCTTGCCAAGCATTGGGAAAAGAGAAATCAGCCAAACAACTAAGGGAGCTGAGAGCTACCAGGAATGGTGCAGGATGTTAATATTATATGTACAAAGGCCCAATTTGAGGTCCTAGTATAGTGGTGGGCAACAGGCGGCCCTGTGTCTGCATGTGGCCATAAGAGACTTCACCTGTGGTCCCTCAGTCTATTATCTTGTACAGTAACATAACTGAAGGGTCTGGAAAAAGATATGAGCCCATCAACTTCAGCCCATGCCTTATCACTCTTAATGACCCAGAGAGAGAGAGAAAAAAAAATCCCTATATAAGTCATTTCCATTTAAGCCACAAGTGGAAAAATAATCATTCCTGACTCCAAAAGGCAGTCGGGAAGATATCATTTCCCTCTACCACAGGGGAGGGCAACTACAAGCTGTAGAGGTCTGCCGTTCCCATCTTCCCAACCAGCACCAGATGGTGGGACTTAATGGGCTGCCCAATAAAGTGGGCTGGAAGTGGTGGGGAAGGAGAGGGAATAGGTTGGGAAGGAGCAGAAGCGGGCAGGATTTACGTAATTCCTCACCACCGGAGAAATCACCCTCTCTCCCTGGAGACCCGGTAATGCAGTGAAAAAAACGGAGTCTCCGGGGCAAACCTGGAGAGTTCCCAGCTATGTTAATATGTCCAGAAAAGCCTAACAGCCCCTATGATTTATGCCCTTGTGCCTTTGTTCATGAGATAATGTCTTCAGTTAGTCCTGGATGTAATGTCCATGGAGGCGGACATGACAGTTGCTGGCAGTTTTTTTTTTTCTTTTTCAAACAAGCAAGCAGAGTGCATGAGCCTGGTTAACCCTTTAAAGAACATCCAGGACTGATTGAAGATATTTTCTCTTGAAAAAAGGAACCAGGGCAAAATTCGTAGGGGATATTTTGTTTTTCTGCCATGAGACATTAAGGGTGCAGTTGGAAGGGGGAGGTTAAAGGGATAGTAATACTTCGTTTTAACTTTATTTTATTTTGCAGGCATTAAAAAAACATGAAGAATGATATAAATCTTATCTCTCAAACCTTTATGGTTTAAGAGATATTCACAAGCAAAGTTTCCCCTCCCGCCCCTTTTTCCTAGTGTAAGCCATCTCTTCTCAGATGTGAATCTGGTTGTAAGACCAGACAGATAACAGCAGGGGACAATTTTCTTTGTATGAAAACAATGAAAGCCATGCCCCCCTTGACAAGTTTTCCAGCTTTTTCCCTTATCTTAATTGAAGATTGTCCCTCTCTGCAGTCTACCTGGGCACCTCCCTTCTGATTTGGCTGAACAGGGGGGGGATACTTTGCTTGTGAATATCTCTTAAACCATAAAGGTTTGAGAGATAAGACTTATATCGTTCTTCATGTTTTTTTAATGCCTACAAAATAAAATAAAGCTAAAGCGAAGTATTACTATCCCTTTAAAGGGATAGTAAAACCTATAATAAAGTGCAGCTCCGAGTCTTCTTTATTCTATTTTAGCACGTAGCGCTATAGTTCAATACTAACAGGCTTACAGCTCATCAGCAATTGAATCCGAAAGGATCCCCCTCCTGCCCCTTTCCCCTGTGTCACTCTACCTCTCATGCTGGTCTGGATGGAGAGAGGCGAGGGACCATTTTCAGTAAGCAAAAGGAAAATCCTGCCTTCCTTCATCAAGGTGGTCAGGGTTTTCCTTATACTTACTGAATGAAGATTGTCCCTCACTGTGCACTGTCCAGTCCCATGACCGGATTCCACAAATGATGGGAGGCGGCCAGAAGGGGCAGGAGGGGGATCCTTTAGGATTCAGTTGCTGTTGACCTATAAGCCTGCTAGTACTGAAATATAGCTTTATGTGCTAAAAATACAATAGGGAGGACTGGGAGCTGCACTTTATTATAAGTATTACTATCCCTTTAAAGTTAGTTCTCCCTTTAACTCTTTGGGTGCTAAAGGGGTCTCCAAGGCATTTCAAAACAATACATTTGCAACATCTCTTGCATCGAACGGGGTTCATCTCCTTTTCTTTCAACCTCTATTTCAGTTTTTTTTTTTTTTTTTATGTGGCCCTTTGGTGGACTTCCGGGCCACGTGTGGCCTCAGAGATTAGTCAGATTATCTGTCACTGTTCTAACATATCTCAATGTGATGGACGCTTCTTTAGCATTGATAGAGTTAAATCAAGGGTTTTCTACATTATTAAACGAACAAAACATAAAAGGTAGGCACTCTTGGTTCTACAATTAAATCTTAGAGTGCCGGGGGGGGGGGACACAACACATTGTGTACTCCTCTGGCTCTCAAAAGGTTTAAGAACCGTACAAGAATAAGTGTCTCGTAATTTGTTTAATGTCTTGGATGCTGAGGTGTTAAAAAAAAAAAAAAAAAACACACATTGCATTGTACTGGAGACATTTTAACATACCTGGGAACTTTTTCTTCTGGAATCCACAGAAGGGGAGTCCTGTGGTGCCACTAGGGGTGATAAATTATGTGATTTGCATCAAAAGGGGTGGGACTTAATAGTGAGTGGGGGCAAGGCTTTATAAACAAAGAGAAAATAAAGGCAGAATAGGTTGGGGAAGGAGGAGAAGTGGGTGGGGAGTGGGAGGGCCGGACTGAGAAAGGGGAGAAGTGGGCAGATTTTTATCAAAAATCCGGTGAATCAACCTCTGCCCCTGAGACCTGGTAATTCACTGCAAAAACTGGAGTCTGCAGGGCAAATCCGGAGAGTTCCCAGCTATGTGTTTCAAGTGCATAAGAGGTTAACATCAAGACTTCCTGAAGCTGAGATGCTAAGGAAAAATGGTGCCGTTCTAGAGCAAACCAAGTGCAAGATGGGGAACAAAAACATTCCCAAAATACCCATTGATCAAAATGGGGCGTTTAACCCCTTGGAAGCTAGAGATATCTGCCATGAATTGCTTTGTATTGCACTGAACACCACTCTAGCATTCAAGGGGTTTATACGGATGTATAAGTCAATAGGAATTTTACGTGTTCTCTATGGTGCCCCATCACTGTTCCAAATTTTATCAACCCTTTGCGTTGCGCACCCCTCTGGCACTCAACGGGTTAATACATCAATCTCACAGGGCATATGTATAAAGCCTTCTGGAGCAAAATATCTGCCTAAGCTAGATAGCACGGGGCTGGTTGAACCTTGCCCTCCTATGTGCTGTTTTCATTGGATTATGTGAAGTATAGTTACAATTATATATTGCAGCACTGATTGAAGGAAAAATGTATAGAAAGGATGACTCAAGTGTCCCCTAGGGGCTGGATAAAGACAATGGAAGTCACAGTCTAACAGGTGCATGCAGCCCACCACTAACTGTAACTCATAGTCTATCTCAGGCATGTCAAACATTCAGCTTTCATTATTGTTTTCTTTTCAAGAAAACTGCAGCCGGCTCTTCTCCTTTGTACTGTTGTTGATTTTGTTCTCCTTCTCTTAACGCTATGAGCTCCAGACTTGATCTCAATGCATTGAAAATCACTCCTTTGGCTATCAAGGGGTTAAAACAGTGACAGGAGTAGAGAATCCAGTATTTGAATGTCAGCAGTGGATATTGGTGTGTGCGTTGCACTGAGATTTCATAAAGCTGACATTCTTCAGAGGATGAGCATGGGCATATGAACTGGAGGGGACGCTACTCCCACCCCCATATTATATGCAGGTGGGGACAGTAGAGCTGGCGTTATCACTTACACAGTGCTTCCAAGTTGAACTGCTGCAGAACAGCTACATAAAATGTGATGCTAGTGGATGGGAGGTCATAAGCATTTCCTCTTTGTCTCATCTGTATTAATGCGATATGGAAGTATCATGCTGTACCTGATGCTGTCTAACTGTCCCACATTCACTCCTCCAGTGCCTACATTTCCTTGATTTGAGATGCCTACTGGAAACATGAATAGAGGAAGCAGCATGCAAGGGTTGGGGGTTGGAATATTTTCATCTCTGGGGAAAGAGACACTTTTTGGAAGGGAGAATTGGCTGAGTTTAAGGCACCTGGAAGGTGCGGCATGAGAGAGTGGGCTAAAGATTTTGGCCTTTGGGAAAGACTATTGCTGGAGGGAAGAAGTGGCTAGGGGGATGATGAAAGATATATGTTGCAGTACAGGAAATAGAGTTAAAGGGATAGTAACATTTAAAAATTACTTATCCCTATTTTGTAGCCCTTCAATAAAGAAGAAAAATGCCCCCAGTGGCATCTCTCAAACCCTTATGGTTTGAGAGATAACCGCTTACAAAGTTCGCCCCTGCCTGATGTTAGTGTCCTAGCTGACAGCACTGAAATCCGCTCCTGGGATCATCCGGCGGCTCTGCAGCAGAAGATCTTTTAAGTGCAGAGCCTCCGACGCCTACCTCTACCGCCTGTTTTGTGGTTACCTTTAAGTCAAAAATTTTGCCCCTCAGAGGTTGAGATATAGAAGGCATAACGACAGTTTCAAAACCATTGTAGTTCTAACAAAACCAGTGTATAATACAATGTACAGCATAGAAATCCGACATAAAGTTGCCCCCCCTTGACATATTAACCCCCCTTTTAAAAGTCAACTTGCAGTGCTTTCTTTCACCACTTTAATTCAACTAATATTGTTCACATTCCACATTTTAACCCTTCCCCTTCAAAATTCGACTTACAGTGCTTTCTTTCACCACATTAATTCAACAAATATTGTTCATAGTCGACAATTTAACCCCTCCCCTTCCAAATCTGTCTTACAGTGCTTTCTTTCACCACATGAATTCAACAAATATTGTACATCCGACATTTTACCCCCCTCCCCCTTTAAAATTCAACTACAGTGCTCCCATGACTTACTTTCACAATTTTTATCCAACATTTTTCTTCTCCTTTTTTTTTTCTGCCATGCCCTCGTATTTTGTTTTGCAAGATCAACCCTATGAGTACCAGAGAGGTAGCAACACATTGCAATGTGTTTGCTACCCATCTGGCACTCAAAGGGTTAAAAGAATGTGGAAACCGTGCTCCTCAATATTACATAAACCTATATCTTGATTCTAATTAGTAGCCTAAACTCTATTTTATGAGATCAGCTCTTAGTAAATAATAGGGATCTAACTTCCATTATCTTTATGAGCCACCCTTACATTGCTGGTCGCTTATGAGCCCTGGGCTGTAGAAACCTCAGAGTTCTCACAGCCAGCAGTGTGTATGTATGGATTGCTGCCAGAAACTGACAATATGTTCCAATCTACCCTTGCAACAAAGTGTTCAGTCAGTGTGCTCAAGAATACTTTGTTGCAAGGGTAGATTGGAACTTATTGTCGGCTTTTGGCAGCAAGCCATACATACACACACACTGGCTGTGAGAACTCTGAGGTTTCTACAGCCCAGGGCTCACAAGCCACTGGCAGTGTAAGGGTGGCTCATAAAGATAAAGGAAGTTAGATCCCTATTATTTACTAAGAGCTGATCTCATAAAATAGAGTTTAGGCTACTCATTAGAATCAAGATTACAAGATTAGATAACAGATTACAACTCCCAACATTCCTTGCCAGTTGCTGGAGGGTCTCACAATATCCATACCTTTTAAGAACCAGAGGGCTATGAAATGCATTACTCTGCTCCTTAAAGGGTTAAATAAGCATTTAGAGATGCTACCGTAAAATCAGAAGGCTCAAGGTAATAAGAAAATGATGGGCTACAGACACACACACACACACATCCTATATAATAATTCTCTAGGATGTTTGTCATGATGCAGTCATGCGCAATAGAGACTGCCCGCGTTCTGGCAGTCTCTACTGCACATGATTGAAACGTGTGAGTGAGGCGACGCAAGACTGCATCACGTGGCGTAGTGAGGTTGCTGCCTCTTAACCCTTTGAGTGCCAGAGGGGTACGCAACACATTGCACTCAAAGGGTTAACATTACCTGGACCTTGGCCTGTGTACATGGGCTTTTATACTAGTATATATACATATATATATATATATATATATATATATATATATATATATATATATATATAGAGAGAGAGAGAGAGAGAGAGAGAGAGAGAGAGAGAGAGAGAGGATAGATAGATAGATAGATAGATAGATAGATAGATAGATAGATAGATAGATAGATAGATAGATGAGTGCATAGATATTTATAATGTAGGTTGTTAGAGCCAATAGCCAAAAGAAGAGCACTCAATAGAACTTGTAAATAGAAAAAAAGGGTTTTATTTGTTGACATTTCGGCCCCCAACGGGCCTTCCTCAAGACAACATGACCAATATGGAATGGTGACCTAAATACCTAACTCCAACAACAGGAAGTCCAGAGAATGACCTATGACCTCTGTGTAAGGGAATACACACTAGTGAAATTAATCTGAATACAATATGAAAAAAAAAAAATGAATGTGCAACCTAAGTTACTGAAATGGGTGACATCAAGTGACAAGTAAAAAATAATGAAATATAAGAAAAAAGGGAATTAACCCTCTGGGTGCTGGAGGCAACCGCCGCCCACCACCAAATGATGCGCAGCGGTAGCCACCGACACACCAGAGGTCAATGACGGTGCCGCACGTCCAGGGTGATAGAGAGATCCACAAACAAAGATGTCATTGAATGCCCCTCAATGTCCCTCCAGGATAATCCCCACTGTTGCCTAACCTCCTGAGTGCCAAACGGGCACAGCACAACCATTATATATACACACATACACACTTTATATATATATATATATATATATATACATACACTCACACGTATACATCTATTACAAAGTTGATACATATGCAGCGTCCACCCACCCCTTACTCACTGCTCTCAGAGAGTACAGTGCTCTGTAAGCTGTAGGTCCATATTTGTTTCCCTTAAAGGAACACTAACGCCTGAAAGTGAACTGGTGTTATTTATACTTAAATAATATGTACTCCATGCTAGCATCTCTAAAAATTCTGTATTTGTTTTTGGAGACCTAACATCTAGTCTTACATACACTCTAATGGAGCAGACATTCCTACCTTTTCCAGGGCTGCAATTAATTGCACAAGATTAACTGTAAATGAGCGGAGGCAAGATGAAAGCTTTTTTGGATTCAAGAGCAATCGGCATTCATCACAATCAATTAACTGACACTAGATCTTATCTCTTAATACAAACAGCAAAAAAACATTAAATACATGTTCTCCGAACAGGACAATTTAAACGTGAGTTAAAAAGCAAAGTTAGGATTAAATTTTAGGGATGCCATGTAACATGAAGAGTTAATGTTTACATATGCTAGGTGGAAGTATGTGATATTTAACTTTATATCAACCTATTTCATTTTGTGGTGTTAGTGTTCCTTTAACCCCTTAATGACCCTTGACGGTCATAATACGTCATGGGTAAATATGACTGAACGACTCATGATGTACTATGACCATCATGGAATTCCTGGCTCCCCCCACGGCTGCACGCCGTTCGGGGAGTCCGGAATCGGATTCTTAAAAAAAAAAAAAAAAATGCTCTGTGGTCCTTTAGTGACCACCGCGTGACTGCGCGGCCAGTCATTAAGGGGTTAACCATCTTGTCTGACATCTAAAGGATTCTCCTGATACTTCTGTATGCCTGAGTGGGTCTTTCCTTTCACACTGATATTGTTATACAAAAGCATATGTGCTAGCTGTTTGCATTTTTGCCAGTTGGTGCCTGTACAAAGCGATGCAGTGCAGTGATTACATGTTTATGCCATTTTCTCTGTATTTGTCTCCTGAGCTGAAGAAATGCTTGATCAGCTCATTGGCTCATTGGTCTGTCTCATAAGGTGAGGATGAAGACAGGGACTGGTTGGCTGACAGCAGTTTCTGCAAAAGAAGGGAAGCCTGTTGGCTTGTGAATCAGGTCTGGGGAACCCCTTAAAGGCCAGTTATGATAAGGGATCCAAATAAGAACATACTCCCAGTATACATAGAGTTGAGCACTCTGTATGCTGTAAGCGTAATTGCCAATATGTAAAAAAAAAATTCCAGGGCAGCCACAGAGAGTCACTAGTGGTCTACTGCACCATGTAGCACAAAATCAACATACAACCTCATACAATAGATTTAAACAAATTGCTTTACAATGCATTGCGTACATAGGATTTCCCCAAGAGACTCCGGTTTCACGGTTACATGGCAGAGGCTGATTCTCTGGATGTGGGGAGTTTGTAATAAAACTCTGCCCAGTTCTACATCTTCCCAGTCTGTTCCTCCCAGTCCTGTCCACTTCTCCTTTCCCAGCCTATTCCTTCTACTTTGTTCTTGTATATCAAGCCCCAACCCTTTTTACACAAATTGCATAATTTCTCTCTCTCTTCAGTGGCACTACAGGACTCCCCTCCGGGACGTCCATAATTCACAGTTCCCAGGTATGACTGCGTACCCCTCTGACACTCAAAAGGTTAGCTCTCAAAACAGGAGTCTCTGGGGCACATCAGGAGAGTTCCCAAATATGTGTATCACTTTGCACTTTTAGCTTGTTAATGAGTGAGCGTTTTTTTTTTTCTTTTATTATTATATCTTAGTAGGAAACCCAAGAGAAAAAGTATGTATTAAAAATAAATGATTTATTTTATTCAGATAGTTTGACAGTATTCTCAGCTTTGTGTGAGAGACTTTGTACTATACCCTTCCATCACTGGTGACATGTACTGTATTTACATAATGTATAAACACAGTTGTTGAGGACTGAACATTGCAATCTCACGGGAACAAAAAAACAACATTAACATCAATAGGCAGATTTGAGCAATTACGAAAAATACTAATAGGACTTTAAAAAAAAAAGTGGGGAGGTTGATTGTTATTCACCAGAGTTTTCCTTCAAATTTTTCTGTAATTTGCAGTCATCAAACAAAGGTTTCTCTTGCTCAATGCCTTAAACCTTTAACTACTAAAATATTGAATGTTAACATTCATGTTTATTTTGTCCATGTTTTTAACCCTTTAAGCCAGTGGTTCTTAAGCTTTTTTTTACTAGTAATAGTAATACTTCGTTTTATCTTTATTTTATGTTGTAGGCATTAAAAAAACATGAAGAATGATGTCTTATCTCTCAAACCTTTATGGTTTGAGAGATATTCACAACCAAAGTTTCCCCTACCTCCCTTTTTACCTAGTGTAAGCCATCTCTTCTCAGATGTGGAATGCAGTCCATAGACCAGACAGATAACAGAAGGGGACAATCTTCTTCCTAAGAGAACAATGAAAGCCCTGCCAACCTTGATAAGTTTTTCAGGTTTTTCCCTTATCTTAATTGAAGATTGTCCCTCTCTGCAGTCTACCTGGGCAACTCCCTTCTGCTCTGACTGAGCAGTGTTACATCAGTAAAAGGGGCGGGAGGGGGATACTTTGTCATTGAATTACTCTTGAACTACAACTCTGACAGAACTGAAATAACACTCTCCAAAGTCCAAATACTATGATGATTAATTAGAGCTGCTTTTATTATGAAACATTACTATCCCTTTAAGGCACCCCTAACACGCAGTCTGGAATTCCAGGGCACCCCTATCATTTCATGTAATTTGTCAAGGGAGTGATGAAGGTTAAAAATACATAACTATAGAGTTATTCTCACAACTAAAATAAACATATTGTGCATAGTAATATCCATAAATATACAGCTGTAAGTCTACATTCACATTTTCGTCAAAGCCTTATCGATAAAATGAGGCACCATAAGTGGATGATTGTGTCACATTAAAGTGCCACGGCATCCTGGTTGGGAAACACTGCTTTAAGCTATGTTTATGTTATTCAGGCTTTGGTCTTTGATAACGCGGCTTGGCAGCTGCAAAACACGTAAGAATATAAGCCTGTTATAGTTTATATTTAATGAATAAAACATTTTTTATGAAGGACGCTTTTGCCGCTACTGCTTCATTTGTCTCAAGAGGAGTCCAGAGATAAAAGCGACCTGAAGAGATGGTGATAATACTCTCCGTAAACTTTCCTGTCAGGCTGTTTGATATCATCAGTGTGACCGCATCTCTCTGCTAGTACCATTATTAATAGTATTGCATTACATCCACTGTGCGACACCATTGGGCTCTTTCTGTTTTTCTATATATCTTATACTTTTACCATCAAGGAGAGCGAGTGGAAAGAGCTACAGAGATACTGAAAATGGGGGCAGTTACCTATCCCAGAGGCCTTTGAGCTGGATTTGGTGCATACCAGTCTCTCATCAACAGTCTAATAAGTAGACACCTTTGGTTGTAGGTGGCGGTCAGTACAGCATCCTGTTGATTTTCACAAGGGTGACCCCCGTGGTCTCTTCTCATTTTCTTTTGTTTCTGCAAACACAGTTGCTGAGGTCTCAACACTGCCATCTCACAGGAACAAAACAAATCAACATTAACATCAATTTGCAGATTTAAGCAATTGCAAAAAATACTAATAGGACTTAAAAAAAAAAATGGGCAGGTCGTTTGTTATTCACGAGAGTTTTCCTTCAAATGTTTCTGCAATTGGCAGTTTCAAACAAAGGTTTCTCTTGCTCAATGCCTTAAGTCTTTAACTATTAAAATACTGAATGTTAACATTCACATTTATTTGTCCACGTTATTAACCCTTTAAGCTAAATTCTGAGTAAAGCTTAAACTCTTTCAAAGCATTAGACACCAATTTTGCACTCTATGGTTAAGTACTCTTGCCAGTTAAGGGCAAATAGTCACTTAGAAAATACCTTTGTACTGTTTTGCCCCTATCAGATACGGAAAAGACAAAGCTTTAGCTTTCCAATACTGAAAAACGCATGATGATCTTGTGTGTACCAGGGATGGGCAGGCTCCACTAGCTGCTATTGGCCTACAACTCCAATCATATGCACACATGATAAGTGGCAACAGGTGCAACCAAACAAATCAGTGTCAAATGAATATAAAACACTCATCCAAAATCATGGATGAGCCACTCAGGAAAGTAGGTACAATTCAACAGCGAGGCACAAGCAGATACAGTAATGAAAATATTCTACTTCGAATCCAGGGTAAGACTGCAATAAGTGTATTAGAAATATATATATATATATATATATATATATATATATATATATATATATATATATATATATAAAAAAGCAACAAATGCATAACAGAAGGGGGTTATATGTCAGGCTGGAGAAGGCCCAACTCATTTCACTCATGATCCCTTAATCAAATACTTCAGCTGGTATGCTTTTGTTCCTGTGGTTTTAAATATTTCTAATAAACACATTTTTTAATCTTACCCTGGATTAGAAGCAGAATGGCTATAACTCTGATCATCCTCAGCCAGCCTCCCATTTCCAATGGACTACAACTCCACTGGCCAGCTTAGGGTGATGTGAATTGGAGCCTGGTGACAACTGAAGGTAGGCTTCAGATTCTCTATGCTGTGGAAGCAATAATGGCTTTTGCTTGCAGAGAAACACAAACTGCTATATAGATATTGTTGCCATAAACATTTTTTGGAAAGCCCTCTCTAGAAGGGATGGTTTGCCTCTGCCAGTAATAGTAACACAGTATAATGCTAAGTCAACATTTCTATTACACAGTTCATACTCTGCATGACATATTGTGGGAGCCATGTCTATTCCTTGCACAGACAAGTATATATCCATACGGTATATCTGCTTGTCTCGAAGCTAAATCCGGGTAGATAATAATGTCCCAATGAAGATACCATCAGGGAAATGGACGGACGGGGCTGAGGGGGGCAATGGCTGGGAAACTTCAAAGTGTACATCTAATGTGTTTAGAAAAATCCAACACAAACAGGAAAATAAGGTCCTGATTTTCTAAACTTTACAACATCTGCTTCTCTTTACACTGAGCACAGCATGGCCTGACAGTCCCAGCGAGAGTAAAATGGTCTTTTATTTGGGTTGTTTCAATAAATAGCGTTACTCTGTGCAGTGGAAACCCGCAAAGATAAATATACTGTCAGAGAGGCTTGCGTGTAAGCATCGAAAGTGGAGTACACAGGGGGAGTGCCCGCAACACTGGTCTTTGGGAGAAACCAAATCCCATGCCAAGGGATTATCTTAGTGAGTGCTAGGAATAAGTGGTTCTTAATTGCCTAGGTTGCTGTCATTCAAACATCAGGTATATAGATATTTTTTTTACCACTGAACCCTGTTGTAGTTTATAGATGGACAGTAGCATCTGAAAATCTTTAGGGCTCTGTGTGCAAAGACAAAAAAGTAATTCAAGTACACATTACTGCACCGTAGGGTTCAAATTAAATCCCCATTGAATTAAATTGTGATTTTTACTCCTTGAATGCTACAGAAGTTGGCAGTTTGTTGCTCTGCAATGTGTTTGAGACCTCTTTTAGCAACTGAGGGGTTAAAACACCATTTAAATCAGTGGTTCCCAAACTGTGGGTGTAGCATTTTTCCAGCGTATGTGTATGGAGCATGACGTTTAGTGTCAACACCAACTGTCGGCGGAGTGACCAGATTTCCATTCTGCTATTCAGGGGCAATGTGTAGATGAGAGCAACAGAGTAATTGTCCTCAGCTCTAGTGCAACTAAGTGGGAGAGGTCACTATATATATTACTGAACATCAGTTCATAACCTGCTCTTTCTCTGGTGCACCACAGAGTTCTGAACACTAGAAGGAAAACTGCCTATTGACTGCTGTGACAGAAAGTGATGACTTCATTGGCTACAAAATAAGGTACATCATTCCCAAAGCCTTAGACTAGCATTACTCTAAAACAATATTGCACGGCAACACCTTCATGTCAGAATCAAGACGAAGTTCTCTTCTAGTTTACAGAGCTCTCTATGGAAGCCATTTTCTTGTAGCCCAGCAGAGAGATACCTTTCTGTTTCAGTAGTCAATGTGCAGTTCTGCTTATAGTGTTTAGATCTCTGTGGCCTGGAGTCTTCATTCCAAGACTTTGTATTGTCCCAGAAGGGGGTTGTCCAGGACATGGGACACACATTTAAAATCAGGGACTGTCCCAGGCAATCCGGGACATGTGGTCACTCTAATTATCCATATCCTTATCTATAATGTTGAAAATAGACCACAGGTAGATGTTTGATTAGGCCAGTTCAGAGGACCATTGCCTGTAGCACAGCCTGTGGTGTTTTAATTGTGATGTGTTTGCAGGGAGCCTCTTATTGGTTTTTAGAATGTCTGCTGCAAAGTTAAAGATATAGAATTAATTGTTTTTTTTCCCAAAATATAATACAAAAAAAGTAAAGAGCAAATGAATAATAATATAAATACATGTGCAAAAGGTTACATGTATTTAAATTTAAAAAGGGGTGGGTAAAAACCAGAAGTGGGATTTCATGTCAGAAAATGTATTGTCTTTAGGGAGGTGTGAAGATCAGAAAATACACACCACTAGTTCTAAAATTAAATGCAAATGTAAATTAAGAATCTGGCATTAGGAGGATACCAGTTGGCTTTGGATAAGTGGAATACTAAGCACACTGAATCGAATGCCTATGATATTACAAGGGTCCCATTTCTTATAGACTAACGTGGGGAAGGGGGAGGACATGTTTGAACTCCCCTGTATTAAACACATTTTTTCCTGCTTATTTATCTTATTAAAAGGAAAAGTAACAGTAAACACCAAATAACATATGCTTCAACCAGGGGAATGTAAATGACACAATTCACACCATTAAGGGGGTGGGGGCTTAGTCGGGTGAATGGGACTCATTGGCATTGTACTTGTGAACTGGGTAGGAACTGGACAGAAAAGAGAGGGGAAGGAGGAGAAGTGGGCAGGAAGGGGGTTAAACAGAGTGGGAAGGAGTAGAAGGGGGCAGAGTTATACCGGAAACTCAGCTTCCGTCCCTGGAGACCCGCCAATTAAACAGAGTCTCCGGGCAGATCCAGAGAGTCCCCAGGTATGCTCACATCTCAGCTAGCTGTGTCATCCTATTATATCCTATAGCAGTTCACCGTAGGCATACTATTGGATATAATGTTTAATATTTTAATGGATAGAAGTGTTTTTGGCATTTTTTAGATTATTCAGAGCTATACCGGTTTAGATCAGATGCAAGAAAGAGGCTTGATACACAAGTCGGGTACAGCATTTTGAATATGGATACTTTGTTTATACACAAAGGGATAGAGTCCAGTGATTGGATAGAGCTACGAGCCCGCCGGAGATCACTGGAAATGCTGGGTGGTAGATGAAGAGTTGTCAAGACCACACAGAGGAAGCTTTTTATTTGATAGGTTAATTGATAATCACTCGCATGAGGATGTGTGAGATTGGTTAGAGGGGTGAATGTCTACAATGATAAAAGGATGGCAATTGTTTTAACAATCTGTTTGTTCCATGATGAAGTGGTGAGTACATCACTAAATGTGCAGAGAAAATATACTTATTAATGTTTTAATTTTAATAAATCATTTGTATAAAGTTCCAAATTTAACATTATTGGAGGCCCATAGAGATCGGCTGTGACATCAGTAATGAAGGAGTCTGCTAGCCTGAAGCATACCAGAGTCTATAGCTTACCTCTAAGATACACAGTATGCACTGGTAGAACTGGGACATACTAGAGGCTCTATCTTGCCTCTGTGATGAACAGTATGCACTGCTATGCCCCAGCCTCAGAGTCTATATCTTGCCTCTGAGATGAACAGTATGCACAGGTATGCCCCAGCCTCAGAGTCTATATCTTGCCTCTGAGATGAACAGTATGCACTGGTATGCCCCAGCCTCAGAGTCTATATCTTTCCTCTGAGATGAACAGTATGCACAGGTATGACTGGGACATACTAGAGGCTCTATCTTGCCTCTGTGATGAACAGTATGCACTGCTATGCCCCAGCCTCAGAGTCTATATCTTGCCTCTGAGATGAACAGTATGCACTGCTATGCCCCAGCCTCAGAGTCTATATCTTGCCTCTGAGATGAACAGTATGCACAGGTATGCCCCAGCCTCAGAGTCTATATCTTGCCTCTGAGATGAACAGTATGCACTGGTATGACTGGGGCATACCAGAGGCTATATCTTGCATCTGAGATTAACAGTATTCACTGATATGACTGGGGCATACCAGAGGCAATATATCTTGCCTCTGAGATGAACAGTATGCACTGGTATGCGTGGGGCATAACAGTGCATACTGTTCATCTCAGAAGCAAGATATAGCCTCTATGTTTATTAACATAGTGGGGTACTTAATGCTTGTATATATTACACTTAGAGGTGGTTTGCGCTGTCCCATTTTTGTATATCTATAAACTTGTCTTTACTACTTTATAAAGCTGGACCATCATTGTGAACTTTAGTGACAGTTCTTAAACATATGCAAAGAAGGCTTTTTATACATCTCCTCATTAGAGCTTTATTAAAAAAAAAAAATAGATGAGCAATTCTGGAGCAAACGAAATGCACCATAAGGGAGAAATAAAACTTCCCATTTATTTAAAGGGGAACATTCACTTAAAAAAATAATTTAAGCAAGGGTTGTATGGGAAAAAGTAATGTTAGCGCTGTTACTGTTTTTATTTTTAGTTGCCCAACAGTGGAGATATGAAGTCTTGTAAACGGGCACTTCCGCAATGTGTGGCACCCTGTATGTGCGGCACGCCTCCTCTCAACGTCCCACCTCCCTCCCAGCAGCCCCTGGTAGCGCGTTAGCGCTTCCCTTTGGAGCTACATTTTTCTGGCCTAACGTTAAAGCAAGCTCCGTTTACCATGCTACTGAGGTTGGTGTTTCTAACCGACTGAATTATTTATTTTTACATTTATTTTGTGACATATTTGCTGCTATCTTCTGTTAAAAACTGTAATAAAAATAAAAATAAAATTAGAAAAAAAGGGTTTGCTCCAGAATTGTTCCTCTTCTTTTTGTGAATGTGTTAACAATATTTTTTTTTTTTTTACATTAGCTGCCCGGTCGCATTCATCTCAAGAGCATTGAAAAGCAATGCATTGGAAGTGTCTCTAGCATCCAAGGGGTTAAATATGATCAGCATTCTCAAAGAAGTATTAAGAATTTTGCTTCATTCCTGCATTTCAACAGTGCTGTAGTTTACAACAACCTGTGTATATTTTTTTTATTGCTAAAGTGCACCCTTTTAGTAACCCTTTGAGTGCCAGAGGGGCAAGCAACGCATCGCAAAGCAATGCGTTGCATACCCCTCTAACACTCAAAGGGTTAAATGGATAGAAATCTTTAACAAAAACAGCAGCTCCAATTAATCTTCATAGTATTTGGACCATGGAGAGTGTTATTTCAATACTGTCAGAGTTGTAGTTCAAGAATAATTGAATGATAAAGTATCCCCCTCCCGCCCCTTTTACCTAGTGTAAGCCTCCTCCCCTCAGATGTGGAATCTGGTCCATAGACCAGACAGCTCACAGCAAGGGACAATCTTCTTACTGTGAGAACAATGAAAACCCCGCCATCTTTGACAAGTTTTTCCCTTATGATAATTGAAGATTGTCCCTCTCTGTGATCCACTCGGACACCACCTTTCTGTTCTGAGGTGAGCAGTGTTATATCAGTAAAAGGAGTGGGAGGGGGATACTTTATCATTCAATTACTCTTGAACAACAAATCTGACAGTACTGAAATAACACTCTCTATGGTCCAAATACTATGAAGATTAATTGGAGCTGCTATTATTATGAAACATTACTATCCCATTAAATATGAGATAACTTTATTTTTAAGCATAGGAATTTATATAATAAACAGAGAAAACAATGTACACACCTGGGAACTTTCAAAGCGAGCTGACCTGGAGATTGTTTGAAATGTAAAATTTTCACCACCGAGTGGCCGGCATTTACGAACCATGGGGCCTTTTTTTTTCTCATGCATTGCTGCCCAATGGTGCTCCTTCCCTGTCACTTCTACCCACTTCCCGCCCATTTCTCCTCCTTCCCCAGCCTATTGCCTATAATTTTAACATGTTTCTAAAGCCCCGCCCCCTTTTGAAGCAAATTGCATCCTTTGTCACCTTCACTGGCACCACAGGCCTTGCCCTCCGGGGAGGCCAGAATAAAAAGTTCCCAAGTATGGTCATTGGTCCTTAAGTGCAGAACTGCCGTGATGGTCCTGGCACATCATTAGTCCTTAAGGGATTACATTTCCCCTTTATGTAGATTCTAGGCAATATAGTACAGTCCGTAAGTATTTGGGCAGTGCCAGAAAGTTTCCTTGTTTGGGCTCTGTACTCCAGCACACTGGATTTGAAATAAAACAATGACTAAGATGATAAAGGACAGACTGTCAGCTCTAATATGAGGGTATTTAAAGCCATAAATTGTGAGCCATGTTGGAAATATAAGCCCCCCTATTTTAGGTGAACAAAAGTTATTTGGACAAATAATCTTAAAGTTGTCATACATAACACTTAGTGGAAAATTCCCTGCATTCAGTGACTGATGTCAGCAACCCACAGACATCACCGGATGCTGGGTATCCTCCCTAGTGATGCCTGTACTGCAGCCATCTTCAGCTCCTGTTTGTTTTGGGGCATGTGAGGTGATTAGTCCATACCTTTCCACTTTAGAAGTATGATGTACTGCTGTAAAGTGACTTCCAATTGGTTTTGTACCTAGTTGGTTCTGATCAGATAAGATGCTTCTATACACTTCAGAATTCATCTTGTTGCTTCCGTCACAGTCATATCATCAATTAAGACAAGCGAGCCAGTTCCAGTGACAGCCTCACATGCCCAAGTCATTACACTACCCCACCATGTATCACACATGAGGTGGTATGCTTTGTATCATATGCAATTTCTTTCTTTCTCTACACTTTCCTCTTTCCATCACTCTGGCACAGGGTTATCTTCATCACATCTGTCTATAAGAGTTTGTTCCAGGACTCTAAAAGGTATTTTATGTAGGTTTTAGCAAACTGTAATCTGGCCTTTCTGTTATTTAATCTTAACAGTGGTTTGCATCTAGTGCCAAATCCTCTGTAGTTATACTGGTGTAGGCTTCTCTTTATGGTACTCTGACATTTCTGTGCCTACATCCTGGAGATTCTTCTTGATCACAATAGCAATCATTCTTCTGTCATCCATTACAGTGGTCTTCAGTTGTCTACCAGGTAGTCTGCTATTGCTGAGCTAACCTATGACTTCTTGCTTTTTAGTTGATTTTTACACTCCTAATGTTTTGGCTCTGTCTATGATTGCTTTCTTCAGATTTTTAAGCCTCATGATGACCTGCTTTACTGCCACTGACACTTCTTTGCTCCTCATGTTGAGATAGCACAAACAAAATCCAAATGCAAATGTCACACCTAGAATCACCTCTAGACCTTTTTTAGGCCTCTTGTGCATGAACTAACAATGCAATGACACACATCTGGCCAAGAAACAGCTTTGAACCAACTGACCAATTACTTTTGGTTCCCTAATTGTAATTCCTTCATGGTTCACGATTTCTGTATGTAAATACCCTCAAATTAAAGCTGATAGTCGGCACTTTATCCTCTTAGTAATGGTTTCATTTCAAATCCAATATGCTAGAGTACAGAGCCAAAACAACAAAACTTGTATCACTGTCCAAATACTTATGGACTGCACTAAGTCCTAATTGCTATAAAATGCAGAGTCACTCCAATCAGTCCACAAGGAACCTTCAACTTATCACAACTTTGTGATCCCACTATTTAAACATAAAAAACAAGCAGAACATCTCACTCTGTCTTTCTGTAGAAATGATACCAATTTATAGACTAAACAGGCATTTAATTGTTGTAAAACATATACTATGAAACACTAGCCTCTCTCAGCCTGAGAATTTGACCCTTCACTTGGAGATCCAGTGACTTGTGGCAAAATCTTGAGTCTCAGCATCAAACTCAGAGTTCTCAGTTATGGAGATGTAAACACATATTTGTCAATGATAATGGCATAAAAATAGCTTACTTAAACCTGCATGAACTATAAGTTTGCACAGGCTGAAATCTATCCAAAAGACACGATATTAAACTTTACAAAAGATTTAGTACGCAAAGTGTGTAAAAATACATTAAACACCACACAGATGAATTCAGTAATGTTCAATGGGACTCCATTTTATATATGCGAATTATGATGCAATTTTTGGATGAATTTAATAGATATGTTTGTATTCAAAGCAATAGTAATGTTTCATTTTGAAAGAAAAACATTTTTTTATTATTTTTTGATGTTTAAACCAATTTTTTTTTTTTTTTTAACAGTTTTATATTGCACTTCAGGGCTTTCACCTCTAGATGTCTAGTGAGAGGAGCCCTGCTCTGACCACATTTGACCACGAAAGCAGGCATGGTGGTACAATGAACCACCATCCCTGCTAAAGAAAAGACTGGAGATAAGCAACTTTTACAATGTACCACTTCCTATTAATAACCCCGATTAACCTTACTATGACCAGAAAATGCTAATGGCCCCTATGAATTTTGCTATTGTGCCTTTGTTTAAAGAACCAGTTAACTTTTTTTTAATGAAAAAACATATATTGTAGGGCATTTCCTGTTAAGTAACATAAGGGTGCTCCCACAGATGCATATTTACAGAGTTATTACAGTTTAAACCCGTGTTTATTTACATTAGCAGTGCCCTCTAGTGGTCAAATTCCAATTAGTTCTCCTGTTGCATTCTAATGGAGAGGAAAGTCAGTGACTTACAGCTCTCCAAAGAATGTGATAGAAACTGCCTGTCACTTCTTGTCAGTTGGAACTATCCTATATAATAATTTGCTAGGATATTTGTCATGATGCTGTCATGCGCAGTAGAGACTGCCCGCGTTTGTGCAGTCTCTACTGCACATGATTGCGTTGTATGAGTGAGGCGACGCAAGCCTGCATCGTGTGGAGCAGTCAGGTAGTGGCCTCTTACACGTGCTTTTACACTAGTAAAAAAGGAAATGCACAGTGAATTCACTTCCTGATTATTCAAACTTTTGTAACTTCTGAATAAACAACTGACAGCAGTAGTAGTGACCTTGTTTTATTCAGCAGGAAAAGCTCTATAACATGTACATTTTCTTAAAAAAAAAAGTTTACTGCTCCTTTAAGAGACATCTTTAATCAGTCCTAGATGTCTTGTCTATAGTGACAGACGTGACAGTTAAGGACCATGGAGCAATTTTTTATCATTGGATTCAGGGGTCCCTTAGTGGGATGCAGTCGCACGGGGACTCCTTAATTCCATGACTTGCCAAGACTGTCACTGGTCTTTAAGTGCAGAACCACCGTGACCATCCTGACACATCATGGATCCTTAAGAGGTTAAGGACCAAAAGGATGTGCATTTTACAATGCATTAACATTCCCATTGTCCATCTATAAACGATAAAGACTAGCATGTGCATCCATGACTGACTGAAGATATAACCAAGGGACAAGGGCAAATTTCATAGGACCACTATTAATATTTATTATTAGGAGGTGTTATTTCTTCTTTAAAGCTGAACTATCACATATATATATATATATATATATATATATATATATATATATTTTTTTTTTTTTTTTTTTTTTTTTTTTTTTTTAAGTGTCCCACAATTCATTTTTACTATAGCGGTAAGCATATCAATCCTATTATAATCCTTATTAAGTGCTGATATTATTTAGGAATCTAAGTTCTTAGGAGACTCACCGCCAGACAACAATGCAGACATCTTGCTGAAGCGGCATCTGTGCACCTGCGCTTTCTATCTCTGTCTGTACCGTGTGGTACAATGTAACTCCCCTTTAGATTACTTGCCAATCAGTGAGGAGACAGGATTGAACAGAGCAGACACAAAGATGCCTCTTTTGCAAGATGTCTGTGCTTCGTCTGGCAGTCACTCTCCTAAGAACACATTGCGTGATTCAAGAAATGTTTTGTGCGCAGATAGATTTTCCACATGTTCTAATCCAGGAAGCAGAATACCGAACGCTTCTTGAATTGCGCATAAAAAAAAAAATCCTTTTTACGACAACAGTACACAGACGTATAAATTCATTCGAAATAGCACTTCCTGCATTAGGCGCATTTGCTATTCCACTCACATGGATTTGTTAATCCTGGCCACGCCCACAAAAAATATGCGCAGCTGTTCGCTAATCTTGATTTTTTCATGCGCAATTCAACAAAATCCTGCACAAACCTACTCCCTAGTGGTTTTCACACAGGAAATAGCTATTGCGCATGTTTCTTGCATCGTGCCATTAGATTTCTAAATAATGCCAAACTTAATAAGGATTACAAAAGGATTTATATGCTTACTGATATAGAAAAAAAAATAATTGGGGAAGGGGGCACATATATATGTGATAGAACTCATTAAAGTGGAACTTTCTCTCTCTCTCTCTCTCTTTCTCCTGGTATGTAAAGTAAGACTGCATGGAATATGAAGTTGGTTCAGCTCAACTCAGCTTGGGAGACTGCAAAAGGAGAGGTGAAACAGGTAGGCCCCTATCTGAAACTGGCAGGACCGCCCACCCTTCAATCTCTGGGCCTAATATGTGGGCCTCGAGTCCACCAAAGAACCACAAAGCATGGTTAAAAATAATAATTTGTGAATCAATTGATGGATGGACATAGAGCGTCTTTGCTGGTGCACCCAGGCTACTGCTGATGGAGGCATGACTGCCAGACTTTATATATACACTATATTATATACATCCTATATAATAATTGCTAGGATGTTTGTCAGAAGCTGTCATGCGCAGTAAAGACTGCCCGAATGCACAGAATGCTGGGAGGTGTACAAATGCTGGGAGTTCTGTGCTGGGAGCATTCTGCGCTTTCGGGGCAGTCTCTACAGTGCATGACTGCGTCTGCGGCAGGATGCAGAGCAGGACCGGCCTCTTAACATTACCAGGACCTTGGCCTGTGTACACGGGCTTTTACACTAATATAGATAGATAGATAGATAGATAGATAGATAGATAGACAAAATGTATTTTATTTATTTATTTTTTTTTTTGGGGGGGGGGGGGGATTGGTTACCTCCCTAATACACAGACTAAACTTCTGATCCCATTTTATTGTGGAGTCCTTTCTCACAGCAGTGAATTTCTCTAGAGACCCAAACTTAAATTGCAGCAATAAAACCCTTTCAACTATATTACAGTCATTAATTTAAACGAAAGTAAGTCTAATTTGGGACTGCATATTTAGCTTGGTCTCAGGGTCTTTTCAAATCACAAATAACCACAAATCGTATCCGTGCAGAGCTAGAATGCAGGAATTATAACATATTGGCAGTGCTTACTAAACAGCAGTATTTCACAATATGAGGGGGTGGACCAGTGCTGGGGGGCTGGTTTGGTTTACTCATAAAATTAAAGTGACAGAGACAACATCCTTTGTGATTATATTTTATTTTATAATTGGATGTCCATGGCAGAAAGCTCCATGCATTTCTGCTTCTAGAGAGCTTATTGTCAGGGACTGTGAGAGCTGCAGCACTGAGTGTTCTGGATGCTGTAGTGGAGGCAGGTTTTTCTACTGTAGAGATAGAGCAAACTTGCATCACTATCCTCACAATCCCCGGCAGAAAGCTCTCTCGAAAATGAAAATCAGTCAGCTTGCTGTCAGGAGCATGAAAGTGTGGAAAAAAAAAGATGAAGATGAAAAAAATAAAAAAGTATAGGCAATTTGACTTATGTACTTGAAGAATATGTAATGTTAAAAAAGGAGGTTGACTGCTACTTTCAGATATTTATTTTATAATCTGAGACCTTCTCAACTGATTCCTGTTTTATTACAAATAGTATATTCTTAATTTAATATTAATCACTGGGTACTTAGAGATATTTCCAATGCATTACCTCTCAATGTGTGGGAGATATTTCCAATGTCCACAGGGGTTAAAAAAAGGCTCAAGGTAAAAATAAATGAAATGGTGAAAGGCATAGTAATACCTAAAGTGTAAATAAAATATGTTGTAGGGTCTATCCCCCTGAGTAAAACAATGGCACTCCCACTGCTGAAAGATGTTTTATTCAAAACTTATTACAGCTCAAACTAGAATTGTTTAGGTGTAGTATCACAGTGTCCTGAAACAGTGGCACTGTTGCTACACCATCCTATGGAGCTTTATGGTCAACTGACCAGATCTGCCCATAGGACAGTGTACAATTTCAGACCTCTGTGATACTGCAAATAAAAAATCAAGTTTGACCAGTAATAACTTTTGAATAAAGCACCTTTCAGCAGTGGGAGTACCATTGTTTTACCCTGGGGCATAAACCCTACAAAGTATTTATTTTTTACATTTTAAGTATTACGATCCTATGGAGCAAATAAAGAAGTATAATGTGTATAAAAGATACAAACCGTACATCAGGGGTGGTCAATAGTGGATAGAAATTACAATTGCCAGCATTCCAAACCAGCCATTGACTGAAGGAGGATGATGTCAGTTGTGCCTTAACGGCTGGAGGTCCAACAACTGACTACATCACGTGCATCTTAAAGGGTTAGTAATGTCCAATGATAATTTTATGCTGAGTTGTACATTAAAAAGAAATAAATTATGTGCAGGAAATCCCATCTCTCACACCTTTATGATTTGAGAGATATTTGCCGCTAAAGTTCCCCTCTCCTCATGTCAGCTGTAAAACTGACAGGAGATCCATGTCAGCCAAAACGAGGAGGCTCTGCAGCAGAGCCGAAATAACAATATTTAAAAAGAACGACTTAATTGGAACAGTCTACAAAGTGTGCTTGCAAACAAGGCACACTTTGTAGACCATTCCAGTGAAGTACTGCTTTTGAGAACAAATTATATGTTAATGAAGAAAAAAATCTAGTGACCCTCAAGCATGCAGTGAGCAACATCCACATAGTTTGAGGTATTTAATCTATCTGGTTCAGACAAAAATTGATTGATTAAAAATAATTTAAAAGAAAAAAGCTATCATTAATCACAAAAATAAATCAATCGATCATCCAAACAAAAGTACAAAAATTCACAGTTGATGTTCTGTAAGCAATACTCCATGTATTTTAAGGATATAAATGTATTGATGGAAAGTCCACTCTTATGTACAGAGATTAATTAAACAAATTAATTCTACAAGATTTATACAGCTAGAGGGACTAGCTCCTCAGTCCTCTTTACCTAGCCACCTATTTAAAATTTGAGGGGTTAAGTGAGGAAAAGGACAATTATACCAACGTTACACATTTCCTATAAGGGAGATTAGTTAAATTGTAAAGGAAACTAATTAGATGAGGAAGTATTTAGCACTATCATTTGGACCTCCGCCGTCTTAAGGACTCTAAGTCACACGTGCATGTGTTTGTTCTGCTCTTCTGTCCCTGGGGAGAATTGGGATGCTGTAGAACAGGAGTCAGTAAAGGTAGTTCTGGGTAAAAGCAGTCAAAACAGAAGCCAAACCCCCAATGATCAAGGGTAATCTCATTCACTCTTTCCCTTGAATATTTAAAGGGATAGTAATACTTAATTATTACTAATCCGTATGTTAAAGTCCTAGTAAAAATAAATGTATTGCCCCCAGTGTCATCTCTCAAACCTTTATGGTTTGAGAGATAATCGCTCCTAAAGTTGCCCTCCCCCTTCCCCACAGTCAACGTTCTAGCTGACTGCAGGGAAGCCTGTTGTACGACTGTCAGGTACCTCTGCAGCAGAGCCGCAATCGCGTTAATAAAAAAGAAATCTTTCACTGAAATGGTCTTCTACGTGTGCTTGGTTTGCAAGCACACGTAGAAGACCGTTTTAGTGAAAGATTTTTTTTTTTATTAACGCGATCGCGGCTCTGCTGCAGAGCCGCCTGATGATCATAAGACCGGATTTCCCTTCATTCACCTACAACACTGACTTCGGGGAAGGGGGAGGGAGAGGGCAACTTCGGGAGCGATTATCTCTCAAACCATAAAGGTTTGAGAGATGACACTGGGGGAAATACATTTATTTTTAATATGACTAATATAGGGATTAGTAATAATTAAGTATTGCTATCCCTTTAACTTTATTTAACAGTACTTCAAAATTTAATATATATCAAGTGATTTCACTTTTTATGTTAAAACATTAGGACCTTCCTTATAAAAGTAAAGTGGAACAATTTTATAGGAAATCAACTGCATCATAGGGAACAAATTAAACTTCCACATTTTGATAAATGGTACCTGTAAAACAGGAATGCCAAACAAGCATCCAACTTGCTCCTTCACTACAGCCCATATAATGAGACCTTGTAGTCTAGACAAGTCACTAACCCCCATGTGCATATCTGAAACATTCTGTTTCCTATGTAGCTAGAATCATGCATGGCCTGAGATGGTGAAGCTCTCACTTTGTCTCTCATTTGCATCTCACCACAGAGTGACAGCTAATTAAATGAAGGTAAATAAATCACGACTAAGCCACTGATTACACACCTGTGATTAAGCAGGAATATCCTGAAAACATGAACTGTTGTTGTGCCCCGAGGACTAGAATTGGGAAACAATGGCATACGGAGCAGGGATAGTGTTACATTGTATCACTGTCCTGCACTGATCGTCGACTGACCAGAAACTCTCTGTAGAAAGACAGCCTGAGAGATTACTGTTAGTGAAATAAACATGTAAAAACAGTAGATGAGGATGGAAAATAAATAAAGTACAGGCAATTTGACTTTACATATTATACACTTCCAGAACACGTACAAATCAAAATGAAGGGTTACTATCCCTTTCGAGCAGCTGATAGAAATATCCTTCCTCCTGTCCTACAGACATCTCAGAGGTGTCAGCAGTCCTCATCTGCTTATCTCTCAGGGTGTGATGGTGGTGATGATGATGGTGGTTGTGGTGGTGTTGATGATGATGATTATTCAGGGATGGACATAAATATGGAAAACATAGAACCAGTGAAATTATACATGTATACTAATACTAATACTTGGATTTAGAAGCCAGAACTAACATTTTAGGAACCTGTTTTCCCAGGCTCTTGGGATTTTTCCACCCCTATTAAGATAGGGGTGGAAAAAGGGGATGTGCAGTGTATTGCACAATTGTCTAGTCCTCAAGGTGTTATAATTATTAATATCTTTGATAAAGCCTCAGAACGTGGAAAGTATGAATTTCCTCAAAGTCTGACCCAATCGAAGCAGTTAAAGAGGAACTTTCATGCATATTACAGTGCACCCCAAATCATTTTTAACAGTGTTGAGCATATCACTGCTTGTATTATTATTAGTAAGTCCGGATTATTTAGAAATCTAACTTCCTCGGAGACTAACCGCATATGACAGAGAAGACATCTTGCCGAAGAGGCATCTGTGCTCCTGCGCTGTCCGTCCCTGTCTCCTCTATGATTGGTGAGATGAGGCTGCATTGTAACTTAAGGTACAAGAAGGGACGGACAGAGCAGGAGCATAGATTCCTCTACTTTAAGATGCCTGCTGGTGTGTCTCCGAATAAATTCCATTGTCAAATAATGCTGGACTTACTAAGGATAATACAAGTATTGATATGCTTAAGGCTACTTATTTAAAAATTATTTGAGGATATAATAATATGCATGAAAGTTCTGCTTTAAGCATCATCATTTTGAATAACTATGCAAGGTAAATAAAAAAAAAGTTGACATTATGTGTTTGAGGCAGTGAGGCCAATGTTCTAAGAATAGCTGAATTAAATAGATAGTAATACTTACTTTTATGTTCATTTAATTTGGTAGGCATAAAAAATATGAGCAATGATGTAAGGCTTATCTCTCAAACCTTTACGGTGTGAGAGATATACCTTCCTAAATTGTCTCGTGAGAGGAGTCAGAACTGTAGCTGACAGCTGCAGAATTCGGACATCTGACCAGCCAGCGGCTCTTCAGCAAAGCTGAACATGCGTGATCTAAATCCCTTACGATTAAAGAAAGGGACAGAGAAGCAGAAAGGGGACACCTACTGTTAAAAGAAAATGCAGCAGCTGGGGTTATTAACCCCTTCACTGCTGTGCTGGAGGCTGGCTGGATGCAGGTCATTTTTTGACCTGGTAAAATCAACTTATTTTTTTTTTCAAAAGACACAACATTTTTTTTTTTTTTTGCAAAAAAAAAAAAAAATATTTAAAAAAAAACAACATGTCAATTACCAATATTGGAAGTGTGATTGTTGTGGAGCCATGTAATACATTTATACACACCGCCAAATTTAATCAATGAAAAAAGTGGGAAAATAGAGTGGGGAAAAAGGGACATGGGGATTTTCAGCCAGATGGACAGTGCCCACTTAAAACTGCCCATTTTGTAGGTATGACTGACCGGTAATATCTTTCGTGCAGTCACGATAAAATTTTAACCCTTTGTGCCCAAATGACCCCAAGAGAAAAAAAAATGGTGGTTTTTTTTTTTACTTTTTTCTCTGTTTTCTTTAATTTTATTAAAATAAATGGTGGGATATCCGTATAAGTGTAGTATAAAAAAAAAGCCCTATTTGTGCGTAAAAAAACAGTATATAAATTTCTTGGGTAAAATAAAGTACTTAGAGGGAAAACACTGTTGAACAAACACATAGTCAAAAAGGTCAGAATTACTCAGGTCTTTAAAGGGATAGTAATACTTCGTTTTAACTTGATTTTATTTTGTAGGCATTAAAAAAACATTAAGAATGATATAAGTCTTATTCACAAGCAAAGTTCCCCTCCCAGCCCCTTTTACCTAGTGTAAGCCATCTCTTCTCAGATGTGGATCAGGTTGTATGACAGGACAGACAATTTCTTTGTATGAAAACAATGAAAGCCCTTCCCCCCTTGACAAGTTTTTCAGGTTTTTCCCTTATCTTAATTGAAGATTGTCCCTCTCTGCAGTCTACCTGGGCACCTTCCTTCTGATCTGGTTGAACGGGGGGGATACTTTGTTTGTGAATATCTCTTAAACCACAAAGGTTTGAGAGATAAGACTTATATCATTCTTCATGTTTTTTTAATGCCTACAAAATAAAATAAAGTTAAAACGAAGTATTACTATCCCTTTAAGTGAAATCAACCTCAGATTTCCCCGGTCCTTAAGGGATTAAGATTACCATGGGCAATGGGAGAACATCCCATTTAAATTGAGTGTTAACACCTTGAATGCCAGAGAGGTCTCAAATGCACTGAGAAGCAATGTGATGGAGGGCACTCTAGCATTTAACCATCTGTGTGCCAGAGAGGTATCCAAACCACCTCTCTGGCACTCAAAAATTAAAGCAGGGCTGTCCATACGTTTTTGCTTAGGGACCAACAGGGCTGGATTTACATCCCTGGCTCCCCTAGGTAACGCATCCTAGATGCCCTTAGCTCCACCTGACCCCCATCCACAGTCCCATCCACTGTTCCCTGGCATAGAAAATACCTTAGACTATAGCATACAAGCACAAGTAAAGCTTGCAAGCTCAGCAGCATGTTAAACTGAGATTGATGTAACGTTAGCCCCCAGAAATACAACTACGAAGGGACAGCTGGGAGGGAGGTGGGAAGCCATGCGGTGTTCTGCCGCACATACAGGGTGCCGCGGAACCCGAAGTGCCACATTTTAAATCTCCATATCTTAAATACTAGGTAGGTTAAAATAAAAAACAAATAGCCTGTAAATTGTAATATATACTGGTGTAGGGATACTGAGATTTGCTTGGCAATTTGTAAACTCTACTTCTGTTAATGACAGTGCCAGTTTACCAATGCCTCTGTGATGCAAATCACTCACTCTGATCAAGTTACAATGCAGTGATTGCAGTGAGGAGAAAATGATGTGATTAGGAGATGAAATATAATGACAGAATGTGTAAAAGTACTTTTCTTTTTCTGTTCCTTCAATATAGGCACTTTCAAGACTATGCTTAAAAAAGTGAAGCAATTCTAGGGCAAACCCAAACATGTCATATGGGACAAATTAAAATTCCCATTGATTTGAATATGATTTTAACACCTTCAAAGCTAGAGAAGTCTATTAATTTATTTTTATGTCCCTAACATTGAGCTGCCTGGACTTGTTTCCAAAGAGCTTTCTAGTAGAAGAACTATTTACACAGTGTTGCAATCTCCCTGTTGCTGTGTGTGTGTGATATGTATTCTGCAGAGGAAGCTTTTTCTACTTTGTTTCACTGTCTTTTTTACATTGTATCTTTTTTTATATGTCACACTCTTTCTTCTTTCACAGTCCCAGACAGAAAGCCCTCTGGAGATATATTCAGACAGCTCCCGGTCAGGGACATAAAAAAAGTGTGAAGATGAAAATAAAAAACATAAAAAGTATGGACAATTTTACTTTATATATCATGAACTTGAAGGTAACCTTTTGATATTCAAGCTTTTGGGAACTACAGATCCCATCATCCCCAACCTGCTGTTGTGTTAGGAGTTGTAATGAGGCATTAATAGCAGCTTGTGAGTTCCACTATTTGTACTTTTAAATAATTATATACAATAAGGAATAATAAACTGCATATAATTTGCCTTAAATGAGCATTTGTTTCTCAGCCAATTCCTACTGACCTGTGTAGTAAAGAGTACTAATTGAGCAGTACATTTCATTGCAGGAAACTGCCATTTTGTGAATGAAAATATCCAGCAGCCAAAGAGAACATTTAGAAATCTGCAGCATTCCGTTGCAGCTCCTAATAAGTTACACTTCGCCTAATGTGCAATAAGGGAGGGTAGGGAGAGGAACAGGATAGGAGAGGAGGGGAAATAGGATTGTGTGGTGTCCCTTACAAATTCCTTCACAAATTGTACCAAAGTCTAACATAACCATTTTAAAAGCCGTGATATCCGCATAATGTACACACAGCCCTTACATCCGCACCCCCCAGCATCTCCACTAATTTAATCAGTCTCTTGTTTCACCCCTTTCAGAAAGCACACACAGAGAAACAATGTATGAAAGCCTGGTTTATCCACCTTTGCACAGGAGTCATGTAATTCAAGTGCTAGTATAAGAGATGGCAGCATAGTAAACAGGGAGCAATTTCTCCTTAATCAATTTATGGTCGTTGGAACAAAGTAAAAATGGAGCAATTTGGGGGAAATTCAACTGCACCATGGATAAAAATTCCTTCAGCTTTAATTGGGTCTACAATCCCCTTAAAGGGATAGTAATACTTTGTTTTATCTTTATTTTATTTTGTAGGCATTAAAAAACATGAAGAACTATATAAGTCTTATCTCTCAAACCTTTATGGTTTGAGAGATATTCACAAGCAAAGTTTCCCCTCCTGCCCCTTTTACCTAGTGTAAGTCATCTCTTCTCAGATTTGGAATCCAGTACAATGACCAGACAGATAACAGAAGGGGACAATCTTCTTCCTATGAGAACAATGAAAGCCTGCCCCCCTTGACAAGTTTTTCAGGTTTTTCCCTTATCTTAATTGAAGATTGTCCCTCTCTGTAATCTACTTGGGCACCTCCCTTCTGATCTGGCTGAGCAGTGTTACATCAGTAAAAGGGGCAGGAGGGGGATACTTTGTCATTGAATTACTCTTGAACTACAACTCTTGACAGAATTGAAATAACACTCTCCAAAGTCCAAATACTATGATGATTAATTAGAGCTGTTTTTTTTATGAAACATTACTATCCCTTTAAATGCCAAGGTCTGAATTACTTCACATGTACAACAGACAATTCTTTATTTCAATCTTCTTTGGTTCAACCAAGCTTCAAGCACATGTTTGATAGTGTATTTTATCAATATCGTTTGGTCCGACTGAGTGAGATTTGTGTGCATAAATAACTCATTTTTCTCAGACCTTCATATGTTTTTTCATCCTATCATGGATTTGGGCCAAAATTCCAGGGTTTGCAGGGACTAACGCTGATTCTCAAGATGACAAATTTTTGTTTTATTCATTATTAAGTAAAAAAATTATAAGCCATTTACCAAAGAACTCCCATTTGAACTGTAACAGTGGCAGAGCAGCTCCACAGCCATAATGCCAGGGATAATAAACTATAGTTTGTGAATGTGTATCCCTTTACTATAGCTGGGGTTAGGCAATTTTAAAACTTAAACTGATGGCTACTTCAGCTTCCATCATCCCCAGCCTGCCAACGGTGGACTGGGGATGATGGGATTTGTAGTTCCAAAGCTGGATTGCCAAAGGTTGCCTAACCCCTGCTATAGTGGTTGTGGAGAGGATGAAAAAACATATGAAGGTCTGAGAAAAATGAGTTATTTATGCACACAAATCTCACTCAGTCGGACCAAACGATATTGATTTTGGGGTCATTTCAGTGGCTTGTCTGTAGAAAACGTTGTGGAGAGTGTTATTTCAATACTGTCAGAGTTTTAGTTGAAGATTAATTGAATGATAAAGTATCCCCCGCCCGCCCCTTTTACTGATGTAACACTGCTCAGCTCAGAACAGAAAGGTGGTGTTCAGATGGCTTGCAGAGAGGGACAATCTTCAATTACCATAAGGGAAAAACCTGATAAACCTGTCAAGGGGGCAGGGTTTTCATTGTTCTCTCAGTAAGAAGATTGTCCCTTGCTGTGAGCTGTGTGGTCTTAAGACCAGATTCTACATCTGAGGGGCGGTGGCTTACACTAGGTAAAAGGGGCGGGAGGAGGATACTTTATCATTCAATTACTCTTGAACTACAACTCTGACAGTACTGAAATAACACTCTCCATGGCTCAAATACTATGAAGATTAATTGGAGCTGCTTTTATTTTGAAATATTCCTATCCCTTTGAAATAGTTTGCTGTATTAATAAATACGATATATAGAATACCAAAAGTTTTTTACAAATATAAAATATATATTTAGACTGTATAGAGACCAAAAACAAATGCAAGAAAAAATATATATCACTAAACCTGTGCACACTGGTGAGTGTATGATACCATCAGCCCTCCCACCAGTTCCTGAATGAGGATGCAACATAAAGGATTTCTGTTTTACTTTTTTTTATTTTATTTAACTTTTTTATTGTTGCATTATAAGTACTACCTCAAGAATGATTACAGTTAGCCTTCAAACTTATATTCTAGACTCAAAAACCTAAAATACATCTTAGATCAGAGAGGAAATCTAATCACATTTTGCCAAATGGGGAGAGTTACATCTTGATTATAGTAAATCAGATAGTGTAAGAAGATGTCTTTGAACCAGGAAAAGATTAGAGTCAACAGATCTTTAAATTAGTACCGAGACGTCATTTGTTATTATTTTCCACGTATAGTAAAGGATGTAGATGGAACGTGATAAAATCATTTTTGTTTAGACATATCTTGAAAAGTGATAGGATAGTGTTCCCAGAAATGATTTATTCGTTTGTAAACCCACACAGAAAACAAACATTTTCCTCAAATTTAGGTTTTGGTGAGGATGGACTCAATTCACATAAAGGGTTACATGGCACAGCAATTCTGGGGCAAACCAAGTGCACCATGAGGGGCAATTAACAATTCCCCAACTGTACAGTGCATAGAGAGAAAAAAGTCAAGTATGTATAAAGTAAGAATGCAGAGTGCCAGTGGGTTGACATACACATTGTGGGCATTTGTAATAAAAAGACATTGATGGGAATTTGTTACAACAGAAAGATTGTACAATATCAAACCAATTAGCTTAACAGAGTATGTCGGGGAGGGGGTTATGAGACAAGGCCTTTTGTCATATGGTAAGTAATGGTCACCCCTGTTGCTATCTCAGCACTAGTTTAAGGACCAAAGTAGTGCGCATATTGCAAAACAATGCAACTAAGGACGTGACATGTCAGGACCATCACCGATGTCCTTACTTAACCCCATCCCGACAATGGACTTACTAGGTACGTCCCACAAAAACTGTCACTTAGACAGAGGACGTACCTGGGTCTCTGTGCAGCTGCACGCCGTTTGGGGACTCCGGAATCATTTAGAAAAAAATAAATATATGTTAGCCGGGCGTTAAGGTGACAGCCACATACGTACGCGGCTGTCACAAAGGGATTATAGGACCATGATGGTCCTGGCACGTCACACATTTTGTGCTCACAGCGATCCCACAGGTGGGGCTGTGAGCAATAGTGGGTCTGAAATTGACCAATCCAAGACCACATCAGCCACTACCAAATCCCTGTTCGGCACACTGGCACGCGTGATCAGTCATATGTGCCGACACATCGAACGTCATCAATGTCGTCCTTAAGGGGAATCCAAACCCAGAATCACTGGTCCTTTAGGGGTTAATCACTTGAATGAATATGTTTATTTCTATAGCACCACAAGTGTACGCAGCACTTTACAGTTTACGGGTTTAGACAATACAGGGTTACAAGTGCCTTTCAAAGTGAAACACTGTGTGCAGTGTCACTCACCTCCTGCAAGAGCAAATAAGGCACTATCATGTATAAAAAAGTGCATGATGCAAGGCATGGGAATATATTTCTCTCTTTACAAATATCTGGTAAGGCCTCATCTAGCACATGGAGTACAGGTTGGGGCACTAGTTCTTAAAAAATGAAGTGGAGAAAGTTCAGACACCTGCAACATAACTGATAAAGGGATTGGAAGGTCTGAGTTATAAAGAGAGACTAACCAAACTGGGTTTGTTTACATTAGAAAACTCTAAGGGGTGATATGATTACCACATACATATATATATTCAAGTCCAATACAAGGCACTCCATAGATTTATTCACTCAAAGAGCAAAGCAAAACACAAGGGGATATCCATTAAGACTAGAGGAAAGATACTTTGTTTTTGTTTTTAAACAAAAGTAGGGATTTTTTTTTTTTTTAATACGAGCGGCAGTAAAGTTGTGGAATTCTTTGCCTCAGGATGCCACGTTTGCAGATACTGTAGTTGCTTTAAAAATAATGGATACCTTTCTAGGTCAGAATAATATTGAGAACTATGACAGTTGGTTTTAATGCAGATAAGATGTTGATCCACGGAAATATAAAAATGCCTTTTGGAGCCAGGAAGGATTTTTTTTTACCCATTTGGGGCATGATTGGACATGGCATCAATATTTTTTTTGCCTTTCTCGCTATCAACAAGGGTGATATGGCTAAGGCTGAACTTGATGAATTCATCTCTCTTTTCTGCCTCATCAACTACAGTATGTTACTATCCAATTTAAAGAGACAGCAATGTCAAAAATAAATGTCCATCCAATTGTTGAATGTGATTTTCTATACTGTATATTATGTTCAAAACACCCTTTACCTTTATATTAGCCCTTAAAATCCAATGACATTTCCCCCTCCTGCCCTTTTTCAGCATGTCCCTCTGAATTCCTTCAGATCCGAAAGCCGGTTGCTTGACTGGACGGATCGCAATGAGGGACAATATTGTGTCTGTCAGTGTAAGGAAAACACTGCCCCCCACTTGACAAAGGAGGTCAGGTGTTTCCTTATGCTGGCATAAGATTGTTCCTCATCACAATCCTTCAGAACCAGCTTTCTGCTTTGGGTGAAGCCAGCGTGATGTGCACAACAGGGGGCGGGAGGCGGAAACTTGTAATTGGATTTTAAGGCCAAATATAAAGGTGAAGGATGTACAGAACACAGCATTCGGTATAGAAAAAGACACTGTACAATCAAATGGACGTGTATTTTTTTATATTACTATCCCTTTAAATCAATGGGAATTTGGAGAATTTTGAATCATTCCCTATGCAGCATTTTGCCTGTGCAATGTTCCATGTTTACTTTATACATGAGGCATAAATGTATAGAAATGCGATAAAAAGGTTTTATAATTAGAGAGCTATAGAGATGAAAGACGCAATTATGTGGCATTATCATTGTGATTACAGAGCATGAGAAAAACCTGGATGGCATTGGTATCATTGTTTCTTATAGTTCTATTCACAGGAGAGATTTTTTTAATGGCATGTCACAAGGAGATACAACTCAAAGAATGTGGTGTTACACATCACACAATGTGTTAGTAATTAATGAGTGATGTGCTTAGTGTTTATGGAGAACTTCTAGTAATCCTTTCATATGCCAAATACACTTAAAGGGGAACTACCACCCCACAAAATCTTTATCTTAATCCAGTCCCCATCTGGTGACTAGATGCTTAGTAGCGCTAGTCACCAGAATTATTACTTGGTTTAACTGATTTTAAACTTGTTCCGAGGTTGACAGTAGCAGGAAGCACGGACATCTTGCCATAGTGTCAGTCCCTTTTGGAGCAGGCCTGGGAACTCTCCAGATCTGTCAGGCACAATCCATTTTTACAGTTAATTATTGGGTCTCCTGGGACAGAGGCTGATACTCTGGTGGTGGAGAGTTTCTTATGAAACTCTGCCCACTTCTTCCTGTTCCTCCCACTTCCTGGCTACTTCTGACCCTGCTCCTCCCACTTCCCGCCCACTTTATAGCACAGTTCATTAAGCCCCACCCCACCCATGATTAAGTCCAGACCTTTGTGACACAAATCACGTGATTTATATCCACCAGCGGCACCACATGAGCCCCCCTCTGGAAGACAAAGTTACCAGGTATACTTATTACAGTGATTCCTAGATTCAAGTCCATTCATGTAACTGGGTATCCAGAACTGTGTACAATCGCATTTCTACAGTAACACATATAAATCTTTCACACATTTGTAGGTCAAAAACCATTGACTTTAATCAAAACATTGTTGTGGAAGAATATCAGAACATCCATGTGAATTATTAACTGTCTGCAGAGATATATTGTATTTAGGTTTTGGTTTCATTTTTTGTTGTTGCAATTTCTCTCAAATGCGTACTAACTAAGGGTCATATTCAAAAAGATAAAGAGGTGAGATTCTGTAACAAAACAACTGCAACATAAGGAGAAATGAAATGAGCCTTTAACCCTTTGAGTGCCAGTGTGTATTCCAGCGCATTGTGTTGCAATGAGTTGGATACTTCTCTGCAAACCTGGGAATTTTGTCTTCTGGAGTCGCTGGGACAAGCCATATCAAAAGGGGTGGGGCTTAATTGCAAATGGGTGGGGCTTAACAGGCATTTCACATAAGTGGGTGGGGTAGGAGAATAAGTGGGAGGAGCTGGACGGGGTAGGAGAATTGGGAGGGAAATGGGAGCAACAGGCTGGGAAGTAGCAGAAGTGGGCAGAGTTTTATGAGAACCAGTGTCTGTCCCCAAATATCCAGTAACTCAGAGGGTTAAATGACAGAAATGACTACCTATCAAGATATCTAGGGGTGCTCTGCAAATTCCACCAGGAACTATAAAGATTCAGACTAGAGGTAGGCACACCTCAACTTATAAATTAATTATGAATGTATTTAAGCTCAACGTTTCGGCTTAACATTTCTGCTAGCAACAGCTAATATGTAGAACCAGGAAACCGCCTCACTCATTGGACTGAACACAATATATACATATAGAAAAAAATCACCCTGTATACATAATATACCAGTGCGCAAGTGCTTCACATGTTTATGTTCTCACAATTATGACTGAAAGTAAAATCATACTGTAAACGATAAACACATTTTCTTGAACCGTGTAGACAGAAAGGATCGCTCGTTTCAGTCATTCTGAAAGTATTATATGGAAAGGGAAATAAAATGACATGGTTATTTAGCCACACAAAATCTTGTATATCCTTACCAAATAAAATGTGATAAACATTACTGTGAGGCCACCCTCCCCACAGGAAAAAGAAAGGGAAATGAACGTGGTTTCCAGATTTTGAAGCTATTTACCAAGCCAGAAAAATGGCATTTTATGTAACACTGTCACTTCAGCGTGAAAGTCAGAGATGAGCAGCCCAAGTCTCCCCAGCTGTTCGCCATGGACAACAGCAGGAGAGCCACATGTTGCCTTCTTGAGCATGCAGCAGACAATACACAATCTACCAGTAGAAATTATACTAGGTTGGTATATTCCTTTCATCACTGTACAAATATGAAGTAAAACAACCTACAAATCCTGACTTTATTTACATTTTCGTGTTGCTATGTTATAATACTAAGAAAAAGGGAAAAGAGCTATTTTGCTGATTTCAGCTCTTGACCAACTGTGTTCAAAGCCGCAAATGTGATTACTCTCCCCCTGTGTTTCCTGTTGATTTCATAGTTACAAAGTAAATTAGGTTGAAAAAAAAGACACAAGTCCAACTTTTGCAGCCCAAGAAAAATATATAAGCCTTCCTAACTCCTAAATCGATATTACTATGTTTACCAGAACTTCCTATTTTTGTTATTAATAAAATTATAACCCTGTATGTTCCTTCTGCTAGAAATGCATCTAACCGTCTCTTAAAATGTATCCATTGTATCTGCCATTGCCACATATATGGGCAAAGAATTCCACAATTTAACAGACCTTACTGTAAAAAAAACCCTTCCCCTGCTGAAGGTGAAACCTCCTTTGCTCTAACCTTAAAGAGAGAGTAATGTTTCATAATAAAAGCAGCTCTAATTAATCTTCACAGTATTTGTGCCTTGGAGAGTGTTATTTCAATTCTGTCAGAGTTGTAGTTCAAGAGTAATTGAATGATAAAGTATCCCCCTCCTGCCCCTTCTACTGATGTAACACTGCTCAGCTTAGAGCAGCAGGGAGTGTCCAGGTATACTGCAGAGAGGGACAATCTTAAAATAAGATAAGGAAAAAAGCTGAAAAACCTGTCAAGGGGGGCAGGGCTTTCATTGTTCTCACAGTAAGAATTTTGACCCTTGATGTGAGCTGTCTGGTCTATGGACTGGATTCCACATCTGAGGAGTGGGGGCTTACACTAGGTAAAAGGGGCGGGAGGGGGAAACTTTATCATTCAATTACTCTTGAACTACAGTGCTCACAGTAATGAAATAACACTCTCTATGGCTCAAATACTATGAAGATTAATTGGAGCTGCTGTTTTTGTGAAACATTACTATCACTTTAAGGTGTGGCCCCCAGTTATTTGATCAGGTCTTGAAATTAAAAAAGGACAAGAGAAAAGAGGGGAGAAAAGAATATGTTGAAATCTGTGCACTCTGAACTTAAAAATTGTGTTAATGCCTGATTTTTATTAATTGTGAAATAAAAGTACATTTTTAGATAGACGTTCAGAGTGCTCGGATTTCAACATCATCTTTTTTCTCCTCTTTTCCCTTGTCTTAGGGCTAATTGTAATATGTTGTGGTAACACCTTGAAGTAGATATTTCACTTTTCCCCTTCTTTTCTTGGGGTAGGTTATTTATTCATTATTATCCCTTTGATTATAAGTATTGATAGTGTAGTTTCTCACTGTTGAATACTTGGAATGAAAAGCTCACAAGAGAGATCCTTGTATTGACCTTGCATCCTATATAATAATTTGCTAGGATGTTTGTCAGAAGCAGTCACTCGCAGTACAGACTGCCCTAACACTCAGAATGCTGGGAGGTATAGGAATGCTGGGAGCATTCTGTGCTTTCGGGCAGTCTCTACAGTGCATGACTGCGTTGGCAGCAGGACGCAGAGCAGGACCGGCCTCTTAACCCTTTGAGTGCTAGAGGGGTACACAAGGCATTGCAAAGCAATGCGTTGCGTACCCCTCTGGCACTCAAAGAGTTAACATCACCCGGACCTTGGCCTGTGTACACAGGGTTTTACACTAGTATACTTATAAAGTGTAACAAGATCTTCTCTTAGTCTTCTTTTCTCTAAAGTTAACAAACCAAATTTGTCTAGACGTTCGTCACTTAGTTCATCACTGGAGGTGTGAAACAGATGTCCAGCCTACATCTACATTAGTCATATATGTTTGCCAGATATTCACGTGTACACTGCAATGAACATTAGGACCTCCAATATGTTTGTGCAAAGCATCTGCATAGCAACCCAAAGGGCGCCATGCAGATCATCCCTGCTGAAACATCCCTGGATGCAAAACATTAAGCAATAACAATCTGCAACAGATTATGTAATGCAGAGTAAGGACTTTGGTCCATTTTGGGCACATTAGTTCAGAGAGGACACTGCCACACCAATTTCATTCATGTGAAGAGAAGCCCAAAAGATTTAATTAAAGGGGAAGTAAAAACTCCTAATAAAAACCCACCCCTTAACTTACTATGGCCAGAAAATCCTAATGCCCCCTATGTATTTTGCCATTGTACCTTTGTTCAAGAAATTCAATTTTCATTCAGTACTAGATCTCATGTTTATGGAGGCGACCATGATAGTTGCTAGCAGGCTCATATGACACAAACTCCACCCACTGAATGTGGTAATTTAACATGTAAGGACTAGACGGGTGTGCAACACATTGCTTCGCAAAGAGCTGCATACACCCCCATGAAGGGTTAATCACTCTGCCAGCTTCAATTTAAAAACACTGCAAGCAACTGTGCCTCTATGGACATAACCTACAGGCATATCAGCAAACCGGTTTTCAGACTGAATTACTGGGTCTCCAGGGACAGCTGCTGATTCTCTGGCTTGCCGAGTTCAGGTATAACCCACTTCATAGCCTTTGCAGCCCAATCCCTCCCCATTCCATGGTAAAGTCTTCCTTTCCACAATCCACCCACACCCACCTGATTAAGCCCTACCCACAATATAATGCACAAAGCTTCATTCGGACACTTCTATACCCAGCTCCACAGTGTTTCTCTGGGGACTTTGGAGATGAAGGTTCCCAGGTATGTTTACATGACTGACTGAAGATGTTATCTCTTGAATGAAGGTAAAGTGGGTTTATTATTAGGAGGTGTTATTTATCCCATTAAGAAGACAAAATCTTAATTTATCATGCAGTAACCCAAACATTTATATTAAAGGGATACTAACCCTCCTAATAACAAGCTTAATCTTAACAAATAATCCTAATGTCCAATTTGAATCAATTCTATGTGGTCTGGTTCCCCAAAATTAGTAGCATATTGGGAACTTTTTTGCCCCAAGCCTCCAGAGGTCCATTGGCATACCTGGGAACGTTGACTTCTGGAGTCATCAGAGGGGAGTCCTGTGGTGCAGTTGGGGTGAGAAAAATTATGTGATTAGCATAAACAAGGGGTGGGGCTTAATCGTGAGTGGAGGTAGGACTTACCATATATGGGCAGACTAGGAGGAATAGGCTGGGGAAGGAGAAGAAATGGGCGGGAAGAGTAAGGAACAGATTGGGAAGGAGCAGTAGTGGGCAGAGTTTCAAAGAAAACTCCCTACATCCAGAGAATCAGTCTCTGCCTCAGAAATCAGGTAATAAGCTACAAAAATTGGAGTCTCCGGGGCAAATCCGGAGAGTTCCCAGCTATGTCCATTAGGGGGTGGAAGTGTTCAAATGATGCAAATCATGTCAAAGTTGGAGGAGTCTGATTGGGGTGGATGGCGCTGAGGGGGGGGGAGCATTTTGTTGGTACCTCTCTAGCAGTAAAAGCATTTAAATTGGAATTTTCACCTGAGAGATTCCTAGGTGAAAGAGAAAGCTAAATGAAGTCTGAATTGTGCTTCTTTTTTATTAAATCGTTGTGCTTACTGTAAAATTTACTTAAATCTGAAGCTGCTGATGTCGACAGGAGGTTGTCTGCAGTATAACAAGTTGTACAGCAGGTTGCATTGCTATCTATCCCCTCAACCATGGTATGCCTGCCTACCACACATATAGAATGCTGTAGGGGGAGCACTGCTAATCATGTGGTACATTGCCAAGATGGCAGCGCTGTCCCTCCCCAATACCATGCTCAATCGGACTGTAAATGGTAAACAAGAAACATTTCATAAAGGTAAAACAATCCGTTTTGGACTGCAACAGCGTTTTAACAAATATTGGTGGTGGGTTTCAACATAGCTGATAGTTCTGCTTTAAAATTCCAATTAACCACTTTCAGTGCCAGGAGTTATGGAACGCACTGAAAAGCAATGTGGTGCGTACCCCTCTGGCACTGAAAGGGTTAAAATCAATGGCAATCAAATCAATGGGGAATCTTGTCTACATCAGCCATCTATTTACCTCAGAATTGCACTGCTCCATGTTAATCATATGGCTAATAGTGTCTATTAGGGCTTCCTGTCCAGATTAACCCCTTAACACTTTGAGTGCCTGAGGGGTGTGCATTGTATTGCGTATAGTGAAGGAATAATACACCATATCAACTGCACCATAGGGGTTCGTTTTAAATTCCTAAAATCCCCACGGATTTCAATGAACTTTGTAACTCTTTGAATGCTACAGAGGTCACCATTACATAGCAAAAGAATGTGTTGAGAGACCTCGCAAGCATTCAAGGTGTTAAAAGCCCAATTTAAATAAAAAGGAATGCTTATTTGTCCCCTATGGGGCAGTTGGTTTGATCCAGAATTGCTCTATTTTGCTTTTATACATAAGGCCCATTGGATACGTCACTGGCATTCAAAGGGGTTAATAGTTTATTGCCCCCGTTATTCATGATTGTCTGTGTGTTTTAGATACACACACACACACAGGGTGGCAAAGCAGACATTATTTCAGCATTTATACTATGAAGCCCACTCTAGGCTCCCATTTAGCCAAGCAACTGGAGAGCAGGAAGGAAGTTGACTATTGCAACAAATATTATATAATGTAATTACCATTCAACATCCTCTCTCTGTGAGGTTATGGGATTCAAGAGCCTAGGAGAGTGACAGATGCAATTAACCCCTTGGATAAAATGAGACGCTCTCATGGAAAAATGAAACCGATCTGTGAATAAAATCAGTGACCCCTCTGTCTATTCCATATCTGTTCATCTGAGTGTGGATGTGCTCTTATGTACACTCTATCTCTGCTATTCATCTGTTTATAAAGACGTTCAATGCGAAAACCACTGTATAATTACATTGGCGATGAAAAATACACAAAACAGACATGGTTGCAACATATGTCCATGCGACTGGAAAGTGGCATTTGACAGGTAGACACATGACGCACATTAACCAATCCAAAAGCAAAGGGCAGTATTAAGACAGCTAAAGAGGGCTTGAAATACCTTGAAGGTTACAGAGTTGTTCAACCAATTGGAAAGCAAGCAGTCTGTTGGCCTTTCTAGCATTCAAAGGGTTAAAAGCTCCATTTCAGTCAAAAATACCTTTTAATTCCCTCTGGTATGGTGAGGTTGGTTTGCTCCACAATTGCACCTCCTTAGGTTCATGAATAAGGCCCTAAGTGTTTAACCCCATCAGTACCAAAAGCAATGTGTTGCACTACTCTCTGGTCCTCAAAAGGTTAATATCAACCACTGTCTACCATTTACAAACTGGATAAAGCAACTGCCATAGCAACTAGACCAGTTTGAGCAGTTTTATTGTATCAGTAGCACTGACTAGAATGTTGCCCGAGCCCAGGCCACATTAACCCTTTCAGTGCCAGAGGGGTACTCAACGCTTTGCAATGCATTGCGTACCCCTCTGGCACTGAAAGGGTTAAAACTGATCACAAAGAGACAAATGGATGTGTGTGAGTGAGCACAAGAGTGGGCTGCCATTTCAACTTAGCTAAGATGGTTGACTGACAATGTCAGCCTTTTCACTTTAAAAGAGGCTGATGTTGGAGCTCCTCCATGTGCTGCAGACAATACTCCATCCAGCAGAAGGCACAGGCTAGCAGGCGGCAGGAAGAGGACGGAGTATTATCTGCAGCACAGTTGGTCGCTCCAGCTGCCTCTGTGTGCTTAATAAACAGGTTCAGAACCAGGGGAAGGACACAAACCAAATTGAGAGATGTGAAGATGGAAAAAAGGACAAAAAAAAACAGTTATCTGCAGCACGCGCCCATTGGCTATGCAATGAGACAATCTTGCGCTGTCATGAAATGCAAGATTATCATGTCGCCTTTTTTAGCTGAAACAGTTGAATGGTCCACGCTCTTCTGCTTGCGACCATTCAAAAATGAACCCTAGGCAAACATGCAGCACTTACCTGTCCTCAATAGAGATGTGCCAGTACATGTGCAAGCTATGACAGTGGCTGTACTTGTATAATTTGTCTCTGGTGAAAGTCTCATTCTGTTGCCAACTTCCACCATTATAAATTCATCCTCTCTCATAACAACACAGCTCTCACCCAGGCTAAACAACACTTCTTTTCTAACCTCATAACCACTTGCAAATCTAATCTATGTTGCCACTTTAAAATCTTTTATTCTCTCCTCAAGCCCCCAGCCTTAAACTGCTCCTCTTTCTCCAATACTCCAAATTACTTTGACAACTTTTTTTTTTTAAAGGTAAGGTGCAGTCCATTCACCAGACCATTCCCTCCACATCCTCTCCTCTAGCCATCCAGTTCCTAGTTCACCTTGAGCTACCCTCAGCTTGTTGACCCCTGTTGCAGACGAGGAATTATCTCCTCTCTGCCCACTACATGCCCCCTGGATGCCATGCACTCCCACCCGATCAAGACTCTTTCATGTACTTTTGTTCCCAGTCTTACCAATACATTTAAATCCTATCTTTCTACTGGAACCTTTACTTCCAAATCCAAACCTGAAACTATCAAACCTATACTCAAAAAACCCTACAGCAACCCCACCAAACTTTCATATTTCAGTCAACTTAGGCACTGGCACATCATGTACTTTGTGCTTACAGTGTTCCTGTGGGAGTGCTATAAGCACAAATGGGGTCTGAAATTGGCCACTTCAAGATCAGAGCCGTCTCTCTCATACACCCTTTCAGTGCACCAGTATACATCACAGGTCACGTGGGCTGGATCACCAACAATGATCAAATCGGCCCTTAAGGGAAGGTCACTTCCCCGGACTGCTGGTCGTTAAGGAGTAGAAGAGTGTGGAATACATTGTTTTGGGTTAAATAAGAGCGGTGCAATACCAGACACCACACAGTGGTGATATTTCTAAAATAAAAGGGATTAACCCCTTAACGACGACCGCTCAATCCGAGGATAAGCGGCTATTAAGGACCACAGCACTTTTTTTTCCCCCACAATGAATTCTGGGATGGCAGAGTGGCATGCAGCCTCACTGCCATCCAAGAATTCCATGACGTGCCAGAACAGGCATGAAGGTCCTGGAAATTATCTAACATTCAAGGGGTTAAAAGCCTTCTTTAAATCAATAGAAGTTTGAGGAATGTTTATGTTCCCCATATAGTGCAGATAGTTTGGTCTAGAATTGTGCCAATTATTCTTAGTACATCAGCCTCTGTGTCTTTAAAGGACAAATAAACGTTATAAATGAAAAAAAAATATATAGTATGGGTTTTCCTGCTGGGAGATTAATAATTCCCACGTTATTAGAGTTTAAATTGTGGATTTTCTTTACATTAACAGTGCCATCTTGTGTTCAGACAGTTATTTTGTTTCTTTCTATGGGATAGGTGAGCCACTGAGTACAGCTCTCCATAGAATGTGATAGTATGAGCTCCATCACTTTGAAGAAAGCAGATGTCAGCAGTGGGATTAACTTGGTTTTCCTCAGAACAAAATGCCCCTAACATATTCTTTTCATTAACCCCTTAAGCACCAGTGGATGCTTCACCATTCACTGCACACCCATCTGGTCTATAAAAGGTTGCATATGTTTGCTCATCCTTTAAAACAAGGTATATTTTTCATTATATTGTGTTATTTCATTTTAAACTTTTACATTCCTAGTCTGACATTCGCCTCTCCAGTAGCTTGGAGGTAATCACATGCTGTTGTGTGTTGTGTGTATGTTGTGTGTGTCATATGTGTGTGTGTATATGTGTCTACTTGTATGTGTGTATATCTGTGTGTATGTGTTATGTGTGAGTGTCTGTATTTGTGACTAAGTGCGTGTCTACTTGTATATGTGTACAAGTACAGTAATGTGCAAAAGTTTTAGGCAGGTGTGAAAAAATGCTGTAAAGTAAGAATGCTTTCCAAAATAGACATGTTAATAATTTATATTTATTAGTGTTGAGCGAGCGTGCTCGGCCGATGCTCGGATCGGCTCGAGCATCGCTCTGCTCGGCACATGGCGGTACTCGTCGAGTACCGCCATGTGCTCGCCCGCCATGTTCGGGTGGCGGGGATCTGTGCCGGAAGAGGCACAGATCTGAAGACGCTCCGCTGGACCACCAGGGACTGGAGGTACGGGGGCATTGCGGAGATGAAGGGGGCATTGCGGAGATGAAGGGGGACATTGTGGAAGAGGGGCATAGACTCTATGCCCCTCTTCCACAATGTCCCCCTTCATCTCCGCTATGCCCCTCTTCCACAATGTCCCCCTTCATCTCCTCTATGCCCCTCTTCCACAATGTCCCCCTTCATCTCCGCTATGCCCCTCTTCCACAATGTCCCCCTTCATCTCCTCTATGGCATAGAGGAGATGAAGGGGGACATTGTGTAAGAGGGGCATAGCGGAGATGAAGGGGGACATTGTGGAAGAGGGGCATAGCGGAGATGAAGGGGGACATTGTGGAAGAGGGGCATAGCGGAGATGAAGGGGGCATAGCGGAGATGAAGGGGGACATTGCGGAGATGAAGGGGGCATTCGGAGATGAAGGGGGCATAGCGGAGATGAAGGGGGGCATTGACCAGGCACCCTCCCCTCATCAGAGAAGGGGGTGCCTGGTGTAATGCTCGTGTCGCCCCATTAATTTCAATGGGGCTCGGGTGCTCGGCCGAGCACTCGAGCCTCAGGGGGTGCTCGGTCAGAGCACCCGAGCATCCGAGCATCGGGGTGCTCGCTCAACACTAATATTTATCAATTAACAAAATGCATAGTGAGTTAACAGAAGACAAATCTAAATCAAGTCAATATTTGGTGTGACCACCCTTTGCCTTCAAAACAGCATCAATTCTTCTAGGCACACTTGACCAAAGTCAGGAATTTTGTAGTCATATAGTCACATGTATGATTAAGCAATTATACCAAACAGGTGTTAATTATCATCAATTTAATATGTAGGTTGAAACACAAACAAAGTGAAACAGAAAAAGCTGTTAAGGACGAATAAAACTGGGTGAGGAACAGCCATACTCATGTAACAAGGTGCGGTTGCTGAAGACAGTTTAATGTCAAAAGTCATACACCATGGCAATACTGAGTACTGAAACAAGACACAAGGTAGTTATACTGCATCAGCAAAGTCTCTCCCAGGCAGAAATTTCAAGGCAGACAGGGGTTTCCAGATTTGCTGTCCTAGCTCTTTTGAAGCAGTAAAAAGAAACCGGCAACGTTGACAATCAGATGTCCAGCAGTGCTATCAGCTCAGAATTGGCATAAAACAGTGGGACTCTGGTACATCCACCTACTGTCCGGAGAAGCATGGGTAGAAGTGGTCTTCATGGAAGACTTTTGGCTAAAAAGCCATTCCTCTGACATGGAAACAAGACCAAATGACTCAACTATGCATGAAAAGACAGGAACTGGGGTGCAAAATAGCAGCAGGTGCTCTGGACTGATGAGTCAAAATTTTAAATATTTGGCTGTAGCAGAAGGCAGTTTGTTTGCTGAAGGCTGGAGAGTGGTACAAGAATGAGTGTCTGCAGGCAGCAGTAAAGCATGGTGGAGGTTCCTTGCAACGTTGGAGCTGCATTTGTGCAAATGGAGTTCGGGATTTGGTCAGAATTAATGGTATCCTCATTGCTGAGAAGCACAGGCATATATTTATCCATCATGCAACAACATCAGGGAGGCATCTAATTGGCTCCAAATTCATTCTGCAGCATTACAACATACAGCCAAAGTAATTAAGAACTATCTTCAGCATAAAAAAGAACAAGGAGTCCTGGATGTGATGGTATGGCCCCCACAGAGCCCTGATCTCAACACCATCGAGTCTGTTGGGATTACATGAAGAGAGAGAAGGAACTGAGGCTGCCTAAATCAACAGAATAACTGTGGTTAGTTCTCTAAGATGTTTGGAACAACCTACCTGCCGAATTCCTTATCAAACTGTGTACAAATATACCTACAAGAATTGATGCTGTTTTGAAGGCAAAGGGTGGTCACACCAAATACTGATTTGATTTAGATTTTTCTTCTGTTCAATAACTATGCATTTTGTTAAGTGATGAATATAAACTATTAACATGTCTATTTTGAAAGCATTTTTACTTTACAGCATTTTTTTACACCTGCTTAAAACTTTTGTGTGTGTGCGTGTGTGTGTGTGTGCCAGGAGGAGAAAGAGACATTAGAATTAAATAAAACATAATAAAACATCTGAAAATAATTAGGAAAGTACCATGTGTTATGCTAAAGGAAAACTATCATCATAGTATAGAGGTTTCTCAGTTACATTACAGCACAGTGATTAGCTATGATTTTATGTTTAATGTGCTGGCTTGGTAGAAAAAAATCTTTATATGAAATAAATTATGGAATCTACAATCATAATTTTATCAGACTGTTTGTCCCGAGCTATACTACAATCCACTTGACAGCCAAGATCGCCTAAATAGGGAGGGTGTACATAAAAATGTAAAGGTTTATTAAAGTTTTATAATGATAAAAGTATATAGTTAAATTTTATTTTTTCTGCTGCGTAAAAGTACTTTCACTGCTAGGGGATCCTTGATTCAAAAAATATTACACCTCACTTTTTTTTTTTTTTTTTTAATATAAACCCTTTGAGTGTAGGAGAGATAGTCAGAGCATTGTGTTGGATTCCTCTGGCACTCAGAGGATTAATCCTTTGAGTGCCAGAGAGGGTGCACAACACATTACCCCTCTAGAATTCAACGGGTTAAAGTGACACCTAGGCGTAACTAGAAGCCACCAGGCCCTGGTGAAAAAAATTGTCATGCCACCCCCCCATTGGCCACCTCCACTTTGCCCCCAATCTCCACCTCCACATTGCCCCTATTGACCCTCCCAATGTCCATCTCCTACCTCCCTGGTGGTCCAGCGGTGTGGCAAGAGAGGTCTGTGACTCTTTCTGCACAGACCTCTATTAGCAGCTGGAGCTCCCGTGCAGTCCTCTCTTCAGTAATGCAGAGCGCTGGGAGATGATGTCATCTCCCAGCATTCTTCATTACTAGAATGCTGAAGAGGGAGCTCAGCTGCTAGAGGTCTGTGACTAAGAAGGCACAGACCTCAGCTTCTTGTAGGCGCCAGGCGGAGGTCACACGGGGGAGGCCGGGCCTCTGGAGTGACGGGCCCAGTTGCAGGTGTGACCCCTATTGTTTTGCCACTGCACCTTGGAGGTTATGCAGTGCACTAAGGTGTGATAACAAGGAGATAACTTCTCCAGTGAGATAACTTCTCAAACTTGAGCCATCTTAGTGCATAGGCTCCATAGAATAATATATATGAAATGAAGAGAGTATCAGACAGGAGACGTAATCTCTTCCCTTGCACACCTGTATCTGTCCTCATTACATAACCCTCACGTGTCCACACTCTACACAGCAAAATTAGTTTCTACTTTATTTCTATTGCTAAACCTTCTTTTTCATAACCCTTTGCAATGCATTGCACACCACTCTGGAATTCAAAGGGTTAACATAACGAGAGATGTCGGGTATGCCAAGGATTACCAAAGTAAACTAATAAACATACCTGGGTATTTCCTCTTCTTGAACCCCCGGAGAGGTCTCATGTGCTGACGACCAGGGAGATATAAATGCTGTGATTAACATTATAAAAGGGGCAGGACTTAATTGGATAGGCAGAAGCTGGTGGGAATGAGGAAAAGTGGGTTGGAAGTGGGTGGAACTGGGGGAGAAGGAGGATAAGTGGGTGGAGTTTCAGAGGAAACTCACCATCACCGGAGAATCAATTTCTGTCTCCGGAGACCCAGTTATGAACTTTACCACATTAATGACGTATGACGTGCCAGGACCATCACGCTGCTTCTGACATTAAGGAGCAGTGCCTGCCCTGGCATGTCATGGAATTCTGGGATTGCAGCGCGGCTGCATGCTGATCTACAACCCCAGAAATCATTGCAGCAAAGAAAAAAAAAGTGCCGTAGTCCTCTAGGGCCACCGATCCCCAGATCATGCTATTCTTAAGGGGTTAAAAAATGGAGTCTTTGGAGCATATCCGGAGAGTTCCCAGGTATGCTAATAAACCGACTTGACAGCTGTGGTCCAAGAAAGAAACACTGTGAAATGCTAGATTGGTCAAGTGCATTTGGGGAGCAGTCACCTCATATTCGTGATTATTGAATGTAAAATGTTATTCAAAACCCTGATAGACAGACTTACATTATTTTTATTTAATTATTGTAAAGTTCACTTACAGTTTTGCCTTTTAAACCACACCTTATGAATTTATGGATTAACAAATAAAACATCACTATATTATTATTTTTCTTTATTTGTATAGCGCCAACTTATTCCACAGCGCTGTATGACCTTTAAGCCTTAGAGGGCCAGAGAGGTATCCAGTGTATTGCACTCAATCCCCGTTTAACTTACTATGGCTAAAAATAATAATGACCCCTATGAATTTTGCCATTGTTACTATGTCCAAAACATAACATCTTCAATGATTCAAGGATATTACGTCCATGGAGGAGGACATGACAGTTTCTAGCAGGACCACACGACAAACTGTGCCAGTTCTACATGTAGTCTTAAAGGGATAGTAATGTTTCATAATAAAAGCAGCTCCAATTAATCATCATAGTATTTGGACTTTGCAGAGTGTCATTTCAATTCTGTCAGAGTTGTAGTTCAAGAGTAATTCAATGACAAAGTATCCCCCTCTCGCCCCTTTTACTGATGTAACACTGCTCAGCCAGATCAGAAGGGAGGTGCCCAGGTAGACTGCAGAGAGGTACAATCTCCAATTAAGATAAGGGAAAAACCTGAAAAACTTGTCAAGGGGGGCAGGACTTTCTTTGTTCTCATAGGAAGAAGATTGTCCCCTGCTGTTATCTGTCTGGTCTATGGATTGGATTTCACATCTGAGAAGAGATTGCTTACACTAGGTAAAAGGGGCGGGAGGGGAAACTTTGCTTGTGAATATCTCTCAAACCATAAAGGTTTGAGAGATAAGACTTATATCGTTCTTCGTGTTTTTTTAATGCCTACAAAATAAAATAAAGATAAAATGAAGTATTACTATCCCTTTAACCTTTTAAGGCCCAGAGGTGTGCACAACACATTGCTTTGCATCCCTTTGGTCCTTAACGCTTTGAATGCTGGAAGGGGTATGCTATGTATTTGCAAAACAATACATTATGAACCCCTGTGGCACTCAAAGGGTTAAATAATTAAGTAGAATCATGCATTCTGACCTGCTTCCCTATGGAAAAACTGCCACTAACCACATATGTATAAAGTGGGGCAATTGTGGGAACTACCCGCTTCATGGGGATAGGAAAAAAATAGAAATTCCCCAAATTTACATTAACTTAACTCCTTGAACTCTAGAAAGCTCTCCACTTGTCGCTTCGCATCTACTCTCTGTTGTAATGTACCGCTGTTTTATTTTACAATCTGATAAAGACTAGTGTTGAGCGAGCACCCCGATGCTCGGGTGCTCGGGTGCTCTGACCGAGCACCCCCTGAGGCTCGAGTGCTCGGCCGAGCACCCGAGCCCCATTGAAATGAATGGGGCAACACCAGGCACCCCCTGCTCTGATGAGGGGAGGGTGCCTGGTCAATGCCCCCTTCATCTCCGCTATGCCCCCTTCATCTCCGAATGCCCCCTTCAGCTCCGCAATGTCCCCCTTCAGCTCCGCTATGCCCCTCTTCCACAATGTGCCCCTTCATCTCCGCTATGCCCCTCTTCCACAATGTGCCCCTTCATCTCCGCTATGCCCCTCTTCCACAATGTCCCCCTTCATCTCCTCTATGCCATAGAGGAGATGAAGGGGGACATTGTGGAAGAGGGGCATAGCGGAGATGAAGGGGCACATTGTGGAAGAGGGGCATAGCGGAGATGAAGGGGCACATTGTGGAAGACGGGCATAGCGGAGATGAAGGGGGACATTGTGGAAGAGGGGCATAGAGTCTATGCCCCTCTTCCACAATGTCCCCCTTCATCTCCGCAATGCCCCCTTCATCTCCGCAATGCCCCCGTACCTCCAGTCCCTGGTGGTCCAGCGGAGCGTCTTCGGATCTGTGCCTCTTCCGGCACAGATCCCCGCCACCCGAACATGGCGGGAGAGCACATGGCGGTACTCGACGAGTACCGCCATGTGCCGAGCAGAGCGATGCTCGAGCCGATCCGAGCATCGGCCGAGCACGCTCGCTCATCACTAATAAAGACAAATGATCCTGTAAGTCACTGAGGTCTATTGCAGACTATGGTTTGTTTTGTGTTGGAGAGATCTCGAGGAGATTTCAACAGAGGTCAATATACTCAGATAACTGCAGAAATAATACAACTACAGCTAGATATATATACATTATTGATGTATAAAGGACACCTACGTAAGTTAGTGTGTTAATTAAATCAAGAGCCACTTATTCTAAGGGGATATTTCCAGTTTAATCAGTATGAGGATTGAGTTTGTCACACAGTTATGTGAGTATGTGCCTGTTTAGTATTTGTGCACACAAGGGACTTAAGTATTGAATATCATTGCAACAGTGAGATTTATGTGAAATGCTGTGCTGACCAATATTTTAGCAGAGAAAGACAGCTGGATACGATTCAAGTAGAATAACTTGCCAGACATTTACATTTTAGTGTATCTCTGTTTAGGAAAAGTTCCCTAATAGTGTGTAAGCCTTTCAGGGGAGTTTTAAGAACCTTTGAGGTCCCTGGCCAAATAGTGAATGAGGCCCCCAAATACATGATCCCTTCAAGTTTTGTGGTTGCCTTGATTAGGCCCATTAATATTTGTGGGAAAAGTAGTCACATTGGTGTGTAGAGAATGCAGTAAAGCCTCTCATCCTTCTGATCATAGGATTAAACAGGATTTTGATGAAAATTCAGCTCATATAGAAACCAAAGTTGAGGGCTCCTGAAACTGAAGTCTCCTAAGAAATGCCAGGTATGCCCATACATTACAATGTAACAAATTACTTTGTTATCGGATAAACATATTCACTGTGGAATATAAAGTTAGAGTTCCCTACATGAATAGATGACTGGCATAATGTTTAAAAGTTCTCCAACTTTCCAAATGGGTAAAAAGCAGCTGCAGAATCTGCCACCCAACAGTTTACGGTGTAAATATCAATGCAACAAAGAACGTGTGCCCCAAGACCTCAAAAGTAAGACCTGGAAGACTCTGGATAGAACATAAGATTATTTGGGAATGGTAAATGCAATGTCCAGATGTTTACTGTACAATGAAATACGAGTTTCTAGCTGTCTCAGTAATCCAGAATACATGTCATTCTAATGCAGTCCACCCCACCCCAGCACAAACAAATGCACGACTGTCCAGTGACCATCTTAAAATGATGATGTAGACCTACAGCTGAATAATGGCTGTAGGTTGCCTGTAACAGCAGCAAAAAAATTCTCATTATTTGTGTTCTAATCTAATGGGGAAAAGAGGGCAAGGGAGGTTTTGGAAATCACAAATCAGTTTGCCCTTGCCTTACTGTTGCTAGACGACAACTAGAACAAGGCCTGGGTTTATGATGCATACCTTTAGAAAGGACAACCCCAGCCCAGCCCCTGACCACACCCCTTACTCCATGCAGGATGGGGGATAGGAAGGAAAACAATGGGATTCTGAGACAGAAGGAAAGTAAAAAGGATGGTGGGGACAGAATGGAAAGGAAGAAGAGAATAGATAACGCTGCAGTGGTAATAGAGGCTCTGTATTGGGTGAAAGATCTGGTATTATGTTATCTGCAGATATATATATATATATATATATATAACAAACAACTAGGCAGGCAGCACCAGTGGGTCTTATTGAAAAAAAATGTTTTAATGCAAATACAAAATACACAGGTCAGGTCAATGTTTTGTTCCTTGAAGGACCGAAACGTTGACCTGACCTGTGTATTTTGTATTCGCATTAAAAAAAATTTTTTCAATAAGACCCAATGGTGCTGCCTCCCTAGTTGTTTGTTTGTTATTATCCCATTGAGGACAGTGCACCTGGGCAGTATATTTTGTAAGAGTGAGTGCTTCCAACCCCCTAAAGATATATATATCCCTTTAACTAATGTGTGCCATTCAGTAGTACCGCACATTGTATATAATTATGATGAAATCTTTTTTAGCGCTATAAGATTAACACATTTTTGTGTTATCATATTACATTTTTATTGAGTGTTGTTAGACATTTTTGTGCATCTGTTGGTGGTCTTATATTTTGATTATTAATGAACTGTTGTATTGCCCCTTTTGTGACAGTTTTTGAATTGAGTATTAATATACGTATTACCAGTTACTATTGCTTTTTAAATTACTTAACCCATATTTTCCCAACCTATTTATATTGATTGTGTAGATTTAATGATCCTCTTATTGTTCAATGACCCAGCACTATTATTTTTATTATATACAAGGCACATATTTCTCTTTCTGTTTTGATGTTTGCAGGAGTGATTGATGAGATTTGTGTACAAACCCTTATCTAATGGTTAGGACCGTTACTTTGTTTCATGTAAGGAGATTGTCAGATCTCCTGGTGGATCATAGCAGAAGGCAGTGAGTGTAGATCCTAATTCAAGTCTATTTGAAGGAGGTTGGATTAATCTATTACTAGGCCAATACCACTGACCGAACCTTTCCATATAAAGACATATAGCTCTATACATTGAGTAATGCAATGTAGTGCACACACATATAGATATACTCACGCACACAAACACAAATGTGTATACAATTAGTCAGGTATAAGACACATACTGGCATTTCCAGTCATATAATTAGCTGGAAAAGGGACATCAGATTTTTTAGCTTTACACACAAATATTTATTTACAAAGTAAAAAGAAATTGTGTGTGTAATGGAAGATGTGACAAAAACAGCATTTGAGAAAAGCTACTTTTCACACTTATTGCTTGCTGTGTGTCCTATTTTCCACTTAACAATGATGTGAGAACGCATCTAAAAAGGAGGGGATAACAGGCAGTGCAAAGTGGAAGTGAGTAAAATTTATTTACTCTCCTACTATTTTGTATGCAAAGGGGTAATTCACAGTTTAGCCATACTAGTGGTAGAAATGTCTTCAGTGTACTGAAACTGCACTGGAGTCATGTATCATATGCAGAGGGATTACCAATACTGCCCTCAGCAGGATCAAGGACACACACATACACACACACACACATACAGTGAGGGAAAAAAATATTTGATCCCCTGCTGATTTTGTACGTTTGCCCACTGACAAAGAAATGATCATTCTATAATTTTAATGGTAGGTTTATTTGAACAGTGAGAGACAGAATAACAACAAAAAAATCCTGAAAAACGCATTTCAAAAAGTTATAAATTGATTTGCATTTTACTGAGTGAAATAAGTATTTGACCCCCTATCAATCAGCAAGATTACTGGCTCCCAGGTGTCTTTTATACAGGAAACAAGCTGAGATTAGGATCACTCTCTTAAAGGGAGTGCTTCTAATCTCAGCTTGTTACCTGTATAAAAGACACCTGTCCACAGAAGCAATCAATCAGATTCCAAACTCTCCACCATGGCCAAGACCAAAGAGCTGTCCGAGGATGTCAGGAGCAAGATTGTAGACCTCCACAAGGCTGCAATGGGCTACAAGACCATCGCCAAGCAGCTTGGTGAGAAGGTGACTGCAGCTGGTGTGATTATTCTCAAATGGAAGAAACACAAAATAACTGTCAATCTTCCTCAGTCTGGGGCTCCATGCAAGAGTTTCAATGATCATGAGAACGGTGAGGAATCAGCCTAGAACTACACTGGAGGATCTTGTCAATGATCTTAAGGCAGCTGGGACCATAGTCACCAAGAAAACAATTGGTAACACACTGTGCTGTGAAGGACTGGAATCCTGCAGCGCCCACAAGGTCCCCCTGCTCAAGAAAGCACATGTACAGGCCCATTTGAAGTTTGCCAATGATTCAGATGAGAACTGGGTGAAAGTGTTGTGGTCAGATGAGACCAAAATCGAGCTCTTTGGCATCAACTCAACTCGCTGTGTTTGGAGGAGGAGGAATGCTGCCTATGACCCCAAGAACACCATCCCCACCATCAAACATGGAGGTGGAAACATTATGCTTTGGGTGGGGGTTTTTGCTAAGGGGACAGGACAACTTCACCGCATCAAAGGGACAATTGACGGGGCCATGTACTGTCAAGTCTTGGGTGAGAACCTCCTTCCCTTAGCCAGGGCATTGAAAGTGGATCGTGGATGGGTATTCCAGCGTGACAATGACCCAAAACACACCGCTAAGGCAACAAAGGAGTGGCTCAAGAAGAATCACATTAAGGTCATGGAGTGGCCTAGGGGGTCTCCAGACCTTAATCCCATAGAAAATCTGTGGAGGGAGCTGATGGTTCGAGTTGACAAATGTCAGCCTTGAAACCTCAATGACCTGGAGAGAATCTGCGAAGAGGAGTGGGACAAAATTCCTTCTGAGCTGTGTGCAAACCTGGTGGCCAGCTATAAGAAATGCCTGACCTCCGTGATTGCCAAGAAGGGTTTTGCCACCAAGTACTAAGTCATGTTTTGCAAAGGGGTCAAAAAATGCATTTTTAAGGATTTTTTTTGTTATTCTGTCTCTCGCTGTTCAAATAAACCTACCATTAAAATTATGGACTGATCATTTCTTTGTCAGTGGGCAAACACACAAAATCAGCAGGGGATCAAATATTTTTTCCCTAACTGTACATATATAAACATATATATATATATATATGTATACACACACACACACACACAAGCATGCATATTCACTCATTTGCTTACAAAGGGACACAATAAATTATAAAATAAAATGGGTCCACATATATAAAACCCAAGTACAGCAATTCTGGGTCATGCCAACACAAAAAACTTCCCTGTGATTGCTTTGCAACGCATTGAGGACTTCAAGCATTCAAGGAGTTAAAGAGCTCCATTTAATTTAATGGGCATTCTTTTATCTGTCCCCTGTGGTCCAGCTAGTTTACCCCAGGTTCTTTCACCTTTGCTTTTATACTGAATGCCCAACCGGACAGGTACATGAAGTGGAACGCTGAGCCAATTCTGAGGCAAACCAACTGCACCATAAGAAGCAACTACAAATTCTGATGAAGTGCTGAGCCAACAGTACGAAACGTGTTAGAATATATATTAAACATATGCTTGATAATACTCTATTTACAACTGGAGCATAATAAGATCTAAAGAGCCAAGTCTACAGAATTTTGTAATACACCTCCACGTGTTAAAAGACCGGATCAAAGTCTGTACGTCCGATACAAGAAGTATTCTAAGTGTCAATTTGCTAGGAGGAGTGAGAGACCTGCCCGCGTCTACACACAAGCTGTCGGGAGGAGAGAGAACCCTGCCCGCATATATAAAATTATAAGGAGTCGGGAGGCCAAGTTCCCTGCCCGCTAACACCTCTATAAAGAACTTTAAAGAACCTCAAAGGACCAACTAAAGACATATACCGGACCACATACACTCAGAGGTAGATATATACTCTAGAACAAAAAGAGACTTGTCAAAGTAACATATGAGACTGGAGGAGAAAAACCCCTGTCTGGTGAACTTGATATAATCTAACTGACTTTAAAGGGAAGACTTAATCTCTGAAATACTGGCTACAGCTTCAGTTTCTTGAGTAGAATTGTGGGTCTTTTAATTAGAATTAGAATTTTTAATACCTATTATATTATTTACTGCTTATATTGTTTCTTAGGCTGCAGAATTGTATACTAATAAATGATTTATATTAATATATTCTTATACTGTCTTTGAGCCATCTTTGTACAAATTTACAATATGATGATGTCTTTGAGCCATCTCTCTCTCTCTCTCTATATATATATATATATATATATAGTAACGATTTTTTAGACCCAGTGCTTAGTGCATTTATACATCTATCTTTGCAAATACAAATTCCGTTTTATTTAGTTAGTGATTTTAACCATTTGAGTGCCTGAGAGGTAGCCAATGCATTGCAAACACAATTGGCTAAAGTAGCTGTAAACTATTTCTATTAAAATAAAATATATAATGCATGGCTTTTCGTGCTGAGTAAACCGATGGTTCTCTCACTTCTGAGAGCATGTCTTTCTAGAGTTATTGTAGTTTAAACTGTTGTTTTTGTTTGTTTGTTTTTATACTAGTGGCCAGAATTCAGATAGTTATTCTGTTGCATTCTGTAAGAGAGATGAGTCACTGACCGTTCTCCATAGAAATTTACAGTAACAGTTGAGTCACTTCCTGTCAGTTTGAACATTCAGGAAGTAAGCTCCATTGATGTCTGTTTCCAGAGAGTAGAACAGAGAGCAGGAAAAGCTCATTAACCCCTTAAGGACCGGACGTTATGGGACATTTCCGTCCCATAACGTCCGCATAGGGGCACTTTGACGAGCCGGTACACGTGACCTGTCACGTGTATCGGCGCGTCACTATGGGGCTTGAAACAGATCGCTCAGATCTTGGAGCGGTCTATTTCATGCCCTATTTTTACTTACAGCGCTCCCGGCAGAGCGCTGTAAGTAAAAAGTACGTGACGTACCAGGACCGTCAAGGGTCTTTCGAGCAAATTTACCCTTGACGGTCCTGGTACGTCAAGGGTCCCTAAGGGGTTAATGTGCATGTTTTTATAATAATAATAATAACAGTAATAATAATAATAATAATAATAAACCACTACTTCTTTAACATAGTGAATGCTAGGAATGCATTCACAGCCTTACAGACCGGTCTAGAATTCAAGAGGTTTTAAAAGGCCCAATGAAATCAGTGGTTATTTTGGTAAGTTTCATTTGGTCACTGTGGAGCAGCTGGTTTGCCCAAGAATGACTCCATTTTTTATTTGTGTATATGGATAAAGAGAAAAAATTACCCAATTAATCTGTCCAAAGTTATAAATCTCCTAGCTTGATAGCTTTAGCAAGATTTTGAAAGTTCTTGTCAGAGTACTTTGCTCCCCGCTTGATAAATCTAATCCTAAAAATGTATAATTTGGTCTCTTGACAGGTGAGAGAGGCCTGCAACACATTATCTATGCTCTGGAGCTGTGTAGGTCTGCTAGGAACTAAAGACCCATCCATCCTGCAAAACGGTTTAAGGAGAATTAGCTCCAAAGAGCAAGGCTATCGCTGGCCTGGTGTTCTCAGGGAAACAATTTAGGCCAATTAGCATCAACCAGTCCCCCATTCATCATACCACTGTAAGAATATAAACAAACTGTCAGCTCTAACCTAACAAACATCACCCTGCTACTAACTCGCATTATCCCGGCCTCGCAGGCAACATTCTGCTTTAGGGCATCTGTGGAGCCGAGCCGCCCAAATTAAAGACACATGTTCCAGCCTGGGTTAACGAGCAAATTTGTAATCAGCAGACTTCTGACAGGTTTCCGTCAGCGCTGTCAGCTCCCTCCGCCTTATACTCTCTCTATATGTTTTACCCTTAACTGTGCAATGGGATGGGGGAGAGAGGGTGGGGTCAACCTGTTAACTAATGCGGCCAGGTGTGCCCAATTAAAGAGCCTGGTCTAGCTTATTAACCCCTCCATGGCTGAATGGCATAAAAGTGGAAAAAAAGTGAAATCACATAGGCGATTGAAAGAAAAAAAAAAATCTACACTTTTTTGGAATACTGGAGTAAAAACAAACATATTTAACCCTTTGAGTGCCAGAGTGGTATGCAATGCATTGCTTTGCAAAGTGTTGCATAACACTCTGACACTCAAAGGGTTTAGTGCTAACGTTTTACAAAGGGTTAGCTTCATGTTTTTAAAAAATAAGATTTCTCCTTTACAAGTTGATAAAATGTTAACCCCTTGAGGACTGGGGGGGGTTTAATGCATCACTTTTCAATGTGTTGTGCATTCCTCTGGTCCTCAAGGGGTTAAACAAAAAACACTACTTTTGAATACTTTAGTTAACCTTTTAAGTACCAGAAAGGTAGTCAACACAACATGCGAGCTTTTTTTTTATGAAAAAAAATTAAATATATGTTATATATATATATATATATATATATATATATATCTATATATGTCTATATATATATCTATCTTTATATCTACATACATTAGTTAAATGTCTAGAAAAACAAGGGTACTCCCATTGCTGAGAGATTTTTCACAAAACATTTATCACTGTACAAGCATTATTTTAATGATACTGCAGTTCCCCACTGTGGCCACCAGGTTGTGGTGTACTTATCACTAACTATGGAGAGCCACAGTTAATTACTTAAGCTCTCCCCATTTAGTGCATTATAAAAAGTAACTTTTGGACCCCAGCTGGAGCTGCATCTTACAAAAATAAAAAATAAACTAAAAATAAAGTTTGAATTGTAATAACCTTTGAATGAAAATATCTCCAAGCATGCTTTGTGTGGACTGAGTCTCCAAAACTGTTCTTTAACCCTTTAAATGCCAGAGTGGTAATAATGTGTTGCAAACCCCTCTGACACTCAAACTGTTCATTAGTACTGGACTTCATGTCCATGGAAGCAGACATGATTCTATGTTGCAGGACTCCTAGAAGATAAGGGGGGGTTACGCACTAAGCAGCGATAATGAAGTGATAAAGTGGAGATGACGTCTCCAGTGATATCATTTCTCCAGTTCCTAGGTTAATATTAAATTGCCAATACAGGTATTTAAAATCTCTCTCTCTCTCTTTTTCTATATTAAATAAAATATATGCAAAGGCAATGGCACATACTTCAACCAAATTCAAATTAAATTAGAGGAGGTGCACGTCCCATAAGAATAAGTACACAAAATGTACTCAGCCTGGGATTTCCCGGGTGCGAACAAAGACAGCACGCTTCTGGGTATGATAAAGATGAAATGCACTCTTTATTGTATCATCATAAAGCTGTATGATGATAAAGAGTACATTTAATCTTTTGTTCACAACCGGGGAACCCCAGGCTGAGTACATTTTGTATTATATCTGCAGGGCTTAGAATTTTAAGTCCTTTGCTACTAGCCAGACCTGAAAAGTTACTCGCCACTACAAACCATAACATACCAACCAGGGCTGAATTTCTACTCGCCAGGGCCAAATTTTCAAATGTTTGTACATAACTTTTGTTTTGTATACTCTAAGTTGTATTACTGATGATACATTACATATGTAATATTAGATACACTATGATTTTGCATTTCTACTGCAAGGATTTGTTGAACTTTGTCTCTTTTTCAACTGAAATGTATAAAGCGGAACTACCACCTCTATGAAAGATGTCCCCAAATAATTCCTCATCTGGGAACTAGCGCAGGCGTGCAGACGTCACTATGGAAAGATGTCTGCGCTCCTTCCTGCCTGTCAGTCCCATAGCAGAGGATAATTCACGTTAAAGAGGTAATAATTCTGGCGACTAGCACTACTGATCAGCTAGTTGCCAGATGAGGATTTATTTGGGGACATCTTTCTTAAAGGTGGTAGTTCCGCTTTAATAAAATGGAATTAAAATATAAATACATAAAATAAAAAAATCTATCAGAATTGTTATTGCTCCCCAACCTATGATTCTCAGCTCCAGGGCACACTAACAGGTGAGGCTGTGAGTATACCCTCATACCGGAGTTATTCTGGAGTAAACCAATTGCACTATACAATAAATAATAAAATCCTAAATTCCCATGCACTTGAATAGGACTTTTAAATCCCTTAAAGGCTACAGAGATCTTCAACGGGTTAAAAGCCCAAATTAATTTAAACAGGAATTTTTATTTTATTTTTAGTTTACTCCAGTTTGTTTTTATAAATATGGGCCACTGGGATAGATTTAGAAAACTGGAGTAATAAAGAAAGTATCCATAAAATTGTCTAAAAGCAACATACGGATATGTGTAAACATTTAGCAACATTTTCGCTAAGTGATGACTCCAGTCAGTCGACGTTTTCTAGAGGTGGAATATAAATGGTCCTGTACAAATAAGAACTGTGTTGCAATATATTTATAAAGGCAGTTTTAGTGATTAAATCATAACTCCAGGAATATCCTGTTCTTAAACCCTTAACCCTTTGAGTTCCAGAGGGGTACGCAACGTATTCCGAAAAAAAAAGTCCCTGTGGTCCTTAACTGCCAGCCTTATAAAAAGGTGTTACCATTCGCTTTGTTAACCCGTTAAGGACCCATGACGATCCAGGACCGTCATGGGTTAAATGACAGAAGCGTGCCTCCGTGCACGCTGCTATCATTAATACCAGGTTGAGACTGAGCGCTCTGATTCCAGAGCATTCAGCCACTTTCACTAGTGCCGGGTCATGTGATCGCTGCAGCAGCGATCACATGTACTGGCATTTGGAATGAATGAGACAGTGTGATTTACACACTTTCTCTCCCTTACTATCAAAGTAAGGGACAAAGAAGGAGAGAGGAGACACCTACTGGTAAAAAGAAAATCAGCAGCTGGGGGAAGTAATCCCTTCACTGCTATGCTGGAAGCTGGCTGAATGCAGGTCCATTTTTACCTGCTCAAATAAACTTTTTTTTTTTTTTTTTTTTTTTTAAACACAAACGCAATTTTTTTTATACAAAATAAAATAAAAAACAAACAAACAATTGAATTGATTGTTGTGGAGCCATGTAATACATGTATACACACTGCCAAATGTCATCAATAAAAAAGTGGCAAAATAGGGTGGGAAAAAGGGACATGGGGATTTTCACCCAGGGGGGGACAGTGCCCACTTAAAACTGCCCATTTTGTAGGTATGACTGACTGGTCATACCTTTCATGCAGTCTCCATAAAATTTTAACCCATTGTGCCCAAATGATCCCAAAAGAAAAAAAAAAATGTGTTTTTTTTTACAATTTTTTTTTACCATTTTCTTTAATTTTACTAAAATAAATGGTGCACTATCCATAGTATGGTATCAAAAGAAAGCCCTATTTGTGCGTAAAAAAAAACGTATATAATTTTCATGGGTAGAAATAAAGTACTTAGAGGGAAAACACTGTTGAACAAAGACATAGTCAAAAAGGTCAGAATTACTCCGGTCCTTAAGTGGAATCCACCTCGGATTTTCCCAGTCCTTAAACGGGTTAATAAAAGTTTTTGTAGGAAAGCTGTGTTTTTTGTTTTGTTTTTTTTAAATCAAACTACTTGTAAAGATATTCCCTCTTCAAGCGCAGAAGAGCTTTGCCGAAGTGCTTCTGCACACCCTGTTTCTCCTCCCACCTCCCTCCCAGTTGCCCCAGGGAGATTGTTCACGCTTCCCTTCATTGTGCTGTGAACGGCTCCTAGCGTTACAGCAAGCTCTGGTAAGTATTATACTGAGGTTGCAACCTCAGTATAATACTAATCGCAGCTTGCTGTAATGCTAGGAGCCATTCACAGCACAATGAAGGGAAGCATGAACATGCTCCCTGGGGCAGCTGGGAGGGAGGTGGGAAGAGAAATAGGATGTGCTGAAAAGCTGTGCTGTGCACATAATGCGGAAGTGCACAGCACAGAAGGGAGAATATCTTTACAATTAGTTAGAATTTTTTTAAAAAACACAGCTTTCCTACAATAACTTTTATTAACCAAGCGGATGGTAACACTTATAAGGTGATACATCCCCTTTAATGGAAGTATTTAATACAGCTATGTATGTGAAAAAATATTTGCAGGAGTGAGTTTTTGGCAAGTTTTCTCAGAATATTCTCAGACAGACATATTTATAAACTTGACATTACTTCTTTATGAATATGACCTGTCGGGACTCGCCATGAATTTTAGGGACAATTCTTAAACATACACTATGGGCGAGATGTTGAAAAAGTCATCATAATGAAAAAATTGTCGGATCAGGAGTTGGTGGTAAAAGGAGGTCAATATTTTCAGAAATAAATCCGTCACGTTTGAAAATGCCTCTAAAGAATTAAAAATTAACAAGATATTGATGAACATTACCTTTAAAAAGTTTGATGTTAAAAATTGTATGATTTTGTCTTTGAAACGAAAATTTACAAAGAATTTTCAAAGAGTTGAAGACTTTTTTTTGTCTTTGAAACAACAAATTGCTTCTCACACCTGCTGACACCACTTTAATTTGTCTTCTGCAAGTTTAGACAATTTTTATTTTGTCAGGAAAAAAATGATGTTAATCAGACAAAAAAGTGATGTTGAAATGAATATCTTTTTTTATACATATTGCCCACTATCCCTTATGGTACAAATGGTTTACCCCAGAATTACTCTCCTTTTCCTTCTAAATGTAAGGCCTACAAGGTGAGAATCTATAACATGGACGTCCATGTTTTTTTTCAGTCATAAAGCCGTAAGTGTGAGGGACATGTTATTTGTTTTTATTGATAAAGATGTGAAATATAGCCTGACAGCTAATCAAAAATATGGATTTATTTATTGATCGAGTCAAAGATAACATTTATATTTAACCCTGTAAGTGACTGAGAAGTATCCAAATCGTTGGTTTGCAATGCCATTGGTAACCCTCTGACACTCAAAGGGTTTTAACAAACAACAGTCATGAACTGCACAGTACTGGTAGGCAGAGGGTTAACCAGTTAGCCAACAGTTAAGGACCACAGGTCTTTTTTTTTGCCGCATTGGATTCCAGTGTCCACGAGCGGCGTGCAGCCGCGCAGGGACCCCGGAATTCCATGATGTGTCACTCATAATTGAGGGCCAAACCGGAGTTACGGTCCTGGCACGTCAAGGGTTCCTAAGGGGTTAGGTTTTTCTGGCCCATTATTTCATTATTACTGAGGGGGGCTCTACCACCAGCTATTTTCTTACACATATTTAACCCAGAAGGCTGAACTGCACCAAAAGAGGCTCTGTTGTGCCCTTTCCTTTCTTCCCCCGCCCCCCTTTGCGCTTTCTTGCCCCCCTTTACCCCCACCTCCCTCCTCACTCAGCTGAAATATAGCTACTAGCAATAGCACAGGGATTGTAATTCTATGCAATTCTTTTAATTCTATGACTACCCATTGGTAATCATAGTATTGTAAGTGCTGTGGTATCACTAGCACAGCTTCATTTCAGTTGTAAGCTCAATTGTAAGCTCTTTAGTATCACTGATGCACCTTCATTTCAGTTTTAAGCTCAATTTTAATTGTAAGCTTTTTGGTACCACTATATCTGGGAACTCTCCCAAAATGCACCAGAGACTCTGGTTTTTGCTGCTGATTACTGGGTCTCTGGAGCAGAGGCTGATTCTCCAGATGTGGGGAGTTTCTAATGAAACTCTGCTCACTTCTACTCCTTCCCAGGCTGTTCTTCCCATTCCCCAACAACTTCTACCCCTTCACCAGCCTATTCCTCAAACTTTTTCTGTTTGTTAAGTCCCGCTCCACTTGTGATTAAGACCCACCCCTCTTTTTACACGAATTGCGGCACCACAGGAAAGAAAAAATTCCCAGGTATTGGTATTACAAGTGTAGCTCAATTTCAGTTGTAAGCTTTGTGGTATCATTTACCTTGATTCATAATATTAATGCTAGTTCTAAGAAGTTTCATGTCTGATAACATAGGGGAGCATGCAACTGTATATAGCTGTTTTTCTCACATATGTATTCACCAAAAAACCTAATTTCTATAGTAAATTTCAGTACTGGCACTTTGATATCTCCAACCTTGGGGGTTATGCACTAAAGTCTGATAAAGTGATGATGACACTGAGATGACTTCTCCAGTGATATCACTTCGCCAGTTCCTGTGTCATTCTATGGAGCTTATGCACTAAGATCTCCAAAGCTTGAGATACCTTAGTGCATAGGCTCCATAGAATAACATAGGAAATGGAGAAGTGTTATCACTGGAGAAGTCTTCTCACCACTTTAGTGCATCTCCTCCCCCTTGTCTCCCAACAGAAAATTGGGCACTCGGGCACAAAAACATTCACCATCACTAGGTTAGGAGATCTTCACACTTATTTCTGGGAAAAAAAGAAAGTAAATATTTTCTGATACTGCACAATGATTCATTAGCATATGAAACATCAGTGAAATTCATTAGCATATCACTGAAAATGCTTCACTATCATTTGCCACTTCACTGAAAAAAATTAATTAGCATATGAAATCTCACTGTTACTGCATAGGTACCACAATTACCATACATTAGCATCTGGTAACATGTGGGGGGGACTTTGAATCCCTATCTCTCTCAAACCATAGCGGTTTGAGAGATAGGGTTTGGACTCTGGAGCATATTGATTATTATTTTAAACTCTACAAAACTGCAAATATTTTTTTGGGACATTACTGTCCCTTTAATGCCATTTTCAAAAATGCAACCATGAATTAAGCGGAACTCTCAACAAAATTAAATTGCCCCCAACATCCTTATTAACCCTTTGAGTGCCAGAGGGGTATGCAACGCATTGCAAATTTCCGCTTCAAGGTGAAAGTTTCACTGTAAAGTCTATGGGGCAGAGGCTGATTCTCCAGGGTGTGGGCAGTTTCTATTGAAACTCTGCCCATTGGTGCTCCTTCCCACCTAGTTCCTCCCATTTCCCTCCCACTTCTCCTCCTTCCCCAGCCTATTCTAGGCACTTTTTACTAGTTTTTGAAGCCACACCCCACTCATGATTAGGCTCCACCCACTTTTGACACAAATTGCATCACTTATCCTACCCAACAACACCACAGGACTTCTCCTCCGGGGTCATGATAAAAAGTTCCCAGGTATGGGTATGTATCTCCTAAACTGTATTTCTGCTGGTCTTTTGGCTAACCTGATGCATGGACTGTTTTAATTAATTGTTTGGATGTGCAAGGAGTTGGACACCTCTTTGGCAATCAAAGGGTTAAATGTATGGCAATTATGAAAAACACACACTGCAGGGTTGTACTGATTCCTGTGCAGTCCTGTCTAATGACATTTTGATAATCATCCTGCTGAATGCTTCTCAGTGCATTGTGTACCCCTCTCAAATTCAGAGGTTCACACTGATATCTAGTCACCCTACCTACAGTGATCATAACTAGAATTGCACAGTGAGTGGAAGGAAGGTGATGATATGCACCTCCATGTTTGTGATGATGCCAGGTGGGATAATATGGCTGCCCTCTATAAAACAGCAACAAATCTAGAAATATTTTTCAAATTTACTAAATGCCTGCAGCCTCAGAGTATCCGATTCCCCATCTGCTACCTGGGATTCAATCTCTTGCTCTGTCTCTTACTATGGGAGTTGTTAGGAAAGGGAAATTTGCAGTGAATTTCATGCATGGGAGTGGTAAAATCCATGGTGGGTCACAGGTCAGTGGATTAGGAGCAGCTGAGAGACGTGTACTTGCATAGGACACAGTGTTTCATAAGTATTCATAACAGAGCAAAAAGGAATGAATGGAAGGGGGGAAGAAAAATAGAAACATAGAAGAGTCTACATAGACTTTCCAAAGAAAACTGGGGTTGCAACCTCAGTAGCATTGTACACGGAGTTTGCTGTAACGCTACAGCACAGAAAGCGGTGTGTGAACGTGCACCCTGGGGCAGCTGGGAAGTCCAGCGGGACATTCAGTCCCGCAGAACACGGAAGTGCCCGATTTTGATGGGCTAATATCTGCACTTGTAAGCAATTTTTTTTTAAATACACCCAGCTCTAATCTTCGGTTAACTACTAAAACTCACTAGAAAAGTTTGAATCTAGGTGATAGTTCCACTTTAAGAGTCAGAAGTCTGGGAAGAGACTGTTATTCACTAAACTCCATAACTTGCAGTATTCCCTCTAAGGTGAGCATTCCAGCACTGACAGAGCTAAAGTGAACCTGTCACAATAAGATACAATTTTTGTAATTTTGAAGAGAATTAAAAACTGCCTATTTGCTGTGCTAGGCATGTTTTTGTAACATAAATAGCTTTGGAGAAATTAACCTTTAGTTGACTGTGGCACATTGCGGCATTTTATACTAGTTTATGTGTTTAGCCAATATTACCAAACTGTGAAATGAATGAATTGAGGCAAAGACCACACTTTGGAGACACTGCTAACTGTCCAGTGAACGAGACATATTGCTTCAAACATAACTAATTAGCATACTTTCAGGGAATTAGCATAATGTGCCACATTGTGCCACCAAAATATAAATGTCATTTTCTCCAAAATGGTTTATTTTACAGAAAAAAAGCTAGTATCTGTAAAACAAACAACTTCTATTAAGGTGACAGGTTCACATAAGCCCTTTCCTATCTTCTTATGAACCCCACCCCAGTGCTGCATTTATTTTCATGCTGTTGTTAATGTTTATTATCAAACATCAAGGTCATGAATATTTGTGTAAAACTACATCCTATATAATAATTCGCTAAAACGTGTGTAACGACGCAGTCATGCGCAGTAGAGACTGCCCACGCTGCAGCTGATACAGAGCTGGACACTCCTTCGGAGCGTCCAGCTCTATATCAGCCGTGACGCGGGCAGTCTCTACTGCGCATGACTGCCCCACGACCAGCTGGCAGTGGCACTGTGGCCTGTGTAACGGGCTCTTCAACTAGTATATTATAATTTGTTTTTTCAACAGAACTTGCTCATTTAGACAGATGGCAATGGTTTGTTTATTAGTGCCATCTACTATGGAAATGAAAATGTATCCATAAATAAACAAACATTTTTTTATTTACCTGTAATTAAGTGAATGATAAATAACTATGTTGAAGTGGACATTTTCTACACTCACTTAGCAAATGCATATGGCTCTACATTTGGCACCTTCTTGTATATAAAAAAAAAAAAAAAAAAAAAAAAAAAAAAAAAATCACATTTTTACATGTAGGCCTTTATATAAAAAATAGCAATTGGAAAATGGAAAGCAACAATCATTTGTATACATTTTGACCATTCTGCATTCTGGCACAAAATAAGCGGCAAAAAACAAGGAAGACTGGAATGCTATATATTTTTAAAAATTATGCAAAAATTAACTTTATGAGAGTTGTTATATGTGTTTCTGTATCAAACCTGGACTGCTAAAAAATCTCCCAAAGATGGTACTAAAGCAAAAGTAAATAATAATAAATTATGTACAATTTTTAAATTTTCACTGCATACAATCACTGGAATGTTTAAAAACTATGGCATTTCATATCAGGTTAAGAAGCTAGACTCCTCCTGGTTAAAATGATACCCCACTGATATTAGCTGATATATTGTAGGAGGTAGCTGGTAGAAGCATAAAATTGCTACTTTTTCTTACATTATTTGAAAAAAGGCATGCCTATGCTAAAATGACTATTAAAAAAGGAAAAAAAAAGAAAGACAAGTCAACATACTGGAAATAATACAACTAGATACAGAAACATGGTACACAATTTTTTCTGTTTTCTTACATTATTTGAAATAGGAAATGCAACGCCTAATTTTCATAAGAAGTCTAGTGATTTTATTTGTGTCTGAATCATTTTTTGTTTGTCTTTTTTTAATAAATTATGTTTTTTGATTCTTATTTGTTGCACTCCTTAATAGATTTTTTTATAAATTATGTTTTTTTGATTTTTATTTGTTGCACGCCTTCTTAATAGATTTTTTTCCCAAGTAAATTGGGATAATTACATTTTTCCTTTTGGAAAGGTGAATAAAATGATTGACAATTGTTCAACAGTGACATCACTCCAATACAAGAGAAAAACACCGTCCTTCCTGTTGATATTTAAAGAGACGTTACATCTCAAATAATAATGCCCACTTACCCTAAAATGGGCAGAAAATTATAATGAGGTAACTTATGGTGATAGTATATTTATGTTCAATATTATTCCATCAGTAGCATTTAGATTTGGCACCACTTGGGATATTGTGTGTAAGAGTCATCATGGTTTAAGTATGTGTGTATTAAACTATGGGATTATACATTTTAACGATTAGGTTAGTTATTTTATTATATCACATTATCAGGGCTCAAAATTTCCACTTGCCACTAGCCAATGGTGAGTGAAAATTTAGCCCTGGCGAGTAGAAATTCAGCCCTGGTGGGTATGTTATGGCTTGCAGTGGCGAGTAACTTTTCAGGTCTGGCTAGTAGCAAAGGACTTCAACTTTTAAGCCCTGACATTATTATTTTATTGCACATCATATATTCATTATAGCAAGTTAGTATAGTATTATCACAGTGGTCATATACTTTATATAAACTAATGCATCTAAGGTAAGTATATTTTAGCATGTCACAGCAATGTGTTAGAGGTAATTCTTCATATATTATTTTAGTCAGATGAAAACTGATTGGCATCTCTTTTTATAATAATAAAAACATGTCTTTCTTATTTAGTGTCCCTTTTTATTGTGTCACACTTTACTTTCTAGAGGTCATGGTACTAAAAGGTGTGTTATTGATCATGTAAGTACAATCTAGAGCCTTGGGGGGCTTTTGAATCTGTGGTGATATACAGTAGTTTAGCTACTATACCCATATTGTGTGCATATATTTCAGATATCTCTAGTGGGGGACACCACACTGATTGGCAAGAGTAAGTGGTCAGGTGTCTTCTGATTAACTGCAGTTTTACATAACACTGCCTTTAGTCCAGTGCATTGCACAGCAATTATATAGTGTGATCAAGAGTTTTTCAAGGAGATTTCTCTTAAGTGCATGTACATATTATATTATATTATATATACACATACACACACACACACACACATTATTTGTGAGTGTGTATCCTTTTTTCTCTTTGTTCAGAAATAAACGTTTCTTACACGTTTTGAGGACCTTTTTTGCACCGTTCTGTGCATTTGTTTTACATGCTGATATACAACCTGCAAGATCTGGGATTGTTGAAGGAACAGCAGCAGATAACTGTCTTTGGAGACAAAAACCCCTTTAAACTAAACTATTTTAGGGATAGTGTTTGCCTGTTATTAAATGGATGTACACAGGTTTGTGTAGATCTGTCTTGGGCAACATATAGGATACCCTTATGTCATTTGATTTTACTTTAGTATAGTCCAGCCCAATTTGCCAATCTTCTTTAGTCTCCATCCTGACCAAAGGTTCTCTAGATAAGCAGCAAAGGTACTACAGAGTATTTCAGGAGCAAAGAATCTCAAACTGTGCACAATGTAATCTTCACCCCCTATGAATCACAGGGCTCTATGTGCATTGTTTCACAACGCGTAGAGCACTCCCCCTGGTCTTCAGAGGAATAAGTAATCACATGTACTCTGCCTGCTTCAGTCTGAAAAACCTGCTAGAAACAGTCATGTTTACCTGCATGGACATCACATCCAAGAGTGCCTGAAGACATTATCTCTTGAACAAAGGAACATGGGCAAAATTCATAGGGCATAGAAAGGTAAATGGGGGGTATTATTAGGAGGTGTTAGCTCTTGTATGATCTGTTGTACAGGTTGGCAGACAGGGGCGTCCGTAGAAGTTTTTCCAGGGGGAGCAAAGACATAATATAAATCTCAGGCCAGCCCATCCAGCCCCTTTGTTCATATGGAGGTGGTAATTGTAGTCCCCCTCTCCGGACAACCATGTTGGCAGATGTGTTTCAGTATTCCTATGGCAGGGTTAGGCAGTTTCCGGCACTCCAGCTGTTAGACACTAAACCTCCCATGACTGTAGTTGTAGTTGCCAGCTGCAGGAATGCCAGCCATAGCCTACCCTGTCTTATAGCAAAGGTCCCTTACTCTTTGCTGCTTGAGTGTCCCATTCATAGTGGGTTATCTTTTTTTCTCTAGCCAACATATGCACCCCTTCTGACTCTCATGGATCTCACTCTCTTAGGTGTATTCTCCTCATTCTGAGCTCTTTTCTCTCACTTCCCCACATTACCACCATTCATCCAATTGCTAGGTCTTTCTGTCCTTTCAAGCAGCCATATCTCCACCAGCAGCTCTCTCACTCTCTTTCTCTCTTTAGCCCAGCAAATAGCTATCAATCCTGAAGTATTATCTTAAAGGCAGCATCTAGCGGTCTATCAAACCCAAACAGTTGGTTATGCTTCCCACTTGCGCTAGCTCTCTTCCCTGCTTCTTCATCTCTCTTTTTCTACTCCTTTCCAACAATGGCCTGAACTTCATTGCGGTTGATAACTTTATCAAGGGTTTTATTTACAAACTAGTTTAAAAGCCAGTGTACGTGGGCCACAGTGCCACCCAGCAGCCTCGGCTGATGCCGGAGCCTCTCTGCTCACTGCCGGTGCTGCAGTCATGCACAGTACAGGAAGGTACGCAGAGGACTCCGGTCCTGCAGAGCGCACAGTCTCTACTGCGCTTGACTGCAGCGCGCACAGTGTCTACTGTGCATGACGGCTTCTGACAAACATCCTAACGAATTATTATATAGGATGTCTCTGTTGATGTAATTTTAAAATTTTAATCCTGTGAGTGCCAGACAGGTAGCCAATGCTTTGCAACACAAAGGAGGTTAGGTATTAAGCAGTAATAAAGAGGTGATAAAGTGGAGATTACTTCTCCAGTGATATCACTTCTCCAGTTCCTATGTTATTCTATGGAGCCTATGCACTAAGATCTCCAAAGTTTGAGAAATCTTAGTGCATAGGCTATAAAGAATAACATACGAACTGGAGAAGTGATATCACTGGAGACGTTATCTCCACTTTATCACCTCTTTATCATCTCCCACAATGTGTTAATTGTCTCACTGGCACTGAAAGGGTTATAAGGACTGTAGAGGTGAGCAAAGCAACTGACCACAATGTAGAACCAGCGCCTCCATGACTGGGCTGAGCAATACAGTTGATGATCTGCAATACCCATAATCCCCAGCCAGCTAACAACAGCTGGAGAGCCCCAAGCAGCTCCCCTGTGCCCTGTGTTATCCTGGGTCCGGTGCCATACCCACCTTTCTGTCCTTATTCACAGTATAATCACTTCCCACCTGTAGCTGACCCATCTGTCCAGCACAAGCAGAGAAAACAGTCACTAAAACCCTGGTGAGGAAATAGATCATTTTCCAGGGAAAACTGAAAGATCCGCTTTGAGATAAAAAGAGAAGGAAATACCATTAAAAGGCCTGAAATAGAATCAGATTCTACAGCCAGAAGGAATAGCATGACTGGCTAAAAACATCTTGTACATCCAGCTATATACTCCCGAACAGAGCAATTATGATGACTTTAAAGGGATATTAACCTTTGTTTTTAGCTTTACTTATTCTGCAGCTGTACAAACTGGCTCTACACTTTTTTTGTTTTTACACTTTTGTGTTCCTGACAGTGAGCTCCCTGGATCTGTTTCCAGAGAGTTTTCTGGCTAGTAGAAGATGAAAGTAGGACAGTAAATCCATGTAACACTATCCCTGAAGCAATGAGTGCTCTGGATGCTGTGCTATTTTAATTTTGATATTGTAAAACTATCCCTGCTTTCATAGTCCCTGACAGAAAGCTCTCTGGAAATAGATCCAGTGATATCAGTGTCACGTATAAGAAAGTTTAAAATGTAGTGACAATGAAAAAAATAACAATAACGAGTATAATCAATCTGACTTTACATTTTATGAACTTGCATAATGTTTAAAAACAAGCTTGTCTTATGTAAGAATAGACAGAAAGGTCAGTCTTAAAGGGATAGTAATGTTTCACAATAAAAGCAGCTCTAATTAATCATCATAGTATTTGGACTTTGGAGAGTGTTATTTCATTACTGTCAGAGTTGTAGTTCAGGAGTAATTGAATGATAAAGTATCCCCCTCCCGACCCTTTTACTTAACTGATGTAACACTGCTCACCTCAGAGCAGCAAGACTGTCCGGGTGGATCGCAGAGAGGGACAATGTTCAGTGATCATAAGGAAAAACCTGAAACACCTGTCAAGGGGGGCATGGTTTTCATTGTTCTTCCAGTAAAAAGACTGTCCCTTGCTGTGACCTGTCTGGTCTGTGGATCAGATTCTACATCTGAGGGAAGGTGGTTACACTAGGTAAAAGAGGAGGGAGGGGGATACTTTATCATTCAATTACTCTTGAACTACAACTCTGAAAGGATTGAAATAACACTCTCCATGGCTCATATATCATATATCACTTTGAAGGGATTGAAATAACACTCTCCATGGCTCATATATCATATATCTCTTTAAAAGGACATTAATGTCCCAAAAAATACATCCAGTTTTGTAGAGTTTAAAATATTAATCAATATGCTCCAAACCGTATCTCTCAAACCTCTATGGTTTGAGAGATATAGGAATTCAAAGTCCCCCCCCTCTCCTCTTTTGCTGATGTCAACTGTAAAGCTGACAGCAGGAGAATCGAGTCGTACGATTCAAGGAGGCTCTGCAGTAGAGCCGAAATTGCATTATTGCTAAATAATTATTTCATTGAAAAGGTCTAAAAAGTGTGACTGGTTTGCAAACACACTTTGTAGACCTTTCCAATGAATTAATTCTTTAGCAATAACGAGATTTGGGCTCTGCTGCAGAGCCGCCTGCTGGTCGCTGACATCAGGAGAAGGGGAGGGAGGTGGAACTTTGAATCCCTACATCTCTCAAACTATAGCGGTTTGAGAGATAGAGATTGGAGCATATTGATTAATATTTTAAACTCTTCAAAACTGGGAAAAACATTTTTGGGACATTACTGTCCCTTTAAAGGGATAGCAACACTGTATATATAAAATATATATATTGTAGGGTTTATCCTCCAGGATAAAACAAATCTACTCCCACTGCTGAAAGGCATTTTATTCAAAAGCTATTGCAGCTCAAACTTGAATTTCTTAGGTAGAATATCTCAGTGGCCTGAAATTTTATGGTGGCGCTGTTGTTACACCATCCTATGGAAATATATGGTCAACTGATCAGAGCTGTACATAGGATGGTGTAGCAACAGCATCACTGTACAATTTAAGGCCACTGTTATATCACACTTAAAGGGATAGTAATACTTCGTTTTAACTTTATTTTATTTTGTAGGCATTAAAAAAACATGAAGAATGATATAAGTCTTATCTCTCAAACCTTTATGGTTTAAGAGATATTCACAAGGAAAGTTTCCCCTCCCGCCCCTTTTACTGATGTAACACTTTTCAGCCAGGGCAGAAGGGAGGTGCCCAGGTAGATTGCAGAGAGGGACAATCTTCAATTAAGATAAGGGAAAAACCTGAAAAGCTTGTCAAGGGGGGCAGGGCTTTCATTGTTCTCATAGGAAGAAGATTGTCTCCTTCTGTTATCTGTCTGGTCTATGGACTGGATTCCACATCTGAGAAGAGATGGCTTACACTAGGTAAAAGGGGTGGGAGGGGAAACTTTGCTTGTGAATATCTCATAAACCATAAAGGTTTGAGAGATAATACTTAAAAATGAAAAATACATGAAAAAGGGAGACCTCAGAATGTCATTCGCATCAAAAGGACGACATTCTGACATTGCAGGCTTAAAGGGATAGTAATACTTCATTTTAACTTTATTTTATTTTGTAGGCATTAAAAAACATGAAGAATGATATAAGTCTTATCTCTCAAACCTTTATGGTTTAAGAGATATTCACAAACAAAGTATCCCCCCCCCTGTTCAACCAGATCAGAAGGGAGGTGCCCAGGTAGACTGCAGAGAGGGACAATCTTCAATTAAGATAAGGGAAAACGCTGAAAAACTTGTCAAGGGGGGAAGGGCTTTCATTGTTTTAATACAAAGAAGACTGTCCCCTTCTGTTATCTGTCTGGTCATACAACCTGATCCACATCTGAGAAGAGATGGCTTACACTAGGAAAAAGGGGCGGGGAGGGGAACTTTGCTTGTGAATATCTCATAAACCATAAAGGATTGAGAGATAAGACTTATATCATTCTTCATGTTTTTTTAATGCCTACAAAATAAAATAAAGTTAAAATGAAGTATTACTATCCCTTTAAGCCTGCAATGTCAGAATGTCGTCCTTTTGATGCGAATGACATCCTTTTGATGCGAATGACATTCTGAGGTCGCCCTTTTTCATGCAGGCGACAGCTGTTTTGTTGGTCGCCAAATAGTGTGACAATTCACTATGATAGCATCATTAGGATAATTTCTCACTGCAATAAACTGGGAATTGCTTTTCAGAGAGAATATTAGAAAAATCTATGAATAAACATAATGGAATGCTTTATTCTTCATCACAAAATCTCTTAAAATACCTCATTCCACCTGTATACCTGTTTTTCTAACAATCTATACATTCTATCCACTACTGAACCACAATCTCTAGCCTTGCACATGCATTCAAAAATCCCACTAAGCTAGGCACATCTCCAACCCACTGACCCACGGTCCCTTGCCTTATGAATACATTCAGAGTAACCCACTATCCCACAAACATTGCAGAAATTCCCAGCTGACAGGTCTGATCTTGATTCCGCTAGTTAGTGAGAATGCCAGAAAAAAGAAGTCAAGACGATATGGTGAATTAATTTGTTCTTGGTGTAAGATTCATATTTCACCCTCTGGCAAAAACCAATATTTTCCTAACAAAGCTGTAGTTCTATGCCTAGGTCTTAGCAAGCCCGGGGAAAAGATTCAGGAAAAAGTGACATAGTTAAAACCAGGGTCAGCCTGGCTGGAAGGCAGGTGTTGTCCAAAGTAATGAGACAGCCATGTTTTTGTGATGTCATAATACAAAGAGCTTTATGTGTGAAGAAAAGAGGAGCAATTCTGATGCTAAACAACTGCATTATAGAGCATAAATGAAAAAACCCCTACTGATTTAAATGGGATTTTTAACCACTTGAAGACTAGAGACAGCATTCAAGGGGTTAAATGCCCCACTAAAATGAAAGGGAATTTGGGGACTTTTTATTTGTCCTCTATTGTACAGCTGATTTCCTCCACAACTGAGGACACAGTGCAAACAACATTTTAATACAAATGGAAATCTTAAAAGGGAAGTAGCACCACAAACCAACACAGTCTGATTTACAGTTACTTGTACATTAGAGTGCCGTAGCATTTACATATTTTTCCAGCACACTGCGTTATGAATGATTCTAGACCAGTGGTTCTCAACCCATGCCCTCAGTGGCTACTAACAGGCCAGGATTTGAGAATTTCCTTTTAAGGGCACAGGTGAGTTAATCAATATGAATGAGCCTCTGATCAACACACTTCTGTTCTAGCAGGGAAATTCCTAAGTCCTGGCCTGTTAGTGGCCACTGAGGGCACGGGTTGAGAACCTCTGGTATAGACATTTGACTCTAGAGCCTACACAATGGGATCATTTCTAATAGCGCAGCAAGAGAAAAATTTGGCGTAGTACTAATTAGCAAACTGTGTAGGTAATTAGCATAAATTGCAACACATGTACCATCAAAACATGAAGGTTACTTTCTCAGAAAACACTTATTGTCCAGAGAATGGCTAGTACAAAATATACACAAACTAAACTTGTTCTAGGTTGGCAGGTACACTATGACCTATAAAATGAACTACCACTAGAGGGTGTAAGAGCAAACTGAATCAATTACTTTTTCACACTAAAGATTTACCGCTTGGATGCTAAAGACGTCACTAACGTGTTGCAAACAATACTTGAAGCTAATCTCAGTAGCATGGAGTAACGTTACATCACAGAAATACCCCCTCGAAGGGAAGCATGAACGCGCTCCCTGGGGCAGCTGGGAGGGAGGTGGGAAGTCCTGCCGCTTCATGCCGCACTTAAAGGGTGCCGCAGAACGCGTAAGTGGGAAATTTTAAGCCCGCATATTTTCGACACAATGTAAGATCCATAAAAAAAAAAATACCAAAGCTTACTTAGTTTTACTAAATAAATCATCAGGACTCCAGTTGTTTGCATGTGAATGTTCCCTTTTAAGTGTTCTTCCTCCTAGAGTTGGATATTTTTATCCCATGGTCCCTGTGTCCCCTAATGGACTAAGAGAAAAAAGGATTTAACGTTAAGTACAAACATCACCTTTTTTCCCATATTATCCAATACTATCCTTTAACTATTATTGTAAATGATCATACCAAAATTATACTTTTTCATTGTGACATGAAAACACATGACGCTATCATGATTTCCACAGAAATCAATCGAACTGTACGTTGCTTAAAAAAATAAAAAACACTGAGTTTAGAGCCTGCCAAGCAATGGCATAGATATGGTTGTAGCATATAAATAGTTAACTCTAAAGTCCATGGTAAGACCCCACATTGAATATGTAGTTCAATTCTGGGAGCCTTTTCTGAAAAAAGACATTATGGAACTAGAGAGAGTACAGAGGAGGGCTACAAAAATAGTAAGGGGAATGGAAATTTTTAGTTATGAAGAAAGACTAGGAAAGTTAAACTTGTACACACTAGAGAGACGGTGTCTTAGAGGGGATATGATAACACTATATAAATATGTTCAGGGCCCATACAAAGGGCGCTCCAAAGACCTGTTCATTAACAGAACAGTACACAGGACAAGGGCCACCCACTTAGACTTGAGGAAAGAAGATTTTGTCTACAACAGCAGAAGGGTTTCTTTACTGTAAGGACAATAAAGGTATGGAATTCACTGCCTGAGGAGGGGGTGCTATTGAATACATTAGATGCCTTTAAAAGGGGCAATACTTTTTTTAAAAGAGCAGAACATAGAGGGATATGTATGTTAGTTTTGGGATTAATTTTTATTTCGGGTTTGTTGATCCGAGGAGAAATCTGACTGACATTTGGAGTCAAGAAGGAATTTTTACCCCATTCAAAGCAGAATTTGATATTGCTGAAATGGGGCTTCTTGCCTTCTTTTGGATCAACACCAGTAAACAAGAATAGGAAAAGGGGATGAACTTGATGGACGCAAGTCTTTTTTTCAACCTGAACCACTATGTAACTACGTACATAGCATAATGGGTTTTTTTAACTCCATGAATGCTTGCATTTAAGGTGTAAAAATGTCCACTTAAAGGGATAGTAATACTTAAAATGTAAAAAAAATATGTTGTAGGGTTTATCCCCCTGAGTAAAACAAGAGTACTCCCACTGCTGAGAGGTCTTTCATTCAAAAGTTATTAATTTTCAAAGTTGAATTTTTTAGGTGCAATATAACAGTGGCCTGAAATTGTACAGTGGCGCTGTTGCTACACCATCCTATGGAGATTTATGGTCAACTGACCAGAGTTGTCCATAGGATCGTGTAGCAACAGCGCCACCGTACAATTTCAGGCCACTGTGATATTGCACCTAAAAAATTAAACTTTGAATATTAATAACTTTTGAACAAAACACTTCTCAGCAGAGGGAGTACTCTTGTTTTACTCAGGGGGATAAACCCTACAACATATTTTTTTTACATTTTAAGTATTACTATCCCTTTAAAGTATCCTCTTCCATAACCTTTTACCTAGTGTAAGCCACCTCCCCTCAGATGTGGAATCTGGTCCTGGGACCAGACAGCTTACAGCAAGGGACAATCTTCTTATTGTGAGAACAATGAAAACCCTGCCCCCCCCTTGACAGGTTTTTCCTTATGCTCACTGAAGATTGTCCCTCCCTGTGATCCATCCGGACAGTCTTGCTTCTCTGAGGTGTGCAGTGTTATATCAGTAAAAAAGGAGGGAGGGGGGATACTTTATCATTCAATTACTCTTGAACTACAACTCTGACAGAATTGAAATAACACTCTCCATGGCCCAAATACTATGAAGATTAATTGGAGCTGCTTTTATTTTGAAACATTACTATCCCTTTAAGTTAGTGAGAATTTGGGGAACATTTATTTGCTCCCTATGGAATAGTTAGTATGCCCCAGAATAGATCCACTTTGCCTTTACACAAGGCATGTTATTTGTAACAGGAAAAAATGATTATAAAAATAAATACATAAGATAATGGACTCTTGCGTTTTTGACAACAATTCAATATGTGTAGCTCCCCTGGTATATAAATGATTAAGTGTATAACTGACATTGCATCCTGTTTTGCTACACCCTCTAGGAAAATGCAAGTTAACCCTTTCAGTGCAATGCGTCGCTTACCCCTCTGGCACTAAAAGGGCTAAATGTCCTTAGTGAGTACTCTGTAATTTGTTAACCATGTTTCATGACTGTGCTACTGGTTATTTTTGAAAAGCCAGTGGGTACAGTAGTTGTCCCAAAGCATCCTTTGCTAAAGCTGCCACACAACAAACTGCAATGGCAGCAAAATAGTTAAAGGGATAGTAATGTTTCATAATAAAAGCAGCTCTAATTAATCATCATAGTATTTGGACTTTGGAGAGTGTCAGAGTTGTAGTTCAAGAGTAATTCAATGACAAAGTATCCCCCTCCCGCCCATTTTACTGATGTAACACTGCTCAGCCAGAGCAGAAGGGAGGTGCCCAGGTAGACTGCAGGGAGGGACAATCTTCAATTAAGATAAGGGAAAAACCTGAAAAACTTGTCAAGGGGGGCAGGGCTTTCATTGTTCTCATAGAAAGAATATTGTCCCTTGCTGTTATCTGTCTGGTCTATGGACTGCATTCCACATCTGAGAAGAGATGGCTTACACTAGGTAAAAGGGGCGGGAGGGAAACTTTGCTTGTGAATATCTCTCAAACCATAAAGGTTTGAGAGATAAGACTTATATCGTTCTTCATGTTCTTTTTAATGCCTACAAAATAAAATAAAGATAAAATGAAGTATTACTATCCCTTTAAGCAATGCCTACACTAAACGGAGAGTTATAGTTTACTTGGCCTCTTTGAAAAATAGCTCTAGTGCTCCATCTTGTGGTAAATATTAAATAATGCAAGGCTAAGAACCTAATTTGTAAAATAACACAAACAAATATATTTGTTATGTTTTCCTAAGTACAGTTTAAGACGGGTAGCCTGTTGTTGGGACCTACACTCCCATCATCCCCAACCATATATTTAACACCTTATGGAATATGGACGCACGTGTACATCATGGGGAAAACATGCATTAATGACCCACGACGTACATGACCGTCATGGATTTCAGGCGTCCCCAGGCACCTGCACGTCATTCAGGGACTTCTGCTTCTGAAAAAATAAAAATGCCCCATTTTCCGGCTGCATGGTTTGTCCTTAAGGTGTTAATTTAGGATAGCTGTGTTAGCCCAGTGGTGTAAATGCCAAATTAATGAGTATTGCAGTATGTAATAATAGCTTTTTATTGGACTAACATTAAATTTTAGGGACAAGCTTTTGAAAGTCTGATAAAAAAAAGTTATTATTACAAACTGCGATACTCATTAACCCTTTGAGTGTCAGATATTAATTTGGCATACACCCACACATATTACATTTTATAAATCTAGGTTATAGTACATAGCTCATTGTACTGAAAACACAATTCAAATATGGTTTTGCAATGCACTGGAGACCTCTCTAGCATTCAAGAGGTTAAAAATGTCCAATTTAATTTAAACTGGTATTTTTATTTGTCCCCCTACGGTGCTGTTGGTTTAGGCCATGATAACTACAGTTTTCCTTAAAAAAAAATATGGGCCATTGTTCTCCATTTCTTTCACCAGATTTCCTTTGAACAACTTTCAGCAAATCTGTGTGGTACCATCTTTACTATCCAGAGCACCAGTTCTCTATTACAGTGTCGAGCAGATCAACCGGCTCTGCACTTAAAACTCAGTGCTCCCTAGTTTAACTGAAGTCATCTCCCGCTGCTGAGAGATAATTAATTCAAACATTGTAACAGCTGCAGCAGGTTTGATTCCTTGGGGGAGATGCACTAAGGTGCGATGCTGTATGTCTGGTGATATGTGGGAGGCAGCTTTTCAATATAGACACATCGCCATATGCACTAAGAATTATGCATGCAAGGGGAGTAGTGGGGAGAAGCTCCACATTAGCATGCAAGATTGTCGAACTGCTGGCAATGTGGAAGGGATGACCTCCCCCATACACATCACTAGCAGTCTGACAACCCTGAAGTCTGAAAACATTCTCTCTACTTCCCCACTTGCTCAGTGGGGGAGAGGAGATGATCCTTTCAGCACTACAAACAGATTCACTCCCTTAAAGGGATAGTAATACTTCGTTTTAACTTTTTTTATTTTGTAGGCATTAAAAAAACATGAAGAATGATATAAGTCTTATCTCTCAAACCTTTATGGTTTATGAGATATTCACAAGCAAAGTTTCCCCCTCCCTCCTCTTTTACTGATGTCACACTCTTCAGCCTGAGCAGGAGGGAGGTGCCCAGGTAGACTGCAGAGAGGGACAATCTTTAATTAAGATAAGAGAAAAACCTGAAAAGCTTGTCAAGGGGGGCAGGGATTTAATTGTTTTCATAGGAATAAGAGTGTCCCCTTCTGTTATCTGTCCAGTCTATGGACTGCATTCCACATCTGAGAAGAGATTGTTTACAGTAGGTAAAAGGGGAGGGAGGGGGAAACTTTGCTTGTGAATATCTCATAAACCATAAAGGTTTGAGAGATAAGACTTATATCATTCTTCATGTTTTTTTAATGCCTACAAAATAAAATAAAGTTAAAACGAAGTATTACTGTCCCTTTAACCCCTTGAATGTCATAGGGATATGCATTGCACACCTCTGTGATACTCAAATGGTTAGAAAAGTAGTCTCCCACTACACAAATATCCCAAATATCCCCTCAGCTCTCCAAATTGTTAAAAAAAAAAAGAGAATAAACTTCTAATTCAGAGTACAAATATGATTACGCTTTGCAGAGTTATTCAGCCTCTAGCTGCAATATAACTATCAGTTTAATGCATATGTCATGGTTTCACTCATCCCTCTCTGTCCCATTCACCACTCTGTCTTTCCTCTTCTCCACGCTCACCACTGTCATTCCTTCTCTGTCCCATTTGCTGCTACCCACCTCTGTATATTCGCCACTTTCTGATAACAGGGAAATTGAAAATGGGAGAAGGGGACAATCCTTGCACTAATGTCGGGACAACAGCAGAAAAAGGTGACAAAGGCACAATCTGCAGAACTGAGCAAAGTCATGTTAGAGAGGGGAGAAGGTTAGGTAGTGAGAGTGATAGAGGAGGGGTGGCCTTTCTCTGAATTCTCCCCATAATTTCTATATCCTTCTGGAAATGGGGTCTCCAGTACTGTACATAATACTCTAAGTGAGGTCTATCTAGAGATCTGTAGAGTGAGATGACCACTTAACTCTTTCTCCTGCTAATGCCCCTAGCTATACATCCTATACATCCCAGCACCCTGCTTGCATTCCCCACCACTTTGTTACATTGGCTGCCTACCTTTGTCATCAGAAATAATTACTCACAAATCCCTTTCCTCTGTTGTCTCTGACAGCACAGTCCCCTTAATACTATATTCTGCATTTTAATTTTTACGTCCCAAGGGCATTATTTTACATTTATCAACATTAAAATGCAGCTGCCACACTCTCGTCCATTCTTCTCATTTACCTAAATCATTTGTCATTTGGCTTATACCACCAGGAATGTCTACCCTGTTGCAGATCTTTGCATCTTCTTAAAAAAAAAGCATATCTTACCTTGAAGACCTTTTGCAATATCAGTAATAAAAATTAAACAGAATGTTCTTCAGTACTGATCCCTGAGGTACCCCACTAGTAACATGATCTTCATCTGAATATTCTCCATGGACTACAACCCTTTGTCTCCTGTCATCCAGCCATTGCCTTATCCATTCAACTATTTTTACATCCAGACCCAAAAGCAGCAATTTATTAATGAGTCTTGTATGAGGGACAGTGTCAAATGCTTTACTGAAATCTATATAAGCTATATATACTGCTCCACCCTGGTCTATAATTTTAGTTACCAGTCAAAAAACTTTTGAGGTTAGTTTGACAATATCTCCCTGCTGTAAACCCCATGCTGTCTGGTGATCTTGCAAGCCATTTAAATTCACATATTTACACTTAGCCTTTAACATACAAGCAGAAAAACTGCTTAACCTCTTGGTTGTTAGAGAAGTATCTAATGTTTTACTTCTTAAGCCTTCAAGGAGTTAAATAATAGCTAGTAAACATCAGGAAAACTGGTAAATAAAACCAGTTAACAGAAACCAGGCGTCAGTATCTATAGTATAGGACAACAAACGAAAAGAATGTGACGAGCACACACCGAGAAAGAGCAAAATAAAGTAGTTTGCTCAAGGCATGTGTAGCCCGTCAGGTGCTGCTCAAGTCACGTTTTTCACTCCCATGTGCCATTGCAGAGAGGAAATTTCCATATTCATATCAGTCTGGTCCCACCCGCAGGCAGTCCAGCTGGTCCCACCCACAGGCAGTTCAGCCCCGAAATGTCAGGCAAATCCTCTCCGCACGAGAGAAACAGCACAACCCCCGACGTACGTTTCGGTCTATGTGGACCTCGTCAGTGGGATGCAGCTGTTCCCCTCTAGGCACACAGAAGCAAGGGCCCATGCCTGGGATACCCTTCCACTTAAGGAGACAACGAACGAAAAGAATGTGATGAGCGCACACCGAGAAAGAGCAAAATAAAGTAGTTTGCTCAAGGCATGTGTAGCCCCTCAGGTGCTGCTCAAGTCACGTTTTTCGCTCCCATGTGCCATTGCAGAGAGGAAATTTCCATATTCATATCAGTCTGGTCCCACCCACAGGCAGGCAGGCAGTCCAGCCCCGAAATGTCAGGCAAATTCTCTCCGCACGAGAGAAGCAGCACAACCCCAGACGTACGTTTCGGTCTATGTGGACCTCGTCAGTGGGATGCAGCTGTTCCCATCTAGGCACACAGAAGCAAGGGCCCATGCCTGGGATACCCTTCCACTTAAGGAGACAACAAACGAAAAGAATGTGACAAGCGCACACCGAGAAAGAGCAAAATAAAGTAGTTTGCTCAAGGCATGTGTAGCCCCTCAGGTGCTGCTCAAGTCACATTTTTCGCTCCCATGTGCCATTGCAGAGAGGAAATTTCCATATTCTTATCAGTCTGGTCCCACCCACAGGCAGTCCAGCCCCGAAATGTCAGGCAAATCCTCTCCGCACGAGAGAAGCAGCACAACCCCAGACGTACGTTTCGGTCTATGTGGACCTCGTCAGTGGGATGCAGCTGTTCCCCTCTAGGCACACAGAAGCAAGGGCCCATGCCTGGGATACCCTTCCACTTAAGGAGACAACAAACGAAAAGAATGTGACAAGCGCACACCGAGAAAGAGCAAAATAAAGTAGTTTGCTCAAGGCATGTGTAGCCCCTCAGGTGCTGCTCAAGTCACGTTTTTCGCTCCCATGTGCCATTGCAGAGAGAAAATTTCCATATTCATATCAGTCTGGTCCCACCCACAGGCAGTCCAGCCCCGAAATGTCAGGCAAATCCTCTCCGCACGAGAGAAACAGCACAACCCCAGACGTACGTTTCGGTCTATGTGGACCTCGTCAGTGGGATGCAGCTGTTCCCCTCTAGGCACACAGAAGCAAGGGCCCATGCCTGGGATACCCTTCCACTTAAGGAGACAACAAACGAAAAGAATGTGACGAGCGCACACCGAGAAAGAGCAAAATCAAGTAGTTTGCTCAAGGCATGTGTAGCCCCTCAGGTGCTGCTCAAGTCACGTTTTTCGCTCCCATGTGCCATTGCAGAGAGAACATTTCCATATTCATATCAGTCTGGTCCCACCCACAGGCAGTCCAGCCCCGAAATGTCAGGCAAATCCTCTCCGCACGCGAGAAACAGCACAACCCCAGACGTACGTTTCGGTCTATGTGGACCTCGTCAGTGGGATGCAGCTGTTCCCCTCTAGGCACACAGAAGCAAGGGCCCATGCCTGGGATACCCTTCCACTTAAGGAGACAACAAACGAAAAGAATGTGACAAACGCACACCGCGAAAGAGCAAAATAAAGTAGTTTGCTCACGGCATGTGTAGCCCCTAAGGTGATGCTCAAGTCACGTTTTTCGCATCCCAGGCATGGGCCCTTGCTTCCATGTGCCTAGAGGGATTCGGCTGCACCACACTGACGAGGCTCACATAGGCCGAAAAGTACGTCTGTGGTTTTGCCGGTTCTCTCGTGCGGAGAGGGTTTGCCTGACATTTCGGAGCTGGACTGTCTGTGGGCGGGACCAGTCTGATGTGGACATGGAGATTTCCTCTCTGCAATGGCACATGGGAGTGAAAAACGTGAGTTGTAGCACCATTGAGAGGCTACCACGCCTTAGAACAAGACACTTAATCTTGTTCGTGCTTGATGTGTGCTCCTCACAGCTCTTTTTGTCTCCCTAAGTTTAAGGGCATCCCAGGCATAGGCCCTTGCTTCCATGTGCCTAGAGGGATTCGGCTGCACCACACTGACGAGGCTCACATAGGCCGAAAAGTACGTCTGTGGTTTTGCCGGTTCTCTCGTGCGGAGAGGGTTTGCCTGACATTTCGGAGCTGGACTGTCTCTGGGCGGGACCAGTCTGATGTGAACATGGAGATATTCTCTCTGCAATGGCACATGGGAGTGAAAAACGTGAGTTGTAGCACCATTGAGAGGCTACCATGCCTTAGAACAAGACACTTAATCTTGTTCGTGCTTGATGTTTGCTCCTCACAGCTCTTTTTGTCTCCCTAAGTTCAAGGGTATCCCAGGCATGGGCCCTTGCTTCCATGTGCCTAGAGGGATTCGGCTGCACCACACTGACGAGGCTCACATAGGCCGAAACGTACGTCTGTGGTTTTGCCTGACATTTCGGAGCTGGACTGTCTCTGGGCGGGACCAGTCTGATGTGGACATGGAGATTTCCTCTCTGCAATGGCACATGGGAGTGAAAAACGTGAGTTGTAGCACCATTGAGAGGCTACCATGCCTTAGAACAAGACACTTAATCTTGTTCGTGCTTGATTTGTGCTCCTCACAGCTCTTTTTGTCTCCCTAAGTTTAAGGGCATCCCAGGCATGGGCCCTTGCTTCCATGTGCCTAGAGGGATTCGGCTGCACCACACTGACGAGGCTCACATAGGCCGAAACGTACGTCTGTGGTTTTGCCTGACATTTCGGAGCTGGACTGTCTCTCGGCGGGACCAGTCTGATGTGGACATGGAGATTTCCTCTCTGCAATGGCACATGGGAGTGAAAAACGTGAGTTGTAGCACCATTGAGAGGCTACCATGCCTTAGAACAAGACACTTAATCTTGTTCGTGCTTGATGTGCGCTCCTCACAGCTCTTTTTGTCTCTCTATAGTATAGGACATCAGAGTTGCTCTGGCCACACCCACAAACGTGGAACATTGGTGTGATCAGCACAACTGACAGCCCCTCAAAATTTAGGTGGTCGTCTGATCTGCTTATTTCCAGATTTGGCCTTGTCAGCCTTAGCCCTGTTAAGCCCAAGTTAGTTTGCTAAATATTTTCCTCCTAAGGGAGCACCCAGAATTAAAATGTATAGAATTGCCTCCCTTTCATTGCCCTCTGCTTTTCTACCACTGTAAACCAGTATAGTCCATCTGGCCAGCTACATCAGGGGTAATCAACCTTTGTCCTACAACTTATGTAATTCCCAACTGCTGGTTGGGGATGATGGGTGTGTAGAAACCAAAAGGTTGCTTACTCATGAGCTAGACTATGTTCCTACCACCCTACCCAATATGTAAACAGGATGATGATTATGGGGATTTGGTGTCGATTTTTATATACATATGTAGTAACTATAGCTGTATAGCCACACATGCAAACATGCAAAGGTGCCCACACACACATTTGTTCAAACACCCCAGCTTATGTACTCCTGTGTTTGTCCAAGATACATTACCCACACACTACTTTGCAACCTTGGAGACCGCCATTACCATTTATTTATACTGGAAACAGAAAGAAAAGAGGGCCTTGCTTGCTAGACCTTACAATCTTGAGGAAATTAGGGGGATTGATACAAAAGGTCTAAGTACTTGGAACTGCCAAGTGGTTCAGCCACAGAATGTGACACAGCAGGGAAAGGAAAGTGGCAAGTGCTGTAAGGAACTTAGGGCAGAACATTGAGCTGGCAGTATCATCATCATCAAGAAGGAAATGTGAGTGAGAGAGAAAGAGAGCATGACTGGCGTGAAAGACAAGTAAAATTACTTGTCCCAATGTAGGAGTGAAGTAAGTGTGCAATGAGGTAAAACCACAAATCAATATGGAATGAGGGGGAGGATGATGTTACAGGGATAGAAAGCATATCTGTGTTAATGGAGGGTATGAGAGGATGTTACATTATCTGAGACGTTCCCCCAACTCTAATAGTATTACATGAACAACACTGCCTAATGATTAAAATAATCCATACTCCATTTAAAAATATATTTGATGCATGAGCCCTGAAATATGTGATAAATTACCCCTGTCTGTATATGCAGACGTGTGTATTATGATTTCACCTTGTTTGGGCTATTCCTTAATAAATTATAAATATGATGTGTGCTGCAATATAGATCAATTTTAAAGGGATAGTAATACTTGCAAATTACTAATCCCCATATTGCAGCTTTGTTAAAAAGAAACTTATTAACCCCAGTGTTACCTCTCAAACCCTTATGGTATGAGAGATGATAGCGCTCAAAGTTCCCCCCTCCCTCCCCCTTCACTGACTTGAACACTGACTGCAGGGGAAGCTGTCGTACAACAGTCTTATGTGCATCAGACGGCTCTGCAGCTGAGCCGTGATCACATTTATAAAAAAAATTATTTCACTGAAACGGTCTTCTACGTGTGCTTGGTGTGTGCTTGGTTTGTGATTGGTTTGCAAGCACACGTAGAAGACCGTTTTAGTGAAAGATTTCTTTTTTATAAATGTGATCTTGGCAATGCTGCAGAGCCGCCTGATGCAAGTAATACCGGATATCCCTGCAGTCAGCGTTCAGTCAGGAAAGGGGGAGGGAGGGGGGAACTTTGAGCGCTATCATCTCTCAAACCATAAGGGTTTGAGAGATGACACTGGGGGCAATAAGTTTCTTTTTAACAAAGCTACAATATGGGGATTAGTAATTTGCAAGTATTACTATCCCTTTAAAAAGTAGATCTATAAAGAGAAGGACTGAGGTTCCTAATTATACAGGGATTATCTGTTTTTTTTCAGCTTTTTAAGAAGCCCAACAATCAAAAGTAGCCAAATTACTATTTATTGCTGTATACGAACTAATGAAAAGTTTATATTAGGAAACATTTTAGAGTATTTGCCCCTAAGAAGGATTTTTGGATGTGCTATATGAACCATTTCTATTCTTAGACTGTCCCGTTAATCTTCTCAGCAAAATTAGCAAGTCTTTTGCCTGGCACATGAGGGTTTACTAAACAAAACTATTTTACTCTTGCAATAGTAACAAGGTTAAACATTCCCTAAAAGTCCTCCCTAACACACATTACTGACTCACATATTCCTAAGTCCAGTTTTTTAGTCCCTCTCACATTCCACCTACTCAGCAAACTATGGACTTAGGATCATTCCTATCCTAGTGTGTGCAGATGTACAATGCAGATTGTGAAACAATGGGGGTCACTCACTAAAGTTTGATAAATAGTTGATAAAGCTGAGATGATTTCTCCAGTGATAACACTTCTCTAATCCCTATGCTATTCTATGGAGCCAATGCACTAAGAATATATCTGAATATAGCTATATGATCCAGTGGGACAGAGACAATGAAAATCCTTTTAAAGGGATAGTAATACTTTAATATTACTAATCCCCATAGTGTAGCTCTTTAAAAAAACAATTCAATTGCTCCCAGGTTCATCTCTCAAACCTTTATGGTTTGAGAGATAACCGAACGTAAAGTTCCCCCCTCCCTCCCCCTTCCCTGAAGTCAGCGTTGTGCTGACTGCAAGGATATCCGGTCTGTCTTTCATCATGCGGCTCTGCAAAAGAGCCACAATCGCGTCAGTGAAAAAGAATTATTTCACTGAAACGGTCTTCTACGTGCGCTTGCAAACCAAGCACATGTAGAAGACTGTTTCAGTGAAATAATTCTTTCACTAATGTGATCTCGGCTCAGCTGCAGAGCTGCAAGCCTGTCATACGACAGACATTCCCTGCAATCAGTACAAAGCTGATTTCAGGGGAGGGGGAACTTTGCTTAAGGTTTTCTCTTAAAACATAAAGAGAGATGAACCTGGGGACAATTTAATTATTTTTTAAAGAGCTAAACTATGGGGATTAGTAATATTAAAGTATTATTATCCCTTTAAAAGAAAATTGAACTGACTTACATGGTATCAGCATGAAAATAAGTTAGAAAGCGGGACCTACTTGTGGTTTTCCAGCTGATGAGCTACAAGTCTTTTCATCTTCAGCCAGCCAGTGACTGGCTGAGGATGATGGGAAGTGTAGCCTACCAACAGACACATGTTGCCGACTCCTGGCGTAGAAGATCAGGTTTCTGACTGGACAAACTCCTCAATTTTGCAAATTACAATGTGTTGGGATTCTATGTAAGCAGGTATTGTAGATATGGTCAAAACTGTACTGTATAACTTTTAGCAAAGAACAATGTAGACAATTCTGACAAGCTGTGGTTTTTGCAGTCAGGATGGAATGTGTTATAACCACTAAGGACAACTGGAAAGGTCTTTAATCCTTTGAATACTAGAGGGCTACGCAATGAATTGCAAAGCATTGCATTGCGCAAACCTCTGGCACTCTAAGGGACAATGGGGTTTTGTTTGCCTTCCTCAAGATAAACAAAGGAGATCTGACAAAGGCTCAATTTGAAAGACTTGTGTCTTTTTATCAACCTCATCAAGTACTAAAAGTGCAAACTTTTGCACTGAGTTTGCACCGAGGAGACATTAGTAGATAGCCCCCAGTGGTCAGTATGTACAATAAGCAGAGGAGATTTACAATCCATGCATTTGAAGAAAAAAAACAGTTATATACACAGTAGCTGCTGCTATTTTATTCTTTGTACTTAACTGTGGCAGCACCTTAATCCTATGAGTGCTAGTGGTACATAACATATTACCTTGCAATCCGTTAAATACCCCTCTGTCATTCAAAGGGTTGACTGTTTCACATGGGTGATAGATCTGTAACTGTCACCTGCTACAGTTGTGCTACCCATATTGTAAGTGTGCCTTCCTCCTGCAATTTACTGCAGATTCAGACACATGAGGGGCATGTCTGATTGCCAACCTCATGAGCACCAGACAAATATTATTTTCTGGCACCCAGATGTGCCAACAACTCACTGCAGGTTTCAATGAGCACTGCAACCTCCAACTTCACTTGTGTGAAAGGACTGCAGGCAGCCCCATTGGCGCCATGCAGACTTCCCTTACTACATCTTTATTATGTTCCTACGCAAACACAGTAAAATTTCTACTTGATGGCCTTTGGTGCATTCATGCAAGATGATAATGGCACATGTAAAATGCATCATAGTCTACCATTGTACCTGTCACAACAGGCAACATCACCAGTGCATTATTGCTATGGATAATTATGCCACCATATAAGAGGTAGGTGGGTACTGTTATAAATCCCATTGAAATAAACTTACCTGCAGATCCTCCAGCCAAGACTTGCTGAGCTGCTTCAGTCCAAAAACTTACACGGGGAGCAGAAGACATGATGATCTGGGAACCAGAATCAAACAGGAGAGTAGTTTAGAAAGAGGACCAAGGTCACTGGATATCTGTGTGAGAGAAAGTGCATGTATTCAGCCTACAGAGGGAAACCCAGTAATAGTAGTGTTATCTCACTGCATTTGGCCCTGACCGTGATTTCCCAGGGAAGCCAATGCTGTCACAAACACTCAACAGACCAGAGCAATGCATCCTTCAGCTTTCCAGCTGTTAAAGACTTGCATTAAAAGGGTTCACATCCAATTAAATATCACATACACCTCACCAGTGTCTGTTATAAATGTGCTATTCCCTTAAATGTGGTTGCAGCTAAAAATGGCCATATTTGATCACCAATTTGTTAAAAATAAATAAATAGAAAGATAAAACCTAAAACAGATAATTGCTCTAAAATTAGAACCAAGGCATGCATAGTTACCTACAAAACCAGAGAAAAAGCACATTTATGGCTCATGCGCAAAGCTAAATTTGTTGTTGCCCTTTTTTAATTTGCAAGTGCTAAATATTCATACATTAAATTTAAAAGGATATGAAAAAATTAATTGTAGGTGATGCTGTCCCTTTAAAGGGATAGTAAGGTTTCACAAAAAAGCAGCTCCAATTAATATTCATAGTATTTTGGCCATGGAGAGTGTTATTTCAATACTGTTCAAGTTGTAGTTCAAGAGTAATTGAATGATAAAGTATCCCCTCCCACTCCTTTTACCTAGTGTAAGCCACCTCCCCTCAGATGTGGAATCTGGTCTCTTGACCGGGCATGTCACAAAGGGACAATCTTCTTACTGTGAGCATAAGGAAAACCCTGCTCCCCTTGGTAGGTTTTAACTTATGCTCACTGAAGATTGTCCCTCTCTGCGATCCATCCGGACAGTCTTGCTGTTCTGAGGTGAGCAGTGCTACATCAGTAAAAGGGGTGGGAGGGGGATACTTTATCATTCAGTTACTCTTGAACTACAACCCTGACAGTACTGAAATGACACTCTCCATGGCCCAAGTACTATGAAGATTAATTGGAGCTGCTTATACTGTGGAACATTACTATCTCTTTAAGTACCTTCTTTTTCTGTGTATCTTTGATTCTTCTACACCAACAATATAAAATCATACCATCAGTTATTCATTACACTATAAGGATGGTTCTGAAATTGTGTTATGTATGTGGCCCTGCATCAGTGGACAAGTGTACATCTGATAACAAGCATTGCATTCTATCTTCCTCTAAGGAAAAATAATTATTTGATGCATTTTTTGTCTAATAATAATGTATTTACACTTTAAGTTACTGATACAAACTAGTTTTCTAATATGATTGGGTGGGCAACCTGAGGCTTACAATGTATAGATTGCGCGATTTCAGCTCTACTGAAGAGACTCCATCCGGTCAAATGGCCGGATTCTGCAGATTCTGCAGCTGTCAGCTATAGCGCTGACTTCTCTCACGAGGTAAATTTAGCGAGGTATTTCTCTCGAACCATAAGGTTTGAGAGATAAGACTTACATCATTGTTAATATTTTTTTTAACGGCTACAATATTAAATAAACTTAATTTTAACCATTACTATACCTTTAAAGAGTTCCACCATCACAAACAGTTTGAGAACCACCATGCTATGACAGGGAGGTAAGATACAATAACCGCTATGCTTAATGTATTCTTTTACCTTGATATAAGTTGGGTGAATGCATTTAATACAATTTCAGAGTGTATCTGTGGAGCAAAAGGATCATGCTTCTCACAGTGTAAAATGATTGTCACATTCAAGTTAAGAGGACAGTCTACCTCTGTTTTTACTTTACATATTCTGCACTTTCAGAATATCTAAAGTCAAATTAAGTATTCTTTTTTCATCTTCACATTTTTCTTACAAATGTATGTCCTTGACAGGAAGCTCACTGAATTATTTCCAGAGAGGGTACTATCAAGGACTGTGAAAGCAGGTTTAGCGATACAGTGTAGCACTATCCCTGCAGCAGAAAAGCCTACATTCATGACAGCGTACAGAGCATTCACTGCTGCAAGGAAAATGGAACCTTTTATCACTATCCCTGCATTCACAGTCCCTGACAGAAAATTCTCTAGAAAAACAGGAATTTTAGTGTAAAAAAAGAAAAAAGTGAATATGAAAAAAAATAATAAAAAGGATAGTACATTAGACTTTATATTTTATGCACTTGCACACTATGTAAAGTAACCATAATAGTGGACTGTTACTTTAACCCTTTTGAGTGCCAGGGGGCTATCCATCCCCCACTGGTACTCAAAGAGTTAACAGGATCAAGGTGTGACTCTCCAGCTGTTTGACTAGAACTCCCATCAAAAGTGTCCATGAAAATATTTTTGAAATGCTGGCAAGTTTGGACTTGTGCTTTCCAATGTTTGCATCAATGTAGCAAAAGACTGCCTTCAAATGTTTATTAACAGAGTGACAGCATTTAAAGACAATAAAAAATTAAATAAAAACATAGACGTCATAAATAAGATTGTATGTAAACAGGCACATTTACGAATTAGAAAACTAGACTGTGTTTACAATTAGCTTTTCAAAAGTTTTAATGTTTCTTTAGTGATTTGATACTTTCAGTAAATGTTTGTATTGAGAAAAGAAAAAAAAACATATTAGTACAGCTAAAATGAAAAGTTTGAAAACAGGTTGAAACCCCTTTCTGCACAATGTAGGAGTCAATCAAATGGCTAACGTAATTAAATGTTCCTCAAAACAATCTCTTAGCTCGTCACCAATAGCTACATTATGCCTAAAAGCAACGGTGTGAATTCCCTCTTTTATTCCTTACAGTAGAAAGACACAAGTCCGTTCAGCGCTGGTCTCAATCTTCATATAGTCTAAAGGTAACAATAGCCATTTGATTGGTTCATTCTTTGCACAGATGGAGGCTTGAAACGCAAACTGCGTTCCAGGCCTTGAGAAATCGCTTTTGCTCCCTTACTGTTCCAATGTTTTGTTCCAGACTGCCCGTAGAGTACGATGTGATTGGTTGTTAATATACAAGCCCTGTGGGAGTCTTGATGCGCGCGAGGTTTTTTTTTTAACCCTTTAAGGACCAGAGGTATGTCCAACGCATTAACCCTTAAATTGTTAACTTTAGTATTCATTTTTTTCCTAAGTCGGTATATTTATAGTATAAGCCATTTGATAATTCTGAGCTCTTACAGTCTGAGCCCAACCCCTCCTCTTTCTAATTTTTCACAGTCTCTAGTTTTATTGCCGTGATTGGTTTAGAATATGTGACGCTTTTGGATACCTGGCAACTGTGTTCTTGCGCATGTGCAATATAACAAGCTGCTTTCTCAGGATATTGTAAGTATGTTGCAACTGGTGATACTTTATTGCTTTAAGTGCACTGATAGTTCTAAGGCTGGATATCAGTGTGCTTAGGTAGCCTCGATGCTTTGTGTTTATCAAACATATTATTTTCAATTAATTGTTGTGGAATAGTGAAGAAACTACTTAAACTACAATGTGTCTTTTCTACTGTTGTGTGTTGATAATCTCTGTGGTGTTCCAGCAACATCTGCCATAGTAGCTAAAATACCTTTCACAGCCCACATTTAAGTACATATGTTTTAAAAACATAGCATAATTGGCAACAATTAAAAATGACTCTCTGTCTTGTGCATGTGTTATTCTTCAGACATGCATAGTGAATGTAAAACATGTAAAGAATGCCAGCATTCACATGACTAAGCAAGATGCTGGGTGCCTTGGAAAACCTGGCATAAACCGTAGAAAACAGCTCAAATTCACCATCTGAGAAAACCTCATGTGTGTTGAGCTGTTTTCTGCTACCTATAGCTCATTCTTCTTTTTATATTACACAATAACCAGAAACAAAGTTCAATAACACAACAGAAAACTAGAAGGAACTGCTGGATCTTTTCAATTTGGGAAAAGAGCCAATAATGGCATCCTGTTCATCATCATATCTCTATTGTGGGAATATGTGTCTATAAAAGAGAATCCTGTGTCCCATGCCCCCCCCCCCCCCAGGGTGGCAGTGAGGATGTGTAATGGAGTGGCAATTTCCATAGCAATGGGCAAAAATCCTCTGCCCAATCCTGGTCAACTCACTGCAGGAACATCACCATGGGGGTGGTGATTTGGACAGGATTGGGCAGAGGGAAGAAGCCCCCCCCCGCCCAATCCTGTCCAGATCACTGCAGGAACAAGGCCACTTTTCTCTTTTATCATCTTATCGCTACTTTAGATGTTCTCCCATCCTTCCCATCATGCCACCTTCGCTTTCACTGCTTCTGGTCTCCTGACCCATCATCCCTTTCACCCACTGTCCCTTTTTCCACTCCTGCTCTCCTCACCCACTGTCCCTTTGTCCACTCCTGCTTTCCTCACCCACTGTCCCTTTCACCACTCCTGCTCTCCTCACCCACCATCCCTTTGTCCACTTCCATCTGTCTTCGGCCACTGTCCCTTTGTCCACCTCCAGCTCTCCTCGGCCACCGTCCCTTTGTCCACCTCCTGCTCTCCTCAGCCACCCGTCCTTTGTCCACTTCTGGCTCTCCTTGGCCAATGTTCCTTTGTCCCCTCTGTCCAGTTTCTTTCCTGCTCCAACAATCCCCTCTGATCAGCTCCTTTCATGGTTATACAATGCAGGCATCAGGCAGAGAGTCTGTATGATACTGTTTGACAGTAAAGTAAATTGGTTCCACCAAGGATGCAGGAAGCAGTTTACTTTACGGTTGGATGCTATTATTCTGATTTCCTGACTGCTGCCATTACTGTATCACCGCACAGTGAGCTGATCAGAGCATAGAGACATAAAAATAGGACATTTGAAGATATGTTGCAGCCTGCTGTGCAGGGAGGAATCGACAGAACCATGAGGCAATACACATTTTTATCCTTCTTTGTGACCAGTGGAGTTGAGGGCTGAACTTGTTAGTAATATGCATTCACATATCACACACATTCATCTCACAAAGGACAGGCACACATCAGAAGCAGCACTCATAGAAGCTGTGTGCACAGAAATAGTAATGAACGCAACAGTCTTGTTTTCTTTATGTGGCATGTTTTCTTGTCTTGTATAGAAAGGGATAATTCCAATTTACACAGGAATTCCTTTTATTTGTATATCCCAAAGCAGAATTCCTTTTACTTGTATATCCCAAAGCAGAATCTAAACAGAGTGTGCCCCCCCCCCAGCCCTGAACGGGAAAGACAGTCCAGTGTTAACCTAGACCATAAAAGGGCCATCCCACCACCGTAGACTAGTGCTTGATTCCAAAGGAAACAACACCAGACAATTAGATGATGTTCACAGGAAATGTATAAGGGTTTGAAGACCTGTGTGCTTCCTTGGGATTTACAAGGAAAAGAAATACACAGATAATTTGGAATTCTCCCTTTCCTTGCCATCCCAGGCAGTACACAAACTGAGACAGAAAGGGAGGGAGGTAGTTAAGATTCTGTTGATTGAATGACTCTGTGACCAAAGGACACATTTTCAGTTGAAAGGATGTCCTGAGGATAATAGTTGCAAAAGGGGTGGACACTCTTCCATGTGGCTTCTCTGTAGCTCTGATCCAGGGAGGCCTCTGCTTTTTCTGCCCAAGAATCTTCCATGTTGATTGGACATTGAAGAGTGGTGATGGCTCTATAGCTGATGCTTATTCCAGATACTGATGGACCACTCCCTCCAGTCCCTGGAGCATTCTAAATACATTTCTAGGCAATTTATGAGGTCCAACATATGTAGTTTACTGTATGTTCTCTTGCATAGATCTGGGCAAAGAGTAGGGGGACTAGTTCTTGGGAATGCTGAAATGTCGAAAAGCACTACTTTATCTGAGTGAAACACAAAATAGGGTTCTTTCATAGAGAGTTCCTGAATGTCTCAGTTTCTTCTTGCTGCAGTAATAGCAATCAGCAATGCTGTCTTCAGAGTAAAACATTTAGGTGATACCTTTTCCAAAGGTTCAAAGGTAGCTGCAGAAAATTTGTTGAGGAATAAGTTAATGTCCCAAGGAGACACAGGATATACCATCTGATGTTTCAGCCTGGATATTGCCAAAGAGGGTGATCTGTACAGAGGGGTTTCTCAGGGGTCCTATAGCTGAAATATACCATTTCAGTGATGCTGATTTGGGTCTGGCTTCAGACCCTTGATATAGAAAGTCAGGGATGGAACTTATCCTCAATGTTCTTTTCAAACACAGAATGGAGGAGGTTTTCCAGGCCTTGAGTCACCCCCTTCTTTTGACAATGTAACACAGTATCTATTGCAGAGTCTGAGACTCCTTGAGTGACTAAGAGCTTTCTTTCAGTTTCCATGCTGTTAATGCAAACAATTGATGATTGCTTTGAAACATCAGGGCCTGATGAAATAACTTTCATGAGGAGGAAGTTGAATAGGCTTATACATTGGAGGTCTGTGAACCAGACTTTCCTGTGCCAAAATTAGGTGATGAGGATCATGGCTGCCTGATTCCAAACCAGCTTCTTCAGAACCTTCATAATAAGCAGGGAAGGAGGAAAGATGTAAACCAAGTAGAAGTCCCGTATTTGAAGAAGTGCATCTACTGCATTGGGACAATGCATAGAATTTAGGAAGTAGAATGTTGGTGACTGTATGTTCTGTCTCATGTTCATGAGGTCGATATCTAGAACTCTCTTCCCCAGGCCCAAGTGATCTGTAGAAGAATCTGCTGGTTCAGGTACCATTTCTCTTTGAGAATCTTGTGTCTACGCAAGTAGGCGTCCTGGATGTTGATGCTGCCTTACAAATGCTGAGAAGGGCTATGAGAGTAGCTTCTGCTTGTGAACAAAACCAGATCTCTAATTGCTGTAAGGACTGACTCTTGGTGCCCCTTAATGATTCAAATATTCCACCACTGAAAAATTGTTAGGATTCTGACTGCTGTTCCTCATAACAGGTTGCTCCAGTGAAGAACAGCCTTCCAAACTGTTAACAGTTCTATGTAATTGGATGATTTTCTGAATTCTGAGGTTATCCTGGAACCTTGAATTGAAAGATGTTAAAATGAGCCCCCCAACCAAAGCTTCTCTCATCCCTTTTTTAAACTGAAATCCCTTTTTTGGACTGAAATGTACCGGGGGGGATCACTCTGTGTTACTCCTTTATTAGCCACAATCTGAGTGATCTCATAAGCAAACCATGAATTTCTAATGAAGACTGAGGGCTCTTGTCCCGTACCCTAAGTCAAAGTACTGCATAGACTGGAGATGAAAATGAGCCCACCAAATTGCATATATAGAATTAGAGATTAACTCCAGAAGGGACATGAACCACTCTGTCATTCAGAGACTCAATTTTTTAAACAAAGAAGACCTATCCTCTAAAGGCTGTATTAGATCTTAGCCAGATTTCCCTATGAGCTGCAAAAGATACAGCTGAGAATCAAGCAGACATCCATTTGAGCCATGGCAAATGATAATTTACCCAAAATCTCATTTTGTGGACTATGGACAATATGTCTTCCTGTAGTTCCAACAGCCAAACCCACAGGAATCTGGCCATGGATTCTGCAGCGATGCCAAACAGAAAGCTAGCTGTGAAGGAATCAAAGGCTTTCTTATCTGCCACTTCAGCATTCCTGTATAGGATCTTCAGAACTGGAGAAATCTTCCATTATAGTGACCACTTGCCTGAGGAGCCTTAACACAGATACATGCATCTTATGTATTTCCCATTTTTGTGCCTCCATAGTCTCAACATAGAATAGTCATCTCACTAGTCATGAAAGACACAGCTTTTTCTCAGGTACCTTCCACTCATCTGAAATCAAGGAGATCAGTACATCATGAACACAAAAAAAACCTTAGAAGGTCTGGCAAACAGCAGATCTTTCTTATGGGGAACCTCTGGTGAATCTTCTATGTCCAGGATCTAGGAGAGCCCGCATGGCTGAATCCAGTCTGTCTACTTCATCTGCAGGCATAGTTTGAATCCTCTTCTTCTTCCTCTGATTAGAAGTCATTTCTAGGAGGCCTGATTTCAGGTTATTATTCTGAGGAATCTTCCTCAACTGGACCTCAGGGTTCCTTACAAGGAAAAATATTCAAATCATTTACACTGGTCAAATGCATATTAGAGCTCAGAGTGGAACCAGACGATAAATTCCTGTACTGGGTTGACAGTCTCTGTAGTCATAGACCAATGGATGTTGAAGTTGAACAAAACATGCCCTTGTAGGCATCATGCAGAGGCTTCTTGCAGGAGAATCATTACAGATGTTTCTGTTTGCTAGCGGATATTTTGGGATTAACAGTGCTGCCCCAAGGGGTGTCCAGATCTGACATAGCTCTGCAGACAGAGCACAGGTTAAAAGAAGCCACCCGAGGGACTACTGCATTAATTCCTTATGAATTATCCCAAAGCAGCAGAGAAGCCAGATAAACAAAAATAGCACTTACCTGCCCCTGAGCTACTGAATAGAAAATATGTAGTTGATGTCATTAGACCACATACCAGTGTGAATCAGAAGTACTTGGACCTCTACATGCATGTGCAATAGTGGCCTGGCCTGAAAGCCTGCAAGAGCCAAAATCTGTGCCATGGACCCCAAATCATAGAACAACAAGCATCCAAGTATTCCCACTCCTACCTGGAGGAGAGAAGGTAGGTAACCCTTTGGAGGATTTTGCGGCATGTTTCCAACCTAAAGATTAGCATAACTAAAATAAAGATGCATGAAACAAAAAAAAAAAATCTTGAGAGATACCATCTTTGTCAGGACAGGAAAGCACTGGTCTCTGGGTGGGAGTGTCCCCTTTTATGGGGTAGGTTCATGCTCAGTCTTTTCCTTCTTGTGGTGCATCCTTCATTTGTATGCTGCCTGAGAAGGCAAAAAAAATCTAATTCCTGGATGTTTATGATCACTCTTGTGTCTGAGATTCCTGCAGAAGCATTCCGGTAGAACTACTTCTTCCTTCCCTGCTGTTTCTATGGTCATGATGCATCCCTTCATACTGATTGGTTAAACCAGTGGGAGCAGACATAGTAATGAGACGTATAATATGAAGCCCCAAATGGATTCTATCAGCTATTTATGAAGTCAGAAACCTGAGCTCCCTAAGATGTAATGCACATTGAAATCAGTGGCTATCAGCCACAAACTCCTGGTTTATATGGATGGTGTCCATCGACCCATTATGTTGGGTTTTGAAACCTAGCACAGAGAGTCTATGGGGACCTTTATGAATCAGGACAGGAAACTGAGTTATGAGACTTCAGTCTCTTGGGTCAGGCTCTCTCTCTGCTGAAGCACTGGAGGTCTCTTTTAGACGTGTGTGATTCTGGTCGGCGACATTCAGAATTCAACGAAAATGGGGTAATTCGGTGACATTCGGACCTTCCGACAAGCAAGGGTCGTTCGCCAAAAAAAATACGCATCCGACTAGCCCTGGTCCGAATGTCATCGAAACTTTCGGAAATTCGGCGACTACTACCCATGCTCGATTACTTTCCCTCCATGTCTCTAGTCCAATTAGCTTCTCCGTTTCATGCACTACTTTCCCGCTTTGTCTCTATTTCAGTTGGGTTCTTCATTTCATGATGGGGGTTGGACTAATGACACAGCCACCCAGGCAGACAGCCTGTATTTCCTCATTGTCTTTTTGGAGCTCAGAGAGAGAAGAAGGAGATAGAGAGTGTCCAGTTGTTGTGTAGGCAGGCAGTTAGCATTAGGCAAAGGAAAGCAGCCAACATTAGTGCCTTATTGCCACTGCAAGGGAGAGTCATCTTTGTTCCTGTGCAAAAAATTAAAAATGTTAGGGATTTGTATGAATAATTTTCATAGTGACATTTCAACCAGTCTCACAGTTCTATAGGCAGGCCTAGTACCTTATTGCATCCGCAAGGGAAAGTCATCTTTGTTTGTGTGTAAAAGTAATATTAGGGCTTTATCAGAATAATTTTCAGAGTGACACATCAGCCAGTCTCACAGTTCTGCAGGCAGGCCTAGTACCTTATTACCACCGCAAGGGAAAGTCACATTTGTTTCTGTGTTTAACATTAAAATATAATAGTAGGAATTTGTTTGAATAATTTTCAGAGTGACACTTCAGCCAGTCTCACAGTTCTATAGGCAGGCCTAGTACGTTATTACCACTGCAAGGGAAAGTCACCTTTGTTTCTGTGTTCAATATTAAATTGAATATTAGGGCTTTGTTTGAATAATTTTCAGAGTGACACAGCCCATCTCACAGTTGTTGTGTGGCCAGGTTTTAAAATTTTAGAAATATTATAGTTCACTACCTACCTATCTGTCGTGGATTTGAGTCCTAGTGAACAACCTGATGTTCCACGTCCTGGTATTAGCTGCAGTGACCCAGCAAACACCAACACAACCACAGTGATGTTGCTTTCAAGCAGATCAAGCAGAAGCAAGTGGACAAAGATGAGTACATTGAGTAGTACTAGTCCGACTCAGCAGCAGCACTCCAAACCAAAAACTAGAAAGAAGAAGGGAACTTCAGGTCGTTCTACCTCAACTAGCAAGGTAGAGATGTCCAGGTCCTCCTCTGAGACCATGAAGCAGCTATCAACTGTGTCTCGTCAGCTGTTTGGTGATGATCCCCCCAGAACCACCTGCACAATGACTAGTGCCACTGCCAGTTTAGTCACCACCTCCGCTACAGCCAGTTCTGTAAACCTGGGGACACCTAGTGGTTGGACACTGCGGGCAGTATCAACACTGGATTTTTTAGCGAACTTCCGTGTAAGCAACCCAAACGGAAATTGTTGCAGTATTAGGAGAACATTTCTCCTGCCACCACTGTCACTGCCGCTGAAAGCATATCTTCTCCAGGAATGGTTATTGAGGGAGATAGTTTACCATTTCCCGGTAGCCACCAGGCAGAAGAGGGAATTGAGTAGGGCTCCCCAAAATCTGCTGCTGATGATGTTTTTCATCCTGTCAAATCCTACAAGAGGTAGAAGAAGAATCTGAGGAATCAAGGCCTCCTAAGCTTGATTTTTCCAGTGACCTTGATTATTCCCCTGAGCTTAATTTTTCCCCTGCTTCCCATAGTACTCCTCCTGTTTATCCAGTTACACTTGTGTTTTCTATTGACTACTCAACACCTGCCTCTTCAGTTCCATTTGAGTGTCCCAGCCAGGTAGTAGCTTCTAGTGTCTCCTCCACCAGTACACTGTTACTCCACTATCCTCCTCCGATCCCAGTCCCAACATCCCTGCTGCCATCTTTAGGTCTACTGGTACCCCTGTAACGGTACATAGAAAAAGCAAAAGCATGTGAACATCAAGAAAGTGTCAACTCAGTTTCTTCTTCTCCACCACCTTCCAGAGTCATCCGTCGCTCCAAAGCGTGGGACCATTTTGTGGCACTTGACGATGGCCGGCTAGCGAAATGCAAATTGTGTGGCAGGGAAGTCAGCCATGGGAGGGTATTGGGTCATCTAACCCCCTCTGGGATGAACCAACACCTGAACAACTACCACAAGTCAGTGTTGATTAGTGCAGAAAGTGGCACTACTGCATATACGAGTGTCACACTCACCACCAGTAGGCAGGAGAAAGGGCAGGGGGATCATGCCATATGTGGTCCTAAGAGCATACAGTCACAGCCCATCCAAAATCAATACAGACCACAATGGAAGTTTTTCATGGGTTTCATTCAAAGAGGATGTGCAGACAGCAGTCCCGAAAAATCACACACCTCATTGCACAGCTCATAGCCGTTGAGGGTGCTATTTTTAATTTGGTGGACGTGAAGCCCTTCCAGCAACTGCACCACATTTAGTAGAACTATAGTGCCCTAGTGCCTGCTAGGAAAGGCTGGTGGCCAGTCAGTGCACTTTACCACTGACTTATGGAGTGCTCCAAGTGGCCAGCATGGCTTCCTGTACTTGACGGCACATTGGTGGCAGCCCAGTGTGTTGCAAGACCCATCATTACCGACAACAAGTTCAGGTGCAGTAGCTAAGCAGGCAGGACACCGCTCTTCCTCCTCCATGCTGAGGTAATGGATCAGCAGTGCACTTCAGATAACATTCGCAAAGCACTGCAGAACATGGTGGCACAGTGGCTAGGGGAGCAGGCAGGCAAACAGGCACAAATAGGGTTTGTGGTCACTGATGGTGCAGCTAACATGATAAAGGCTCTCCGGGATGGCAGATTTGTGGGTGTGCTTTGCTCAGCACATGTCCTGCATCTGGTAGTGAAGGCTGCTCTCGAGTATGGCAGTAACACTGGAAGGTTGCCAGCACTTCTGGAGTCATGCCGACAAATTGCTGGCCACTGCCATTGGAGCATCAAAGATAGCCAGCTCCTCAGGGAGGAACAGAAAAAGGCAGACCTCCCAGAGCACCGCCTAAAACAAGATCTTGGGACCAGGTGGAACTCCATCTTAGATATGCTAAAGCGTATCCTGGAGCAGAAAAATGCTATTCGTGCAATGTCATGTCACCATTTCTGAGTGCTGAGGGTAATATACTTCCTGATGTTGCTGCCCTTCTAACGAGGCTGAAGAAGGAACTAACTTGGCTCATGGAAGAGCACATGGACGATTGTCCCGAGTTAATGCTTGCCACAATTTGCGATCCTCGAATCAAAGGCAAGGTGGGACTTAGTTCCAATTCACTCACTGCCTGGAGGGAACAATTGCGTGAGAGGCAAAGAAAAAACAGGATGCAGTCACAGGAGGCGGGAGAAGATTCCGCAGATGAGCTGGAGGAGTGTGGTATCCATTTGAAGTGTGGCATGTAATGTTTCGCGTCATAAAATGTTGCATGTCTTTGGCCGCGTCACTTGAAATGTCGCAATTAAAGGTTTGCGTCTTAAAGTGTCGCAAATTCTACATTTCGTGTTGTTCCTAATGGCGCATTCACCATATCGTGCATTAACATGTCGCAGGAATATGGGTGCAATAATGATGCTATATGGGTGCATTAAGGACACAAATTGGGTGTAATATGGACGCAATATGGGTGCAATATTGGTGCGTTAAGGACACAATATGGGTACAATAATGACGCTTTATGGGTTCATTAAGGACGCAATATGGGTAAAATATTGGTGCAATAAGGACACATTATGGATACAATATTGGTGCAATAAGGACATATTAAGGACGCAATATTGGTGCAATAAGGACACATTAACCCCTTAAGGACTACATGAAGTACTATGACCGTCATGGTCCTTAAATACTTAAGGACCAACGACGGTCATGGTAAGTCACGTACTTTTAAGTGAAGGATTTAGTCTTTATTAATACGATCTCTGCTCTGCTGCAGAGCCGTAGACAGGACCGGATTCCCAGGCTGTCAGCTAGAATGCTGATGTCAGCCAGGGGCGAACTTTGTAAGCAGTTATCTCTCAAACCATAAGGGGTTGAGAGATGCCGCTGGGGGCATTTTTCATCTTTATTGAAGGGTTTTAACATAGGGATTAGTGTTTTTTAAGTAATATTATTCCTTTAAGTCTCCTATACATTTGTCCTCATTGATAGGTTGGAATGCAAGACAGCTTACCCAGGTTTATTTTGTCTTGTTTCTCATGCCTTCCTTTGTGATGATTTACTTGTTTCCCTATAGTCTCCCTACCAACTTTTTTCTCCTTTACTTGTTTCTTCAAAACATGTGCGCTTTCTCTCACCCTGTAGAATATGAGAAGTCAACTGTTGGGGCTCCAGCTGTTGGGGGCTAGAACTCCCATCATTCCCAACCGGCCACTGACCAGTTGGGGATGATGAGAGTTGTAGTTCCTAAGAGCCGGGACTCCATCAATTGACTATGCCTGTTGTAGAAGAAACTTCCCTACCAGCTATAATCTTCTAATGTATGTTTCTCCTATAGTACTTGAAGCCATTCCAAGATGGACTGATGGGGCAGAAGAATAATTATGTAAAGATTTGACAGTCAGTTTGCTCAGGTAAGTCAGTTATTAGTATTGTCTTTTCCAGCTCCCTGCAATAGGTTTTCTGTGGTCATATTTTGCATTATCCTATTTACTGTGAAGCTTTTTCTATTGCTACAGTAATGTCTAACCACCTAGGCAAAACAAGTAGCTGATATCTTTAATGTGTTTACTTAAAGTATGTGTTATTATGAACACATATTGTAGTGCTTTTCTTTCCAAGACCAGTAAAACAGGGGATTTTACACTTTTGTTTGCTGAATTCATCTTCTGCTTTCCAAGCTATAACTGCTATTTTCTTTCATTTGCTCTTATGAGTGAGAGCTATAACGTCAGCTTTAAAGGGATAGTAATACTTGAAAATAAGTTAATTTTATATTGTAGCCCTTAAAAAAACATGAAAAATGATATAAGTAAAGTTTCCCTGCAGTGACGTCATTGCTCCGCCCTTCAGATTTGGAATCCGGTCCCGGGACCGTCTGTGCCTCTCCAGAAGTGCTGAGATCACCATCTTTAAAAAGAATTTCTTAATTGGAATGGTCTACAAAGTGGGCTTTCAAGCCAGGCACACTTTGTAGATAGTTCCAATTAAGTGGTTCTTTTCAAAGATCGTGATCTCGACACTGCTGAAGAGCTGCCGGTTGCTCTGTGGACCGAATTCCATTTATTCTAATAATTTTGTGTGCTTAATCGAAAAAATGCTTTATTGTACTTTTTAAAGCTATTCCATCGATCAAGCACTCTTTGTGTGGTTTACTTTTTAAAGTGGAAGTGTATTCAAAGTTAAGGTCCTCTGCTTCTACATAGAAAACTGAACAACTTTATCTTGTGCATCAGTGAAATTTCAGAGCTCAGTATCTCAGGAATGGGACCACTGATCAACTAGCCGTAAGTGAAAGCAAATTCTGCCCTGAAAACATCTGTTTATGTGCCAAATTTTGTAGATATCTATTAAAGCATAACTATCACCTAAAACCAAAGTTTTACCATGCGTTTTAATGTTTACCCTGACATTAGTGCTGTGTGTGTGTTCTTCAAGTCTCCTGGTAGTGGAGATATTTGCCCTGCAAAATCGGGCACTTCCACGTTCTGCGGGACTCCATGATATCTCAGGACTTCCCAGCTGCCCCAGGGAACGCGTTCACACTGCCCTTCAAAGCTGGATTTCTGTGATATCGCAAACTCCGTTTGCAATGCAACCTCAGTAGCATTGTAAATGGAGTTTGCTGTAACGCTACATCACAGAAATCCAGCTTCGAAGGGCAATGTGAACACGCTCCCTGGGGCAGCTGGGAAGTCCTGAGATGGTACTGGGTACCATAGAGCGCAGAAGTGCCCGATTTTGCAGGGCAAATATCTCCTCTACCAGGCAACTTGAAGAACCCACACACACAGCACTAATGTCGGGTTAAACATTAAAACGCATGGTAAAACTTTGGTTTTAGGTGATAATTCCACTTTAAGTAGGTTTTGCTGTAGCTCTGAAGAAGAAAACATAATGGAAAAAGGACTACTTGTTTGGGCATCCTCACCTTTTTTTCCCTTCTAAATTATTTGTACCAAATTTGTAAAGTTTGTCTGGACTGGGACTGACTCCTTCACTTCCTAATTTCAGCTTTAATTGCCTAGTGGTTCAAAAGTCCTAGGAGACTGAAAATTAGTCATTTGACCTGTAAGTGCACATATACATAGAGACAGGTCTACTTGGTAGACTGAAATGTTGGCCTGAAATGTTTGACTTTTAATTGGCATTTTTTAAGTAAATATGTTCCATTTAAAGGGGAACTATCACCTATTTTAAAGTTGCCTTTATCTGAATGCTCATTTGCAATGCATTTGTAATCCTTTTATTTTTTTTTAAATATAATTCGGTATTCACCAAGATACTTGCTTTTAAACTTCAGCCCATTACGTCACTTCAGGGCATGCTGTGGGTACAGCTCTTTACTGCATCCTTTCAATCTTCGTCTGTTCCCCTCCCCACATAGCATCTCATTCCAACCTCCTCCGATGATGGAGGAATTCTCTATGTAAGCTTGAGCGCTATCATTGTCAGAGTTGACCCCCAGCCTGTCCTGAAGTGAGGTAATGTCCTGAAGATTAACCCCTTACCGCCTAAGGACGTACTTGTACGTCCAGAGTGGATGTCCCAGGTGGAGAGAGGACGTACATGTACATCCCTGAAGTCGTTCAAACAAATGAAACAAAAATGTTCGTCGGGCGTTAAGTGCCGGCCGCGTGAGTGCACGGCCGATCACTAAGGGGTTAAAAGCAAGTATCTCGGTGAATACCAAATTATATTTAAAAAAATACAAAGGATTACAAATGGTTGCAAATGAGCATTCAAATAAAGCCAACTTTAATACAGGTGATAGTTCCCCTTTAATAAAAGCCATGGGAGTGCAGTATCTCTGCAGGAATTTCGTAAACATATTATGTATTGGTACCCAGCAGCACTCACAGCTGTACTTGATGTGAAAAATGTTCAGTAGTTTTATTATCAATGTTTTGGTCCTACCTAGAACCTTTTTATCAAGACGGCAAGGTGCAAAAGAACCACTATAATATGCTTTTTTCAGTATTTAGTCTGCATTAGATGTGAGTGCCCAAAAAGGTTATATCTGGCTGCCAGTGATTCTGAGCAAAAAGCTATATTATGTTAACAGTTGTTCTGGTTCTGTGTGATACCAGTGATGATGCCTTGGTTTCCCTGGTTCCCTGTGAGAGGGATAGTGTAGGGCATGGGTTCTCAACTCGTGTCCTCAGGATCCACTATCAGGCCAGGATTTGATGATTTCTTTGTTAGAGCACAGGTGAGTTAATCAATGTGAATGAACTTCTGATCAACACACTTGTGTTCTAGCAGGAAAATTCCTAAGTCCTGGCCTGTTAGTGGCCACTGAGGGCATGGGTTGAGAACCACTGGTGTAGGGTTTCACAAACCCATTCTCTGTCCCATGCCTTGTTTCACTTAGGTCACTGAAACTATTTCCTACATTCATGCTTAAAGTGCCCAAGCTAGTTGCAGTAAAAACACTTTGGTACTATTCCTTGGGGGAGGGGAGACAACCTCTTTGACAGTTCATGAAATTTAGGGCATTAAAGGGATGGTAATGTTTCACAAAAACAGCAGCTCCAATTAATCTTCATAGTATTTGAGCCTTAGAGAGTGTTATTTCAATACTGTCAGAGTTGTAGTTCAAGAGTAATTGAATGATAAAGTATCCCCTCCTGCCCCTTTTATCTAGTGTAAGCCTCCTCCCCTCAGATGTGGAATCTGGTCTTATGACCAGACAGCTCACAACAAGGGACAATCTTCTTACTGTGAGAACAATGAAAGCCCTACCCCATTGACAGGTTTTTTATTATCTTAATTGAAGATTGTCCCTTCAATCCACTTGGACACCACCCTGCTGCTCTGAGATGAACAGTGTTACATCATTAAAAGGGGTGGGAGGGGGATACTTTATCATTCAATTACTCTTGAACTGCAACTCTAACAGTATTGAAATAACATGCTCCATGTCCCAAATACTATGAAGATTAATTGGAGCTGCTTTTATAATGAAACATTACTATTCCTTTAAATCTTGGTCCATCTCTGCCCTTAATGGACAACACTTTATCTTTTGGAGAGGTTAAGCAAATTTGTCTTCTCATTCTGTTTCACAGTACCTAAAAGCATGGAAGAGGAGTCAAGGTACTTAAATTTTCTTGAGAAAGGCCTGTACCATAGAAGGAGGGGTCTGTCCCTCCTCCAAACTCAAAGCCAATCAATATTGTTGTTCAAACATCTTTAAAAAAGTTGAGTGTGTTGTCTGTCAGTGTGGGTTTTACATTTTCCAGTACCTCCACAGATGGCTGAGGGTATGCTGTTATGAAAATAATAAGATGAGTGAGCCTGTCTGTTTCAGTTCCAGAGCAAGAGATCCATCCTGTGTAGTTCCTGGAAATACTACATGAGGGTTAAGCCTTTTACTCAAATGTGTAGGCAAAAATACTTAAATTTTTTTTTTCACGCCAATTAAATTTTTGTTAATTTCAAACACAACTGCATTCTGAAAAAGCATCTGTCGCATGGTTGTAAGATAGAATGTCTTTCAGAATTTTCATTAATTGATCATGTATTTTCAGTTTTAGCTAGAAAGCTTTGTCTTGCAATTGTCATTTGCATCTGGGGCAGAATTTGTACTATGTTGTTCTGTAATGACAGAGACACCTTTTCGACAGTAAATGTTTACAGTCTTTACTGCTTGTAGATTAGTGATTATTTGTCCTGGTTTGCTAGATCCTCATATTTTTTCATTAGTATCTGACTTTTTTGATCAGGCCATAATGTCACTAGAAAAACTATCAACATGTGCATCAGTACTCTATAGTTTGAAAAATATTGGTACACACTATGTGTATGGGCATCTTTTAGAATCATATATTATGCCGTTACCATTTTCATAATAGCTTTCAATTTATTTTACTTCTATCACAATCAATTTTCTTAGGGTCTGTTTCTTTTATAGCAGCTTCACACCAAGACCAGAGGCTTAGTACAAGACAAGAATGCAAAATAAGCATTGCTGTTGTCTGCAAGTATACAAATGTGATCCATATTTTACTGGATCTAATGTCTGTTGTTCTTGGGACCTGGTACTGCACGTTACAAAAGGGCGGTAAGGACACAGTCAGCTTCTGGACGTCTGACTTCCTGAAGTTCTTCTTTTGGTGACCTTGAAACCATACTTGTTCTATGGTAGTCCAAGTTACTGGATTTTCCATAGTCAAATGGCCACACTCCTTTGTTTTGGGTTTTTTTCTGCCTGTTGAAATCCATAGGTGCCGTATGTTACAGGTTATTCTTAGAGCAGATGTACTCTGTCCCCTCTTTTCTGAGAAACAGCAACAAGGGGCTGGCTTTGCAAAAAAATATAAAAAGAATGTACTAGACCACATCTCACATTATGGACGTTACCGAATATTCTTCCTTCAGGACATCCACAGCCAGAATGATACATACTCACTGTTATTGTATTAGGCTCATAATAATTTATTAGTATTGTTAATTAGGGAATTAAAGGTAGGTCTTTACTATATAAGTACTGTGCAAAAGTCTTCGGCAGGTGTGAAAAAGTGCTTTCAAAAATAGACCTGTTAATGGTTTATATTTTTCAATTAACAAAATGCATAGTGAGTGAACAGAAAAATCTAAATCAAATCAATATTTGGTGTGAACACCTTTGCCTTCAAAATAACACCAATTCTTCTAGGTACGCTTGCACAAAGTCATTGATTTTTGTTGGCATATAGTCAGGTGTATGATTAAACAATAATACCAAACAGGTGCTAATGATCATCAATTTAATTTGTGGGTTGAAACACAATCATTAACTGAAACAGAAACAGCTGTGTAGGAGGTATAAAACTGGGTGAGGAACAGCCAAACACAGCTAACAAGGTGAGGTTGCTGAAGACAGTCTAATGGCAAAAGTCATACACCATTGCAGGACTGGGCACATCAATAAAACACAAGGTAGTTATACTGCATCAACAAGGTTTCTCCCAGACAGAAACTTCAAGGCAGATGGGTTTCCAAATGTGGTGCCCATGCTATTTTGCAGAAGCACAAAGAAATGGTCAACATTGAGGACCGTAGACGCAGTGGTCAGCCAAGGAAACTTAGTGCAGCAGAAGAAAGGCACATCATGCTTACTTCCCTTCACAACTGGAAGATGTCCAGCAATGCCATCAGCTCAGAATTGGCAGAAAACAGTGGGATCCTGGTACACCCATCTACTGTCCGGAGAAGTCCGGACAGAAGTTGTCTTCATGGAGGATTTTCAGAGAAAAAGCCATTCCTCCAAAGTGGAAACAAGGCCAAGCAACTCAACTATGCACAAAAACACAGGGACTAGGGTGCAGAAAAATGGAAATGGACTGATGAGTCAAAATCTGAAATAATCTGGCTGTAGCAGAAGGCAGTTTGTTTGCCGGAGGGCTATAGAGTGGTACAAGAATGAGTGTCTGCAGGCAACTGTGAAGCATGGTGGAGGTTCCTTGCAAGTTTGGGGCTGCATTAGTTCCAATAGTAGCCTTTTTTATGGTTATTCATCAAAACGTACTTCACTATAGGCGCCCCTATTGTGTTTCAATGTTTTCCTGTCCACATTAATTATGTGACTTCTGAAGGTAAATGGTTGCACCAGATCTTATTTAGAGGCTTTATAGCAAAGGAGATGAATACATATGCACACACCACTTTTCTATTTTTTTATTTTCTTCATTTCACTTCACCGATTTGGACTATTTTGTGTATGTTCGTTACATGAAATCCAAAACTAAAATCCATTTTAATTCCAGGTTGTAATGCAACAAAATAGGAAAAATACTAAGGGGGGAGGTGAATACTTTTGCAAGACACTGTATATGGCTGTCCCAAAAATGTGAATGTAGACGTTCAGCTGTATATTTAAAGTGGAACTACCACCTGTTTTAAAGTTTGTCATTTAATTCCCGGTCAAAGGGATAGTAATACTTCGTTTTAACTTTATTTTATTTTGTAGGCATTAAAAAACATGAAGAATGATATAAGTCTTATCTCTCAAACCTGTATGGTTTATGAGATATTCACAAGCATAGTTTCCCCCTCCCACCCCTTTTACCTACTGTAAGCAATCTCTTCTCAGATGAGGAATGCAGTCCATAGACTGGACAGATAACAGAAGGGGACACTCCTATTCCTATGAGAACAATGAAAGGCCTTCCCACCTTGATAAGCTTTTCAGGTTTTTCCCTTATCTTAATTGAAGATTGTCCCTCTCTGCAATCTACCTGGGCACCTGCTCTGGCTGAACAGTGTGACATCAGTAAAAGGGGCGGGAGGGGGATACTTTGTCATTGAATTACTCTGGAACTACAACTCTGACAGAATTGAAATAACACTCTGCAAAGTCCAAATACTATGATGATTAATTAGAGCTGCTTTTATTATGAAACATTACTATCCTTTTAAACAGAACGAGACCCTGCTCCGGGGTTGACAGACATCTTGCCATTGTGACGTCTTTGCTCCTGCACCGTCTGTCCCTTTTGGAGCCAAACAGCTCCTAGCAATGCCTCCTAGAGCCGGCTGGGAATGACAGAACAGGCACGAAGATGTCACTATGGAAAGACGTCTGAATGCTCTACTGCCTGTCAGCCCCGGGGCAGGGTTTCATTCTATTTAACCAGATAATTATTCTGGCGACTAGCAATACTGAGCAGCTAGTCACCATATGGGGAATTAGATGACAAACTTTAAAACAGGTGGTAGTTCCTCTTTAAGGTTGTTACTATGCGCAAGATGTTTATATTAGTTGTAAGGTCTAACAATAACTCTATATTTATGTATTTGAAACCTTAATTTCACCTTTGACAAATGACATGATTGGGCTGCCCCAAAAATGTCAGACTGCGTGTTAGGTATGCCTTGAGCAAAAACAGCGTGAGAACCACTGCATTATTCTAAAACAAGGATGGACCAAATGAGGCCCTCTAGTTGTTTGGGACTGCAACTCCCATCGTGTTGAGCCAACCATTGTAGTACACAAAAGGTTAAGGGCCTCAGCTTGCCTATTCGTGTTCTAAAGGAACATATGAATGAGGTAATAATCTATCCCTGTTCAGTTACAAATGACTTGGGTAGTAAGTTAGAACCCTGCATTTGACTTCACTGAAATAAAGAAACACTAACACATAAAAAATGTAATTTGGTTATCTAATTTTAAATATGATGTACATAACTAGAAGCCACCGGGCCTTGGTGCAAAAATTGCCATGGGACCCCCTCCGACCACACTGCCCCCCAAAGTCCTTTCTCTACATTGCCCCCAATGACCCCCAGTGTCTATCTCCTACCTCGCTGGTAGTCCAGTGGCGTGGCAGGAGAGGTCTGTGCCTCCTTCGGCACAGACCTCTATTAGCTGCTCAGAGCTCCCGCGCCATCCTCTCTCCAGTAATGCAGAGCATTGGGAGATGATGTAATCTCCCAGCATTACTAGAGTGCTGGAGACAGAGATGGAGCTCAGCTGCTAATAGAGGTCTGTGCTGAAGAAGGCACAGACCTCAGCTTGTTGCGGGCACCTGGTGGGGGGATCACAGGGGGTGGCCGGGCCCCTGGAGTGACAGGCCCATTTGCAATTGTAGATGCTGCACTCCCTCGTCGGCTCTTTAGTATTACAGAACACTGGGAGATGACATCATCTCCCAGCGCTCTGCATGAAGAGAAGAATGCGCGGAAGCTCCAGCAGCTACAGGTCTGCGCCAAAGGAGGCACATACAGACCTCTTCTGCCGCTGGATCACCAGGGAAGAGGTAGGAAACAGACACTGGGGGGAAATGTGGAAATGATGGGACAATATGGATCTGATGGGGGGCAAGATGGAGATGATGGCAATGTAGAGATGATGGAGCAATGTATGTGAGGGTAAGTTGGAGCTGATGGTAATATGGAGTTGGTGGTGGGCTATATGGAGATGAAGGGGGCAATGTAAGGGTAAGTTTGAGCTGATGGGGGCAATATGGAGATGATGGCAATGTGGAGCTGCTGGGGTCAATGTGTGGGTAAGCTGGAGCTGATAGGGGCAATATGGAGCTGATGGGGTCAATGTGAGGGTAAGTTGGAGCTGATGGGGGCAATATGGAGATGATGGGGGCAATGTGGAGCTGATGGGGGCAATATGGAGCTGATGGGGGACAATGTAAGGGCAATATGGAGATGATGAGGGGCAATGTGGAAATTAGGAGCATTGTGGAGGTGTCCAGTGTAGATGGCCAATGTGGGGGGGGGTGCGTCAGATTTATGTGCCTACAGGCTCCTGGGATGTAAATCCGGCCCTGGTGATGATCCTGGCATGTTGCACATTGCAAAGGTATTAAACACCTAGTGGAAACTTCAAATTATAAAAGTAAAATAAATAATAATAATAATAATCTGTAATTATATAATAGACCACTAGATGTAGCTATTGAACTGCATTTTGTAATCTTTCACATAAGTCATGATACTGATCCCTGCGTATGACCTGGCATATTAGGTTGTGAATATTTATATTATTTTTGTGTGTCATCTTGATGAAGAAACTTCTTGCAGCTTATGAACAAAGAAGAACTGGAGAAAACCAATGTAAACATAGGGTATACATGAAAATTCCAATTTATTTGAAAGGGGCTTTTAACCTCATTAACCTCATGAATTCTAGTGTGGCTTCCAATACACTGCTTTGCAAAAGATTAAGAATTTTAACCCTTTGAGTGCCAGAGGGCTACTCAACGCATTGAAAAGCAATGAGTTGTATACCCCACAGGCACTCAAAGGGTTAAAGCAAACCATCAGCACTATAGGAGGTGATAAAAAAATATAATCAATTTAAAAGGTGTTTTTAACCACTCTAATGCTAGAACGGTCTCCAAATCAATTATTTGCAAAACATGTATATTTGCATTGGGTGTGGGGGGTTAAAATTAAATGTACTTTTTCTTGCTTTCTGATGATAATTAGTTGCCCCAAAATTGCTCCAGTTCTTCTTAGTAAATCAAGCACTTGGTGTTCTGTAAGCTCATTATGTCAGACTTAAAGTGATAGTAATATCTGTTTTTATCCAAGTGTTATACTGTAGATATAAAAAAAATAAGTTCATCGTTGTTAGTTTGGTCTCTCAAACTTGTATAGTTTGAGAAATATGCAATTATAAAGTTCCCCCCTCCCTCCTCTTTCACAGACGTCACCCTGTAGCTGACATCATGAGATCCTGGTCCCGGGACCGGCCGGCGGCTGTTCAGCAGAGCTGAAATATCTCTATCTAAAAAGAAATACTTCATTGGAGCAGTTTACAAAGTGTGCTTGCAAACCAGGCACACATTGTAGACCATTCCAATTAAAGGGGAACTACCACCCCGGTCGGCTCAAAAGGGACTGACAGCGGAGGCGCACGGACGTCACTGTGAAGAGACGTCCGTGCTTCCTGCTCCTGTCACCATCGGTAAAACGCCGATATCTGCAGAACCGGGTAATATTTCTGGCGACTAGCGCTACTAAGCAGCTAGTCGCCAGGTGAGCAATCAATCAAGCTTAAGTTATTGCGGGGTGGTAGTTCCCCTTTAAGTTTTTACATAGTGCTATTTCGGCTCTGCTAAAGAGCCGCCGAGTTGCACGACTCGAATCTCATGTTAAGAGCTTGGCAGCTGACGTCTGTGGAAGGGGAGGGAGGGGGTAACTTTATAATCGTGTATCTCTCAAACTATACAAGTTTGTATGATCTGTGGCAAAGTTCTTAAACGGATAGTAATGTTTCATAATAAAAGCAGCTCTAATTAATCATCATAGTATTTGGACTTTGGAGAATGCTATTTCAATTCTGTCAGAGTTGTAGTTCCAGACTAATTCAATGACAAAGTATCCCCGTCCCGCCCCTTTTACTGATGTAACACTGCTCAGCCAGAGCAGAAGGGAGGTGCCCAGGTAGATTGTAGAGAGGGACAATCTTCAGTTAAGATAAGGGAAAAACCTGAAGAGCTTGTCAAGGGGGCAGGGCTTTCATTGTTCTCACAGGAAGAAGATTGCTGTTTTCTGTCTGGTCTATGGACTGCATTCCACATCTGAGAAGAGATGGCTTACACTAGGTAAAGGGTCGGGAGGGGAAACTTTGCTTGTGATTATCTCTCAAACCATAAAGGTTTGAGAGTTAAAATTTATATCGTTCTTCATGTTTTTTTAATGCCTACAAAATAAAATAAAGATAAAACGAAGTATTACTATCCCTTTAACCCCGATATGATCAGAATGCATGATAATTGTAATATCTGAGATCAATCAGATAATGACTGTTATTCAGGTAAGACTAATAAAATGTGTAACATAATCCATCCTATATAAGAGAGGATTATGTCTGAGTAACCTAAATAGCCTATTGTGCTAGATCAGATTAGTGGCGCAGTTACAGCAGATTAAAAGTATACTAATGTTTAATATGGAAAACTGAACCTATTTTGAAGAACCTTTCTTGCTGAACAAAACAAAACCACCACACTGTTGGAGATGTTGCATTTTAAAGTTATTATTTACTATTTTGTCTTTTTAGTTATTACAGTCATCAACAGCAGTTGCTTTTTATGGAGAACTAGTCACTGACCAAACGTTTTCCAAAGACTAAATAAGAAACATGCATTTTGATGTTTTGTTTGAGCTGTAATAACTCCTCGGCGAAGAATCTCCCAGCAGTTAGGGAATCCATGTTTACTCAAAAGGAAAAGCCCTTAATGTAAATTACACGCGCACACACGAAATATCTTGGACTATAACAAGCAAGGACAATAAGAACTTAACCTCTTGGTTGCTAGAGAGATTCAGATGCAAGGGTTTAAATAATAGCCTGTAAAGGTATATAAAACTGGTGCAGGAACAATAAAGATTGTACTGGCCACACCCACAATTCAGAATGTAGGTATGTCTCCAGCACAGCTGATGCATCCCACAAAATTTTGAGCTCTAGTTGCCTATTGGGAAACTGCCTCTGTGGACAGGATGGATGGATGGATGGATAACAATCATAAAACATATTACCTACTATATATATATACACAGGGCCAGATTTACATCTCAGGAGCTTGTAGGCACAGAAATCTGAAGCGCCCCTTCCCCCCCCCCCATTGGCAATCTTCACTGGACATCTCCACAATGCTCCTAATCTCCACATTGCCCCCATAATCTCCTTATTGCCCTCACATTGTTTCCACCGTCTCCAACTTGCCCCCATCAGCTCCACATTTCCCCCACCATCTCCATACCATCTCTATGTTGCCCTCACATTGCCCCCCCCTTTGGCTCCAACTTGCCCCCACCATCTCCATGTTGCCCTCACATTGCCCCTCCCCCCATTGTCCGTTTCCTACCTCCCCCTGTTGTCCGTTTCCTACCTCCCTGGCAGGAGATCTGTCGTCTGTGCCTCCTTTGACACAGTCCTGTAAGTGCTGGAGCTCTCGCGTGGTCTCCTATTCAGGAATGCAGAGCGCTGGGAGATGATGTAATCTCCCAGCGCTCTGCATTCCTAAAGAGCCGACGAGGGAGCTCAGCACTTACAGGACTGTGTCAAAGGAGACACAGACCTGTCCTGCCAGGGAGGTAGGAAAAAAACAGAAAAAAAGAAAAAAGAAAACTAGCCACCTCGCTGTTTGCGCCAGCACCCACTCCATGTCGCCCTCACATTGCCCCCCCCGGGCAATGTGAGGGCGACATGGAGTGGGTGCTGGTGCAGCCAGCGAGGTGGCTAGTTTTCTTTTTTCTTTTTTTCTTTTTTTTTTTTTTTAAGAATTAAAAAAAAGAAAAAAAAAAAAAAAAGAATCCCAATGGCAGGCGCCCCTCGGTGGCATACGCCTGTAGGCAGGTGCCTACTTTGCCTTATCCGGCAAATCCGGCCCAGTACATACACTGAAAGAGGAGGCTCATGTTCTTATTCCAGTCTAGATAATGGGTATGATTTTGATAGCTGTCTAAGTAGAAGCATCATTACAAAATACAACTTGCTGTTATTTATGAGTATATAATAATTTTCATAAATAAATACATGTACATAATGATGGGAGGCAGCACCAGTGTAACTTTTGAAATAACTTTAATATAGCAAATGCAACAACAAATTGGTCAGCGTTTTGGTCCTACATGAGGACTTTTCTCATGTAGGACCGAAACATTGACCAATTTGTTGCTTCATTTTGCTATGTTAAAGTTATTTAACCCCTTAAGGAATGGGAAAATCTGAGGTGGATTTCACTTAAGGACTGGAGCAATTCTGACCTTTTTTGACTATGTCTTTGTTCAACAGTGTTTTCCCTCTAACTACTTTATTTTACCCATGAAAATTATATACCGTTTTTTTACACACAAATAGTACTTTCTTTTGATACAGGAGGCAAATATAGTTGATACCTTTTATTGGCTAACTAAGCAGATTTAAATGCAAGCTTTCAAGACCTTAGGTCTCTTCCTCAGGCATGTTATACAGATAAATATGAAAACATCTCGCTTAAATACAAAAGTACACATCACATTGTTTAGCATGGAAATCAGATAACAGAATGCAGTCCAGATCCTTGTGCACACATTTACACCACGGACAACATACCAATTCCAAACACCCAGTTACACCATAAGATCAATGGTACCTTCACCTGTAAATCATCCAATGTAATATACCTCATCATGTGTGCAAAATGCCCAACAGCTCTGTATGTGGGAGAAACTGGACAGGCACTACATGGGAAATTTAATTCCCACAGATCCAGTGTTAATAACAAAAAGATAGAGACACCAGTGGGAGAACATTTTTTGCCAAAATGGGCACAGTGTCAAGGATATTAAGTTAACTGTATTGATGGGACTGTTCCGCACTCAGAGGGACAGAAAGGTATGGGAGGTAAAATTAATGTTAAAATTTAATGCAATTTGTAGTGGTTTGAATATGGATAAGGAATTTCTATCAAAATACAATTTAGTTGATTGACCTTTCCAACAGACCCAATAGCATCGTAAATACCTCTAAAGCCTCAGAGGAAGAGTGCAATTTACCATTGACTGATCAAAGATATCTGGATCTGGACTGCATTCTGTTCTCATTTCCATGCTAAACAATGTGATGTGTACTTGTATTGAAGAGAGATGTTTTCATATTTATCTGTATAACATGCCTGAGGAAGAGACCTAAGGTCTTGAAAGCTTGCATTTAAATCTGCCTAGTTAGCCAATAATAGGTATCAAAAACTATATTTGCCTCCTGTATTTCTACGGCTAACACGGTACCAACTCTCATCTGTTCTTTTGATACCACACTTAAATGGATAGCCCACCGTTTATTTTATCAAAATTAAGGAAAACCATTTGGGTGCAATGGGTTACATTTTTATGGAGACTGCATGAAAAGTATGACCGGTCAGTCATACCTACAAAATGGGCAGTTTTAAGTGGGCACTGTCCCCCTAGGGTGAAAATCCCATGTCCCTTTTTACCACTTTTTTATTGATGACATTTGGCAGTGTGTATAAGTGTATTACAGGGCTCCACAGCAATCACACTCTCATTTTTGTCCATTGGCATGTTTGTTTTTTTACATAAAATTTTTATTTTGTAAAAAAAAAAAAAAATTGTTGTTTTTTTCCTTTCTTTTCTTTTTAAAGTTTATTTTAGCAGGTCAAAAATGGACCTGCATCCAGCCAGCCTCCAGCACAGCAGTGAAGGGGTTAATACCCCTAGCTGCTGCATTTTTTTTCCACTAGGTGTCTCCTCTCTGCTTCTCTCTCCCTTACTTTGATCGTAAGGGACAGAGAGGCAGAGGAGAGACACAGAGGCAGTATGCTTTGCATGCTGCCTCATCCATTCAGAATGCCAGTACATGACCCAGCACAAGTGAGAAGGGCTGAGACTGAACGCTCCGGTACTGGAGCACTCAGTCTCAGCCTGGAATGAATGATAGCAGCTTGCATGGAGGCACGCTGCTATCATTTAACCCATGACGGTCATTAACAGGCTTCTACCCATGATGGTCCTGGATCGGCATGGGTTGTTAAAAGTCCCACTGGTGCTGCCTCTCATCATTATGTACACTGTCTACCACTTTGAAGACTGTGCACCTGGGCCATAACCTTATAAACAGTGAGTGCTTCCAGCCACCCCATTCTTGTGACATATATACACATCCATATCTCCCAAGTGTCCTTCTTTAGGAGGGACAGTCCCTCTTTGAGACCCAAATCCCCCTGCCCCTATTTCCCACCCTGGTGTCCCTCAGTTTAAGAGATCAGACTGTATGGCGTGTAAGTGTATCACTTTGTCCCACAACAATAAAACTCACATAAAATATTTTATTCAGTGATATAAAGAGCTGTAAAGAGGTCACAAACTAAAACGAAAATTCTCAGTAATGCCCTGTTCCCAGTAACGTTCCCCAAAATACCACCTAAAACAAAAGTGTCCCTCTTTGACCATTGAAATGTTGGGAGGTATGTACATGTTACTGAGAGAACTTCATTCATATGACATTTACCCAGTACATACATTGTGTCCTCCATACCATGAAACTTTACAGAAAAGTGGGCAAATTTCAGGACAAATAATCTTCATCAAAAAAGTATTGCAAAGTAATGAGTTGGAGACCTCATTGGAATTTGAGGAGTTATAAGAGCAGTAAATGTTTTTTGTGGAAAAATTGTTATGCGTTTTCCCACTGTGTAAGTAAGGTTGTCCCCACTGTCTGGTGATTTTAGTCATTAAAACTTGCTCCATTATACATTATACATAAGGCCTATTGAGTGTAAAGTGTCAAAAAGAATCAGAGTGATTAAGGTGCAGACCAGCTGCATCATGTGCAACACACACACATTCCACAATTTTCTTTGATTTCTTAATGGGAATTTTATCCTCTTTAATGCTAGAAAGGTCTAAAATAATTTTTAAATCAGTGTCGTTTTTGTTTTTGTTCCCTATAGTACAGTTGGTTTGCCCCAAACTTGCTCCATTTCCTGATTGGTTACATTAAGGAAATAAAACAAAGTGAGACCGAGTGTGCACTGTCCATCCAACTTTATATTTTGTTGATGGAGGGAGGCAGGTCAGTGGGATTTAGGAGCAATATTGTGTTGTGCCAGTAGAGGGACGTTTCAGACAAAGTAAATGAGAGATGTCTAGATATTTCTTTAGGCCATTGGGTGGCTGAGACATTGACATTTGGAGTCCCACTGGTTACTTATCCTTGAGTTACATGGACAACATACCTAGGAACCTTCTTGTCCTAAGTCCCTGAAGAAACACTGTAGAGCTGACAAATAGAGTGTCCAGATTATGCAGTTTGTGTCACATTGTGGGTGGAGCTCAAGTCTGCATGAGTGGCTGAATTAAAATGTTTACCATGAAATGGATGGAAAAGTGGGTGGAATGGGGTGAGAGTGGTCTGAACAGACTGGAAAGTGGCTGGTGTTATCGCTGAACTTACCTTGATAGAGAATCAGCTTCTGTCCTCAGAGACCCAGTAGTTCAATATGACAAATGGAGTCTACAGGGCAGATCTGGAGAGTTCCCAAGTATGTCAGGGAATTATATTGAGCCTGTCAGTTATCCACTCTGACATGCTTTTTCATGAGACTGGCACTTGCCCTTGTTAGTGTAAGGGATCACACATATTGTGGTACGTTCACAGCCCACAAGTAGTCAGATTAATCATGTATGGGCTCACTAGCAGCAATTCAGTCTTGCTCTCCCCTCCCAATCGATTTGAGCCTGAGACAACAGCATCTGGTAGACGCCATTATTAATGATATTACCAGCAACATCTTGTTTTATACCTTAAGAAATTCTAGATCCTTGTAATGATTAGTGTTGAGCGAGCATGCTCGGCCGATGCTCGGATCGGCTCGAGCATCGCTCTGCTCGGCACATGGCGGTACTCGTACGAGTACCGCATGTGCTCGCCCGCCATGTTCGGGTCTCCTCCCCGCACGTTTTGCGGCTGCTGCGCAGCCAATAAACGTGCAGGGAGGCTCTGACATCGGTGTAATGCCAGCAGCCATGTTGGCTGCTGGCATTACACTGATTGGCTGGCCAGAACCCGTGGTCAGGTGCTGTATAGCACCTGACCATCGAGTTCGGCTCAGTCTGAGCCAGGGAGAGCTGAGGATAGGAAGGGAAAGGCAGTGTAGGGAGGAAAAAAACAAAAATTGTGAAAAAAAAAGAACCAAAAGTCCTTTTTAGGACTACTGTGTGTGGGGGCAGCAGGTTATTTGGTGTGGGGGGAAAAAAACAAACAAAAAAAAAATATATATATATATATTCTGTTTAGTGTGCAAAGTTGCAGATTAGAGCACATTCTGTTTAGTGTGCACAGTTGCAGATTAGAGCACATTCTGTTTAGTGTGCAAAGTTGCAGATTAGAGCACATTCTGTTTAGTGTGCAAAGTTGCAGATTAGAGCACATTCTGTTTAGTGTGCAAAGTTGCAGATTAGAGCACATTCTGTTAAGTCTTCAAACTAAAATATCAAAGTCACGTATTCCATTCAGTGTGCGTCGCCGCAGTTTAGCAGCACATTCTGAGTACTGTGCAGAGTTGCAGAATAGGAAGAAATACTGTTAAGTCTTCAAACTAAAATATCAAAGTCACATATTCCATTCAGTGTGCTTCGCCGCAGTTTAGCAGCACATTCTGTGTACTGTGCAGAGTTGCAGAATAGGAAGAAATACTGTTAAGTCTTCAAACTAAAATATCAAAGTCACATATTCCATTCAGTGTGCTTCGCCGCAGTTTAGCAGCACATTCTGTGTACTGTGCAGAGTTGCAGAATAGGAAGAAATACTGTTAAGTCTTCAAACTAAAATATCAAAGTCACATATTCCATTCAGTGTGCTTCGCCGCAGTGTAGCAGCACATTCTGTGTACTGTGCAGAGTTGCAGAATAGGAAGAAATACTGTTAAGTCTTCAAACTAAAATATCAAAGTCACATATTCCATTCAGTGTCTTTCACCGCCGTTTAACAGCCTATTCTGTGTACTCTGCAGAGTTGCAGAATTATAAGAAATACTGTTAAGTTTTCAAACTCAAATATTAAAGTCACATATTCCATTCAGTGTCTTTCACCGCCGTTTAACAGCCTATTCTGTGTACTCTGTACAGTTGCAGAATTATAAGAAATACTGTTAAGTTTTCAAACTCAAATATTAAAGTCACATATTCCATTCAGTGTCTTTCACCGCCGTTTAACAGCCTATTCTGTGTACTCTGTACAGTTCCAGAATTATAAGAAATACTGTTAAGTTTTCAAACTCAAATATTAAAGTCACATATTCCATTCAGTGTCTTTCACCGCCGTTTAACAGCCTATTCTGTGTACTCTGTACAGTTCCAGAATTATAAGAAATACTGTTAAGTTTTCAAACTCAAATATTAAAGTCACATATTCCATTCAGTGTGTTTCAACGCCGTTTAACAGCCTATTCTGTGTACTCTGCAGAGTTGCAGAATAGTAAGAAATACTGTTAAGTTTTCAAACTCAAATATTAAAGTCACATATTCCATTCAGTGTCTTTCACCGCCGTTTAACAGCCTATTCTGTGTACTCTGCAGAGTTGCAGAATTATAAGAAATAAAGAAATACTGTTAAGTTTTCAAACTCAAATATTAAAGTCACATATTCCATTCAGTGTCTTTCACCGCCGTTTAACAGCCTATTCTGTGTACTCTGCAGAGTTGCAGAATTATAAGAAATACTGTTAAGTTTTCAAACTCAAATATTAAAGTCACATATTCCATTCAGTGTCTTTCACCGCCGTTTAACAGCCTATTCTGTGTACTCTGTACAGTTGCAGAATTATAAGAAATACTGTTAAGTTTTCAAACTCAAATATTAAAGTCACATATTCCATTCAGTGTCTTTCACCGCCGTTTAACAGCCTATTCTGTGTACTCTGTACAGTTCCAGAATTATAAGAAATACTGTTAAGTTTTCAAACTCAAATATTAAAGTCACATATTCCATTCAGTGTGTTTCAACGCCGTTTAACAGCCTATTCTGTGTACTCTGCAGAGTTGCAGAATAGTAAGAAATACTGTTAAGTTTTCAAACTCAAATATTAAAGTCACATATTCCATTCAGTGTCTTTCACCGCCGTTTAACAGCCTATTCTGTGTACTCTGTACAGTTCCAGAATTATAAGAAATACTGTTAAGTTTTCAAACTCAAATATTAAAGTCACATATTCCATTCAGTGTGTTTCAACGCCGTTTAACAGCCTATTCTGTGTACTCTGCAGAGTTGCAGAATAGTAAGAAATACTGTTAAGTTTTCAAACTCATATATATTAAAGTCATATATATCGTGTAAGATGAAGAAGGCGGGTAAAAAGGGACGGGGAAGTGGACGTGATCCTGAAAGTTCAGGGCGCGGGTCAGGACGCGGAGAAACTGTGCCTGGTGCCAGAGCACAAGAAAGAAAGACATCCACCATACCTAGCTTCATGTCTGATTTCACAGGGCGTCGCAGGACATCACTCTCGAGGTCCGACCAGTGCGAACAGGTGGTCGGTTGGATGACAGCTGATACTGCTTCCAGTCGGTTAAGCACCACCCTGTCTTCCACCAAGTCCACTCTCAGTAGCCAAGAGTCTGGTCAACATAATCCTCACTCTGATCATCCTTCCTCCCACCATACACGGTCTGGTCAAAGAAGTGATCCCACACTGGGATATAGTGATGAGCTCGTCTCATCACCAATCCTTCATTTGACCCTCTCTCCAAGCACGCTTGCAGAGGAACATGACATCTTGTGCCCTGATTCACAACCTGTAGAGGGTACCCAATCACAAGAAGATGACAGATGTGAACGGCATTTAAGGTCAAAGGAAGTAGTGGATGATGATGATGATGATGAGACACAGTTGCCATTAAATCAACCACTATTTCCTTCTCAAGACCTTGTTGAGGAGAATGTTATACAGTTGTCAATGACCGAGTATGTGGTGGGATCAAGACTTGAGGAGGATGATCAGAGTGAGGAAGTGGAGGAGGACTTGGTGGACGATGAGGTGACTGACCCCACCTGGGAAGGTGTAGAGCCGAGCGATGACAGCAGTCCTGAGGGTGAGCCATCTGCAGCACCGCAACAGGCTGGAAGAGGCAGTGGTGTGGCTACAGAAAGAAGGCGGACCGCACCAAACCGGCCCGCAAATGTTCCACGGAGCACCCCCTTGCGTAAATCTACCTTGCCAAGGGGTAGGTGTTCCGCGGTATGGCGTTTTTTTAAGGAAAGTGCGGACGACAAAAGATTTGTAGTTTGCAACCTGTGCCACACCAGAATGAGCCGAGGCATGAACACTAGAAACCTCACCACCACCAGCATGATCCGACACATGGCATCCAAGCACCGTAGTAAGTGGGAGGAACGCCTGGATCGCCCATCTGTGTCTGCAGGCCACACCACTGCCTCCTCTTCCCCTGTTTTCGGTGCCGGCCAATCGCCTGTCGAAGGCGCAGGCCCGCATACCTCCCGCCCTGCACCTGTACCATCTGAAGCACCATCAGCGACCACATCCACTTCCCTGTCCCAGCACAGCGTCCAAATGTCGTTACCCCAGGCATTTGAGCGCAAGAGAAAGTACCCAGCCACCCACCCACAGGCCATAGCACTAACCTCACACCTTTCAAAATTACTGGCCATCGAAATGCTGCCATTTAGGCTTGTGGACACTGAGTCCTTCCGCAGCCTGATGGCAGCAGCTGTCCCTCGGTACGCCGTCCCCAGCCGCCACTACTTTTCCCGGTGTGCCATCCCCGCATTACACCACCATGTGTCCCGTAACATCACCCGTGCCCTGACCAACGCAGTTACTGGGAAGGTCCACTTAACGACTGACACATGGACAAGTGCTTGTGGCCAGGGACGCTACATTTCCCTGACGGCACACTGGGTGAATGTCGTGGAGGCTGGGAGCGACTCGGACCCTGGGATGGCACGGGTGCTACCCACGCCGAGGATTGCGGGCCCTACCTCCATCAGGGTTTCCACCAGCACCTACGTTATTGGCTCCTCCTCCTCCGTTTCCACCTCCGAATTCTCTACACACACCGCCACTCCCCCATCAGCCAGTAGCTGGAAGCAGTGTAGCACTGCAGTGGGGAAGCGTCAACAGGCCGTGCTGAAGCTGATCTGCCTTGGGGACAAACAGCACACGGCCTCAGAGCTGTTGCAGGGGATTAGTCACCAGACCGAGCAGTGGCTCTCGCCACTCAACCTGCAACCAGGCATGGTTGTGTGTGATAATGGGCGTAACTTGGTGGCGGCTTTGGAGCTCGGCAAGCTCACACACGTACCATGCCTAGCGCATGTATTTAATTTAGTGGTGCAGCGATTTCTAAAAACCTACCCCAATGTGCATGATCTCTTGACCAAGGTGCGCCGCGTGTGTGCACATTTCCGTAAGTCATCTACAGCTTCGGCCGGCCTGTTGAAGCTGCAGCAGCGCTTACAATTGCCAGCTCACCGGCTGCTGTGTGACGTGAGCACGCGCTGGAACTCCACCTTCCACATGTTGGCCCGGCTTTGTGAGCAGCAGAGGGCAGTAGTGGAGTACCAGCTGTTACACGGTCGTCGCCTCTCCGTTCAACTTCCTGTAATCAGAAGTGAGGAGTGGGAATGGATGTCAGACCTCTGCGAGGTTTTACGCAATTTTGAGGAATCGACACAGATGGTGAGCGGCGATAACGCTATTATCAGTGTAACCATCCCACTTCTGTGTCTACTGAAACGCTCGCTGCTCACAATTAAAACCGACGCTTTGCATGTGGAAGAGGTGGAAATGGGGGAGGAAGAGCTTACACAAGGTGATAGCCAGAGCACCCTCACTTCGTCTTCTCAGCGACAATTGGAGGAGGCGGAGGAGGAGGAGGAGGAAGACACGGTTGCCTCCGCTACAGAGGGTAGCCATGGAACTTTAGTTCCATCTCTTCAGCGTGGGTGGGCAGAAGAGGAGGAAGAGGATGAGGATATTGAGAGTCAGCCTCCTGGTGAGGACAGCGAAATCTTGACTGTTGGTACTCTGGCACACATGGCTGACTTTATGTTAGGCTGCCTTTCCCGTGACCCACGCGTTGTACGCATTTTAGACAACACGGATTACTGGGTGTTCACCCTTCTGGACCCCCGCTACAAAGAGAATTTCTCATCTCTCATTCCTCCGGTGGAGAGGACAAGCAAAATGGTGCAATACCAGAAGGTTCTTGTTGAAAAATTGCTCCAAAATTTTCCATCTGACAACGCTGGCGGCAGAGTACGTGCTACCTTGGCCAACCGAGAAGGGGAGAAAAGGGGAGCACACAGCAGTTCCGACAAAGGCAGGGCAACACTCTCCAAGGCGTGGGACACCTTCATGACACCCCGCCAGCACCCTCACCCTGATGCGCAGCCTAGTGTCACAAGGAGGGAAAAGTTTTGGAAGATGGTGAAGGAGTACGTAGCAGACCGTGTCAGCGTCCTCAATGATCCCTCTGTGCCTTACAACTACTGGGTGTCCAAGCTGGACACGTGGTATGAACTGGCACTCTACGCCTTGGAGGTGCTGGCCTGCCCTGCCGCCAGCGTTCTGTCTGAGCGGGTATTTAGTGCTGCTGGTGGCATCATAACAGATAAGCGTATCCGCCTTTCCACCGACAATGCTGATAGGTTGACACTTATAAAAATGAACAAGGCCTGGATTTCCCCTGACTTCTCCACTCCACTGGAGGAAAGCCCCGGGGGAACATAAACTCACTTTATATATGTTATTTACAATGATGGGAATACTCTGTATTCCCATTCACCCCTTCCACCCCAAAAACGGGTATATGGTTGACTCTTAATGTTCTCATCCTCCTCCTCCTCTTCCATATGCCCTGGGATATAATTTTTATATAGGGCCAGCTCACCAGCGTGCCCTGGGATATAATTTTTATATAGGGCCAGCTCACCAGCGGGCCCTGTGATATAATTTTTATATAGGGCCAGCTCACCAGCGGGCCCTGTTTGCCAATTTTTATATAGGTCAGCTCACCAGCGGGCCTTCTCATATAATGTTTTATTGGGTCAGCTCTCTAGCGGGCCCTCTCATATAATGTTTTATAGCGTCAGCTCACTAGCGGGCCTTCGCATATAATGTTTAGGATGGTCAGCTCTGCAGCAGACCCTCACCCATAATGTTTTAGATGGTCAGCTCAGCGCACGTTTCCCTCTTAATCATGGCCTCAGTTCTGAAAATCAAGGAAATTTTTGGGAGAATTTGCCTCTGCGCACGTTTCCCTCTTAATCATGGCCTCAGTTCTGAAAATCAAGGAAATTTTTGGGAGAATTTGCCTCTGCGCACGTTTCCCTCTTAATCATGGCCTCAGTTCTGAAAATCAAGGAAATTTTTGGGAGAATTTGCCTCTGCGCACGTTTCCCTCTTAATCATGGCCTCAGTTCTGAAAATCAAGGAAATTTTTGGGATAATTTGCCTCTGCGCACGTTTCCCTCTTAATCATGGCCTCACTTCAGAAAATCGATGAAATTTTTGGGAGAATTTGCAGATGATATACAAGTAAATATACAGCAAATACTGTTTGGTAACAATTTTTCGCCTAAAGTCGTTTTTATTTTCCTTTTTGTGTGTTTTACGGTCAGTCTGTAAAAATGGCGTACTACGGGCGAAAGATCGTTCCCAGCAGCGATGTTGGAGTCCAAGATGCATCCAGACATCCTCCCTATGCTGTCCCTGAACCATTTCTGTAGTGTTTCCATCTTTTTCTGCCCTTTTCCTATGGACCAGGCACCCTCCCCTCATCAGAGCAGGGGGTGCCTGGTGTAATGCTCGAGTCCTCCCATTGACTTCAATGGGGCTCGGATGCTCGGCCGAGCACTCGAGCCTCAGGGGGTGCTCGGTCAGAGCACCCGAACATCCGAGCATTGGGGTGCTCGCTCATCACTAGTAATGATCTTACAGAATGCTCCTTCATATAATCAGAATTAGAAAAACAACAGGGATGCTTTTAAAGAAATAACCGCAATAAAAAACAAAAATAAAAACATTCTGATAAAGAATCAGTGTTCTCCCAATTTGTAGTTCACCGGATGAATTGGTCATAGGGGGTTAGCTGTTCAGGTACTCCAGTCTCTGCTGGAACAGAGAACTTCTGAGATAGTTCACTCAATAAATATTCAATGTGCTTAAAGGGTGTATATAAAATAAAACTGTACTTTTATTTGAAGAAATATGAAGTTAAAATAGCCGTAACCTTCCCTTAAAGGGTTAGTAATGTCTCATATACATAAATAGTAATATTGTAGATAATCAAAAAAGAAATTCATCGATGTCAGTGTGGTTTGAGAGATATACTGTGATAAAGTTCCCCCCTCACTGATGTCAGCTTAATTGGAACGGTCTACAAAGTGTGCTTGCAAACCAAACACACTTTGTAGACCGTTCCAATGAAGTATTTATTTTTAGATTACCCTATTTCGGCTCTGCTGAAGAGGCGCCGTCGGGTTGCCTGACTCAAATCTCCTTCTGTCAGCTATACAGCTGACATCAGTGAAAGGGGAGGGAGGGGGGACTTTAAAATGGTATATGTCTAAAAATAAAATGTTTTACAGACAGGACTTGCTCCAGATAATTTATATTTTTAAAATCTACAAAATAACATTAAATTATAATGGGACATTACTAACCCTCTAAAAGCCTCTTTTAAGTCAATGGGAATTTTTTTCTTCTTTCCCTGTAGTGCATTTGGTTTTCCCCAAAATTATTCCACTTTGTTTGGTGCATATGGCACTTAGTGTATTCATGAACTGCTCTGATTTGTGTAAAAAAAGAAAAAAAAAGAAAAAATCAAGCTCAGCAGAATCTGCTGGTGATTGCTTTATTAATAACTAGTTGAACAGCCCGTTACACGGGCCACAGTGCCACTGCCACCCGGTCACGGGGCAGCCATGCGCAGTAGAGACTGCCCGCACCTGATACAGAGCGTGACGCTCCTTAGGAGCACCCCGCTCTGTATCAGCTGCGGCGATGGCAGTCTCTACTGAGCATGACTGCAGCATGTGCAGCAGTGTCTACTGCGCATGACACGGCGTTACACACGATTTAGCGAATTATTATATAGGATGTATGCCATTATGAATATAAAATATATGAATATTTGTACTTGTGTAATGAAAGTGTAATTGTAGAATGCCTAAAAATATTATTATTTATTTTTCACTAATGTCCCGGGGTTGCTTCACTGACCAACTTCCATGAACCCCGCACTCCTGACACTAATCCAGCTCCATCACACTCAATTACGTCTGTTATGTCCCCGATTCGGCTTGTACCAGTCATTGCCACACCTCATTTTGGATACATTCATCGTACATTGGCAAATGGAAGCAGACCCTGCTTATCAGAATCAAGTTCACACCTCTGTGAAGACAGCCAACTTGTAGAAATGTGATAACCTTCAACTGAACAATGTAATAAAAAACAGGTTAAAGAGGAACTGCCACTTTGTGACAAATACGTTTATGAAAGAGTTTTCAAAAGTGCTCACACACAGACACTTTTTACATTTTTTTTCAAACAGTAGTTTTAAGATATTTAGCTTTTCTTATTGTCAGTTTATGCAAATTAGCTACTACTCCCTGGCATGAAGTGGCAGTTGGGGTGGGGAGCAGCGTGGGAGTGCCTTTCAGATTTGCACTAATATATTTAGCTTTATTTATAACAAACAATTGTTTTAAATAAAAAAATAGCAATGTAAATATGTGCTTTTGAAATCTCTTTCAAAATCAGCTATTTGTTAAAAAGTGACCGTTCTACTTCAAGGTATGTTTTCTGAATTTTGGTCACATTTAGCAGAAAGTCAGTGGTGTTGCATGCCCATATGGCACTCAAAGGGTTAGTCTTATTTGTGAGTGGCTTTTGTTTTTTACCTATATGATTCAGTTTCATTGGTGTCCTTGATCATTTAATACATTCTTCAGTGGGTAAAGTCCCCTTCAACTCCATTCCCATAAACACTTGCTCTGTGTTGGAGGTAGGTGCTATAGAAGTAAAGGTACTACAGGTTGTGGGGGCTCATAAGAAATACCAATTATGTAAAAGTAATGCCTCCTATTAATAAACCCCCTTACCTTACTATGGCCAGAAACTCCTTATGGCCCCTATGAATTTTTCTCATTGTGTCATTAAGAGAGAACTCCCTGCAATCAATCCTAACTATCCCGTCCATGGCAGCAGACATACATATACATATGTGTCTGTTTTTTAATTATGTAGTCATTTTAAGGTCGAAAGAACATCTATTAAGTCCAGCCTTTCACAGATCAGAATAAGAAAAAACACACAATAACATGTATTTATTTATTTAATTAGAAACTGTTTTACCAGGGAGAATACACTGAAATTTCTCTAATTTTCAAGCAGGTCCTTGAGAGATTTACAGTAAAACGTTACATATTTACACAAAAAGAGAAACAATATATACATACACGTATACACATAAACATACATAAACAGTCATACACAGTTACATATTGGTTTTAGATACAAAACAAGCAGTTATTTTAGCAATTTTTAGACTGGGAGATCTGATTTTTTTTCAGGTAAGCTATTAAAGGAGCAGTAAACTTTTTTTAATGAAAAAACATATATTGTAGGGCATTTCCTGTTGAGTAACATAATGGTTCTCCCACTGCTTACAGATGTATTTTTCCAGAGTTATTACAGTTTAAACCCCTGTTTATTTACATTAGCAATGCCCTCTAGTGGTCAAATTCCACTTCATTTTTCTGTTGCATTCTAATGGACAGGAAAGTCAGTGACTTACACTTCTCTATAGAATGTGATAGAAACTGCTTGTCACTTCCTGTCATTTAGAACTATCAGGAAGTAAACACAGTAAATTCACTTCCTGATTATTTGAACTTTTTGAACTTCTGAATAAAACAACCAACAGCAGTGGGAGTGGCCTTATTTTACTCCGCAGGAAAAGCTTTATAACATGTACATTTTTTAAAAAAACGTTTACTGCTCCTTTTTAAAGGTTTTCGGAGCTCTGAAGGAGAAGGCAGGTCGAGCAGCTTATTTCATACTAGTTGAAGAGCCCGTTACACAGGCCACAGTGCCACTGCCAGACGGTCGCGGGGCAGTCATGCACAGTAGAGACTGCCCGTGCCGTGGCTGATACAGAGCTGGACGCTCTGAAGTCTGTACTGTGCAATACTGCAGCACAGGCAGCAGTCTCTACTGCGCATGACTGCTTCGTTACACGTTTTAGCTAATTAGTATATAGGATAGTGTGGAATAGTCAGTGAGTTTAGTGAAGAGGAGATTGTAGTTAGTATGGGGTGCTGGAGTGAGCATACTGCTCAGGTAGTCTGATAGCTTTCCGGAGAAGTGCTTACAAACTAGACAAGGAATGTGAAGAGCACATTTAGATTTGAGTGTTAGCCAATTTAGTTCTTTATGCATATCCCATTAATGTGTAGTGTAATTACATTGGAGAACAAAGTGGCATAAAGAATTATACTGAGTTTCAAATTTACCAAGATGGATTTGTGGCACAGAAGCATATAATATGTCCCTGTAGTCTATGACTGGCATTAACATCTGTTGAACAAAATGTTTTCGTACCAAAAGACTTAAACAAGATTTGTTTCTAAACAGAGCACCTATTTTAGGATAAAGTCTGGATGTTAATGTATCATTATGAAGACCAAAATTAAGGATAGGGTGAAGCCACACTTACCAAGATATGTCTAGGAGTTGACCTTGGCCAAGTTCATTTGGACTTTGTTACAATGGTTAAATGGGAACTGCGAATTTAAAGTAGTTTGTGCTTTGTACCAAATACCATTGTGATCGTTTTGTCAGTGTTAAAAGAGGTCTATCACCCCTATAGAAGTTGCTCTTAAATGTTAGTTTATATAGCAATTATTTTGAGTATTTCATTAATTTCTTATTTTAAAAAACCATTTGGGCAAAATAGAAGGAATAAATATTGCACTGATTCTACTTCCAGATAGACTGTGGTTACCTGCTCTGTAACCACAGTCTGTAACTCTACCTATCCAGCCTCCTCCAATGACGGAGGCTTTCTGGCTGTAAGCTGGAGCGATCTCATTGGCTAGATATTGATCTCTGCCAATGAGATCGCTCCAGCTTACAGGCAGAAAGCCTCCATCATCGGAGGAGGTTGGATAGAGAGAGGGGGGAGCAGAGGCAGAGTTACAGACTGTGGGTATAGAGCTGTTCCCACAGTCTATCCTGAAGGAGGGTCAGTGCCCAGATATTGTTTTTAAAATATAAAATTAATGAAATACTCAAAATAATCGTGATATAAACTTTTAAGAGCAGCTTGCATAGGGGTGATATATCCCCTTTAAAGAACAGTTTGGTTTTAGCTATCCATCTTTCCACTTCAGAGAAATCAGACTGTAATACTTCTTCAAGTTGTGTGATACCTTTGGATTTTAAGCGCAGACTATAGTGTCTTATGTGCAAAGAAGATGTTTTGGAAACCGTGGGCAGATCATTTATAAATAGGGGACATAGAAGAGGGCTAAGAATGGTGCCTTCAAGAACCCCACTTGAAATATTGTCACCAATAGACACATATCGCGTTCTGTCTGATAAATAGGATCAGAACCAGTTTAGAGAATGATTACCTAATCCAGAACTTTTGAGCTTACTTATCAGAATATTGTGGTCTACTTTATCAAAGGCCTTTGCAAAATCTAGGAAAATGGCTCCAGTGAGACAAACACACACTTTATTCTGCTGATTTTTTCTTTTATTGATTTTTTTTTTCATTCAGAAGTTACTGACAATCAAAGTTGCTTCTTTTGGGTGCATTATTTCCATTATCTGAAATGTTATGTGCATACCTGGGAACTTCCAGCTGAGGGCTTCCCGGAGGGGAGTCCTCTGTTCAGCAGGGGGTGACAAAAATGATGCTAATCGCGTCAAAAAGGGGCGTGGCTTAACCCTTTGAGTTTGAGTGGTACGGAATGCATTGCAAAGCAATGCATTCCGTGCTACTCTGGCACTCAAAGGGTTAAAAATGTCACACAGAAGGCTGGGGACGGAGGAACAGCGGGAGAAAGAGTGTAAGTGGGTAGAGCCCCTGCCCCGGAGACCTGGTAAATCTCTGTCAGAACCGGAGTCTCCGGGGCAAATCCGGAGAGTTCCCAGGTATGGTTATGTGATATTGTATTGCTTCAACAGTCTATCGACTGCAATTGTCAATGACAATATCCCTCCATGGATTGCTGTATCAACAGCTCCACAGTAACATTTCAGGCCATGAAAGTACTGCACCTAAAAAAGTATTTTGAGCTGTAGTAACTTTTGAACAGAACATCTCTCAGTAGTGGGAACAATATAATTAGCATACTGCATCAGTCATTGTTTAATGGGTGAAATGAAAATGGTCATTAACCCCTTGAATTCTAGAGGAATCTCCATGCCTTGTCTCTTTAGCATTCAAAGGGTTAGGTGTTCCATTTACCCCCTTGTTAGTGCCTTTGCAATTCGTTCCACACACCTCTGGCACTCAGAGGATTAAGAGCTGGATTCAAATACAGGAGATAAATGTTACCTCCTGTTTTATCAAAAAATGTCCTATTGAAGTCTATGGGGAAACCTGGAGATAAAAGCAGAGATAAAATTAGCACCTGCATTTGAATCCAGCCCCAAATCAAAGCCCAAAATCAATAGGAGTTTGTTGCTGCTGGATTGCTCCAGAATTACTCCAGTTTAGTTTGATGAATAAAGACGTGTAAATCTGTGAAACCTTTCTATAAAGTGTGATTTATACACATACTGCTAGGTAAAAAGGGTCATTAGTAATTTCAAAATTCTCCATAAATATTGTACTGACACTGTGCTTCCGTTCTTCTGCCAGGTTGATAAATCTTGTGTGGCAGTGATTAAAGTCCGAGCCAAATTCTGCCTTCTGACCTTCAGAATGCGGATGATCAGTAAATAACCGGGACAAAGATTAAACTACATTAATAGCTTGTTTTAACCTGAAGCCAAGAATAATGTGCTTACAAACTGATAAAAAACAAAGCATTTATGTTTAACTGGATCATTTTGGCACCAAAATGGTTAAAGGGATAGTAATGTTTCAAAATAATGGAGAGTGTTATTTGAATACGGCCAGAGTTGTAGTTCAAGAGTAATTGAATGATAAAGTATCCCCCTTCCCGCCCCTTTTACTTAGTGTAGCACTGCTCACCTCTGATGTGGAATCTGGTGTTGAAACCAGACAGATTACAGCAGAAAATGGGGGATTGATTGAGGCAGTGGTCCACTGACCCAGACCTATGACCATCAGAGGGGGCAACTGCATCCCAGCCCAGCCCTCCCCTGGAGCCAAATGTTGCCCACACCTGATTTAAATGTACAAAAGCAGAAGCCAGTATTAATTGGATGAACTAACAACCTTAAACCTTTAAGGATCAGAGGGTTGTGCAATGAATAAAACATTGAAGTGGAATGAACCATTATAACAACTTAAATGATTGTAAAACAGCTTTCAGAAACATCTATTTTTTAGCCATTTTTTATATAAACAACTTGTGTAAAAGCCCGTGTACACAGGCCAAGGTCCGGGTGATGTTTATCCTTTGAGTGCCAGAGGGGATAAGAGGTCGGTCCTTCTCTGCGTCCTGTCACCGACACAGTCATGCACTGTAGGGACTGCCCGAAAGCACAGAGTGCTCCCAGCACAGAACTCCCAGCATTCCTACACCTCCCAGCATTCTGTGCTCCCAGCATTCTATGTATTCAGGCAGTCTCTACGGCTTCTGACAAACATCCTAGCGAAGTATTATATTGGATAATTGAGCCATTTACCTTTGTTTATGGTAGGTAGAGCAGAGTGGAAGTTATGGTGTGCCATCCAGTAATGTCTGATTTGCATAAACGGACGCATATGGAAACCTAAATATCTCAGACTATTGTTTTAAGCCTTTGAGTGCCAGACGGGCACCCAACTCAAAGGGTTAAGTAATAAATGGCTGAAATAACACACAGGAGATTTTGAAAGCTTTTTTTTTTTTTTTCCGTGGTACGTGAATTCCACTTAGCAAATGTTAAGAATTGTGTACTTTGGAATAAGGCTGGATTGGCAGACTGGCACTCTGAGGGATATAGAAAGTGCAATAGAGATTTCTACCATTTCAGGCTAATGATTGGTTTTTAGCTAATACTAACTAGCCTTCATATATATTTACTTCTCATTTTATGTTAACCTTCTGGATCTTACAGAGGTTTTAAAGGGATAGTAACACTTAATTTTATCTTTATTTTATTTTGAAGGCATTAAAAAAACATGAAGAACGATATAAGTCTTATCTCTCAAACCTTTATGGTTTAAGAGCTATTCACAAGCAAAGTTTCCCCTCCCACCCCTTTTACCTAGTGTAAGCAATCTCTTCTTAGATGTGGAATGCAGTCCATAGACCAGACAGATAACAGCAGGGGACAATATTCTTCCTATGAGAACAATGAAAGCCCTGCCCCCCTTGACAAGTTTTTCAGGTTTTCCCTTATCTTAATTGAAGATTGTCCCTCTCTGCAATCTACCTGGACACCTCCCTTCTGCTCTGGCTAAGCAGTGTGACATCAGTAAAAGGGACGGGAGGGGGACACTTTGTCATTGAATTACTCTTGAACTATAACTCTGACAGAATTGAAATAACACCCTCCAAAGTCCAAATACTATAATGATTAATTAGAGCTGCTTTTATTATGAAACATTACTATCCCTTTAAAAGCATTGTAAATAATTTATGTGGACAGGGACAGTTCTAAGGGGGTGGGGGGGCAGGTGTAAAATAATAATTTTGTTTTTGCAACCCCCAACCCCAAAACCTATTCAAATGGTCAACAGTTCTTTTGCGCTTTAGTTAATTAAACAGATTTAACTATTTCAGTTGAGTTATTCTGGAGTTACAGTATTGCAAGTAACAGCGATACCACAGCAACATCAGCTTCACCTAAATCTTTCAGTAATTCTATAGCTATACCTGACTGCTGTATGAGGAATGCCTAGATAAGTCCTGATTCCACTCATTAATTATATAGATAAGTGGTTCTCAACCAGGGTGCCCAGGTTTTACATGAAGATTTTGACAAAAATGTTAAAGTTGAGTTCCTAATTATACTTATGGACAGTATTATGCACAATCTGCCCTTTATCCTTCTGACTGTGAGACCTAAGAGTAACTATACATGTGTATTGTTCCTTTGTTAAAGAGATGGTAATACTTCGTTTTATCTTCATGTTTTTTTAATGCCTACAAAATAAAATAAAGAATGATATAAGTCTTATCTCTCAAACCTTTATGATTTGAGAGATATTCACAAGCAAAGTTTCCCCTCCCGCCCCTTTTACCTAGTGTAAGCCATCTCTTCTCAGATGTGGAATGCAGTCCATAGACCAGACAGATAACAGCAGGGGACACTCTTATTCCTATGAAAACAATGAAAGCTCTGCCCCCCTTGACAAGTTTTCCAGGTTTTTCCCTTACCTTAATTGAAGATTGTCCCTCTCTGCAGTCTACCTGGGCACCTCCCTTCTGCTCTGACTGGGCAGTGTTACATCAGTAAAAGGGGCGGGAGGGGGACACTTTGTCATTGAATTACTCCTGAACTACAACTCTGACAGAATTGAAATAACACTCTCCAAGGTCTAAATACTATGATGATTAATTAGAGCTGCTTTTATTATGAAACATTACTATCCCTTTAAGTCCCCGGCAAAATTACCTTTAAAATGTGAGGGGGTGCCTTGAATTAAAAAGAGACTGAGAACCACTGATATAGATGTTTATGACTCTTCCCTCTCCAATACACAATCACACACAAACCCACCCACTCTTTCTCCCAACCACACGTGCCCACTCTGTTTCTTCCACCACATGTGTACATTTTCTCTCTCTCACCCACCCACACACATATACTCTCTCTCTCACACTCTTTATCTGTCAACTAGTTGTTACTGAGCCAGATATACACAGAAGTTTAAATGTTTAAATTTTAAGGTTCCACAAAATTAAATTGTTCCACCCCAGGGAAAAGTTTGAGAACCACTGGCCAAAGCTGGTATAAATTGTTAGTTCCACTTTAACTGTATTATTGTTCTTTCTTCATATCTGTAGCCTTTTATTCCACATATGTTGCATTATACATTTTAGAGTGATTCATTTTATAACACAGGATATGGAGATTACTAATGTCGGTCTTTATTTAGTTAGGCCACATTTGTACAGGTATCACCAATGCAGCAATGCTGCGTAGGTGGTGTCACTTCTAATGAACCGTACAATTCTGGACTATGATGCTTTTCACATTGACAGTTATAGCCTCATGTGTACTCAAAGTTCATCAGACACACCCCTCCTGTGTCAGACTGGAGAGTGAACACAGAGGAGCTGATACAGTCCTGTCATCATTGTGAAATAGGCCTAAGTGGGAAAGGAATTCAACTGATTATCTGATAACATCTGATATTTATGCCATATATTCCACGTTCTCAAGAGAACAGTAGTAATTGAAAACAAGTGTCATTTAAAACCTAATGAAGCTTCTTGCCTCCAAATCTTTATAACATTCTGAAAAACGTAACTATTAATGGACTTTGCCAGCAAGATGTCAGCCTTTTTATTTATTTGATATTCTTGGCAGTTGAAGCGGCTTGAACTGCCCTACTCTCTGATTGGTGCATTTGCCTGCTTGACCTATAAATGAGACGCACACACACACACACGTTGTGGCTAAAGTTTGGCTTTTAATAAGATAGCAACTTGAGTTTAAGCATTATTGCTTTATTACTAAAGCATGCATGATATATATGGCCATACCAGTTAACAGAGTAATCATTCTTTATCCCTTTGAGTCTGGATGATATTATGGGAATAGCCTTCTCGAGTGCAGAGGACATTTCCAAGAAGTCATCTGCATCAGGGATTAAACTGGAATTTTTACTCGCCCATGACTCCAGTATCTTATCCTCCTTATGTCTTCCATCTGTGAGGATCTGACCCTATCTTGTAAAGTGTGAAAAATGCTTTGGAGGTAGACAAACACTCAAATTTAAAGGACAATTTTCTTGTTTTACTAAATCTGCTCCTATGAGAGCAGAATTTATAGAAATCCCAGGGTGCCCTTTTCAGCTCCAAAATGGCTCCTGTCATCTGTTTGAAAGATGGGTCAAAACACTGACCCCAGTAATTTGAACACAACTCAGTAGCATGTTGCTGTCAGCCTCAAGCTTCCAGGTTGCATATAGGTCTGCTGTGTTGGGTTTTCAATCCCAAAACAAGGGACCTCTGGTGACCTGCATCACACATGACAGATTTCAGCCTGTGTGTCCAGTAGGGGTACGCAGACCATTATTGTCCTGCTGGGCCTCACAGTAGAAGTTTATAAAACACCATAAAAGGTTATAACACAATATAATATATCCAAAGAATATGTATAAAAGGCAAAGGAAATCTATGCTCAAAGTCATAATTTCAACATCAGAGAAGAACATTAAGAAGCAATCCTCTTTAATCCAACAGTGACTCAAGTTATAGAGTTATGGCTCCTTAAAGGCTTTATTGTCCCTTTAATTCACAGTCCATTCACAGTAACTACAGCGATGATAGATATAAAGGATAAGGATGGAATATTGCACTGTTGGGAAATGGGGGAAATTATGCACAGCAGCATGGTTTTACTCACAATAAAACTGTAGTAATTGCAACTTCTTATACGGGATACTTTACCATAAAATAAGTGCATAAAAATGTTGAAGACAGAAGCACAACATATCCATCTAAAAGTATATTTATTACAGGTTTTCAATGCACAAGAGAAAAAAAACACATTAAGCTATTACATCTCGCTCCAAGTCCTTCGTCCTGTATCTGTTCCATCAGGCTGGTGTCATCGTTTGTTAATTCTCCAGCTTCCTCCAGATGTGAAGAAATCCAGTTGCTAGTTGTCTTCTAGTATATAGAGTCCACGTATCTCTCTATAAGGGCTGTAAGTGATAGCATTTGAATAACATTAGTAGAGTGTAGGTGAAAGACTTTTCCAGAACAAGGATACTAATGAAGCATCTGAACTGAGGAATGTTCTATCAAAAGGGTGACTAGGACTAAAGTCTTAAAGGGATAGTAATGTTTCACAAAATAGTAGCTCCAATTAATCTTCATAGTATTTGGGCCACAGAGAGTGTTATTTTAATACTGTCAGAGTTGTAGTTCAAGAGTAATTGAATGATAATATATCCCCTTCCCACCCCTTTTACTGATGTAACACTGTTCATCTCAGAGCAGCAAGACTGTCCGCATGGATCACAGAAAGGGACATTCTTCAGTGAGCATAAGGGAAAACCTGTCAAAGGCGGGCAGGGTTTTCCTTATGCTTGCAGTAAGAAGATTGTCCCTTGCTGTGATCTGTCCGGTCAAGAGACCAGATTCCACATCTGAGAGGAGGTGGTTTACACTAGGTAAAAGGGGCTGGAGGGGGATACTTTATCATTCAATTACTCTAAACTACAGTATTGAGCAGACAGTACTGAAATAACACTCACCGTGGCCCAAATACTATGAAGATTAACCGGAGTTGCTTTTTTTGTGAAACATTGCTATCCACTTCATCATGTGAAGACCAGTAAAAACTACTACCAATACATGGATATTCAATGCATCTGTCTTTTACTTTTCACGTAGGCAGCATGAGTTGCTCTTGTCACAGCTGCAATCCTTATACAGTGCAATAACACAGCTACAGATTTCTATGACTGATTTCAATGGAATCACTTTAAAATTGTACAGATTTCAGATAGCTGTGATTACCTGCAATTGTATCACTTCTATTTCTATTGAGAGAATGAAGTGTATCACTAAAAATAAATCAACATTTTCAGTTACTAAAAAACATTAGGTTACAAAAATGTTGCTACACAAAGTCGACTGTGTTTTAAGGTCCTTAAAAATGCACCAACAGTTAAAGTTTTTACAAAAAGCTGCTCTAAGTTGCTCGTGTGAAAGAGCCTGTAGTAATCTTTTTGTTTTAGGCAGTCTCAGATTTGCCAATAGGCAGACAAGGCACTTGCCTAGAGCGCCCGATTTTCAGGGGCACCTGGCGATCCTGCCCACTTTATGGCCCCAGGGTGCATAATATTAATAATAATGCTGCGTGGCTGTGTCACACTGCCACTTAATAATTATGCTCTGCTTGCTCGCCCTCACCATGTGCCTGCGAGGGCGATTGTGACTTTCAAGACTTAAGTAGTGTCAGTGATAAATGCTCCGGTAGCCTTGTACCTGCAGCTGTGCCACCTGGGCCATCCCATGTGACCCACTGCTGTGTCTGTGGCTGCGTGCCACTGCCTCCATGCTCATTGGTCACCTCTCCGCCTGAATGGGACATCCTGTGATGTCACAACGCATGAAGTCAAAGGCAGCAGGCTTGTGAGGCTGTGTGTGTGGGTTCGTGTATGTGTGTGTATGGTTAGCCAACCTGTTCACTCTCTGGATAGGTGCAAACGGGAACAATCTGCCTTGTTCAGATCACCCTAGAAGAGGCAAGTGTACAGTCATGTTGCAAAATGTTTGGAACTTAGTTTATTGTGAATTTGTGTTGAAATATATAATGAAAAGCTAAAGTGTCAGGTTTAACTGACAAGCTAAAGTGTCAGGTTTAACTGACAAGCTAAAGTTAACAGGTTTTGAAGTTCTCTAGTCTTGGGTCGGTTAGTACAGCAGGGATTGGGTGGATAAGATAAAGCTCAGCATCGGCTGTAGAGCCACAGGTTGAGCTGAGGATGATGGGTCTTAAACTCCAACAGCAGATGGTTATATGCAGGTTAGTAGTTCTACAATAGCTGAACGGCAAGCCTCATAATTTTTGGTCCAACTAGTGGCTCTCCAACTATCTACAAGCTTAATTATCTTCAGCCTAAGCTGCCTAATTAGATGATGTTGGTCTACACTACTTATCATCCTTGGCCTAACATGTGACTCTCCAGCTGCTGTTTGTCTATAAATCCAATCATCCCCAACCAGCCAAAGGGATTTGTGGAGAGCCACAGGTTAGCCACTGGTGAAGATAACCTTCTAACTGTAGGCAATGTGGGTTTATACTCTCAACAACAGTAATGTTTGTTTGCTTTGGAACAAAGTGATGATGGGACGTGTAGTCCAACAACAGATGAGGAGGCAAGAGGATAGCCACTTGCGTAGACAACCTTTTAACTGTGAATTGAGTCTATTGTCATGTTTTTTTGCAAATAATATTTTTTTCAACTAGCAGACTTTATTAAAACAACAGACTGTCTGTGGCCAAGGGTTTAAAGGGATAGTAATGTTTCATAATAAAAGCAGCTCTAATTAATCATCATAGTATTTGGACTTTGGAGAGTGTAATTTCAGTTCTGTCAGAGTTGTAGTTAAAGAGTAATTCAATGACAAAGTGTCCCCTTCCTGCCCCTTTTACTGATGTAACACTGTTCAGCCAGATCAGAAGGGAGGTGCCCAGGTAGATTGCAGAGAGGGACAATCTTCAATTAAGATAAGGGAAAACCTGAAAAATTTGTCAAGGGGGACAGGGCTTTCATTGTTCTAAAAGAAGATTGTCCCCTTCTGTTATCTGTCTGGTCTATGGACTGCATTCCACATCTGAGAAGAGATGGCTTACACTAGGTAAAATGGGCGGGAGGGGAAACTTTGCTTGTGAATATCTCTCAAACCATAAAGGTTTGAGAAATAAGACTTATATCATTCTTCATGTTTTTTTAATGCCTACAAAATAAAATAAAGATAAAATGAAGTATTACTATCCCTTTAAATAAATTGCACTTAATCTTAATCAGTCCATTGAACACTTTCCTGCACTTTGTGTTTAACCTATATTTACTGCACTAGTTTCTTCCTAGTCTTTGCACGCACAGGGTGAGTTGTGGGAGGAGGTACAGGTGTGTGCACATTTAGCAGTGTGTGGGAGAGAGAGTTTGGGGACAATTTATTAGTCCTTAAAATTAATTTTGCATAATGAATTACTACATGAGAGGTCCATGTACTGAATGTGTCTGAGTGTGTATGTATATATATATATATATATATAATTATACAGAGGCATAACTAGAAGCCACGGGGCCCTGGTGCAAGAATTGCCACCTCCACATTGCCCCCCATCTCCACATTGCCCCTCAATCTCCACATTGCCCCTTCCACAATGTCCCTCAATCTCCACATCGCCTCTTCCACGATGCCCCTCAATCTCCACATCGCCCCTTCCACAGTGCCCCCATCTCCACATTGCCCCTTTCACATTGCCCCAAAATCTCCTACCTTCCTGGTGGTCCAGTGGCAGAGGACCATACCTGGGAACTTTTTATTGTTGTCTCCCCGGAGGGGAGTCCTCTGCTGCCATGGGTGGTGTGAAGAATGACACATATTGTGTCAAAAAGGGGCGGGTCTTAACCCGAGTGCCTGGTGGAGGGCTTAAAAGAAGGCTGGGGGGAAGGAGCAACACAGGGAGAAAGAGTGGAAGTGGGTAGAGTTTCAATAGAAACTCCACACATCCGGAGGGATCAGCCTCTTCTCTGGAGACCCGGTAAAGCAGTGTCAAAACCGGAGTCTCCGGGGCAAATCTGGAGAGTTCCCAGGTGTGCAGAGGACAGGTCTGTACCTCTTTCTGCACAGACCTCTTCTCCCGCGCGGTCCTCTTCAGTAATGCAGAGCGCTGGGAGATGATGTCATCTCCCAGTGCTCTGCATTACGAGAGTGCTGGCCTGCCAGAGGGAATACTGATCTCCCACTGGCAGACCGGCACTCTCGTAATGCAGAGCCCCAGTGCTCTGCATTACTTAATTGCAGGCGTCAGGCGAGGAGGTCGCAGGGGGAGGCCGGGCCCGGTCGCAGGTACAACCCCTGAGACCCCTATAGTTACGCCACTGATGTTATATATACACACAGGAGACTGTTAATGAGGTTTTGTAACCCTTTAAGGACCAGAAGCATGTGAAACACATTACTTTACAATTCACTGCATGCTCCTCTGGCCCTTAAAGGTTTTGGAGTCAATAAAGAGCTAAATAAGTGTGTTTGTGTATTGTACAGCTTTTTATTAACACCTTTAAAGTAGACCCTGTCACCCTAAAATAGGTGTGGCCAATATGGATATGATTTATGTGTATAAGTGATCTTTACTGCATACTCGCTGCTTGATTTTTCAATATCGGGTTGATGTTTGGTACCTGCATCTTCCCATTACTTGAGTCTTAAATACAGGGTAAAGGCAGGCTATATATCTAGTCAAGGTCATTTATGCTGTCTGTATATATGCTGTATATACCCCATCCCTGTCTATAACATTTCCGACCTCTGGAAAATTGCCACATTACTGTGAAAAATAAATCTAAAAATGGGTTTGGCCACAAAAGAGGGTGCGGCTAAGTGAGGGGGCATGGTTAGGGGTGGGGTAAATGCGGGGCTAGGGGCACCGTAGGGTGTTTTGCCTAGGGGCGCCTAGGATCCGGCCCTGGTTTTAGGTGTAATTAAGAATGGCAGTTAGTGTCCTTATGGTAGAGATGTTGCCAGGTGTCTAGATCTTGGACAAGGTATAGCTTATCTGGCAGTGTACACACAGGACAAAGGTTTACTGCTATAACACCACCTTATCTCCCTCCTCCACTCATTAGAGATAATTAAATTGCTTTATATCCTGTGCAAACAGCTATTGTGTTAGGCTTCTCACTTTATCATGAAAGGACACGACTGCTTTAGAGCTTATGAAAAACGGCTGTCCTTCAAATGTGAGTGTTATGTCATAGAAACTTTTATTGTTGTTTAAACCACATCTTGAATGTGGTCATCAGAGACTGCTGTTAAATTACTTTCTTTATTTATATCCGGTAACATTCTAAGAAATAATAAACTATATCCAATTACATTTAATAAGTGTCACTTTATAAAAAAAAAATAAAGCATGTGTACTTTAATTTTATTTCACTTTGAGTTTCACTTTGCCTTAATTTGATACAGTGCACCTTTCATTCTTAAAGGGACAATAATGTTAGTAATAAACTAGATCGCCTAGTCTTCTTTATAATAAATGTAACACAATGTGCTATTTTAACCAACTTACTTTTCTGTAGTTCATAAGATATTAAATATAGAAGGATTCCCCTTCCGCCCCTTCTGGCCGTGTCACGCTGAATCTGCAGTCTGGTCTGAATGGATGCAGCAAGGGACAAACTTCAGTAAGCAAAGGGAAATCCTGTCCTTCTTCATCAAGGGGGGCAGGGTTTTCCAGGGCCGGCCCTTACATGGGTCCCGGTGGGTCCATGGACCCAGGCGGCACTTTGACAGGGGTGGCAATTTGCCACCCCAAGGCATGCTTATTTTGTATCACTGTCGGCGGGCGGCCTATTTTTTGTATGTAGCAGTTATGCTGGGTCCCACGCTTCATCCCTTTCAGTGTGGAGATGATTGTGCCGCACTTCCTCCACTTTTACTTCTGGGTGCAGCCCTAGCAAGATTACTACACAAAGTAACTAGCAGCCAGTCGTATGATATATGTATCTTAATTACTACTGTACCATTACTGATGTATATGCTACCACAATCTCAGTGTGGCATCATATATATACAGACATCTACTTCGGGAGAACTGAAGTAACCTATTCGCTCATAATACACTTGAAAGCAGGCTGCAGACCATTTGTTACAGATTAGTTTGTAATTCCTTTAGGTGGGTGTGGTTTGGGGGGGTAGCATTTCATCCTTGGACCCAGGCAGCACAATGTCTTGGGCCTGCACTGGGGTTTTCCTTATACTTATTGTGTGAAGATTGCCCCTCGTTGCAGCTGGTCCCACAACCAGATAACATCTCTAAGGTGAGGAAGCCAGAAGGGGCGAAACTGGGATCCTTTTACATCGAATACCCTTTGAACTGCAGAAAAGTTGGTTAAAATAGCACATTGTGTTACATTTATTAAAAAGAAGACTCTGATTTAGTTTATTTCAACCATTACTATCCCTTTAAAGGTATAGTATTGTTTTGGACTCCTATTGCTGAGGAATGCCCCATGCAAACATTGGAGATCAACCCAAACCACAAAATGTTTTATCCTATTGCTGTCACTGATTGCATACACTGTATATATTGTATGTGTGTGATTTGTAAACTACAGGAATGATCTGCACTCACAGGACATTTTCAAAGTAACTTTGCTTGTTTCTGGTCACTGTTTAGGACCTGATGAAACAAGTAAAGATACTTTTAAAATTTGCTGTGAGTGTGGATTATTCCAGCACCCATAATGCAATACTTTTAAAGGGATGTATTTATCTTTATTTATGTATGTATCTTTATTTATATAGCGCCATACATGTACACAGCACTTAACAAAATTTGAAATAATATAACACAAAACTACAGAACTGGGTTAAAAGCATTAAGCTTAAGTGCCATCATTGCATTATTTGTGGGGGAACGTGCAGCAAGGGAATCATAGACAGGGAATTGGACCCTACCCCGAGGAGCTTACAATTTAATGTTTCATAATAAAAGCAGTTCCAATTAATCATCATAGTTTTTGGGCCATGGAGAGTGTTATTTCAATACTGTCAGAGTTGTAGTACAAGAGTAATTGAATGATAAAGTATCCCCCTCCCACCCCTTTTACTGATGTTACACTGCTCAGCTCAGAGCAGCAGGGAGGTGTCCAAGTGGATTGCAGAGAGGGACAGTCTTCAATTAATGTAAGGGAAAAACCTGTCAAGGGGGGCAGGGTTTTCATTGTTCTCACAGTAAGAAGATTGTCCCTTGCTGTAAGCTGTCTGGTCCGTGGACCAGATTCCACATCTGAGGGGAGGTGGCTTACACTAGGTAAAAGGAATGATACTTTATCATTCAATTACTCTTGAACTACAACTCTGACAGTAATTAAATAACACTCTGTATGTCTCATATACTATGAAGATTAATTGGAGCTGCTGTTTTTGTGACACATTACTATCCCTTTAACACTCAAAGAGTTAAAGATACAATACATTAGTATTTTACTCAATATTACATGTTATTTAAAGGATGAGTAACACTTAATATTTAAGAAAAAATACATAGTATAGGGTTTACCTTCCTGAGTAAAACAAAGGTACTTCCACTCCTGATAGGTGTTTTACTCAAAAGTTACTGCAGCTCAAACGTAAAATCTTTTAAGTGCAGCATCTCAATGGCCTGACATTTTACAGTGTTCCCTTACTATACCATCCTACAGACAGCTCTGGTCAGTTGACCATAAACCTCCTTGCGATATTGTAGCAACAGCGACATGGTAAAATTTCAGGCCACTGCGATATTACACTTAAAAAATTCTAGTTTGACCTGCATAAACTTTTGAATAAAACATCTCTCCTCAGTGGGATTACCTTTGTTTTACTCAGGAGGACAAACCTTACAATATATTCTATTTTACATTTTAGGTATTACTATCTCTTAGGTGAGAATAAAAGCTTTTCTTCATGATGGTTTTTTTTTTTTTAAATGTCCACTATTTATTTATTATGATTTCTTACTATACTCTTCTTTCGACAATAATGTAGTATTTCCCCAAATCAATACAATACAATCATTTTGATCCACAGAAACTGAACTAAAATGAAAATGCTTTCTCTTTCAAAAAGCTTCAGTTATCTGATAGTAATGTTTCACAAAAAAAGCAGCTCTGACTAATCTTCATAGTATTTGGGCTATGGAGAGTGTTATTTCAATACTTTCAGTTGTAGTTCAAGAGTAATTGAATGATAAAGTATCCCCCTCCCGCCCCTTTTACTGATGTAACACTGCTCACCTCAGAGCAGCAAGACTGTCTGGATGGATCGCAGAGAGGGACAGTTTTCATTGAGCATAAGGGAAAAACCTGTGAAGGGGGCAGGTTTTCCTTATGCTCACAGTAAGAAGATTGTCCCTTGCTGCGACCTGTCTGGTCAAGAGACCAGATTCCACATCTGAGGGGAGGTGGCTTACACTAGGTAAAAAAGGGGTGGGAGGGGGATACTTTATCATTCCATTACTCTTGAACGACAACTCTAACAGTACTGAAATAACACTCTCTATGGCTCAGATACTATGAAGATTAATTGGAGCTGCTGTTTTTGAAACATTACTATTCCTTTAGGCCTATTTCACAATGGTGACAAAATTGTAACAGCCCCTCTGTGACTGCCTGTTTCACTCAGTGGAATTTGTGACTCTAAGCAACAAATTTCTGGGTTGGGTCCAGGCCTGCTGCCAGCGAATGGGTCAGTTTCCTGACTCCCCCCCCCCCCCAACGACTGGCAGGAGATATTTATGGGCTGATCAGAGTAGGCTCAGGCTATTTACGGTGTTCCCCCATAGAAGAAGACTTAATAAAACAAAATTGCCCTCTAAAGTAGACCCGTCATACTAAGACAAGTTTAGTTTCTTTTGCTGAAAATTAAAACCTTCATATATTTTGTACTAGCCTTCTCAGTAAAATGAATTTTTAGAAAGTAGCCTTTGTTTTTGTGTTACAGTATGGCACATTATACTGGCTATGCCAATTAGTTCAGTTTGTTTCCATATTTACTTCTTTCTGCGTTAATTGAAATGCCCCAGTGTGCAGGCCCTGACTGGATCCATTCATACTACAGTATGTGTTAATATTGTCCTTGTTTATAAACCAATTATAATAAAGCACAAGAATGGACCCCTAACAAATAAAGGTTTACTTCACAAAAAACACTTCTAAAATAAACAAAGGGCTAAGCTAACAACAAATACGTAGTTTTGCATTTCACACAAACACATACACACCAATTCTTAAATGGTTAAGGTGATCCACTTTAAAGTGATAATAATGTTTCACAAAAACAGCAGCTCCAATTAATCTTCATAGTCTTTGAGACCATAGAGAGTGTTATCTCAATACTGTGAGCTTTGTAGTTCAAGAGTAATTGAATGATTAAGTTTCCCCCTCCCTCCTCTTTTACCTAGTGTAAGTACCCACTTCTTAGATGTGGAATCCAGTCCATAGACCAGACAGCTTACATCAAGGGTCAGTATTCTTACTGTGAGAACAATGAAAACCCTGCCCCCCTTCACAGGTTTTTCAGCTTTTTCCCTTATCGTAATTGAAGATTTTCCCTCTCTGCAATCTACCTGGACACTCCCTACTGCTCTAAGCTGAGCAGTGTTACATCAGTAAAAGGGACAGGAGGGGGATACTTTATCATTCAATTACTCTTGAACTACAACTCTGACAGAATTTAAATTATACTCTCCATAGCCCAAATACTATGAAGATTAATTAGAGCTGCTTTTATTATGAAACTTTACTATCCCTTTAACTGAAAAGGTCTGACTGTGATTTTTATCGAACATTACATATAAATGGCCAGTGTTCTCAATATATTCTATTTCCTTTGTGGAAAAAAAAAAAAAAAGATAATTTTTATACTTTCTCCTTGAAACGTTCCATCAAGCAAATGTAGATCGATGGATTGAGAACATACTCTGGTGTGATGAATTTCTATGTTTGTTTGAATTTCATTAATATGCAATTGAAGGACATACTGACTGAAAACAGTGTCTGCGCATCCTAGTTGACATCCTGTTTTTCAAGTAACGTCAACCTGCCATGTCACACGAGCCATCAGTCACCAGACCTAAGTCTCTGGGGTATAATTTGTATTCACGCTCAGGGCTCTTTCTGTTCAGATCCTTACGGCTTACTTACACTGTTCTACACGCAAGCTGTAAAGAAAAAAAATCTTAAAGTGAATCTATCACATATAGATAAGTAATGCTCATTAGTTAGAGCATTTAGCAAAAAAGTTAAACATGTTAGTCATTTTTGACAAAACCCAGTTATCTGTCCAAAAATGTATGTTTAAAGGTGCCCAGCAGCACTGCCTCTGCTCCCGTCCCACTACCCAGCATCCTCTGATGACGGAGGATGTCTTTCTCAAAGCTGGAGTGATCGCATTGGCTAGTTATCGATCTCTGCAAATGAGATCGCTCCAACTTAGAGAAAGAAAGTCTCCATCATCGGAGGATACTGGGTAGTGGTACGGGAGCAGAGGCAGTGATGCAAGCAAGAAGTAGGCTGCTGGGCACCTTTTAAACTTGAATTTTTGCACAGATAACGTGTTTTTTTTTTGTTTTGTTTCGTTTTTTTAAATGAGTAACATATTAAACTTTTTCGCTAAATGCTCTATCTAATGAGCATTACTTATCTATATGTGATAGATCCACTTTAACTGGAAACTTATAATCTCAATATCTTATTTGTAGTGCTTTGATAACATTTTTAAAAAAAATTGTTGGAACTTGCCTTTATTTAGTAAAATAACTATTTATATAATGGTTACAATGTATGCCTTCAGCTTGCCTTTTATTGATTGGCTTTCAAAAACCCCCATGCTATCCCATCTTCCTTTTGGCCATTTTGTGAAAATCTGGAGCTGTTAGCACAAGCCTTTGTAGCAAGTCTGTGTCAGAGACAGACCCAAAGGGTTTTGCAAAACGAGAGTATACTTGTTTTGTATGGAAAAGCAATGACAAAAAGGGTACCACTGAGGCTACAGTTCATCATCAAATACCAAAATGAACAAATGTATATTCATATTATTTATAAAGAAAATAATATCTCTTAAAGATATTCTGATATGGCTTGTAATTGGAAGAATGTTTCAGAGTATTTAAAGATATTATAAGGTAGCAATTTCCATGTTATATAATTGTTTTTCTCTGTCGTCCAGTACAGGTTACTGGTAACTCTGGGTAGGTGATCCCCCCCTTTAAGTAGGCAGGAACAATTCTAGAAATGTATGCAGGGGTGGAGCCTACCTTCCCTCCTTGGCTGCAGCTAGCCAACCAGCTCCAGAAAGATTTGTTCCTTGGTGAAGATAACACAGGCAAGAGAACAGTTCTGCTATAGCTTTAGAAGTTTTTTATTTTTCTGTTAGAAATGGAATACCACCATTAGGCGGATTACCATAGGAGACAATGCCCTTAGATGTGGCTAGCTCAGTGACCAGGTGCTTTTTGTGGACCTTAAGCCCTGGGGGGGAAATCTTGGCTACAAGTTCTTTCCTATGGAGTCGTCCACCGAGGCTTCTTCTTTAAACATGGTAATCTGAAGACAGAAGATCTGCAGGAAAGGTGAGCAACCCTTTGAGTGCTGCAGGTCCACATGTCCCACAGTGCCCCACCATACAGGGGTTTTTCATTTGGAGTTCCCATTGCACACTCCTGCACTCATTGGGTCTATCTGTATGTCTTTTGGGTGTTTGGAGTAGGTTTATGCGGTACTTAACCCTTTAGCTGCTGGTTTGGCATTCATTTGGGGGGGTTTCTTACACTTTTCCTACTGGTTTAGTGTTTTTTGGGTAACCTAACATGTTTTAGTTTCATGTCTTTTAATATTACACCTTCAATTTTGTAAAATTTGAAGCTTTACCACATAGACACCATTGCTCCTTTCACTTCAATGGGACTGTACAGTTTGGGACGTATCTCTGCAACCGTTTAACCTAGCGACTTCACAGATGGCTCATTTTACTTGTCTGCCCTTGCTCTATCATCCGGTTCATGTTTCTAGTGTGTTGGGGGGCTCAGGGGGCTTTGGTCACTGTTTGGGGTACTTTTCTGGGAAATCTACATTTCCCACGAGCGCTTGCTTCACGTGCTCGTTCATGATTGGCTCCCACCGTGGCAGCCATTTCGTGATCTTTCCAGAACAAATATCCTATGCAGGGCTTGGACTCTCCTTCTCTCCTCTGCTGATTAACGCTTCGCCTGCCAGATAAGTCTATTTTAGCGATTTCTGGGGTGAATCTTTAATCAAACACACTGTAATTGGGTGATTTCTTATACAATAAGGTTATTGACACTGTGAGAATATCTATACCATTGGAGCTTGGGGCCAGACCTAAGACTAAGGATGCTGGGGTCTCTGTATCCCCTATTGCACATTGCTCTTCCTATCATTCAGGGTTACCTAGAGAATTCTCAGGTCATTTATACCCAGCATGTTCTGATGTCCCTGAGAGTCTTCCAGGGATCTCCAGCCATGTATTAGAGCCAGTTTGGGTGCAAGAGTTCAAGGCTGCTACTAGGGACCTCAGGTCCACTTGGCAACTCTTTCCATCCCAGTTACAGGGGGTCTTCCATTCTTGACAGACCCCCTCCTCTGTCAAGTCTTCCCTGCCCAAACCTCAGGGAGTACCTGACATGTCAGATTCCTCTGAAGAGGAACTCCTGGTGGATTCAGATGTTGAGGAATGTTCTGCTCTGGGCTCCTCTCAGTTTTTTGGGGATTCTTTTGAGGTTGATCCTGAGCCCTCCGCTGAGGGCCTGATCAGGGCTGTCTTGAATACTCTTAACGTTCCCTTCATTCAGGAGGTTCCTTCTGACCTCTTTGATGTGTTTCAGGAGCCTAAAAAGCCCCTTACTTGCTTTCCACCTAACTCCACTCTTGACTGCCTTGTGTTTGAAGAGTGGAAGTCTCCGGACAGAAAACCTTCTGTCTCCAAGAAATGTGCCAAGTTTTACCCCTTCTCTGAGGCGGCGCTTGCTCAGTGGGTTCATCCTCCTAAAGTGGATGCTTGTGTCTCCAGGCTATCCAAGTCTACTGCATTGCCAGTGTCTGATGCGTTTGCTCTAAAAGACTGGACTGACAAGAATCTGGAGGTCTCCCTCAAGTCCATCTTTGCCACTGCTGGTTCTGCCATGCGTCCAGCATTAGCAGCAGCATGGGTGAACCGGGCCATTGCAGTCTGGACTGAACAGCTCACTCTTGCTGACCATCAGGGTGCTCCTACTTCTGATAGGTTGCGCTTCCTTGCCAACATTTCTGAGGCACAGCACTATGTTTCTGCTGCCCTATTTGATGCCATCCATTTGGTGGCTAGGGTTTCCACCATGTCTGTGGTTGCCAGACGGGCTCTTTGGCTCAAGATCTGGTCTGCTCATACTGCTTCTAAGAAAGTATTGCTCTCCTTGCCTTTTCAAGGCACTTCTTTGTTTGGGCCAGATCTCAAGGATCTGATCAGTGAGGCTACAGGGGGTAAGAGTACACTTCTACCCTTAGCTCCTAAGAAGAAAACACCACTTAAGCGTAATCAGTATTTTTGTTCCTTTCAGAATGAGACACGTCCAGTGAACCAGACAGTTCCCTCAGCCCCGCGTACTTCCTCCAAGCACAGACAGCAATGGAAGCCCAAGGTCTCCTCCAAGCCCAAGGCTTCCAAGCCTTCTTTGGCATGACTCACCTAACCCAGGCCCCCACTCTGCTGTGGGTGGTCGTCTGAGTCACTATCACAGCATTTGGGTGGATTCAGTGTTGGACCCATGGGTTTTGCAGGTAGTGACGGAAGGGTACAGGATCCCTTTATCTCTTCCTCCCTTTCGCTTTCTTCCTTCTCATACACCTCACGGAGCAGAGAAACGCCGTCTTTTCGATGGCGCTGTTCAGGCTCTTCTGATCAAGGATGTTCTGGAGCCGGTTCCAGTTCAGGACAGAGGTATGGGTTTTTACTCAAACCTCTTTGTGGTCTCCAAGAAGGACAGCAGTTGTCGTCCCATTTTGGACTTGAAGGATCTCAATTCCTTTGTGACCCGGACTCATTATCACCAGGAGTCTCTACGGATGGCGATTGCTGCCATGCCCCCGGGGGAATTCTTTGCATCTCTGGATCTTCAGGACATGTACTTACACATTGCCATTCATCCAGAGGGCTTGCAGTACCTCCGGTTTGCCTGCAACCAGGGACATTTTCAGTTCTCAGTTCTTCCATTCGGTCTGTCAACAGCTCCACAGGTCTTCAACCGTGTCCTGGGAGCCTTAGTGTCCATCCTTCACCGAGACTGCATCAGAGTTACTCCATACATGGGCGACCTGCTTCTGAAAGCCTCTTCTTCGGATCTTCTTCATCAGCAGGTTCAGCAATGCATTCATGTTTTCACCCATCATGGGTTGATCATAAACTTGGCGTTGCGGAAATTACGTCATTCTGATTGCTCTGTACTGTCCTCACCAGGCTTGGTTTCCGGAGCTTTTGGATCTGTCAGTGGTGGAGCCATTCCGTCTCTCTTGACATCTGGATCTTCTTCTACAGGGTTACCTGTGGAAGGAGGATGTTCATCGTCTAGCCTTGATGGCTTGGAAATTGAATCCTCAATATTGAGGAAGAAAGGTTTTTCTTCTGGTGTGGTGGCTACTATGCTCAGTGCCCACAAACCTGTTTCTTCCAAGATCTACCATCGTGTCTGGTCGACCTTCCTATCTTGGTATGCTGACAAGGACCTGTCTCAGGAATTTGATCTGCCTACGGTCCTGGATTTTTTGCAGGACGGTGTGGATAAGGGCCTCAGTTTGAGTTCCCTTAAAGTTCAGATGTCTGCTCTCTCTGTTTTCTTTCAGGGGCGTATTACCATGCTTCCTGATGTCAAGATTTTCTTCCAAGGCGTTGCCCATACTAGTTCTGCCTTCAAGATTCCTGCTACTCCATGGGATCTTAACTTGGTTTTTGGCATTCTTCAACGCCCTCCATTTGAGTACTTGGCTACTATTCCTCTACGCCTGTTGACATGGAAAATGGCTATATTCCTGGAAATTGTGTCTGTCCTTTGTGTTGCAGAGTTACATGCTCTGTCCTGTAAACCAGCCTATTTGGTTTTTCACAAGCACAAGGAGGTGCTTTGCGCCTCTCAGGAGTTTCTCCTGAAGGTGGTTTCGGAGTTCCACATTGATCAGGAGATTGTGGTGCCCTCTTTCAGCCCTGACCCCACCTCTGACATAGAGAAGGATCTCCACTTGTTAGACATGGTGCGTTTTCTCAAGTTTTATGTACATCACATTGTCTGTCAGGCAATCTGATGCGTTATTTGTCCCTCTTTCTGCCCTAACCCCTCCTCTGACAAGGAAAGAGATCTCCACTTGTTGGATGTGGTGCATTGTCTCAAGTTTTATGTACATCGCACTGAGTCTATCAGGCAATCTGACTCACTGTTCGTCATTCCTGAGGGTCCTGGGGCAGTAAGACCTGCATCCAAAGTGACTATTGCTTCTTGGATCAAGTCCACTTCGTAAGGCTTATGAGCTGAGGAAGAAGCCTGTCCCCTTTTGGGTCACGGCTCATTTTACAGGATCTATTGGGGCTTGTTGGGCTTACAAGAATCAGGCCTCTGCTGATCACTTGTGCAAGGCTGCCACTTGGTTGTCTGTGCACACCTTTTCCAAGCACTACCGTGTTGATGTGCTGGCATCGGCTGACGCCAGGTTTGGGAGGAAGATCCTGGAGGTAGTCTTTCCTACTTAGGATCTTCTTTGGTTCTTGGTGCTTCAGTTTGGAGTGTTGTTACCCCTGTTCAGTGTCCGTTGACACTTCATTGTTTTGATGGGCTATCTCTGATCTGATGGTTCATATCTGCTCTGGTGACTTTGGGGGCCTTGTGCCTGGTCCTTGCCTTACTTCTCGCCTCTGGGAAACTCAGTGGTTGGACATCCCAGAGTTACCAGTAACCTGAATTGGACAACAGAGAAAAGAGGATTTTTATCTTACCTGTTAAATCCTTTTCTCTTAGTCCATACAGGTTACAGGTATCCCACCCTGTCAAGGGACCGTGCTTGGATGTCCTGTGGCAGACTGTGGGGGTCCTTTGGGGTCATGCTCACAGGAGTCTTCTTTCCCTTCTACTATCTAGTCTTAGTGCCTCAAATCTTTCTGGAGCTGGTTGGCTAGCTGCAGCCAAGGAGGGAAGGTAGGCTCCACCCCCTTCATACAATTCTAGAATTGTTCCTGCCTACTTAAAGGGGTGAATCGCCTACACAGAGTTGCCAGTAACCTGTATGGACTAAGAGAAAAGGATTTAACAGGTAAGACTAAAATCCTCTTTTATACATTGACTACCAATGTTTTTACATAGTGGGACATAAGAGCAAGCGTCCTGACATTGCTTGGATTGAACCAATTTACATTTCCTGTAATGAGATTTTATTTCCAGGACAATATCATGATATGTAAAGAAAATCTCATAATATATGTGACCATTTCTACGCACTCAACTCATGTTTGCACGTCTGTCCTTTGACAGTCTACTCATATTTAATGTGTGTTTTAGCAGTAATATCACTTTATAAATACAATACATATACTCTGCATGGCAAAACAAGAACCAGTGCACCCCAGCAGTGTGTGTCTTTCTATCTGTGTACAGAGGCTATGTACAGAGGGCAGTGGCTGTGAATTCCACGTATGCAGAGAAACACAAGGAGGATCAAGAAAGACCTCACTGGTGTAAACAGGGGAGTCCCTTGATGTCAGGAATAGCATTTAGGCATAGCTGGGAACTCTCTGGATTTGCCCCGGATACTCCGGTTTTGACTCTGCATTACCACGTCTCCGGGGCAGCAGCTAATTATCTGTATGCGGGGAGTTTCTAATGAAACTCTTCCCACTTTTTCTCCCTCCTTCTCTGTTCCTCCCACTCCCTACCCTCTTCTCCTCCTTCCCAATCCATTTCATTATACCTTTACCAACGTTTCTTAAACACACCCCCTCGTGATTAAGCCATGCCTCCTTATTGATGAGAGTCACATCATTTACTTCCCCCAACGGCACCACAAGACTCCCCCTTTGGGGAGTCCAGAAGAAAAATTTCCCAGGTATGCATCTAGGTGTACCCCAATAAGAACAAACTCCCAAAATACAGAGGTATGGGTGTTCTGCATGCTTTAAGTATGGAATATATCTGTAAGGAGAGTTCTCATCCTCTTCAGTCCTTTCAGCATAAGGTATATTGTACCACTGCCTCTGCTTTTACTGCTTTACCATTACATGCATACCAAATGTGAGAGGCTTCTGAGCCATAGTTAAGACCCCTTTTCTTGAAAAGATTGTCTATAAATGGGCTGAAATTGGATTACATTTCTGAATGCAAGAGCAGTGGGTACTAATCCAAATAAACTGACTTAGGCTCTTCTCATTACAAACTGCATAAACAAAATTAAATAAACAATCTCTTCATAGGACAGTATACACAATCATGTAATTTTACTGTAAGCGCTTGATATTTAAGATGATATAAACCTTATTTTGTGTGGGTGTGTGTGCACCCTCAATCGAGCATAGAAGTGTTTCTTCACCTTCCTAACTGTCAATCCTAGATTCCACTTTACCAAACAGATTCCAATTGAAATCTATAGAGAAATTTGCTGATATAACCCTGGATAGAGCAATCAACTGCAATGGAATTGTCTCATTCATTTAGTATGTATTTCCCAACAGTTACAAAGAGTACTACAGAAAGGCTTGTGTAAAGCTGGTGCAATTCTATAGCAAGCCAACTGCATCACGGGGGGGGGGGGGGGGTAAAAATAAAAAAAAATGTAATCTTTTTTTTTGTTCCTGTTTTTCGAGGTCGGAATTTGGGAAATGTTATTTGTTCCCTATGATCCAGATGGTTTGTCATAAACTTGCTCCAGTCCTTCGAGTATCTTCCACTCTGAGAATAAAACTGCATTTTGATTGGTGCTCTGGGTAGTGAGGTGGGGCCATGCAGAGGAAAGCACCAATCAGAGCTCGGTGGTATCCTAACACATGTGAGACACTAGAGCAGAACTCAGTAACAGATTTCAGTCAACCAGAAAATGTAAAATGCCTAATTTGGAAAGCAGAGGTTTTTGAAGGTTGCCAAGAGTTTTGTACGCCTGATTTGTATTGAATGTTTGTTATTTAATAGCAACTTGGTTTTAGGCATGTGGAGCCCTTTAAAACTGTCATTTCTAAGCAACTCTCTTGCCTGCTTAAATGATGCCCTTATCTTTTCACAAGCACATTCAGTTTAAAGATATTTTTCCAAGTGGATTAAAAATGAAAGGATTGTACAACAAAGGAAATATAACCCAATGGTATTAAAACACAATAAAAATCAGAACCAGACAGAAACATTATACAGTGATCAACCACTTTTCCTTTTCATTTCTCTCATCTCACCTGCCAAATCAGATTTTTTTCCTTTTAAATATGCCATTTATTTAGTTTACTTACTGTCTAAAGTCGCATCTATGCTGAGACAATGGGAAGTAACTTGTTGAGTATTGCTCGTGCATCCAAGGGGTTAATGAATAATTAATAAGTGTTTAGTACAGCTCTTAAGATTAACCCTTTGGATGCCAGAGGGGTACACAACACATTGCTTTGCAATGCGTTGTGTACCCCTCTGGTGTCCAAGGGGTAAATGAATAATGAATAAGTGTTTTTAGTACAGCTCAAACATTAACCCTTTGGATGCTTTGCAATGAGTTGCACTCAAAGGCTTAAAGCGTAACTAATACCTGTATAACAAATCAGGTTATTTTGAAAGAACTTGAAAAATCCCCTATATGGTACGTTACTGATTTTTATCTAAAACAATAGTTTAAAGAGATTTGGCTTAAAGGGATAGTAATGTTTCACAAAAACAGCAGCTCCAATTAATCTTCATAGTATTTGGGCCTTGGAGAGTATTATTTCAATACTGTCAGAGTTGTAGTTCAAGAGTAATTGAATGCTTAAGTATCCCCCTCCCGCCCCTTTTACCTAGTGTAAGCCACCTCCTCTCAGATGTGGAATCTGGTCTTGAGACCAGACAGCTCAAAGCAAGGGACAATCTTTTTACTGTGAGAACAAGGAAAACCCTGCCCCCATTGACAGGTTTTTGGGGTTTTTCCCTTATGCTCACTGAAGATTGTCCCTCTCTGTGATCCACCTGGACAGTCTTGCTGCTCTGAGGTGATCAGTGTTACAACGGTAAAAGTGGTGGGAGGGGGGTACTTTATCATTCAATTACTCTTGAACTACAGCTCTGACAGTATTGAAATAACACTATCTATGGTTCAAATACTATGAAGATTAATTGGAGCTGCTTTTATTGTAAAACATTACTAACCTTTTAATTTATTAAAACAAATGTTATTTTATACATATTGTATATTTGTATGTGGTTATTACAGCTGTTATTCCATTGAAATGTTGTTCTCTATTCGTCAGCCATCAAAATGGTGAGATCAGAATGTCGCCTGCATGAAAATGGTGAGATCAGAATGTTGCCTGCATCAAAAGGGCCACATCACAATGTCGCCCACATGAAAAGGGCCACATCAGAATGTCTCCTGCATGAAAAGGGCCACATCAGAATGTTGCCTGCATGAAAAGGATGACATCACAATGTCACCCACATGAAAAGGGTGACATTCTGATGTCTCACACTTAAGTGTTGCCAAAAAACAAAGTGCAAATCTGCTCTGAGTGCCAATAAGATAAGCAACACATCACATTCAACTAAATGCTCCAAATCCCATCCCACGCACACCAGCCTTTTGCTGAAACAGATACCGTTGGCATTCAAGGAGTTTAACTCCTTCTTTTCTACTTGCTGATAGGAATATCGCCACTGAGACAGCTGCAGCAAGAAGGAAAACAGGACTTAAACTCCTTGAATGCCAACTGTGTCTGTTTCAGCTAAAGGCTGGTGTGTGTGTGTGTGTGGGATGGGTTTGTAACATTTAATTGAACACAATGTGTTTCTTACCTTATTGGCACTTGAAGGGTTAAGGCACAGATGGAGGGTACTTGGAGCAGATTTGCTCTATTTTTTTTGGGATGCATAAGCGTGTGACATTAGAATGTTACTCTTTTCATGCGGGTGACATTGGATGGTGCTCATTTCATGCAGTCAGCATTATGATCTCTGGGTTTGATGGTCACCAAATAGAGGGTGACATTTCAATAGTAAACCATTACAGGTCATACTTGTTTGGCTTCTCTTTTTATTTATGAAAAATCACCACTAGGTGGCAATGTTGCTATTTTCTGATGGAAAAGACAAGAAAAGGGGAAAAAACATTGTGTCTCGTTTAAACTGTATTATTAACATTTGAGTGCCAGAGGGGTTTGCAACGCATTTCAAAGCAAGTTGACCTATCACCAATTAACAGTTTAGGTTATTATAAAAGAGGTTTCTATATCTCCTATATGTTATAACTATTTTTATTTCTAAATTATATATTTTGTATCATTCGCCAAGCAGGGTTTCCTCTGGCAGTGGATGCTTCGCCAAACAGGCACCCAGCTTGGGAAAGCATCCACTGCCAGATGAGATCCTGCTTGGCGAAGCATTAAGCAGATGCTTCGCCAAGCTATGTGCCTGATATGATGAACACAGCACATAGTACACAGTGTTGTTTTCTTACAAGGCTTTCCAAGGGACATGTTCATACTGTATACAGTTAACATAATGCTCCAGTGCTGTTGCTTCTGTCAGTGTAAGTGTGACAACTCATCAAGTAGCCTGCTGCAATTTATCACATTGCGTTCTATACATGACAGATTGTGAAAGAGCAAAACATAATTGTATCTTAAGCCAAAGTTCATCAAAGAGCCTGAGAAAAGGTCTTCTTAAAAAAGCTGAATAGGAATTATTCCTGGAACTAGGAAGAAAGAAAAGAATTAGAAAAAAAAAAAAAAAGATAAAGGGGTTTGTTTAGTAATATATGGAGGGAGTACCCTCTGTAGCCTAGTGGGTAAAATGCTGGTTACACATACCCTGAGACCATAGTTTGAAGCCTACTGTCACATTTCTTTTTTCATAATTACAAGTTATATTAACTTTAGGAAATATTGTTGTTAATAGTATAACGGGAACCTAAGACGCTGGGAAGTCCTGGGCCATCGTATCCAAATTCCCTCTCCTGAGGTCGACTGGAGACAGTCGAATTGGCCGGTTGAGCAAGGGGACCGATGTGTCGACTAACTCCATGGTGGTCGCCCCGAGGCTCAACACCGAGTCGAGCAGGTCGAACAGGTCAGTTGTCGAAGCGTGGAAGGCAAGTCGAAGAGCGAGCCGGTCGACGTCGGGAACTTCTAGAAGCAAGGAATTAATCAGCTTTGGATGCCCTCGAAGGATGGGAGTCAGAGTGGACTCTTTAGACCATCCAGGCAAGAAGCAGACACGGAGACTGCTTACTCCACACAAACACACTTTATTGGCAAACTCACACTTCTTTTATACACATGAGAGACCATAAAACAATGGAACCGGGAGGGGCCAAGTACAATAGGGGCTGGGATTAGCTGAGGGACCAATGGGCACGGGAGCGACAATACCAAGTGTAACCCGACTGGTCTGTTTCCAGGACTCACCGTGACTAGGGTGGAGCATGATACACAGGGTTGAGTGATGGAGTGGCCAGCCATGATTAGGTTACTATACAAAGGGGTCTCGGTGGGGGGCACAGTTTACAATGGGTCCCAGTACAAATTTGTCGAACAAAGACAGCAGTCCAAGAAGCCATTGCTAGAAATTCAAACATCCCGCCTTTTGTTTGACCAATCCGTAGGTCGCATGCCCTGCTTGTCGCCCAATCCTGTTGTAGTATGTTGGGACCCTACGTCACCGTGTCGAGCATTCCCGCCGCCCTGGGACCCATCGACCGAGAGTCGGGCAATATGTGTAATAGGTCTGGTTCTGGATACAAGTCCTTTCTAGCCATAATTGAACAAATGTGTTGAATAGTTCCAGTGTTCAGACCACAAGTCGCAAATCCCTCTTTCGACCGTGTGTCTGCAAGCCATCTGGACACCAACTTTCTGTTCTGAGGTGAGCAGCGTTTCATCAGTAAAAGGGGTGGGAGGGGAATACTTTATCATTCAATTACTCTTGAACTACAATTTGGACAATAATGAAGTAACACTCCCCGTGGCCCAAATACTATGAAGATTAATTGGCGCTACTTTTTTTGTGAAATATTACTATCTTTTTAAGGGCTGTCGATCTGCTTGCAATGCGTAAGGGAGGATATCCCTTCTACATTGCCAGAAGTTCAACAACCCTGCATGCTAATTCTTAAGTCTCCATACATATGGTGGTGTAAGTATATGTGCTCAACACACATCAACAGCCACATTGCAACAGCACCAAACTTTAGTGAATCTCCCTCTTTGTTACAGATTATACTGATCTTCAGTCATACAGCCCTTGTGATTATCACTACCGGTCTATTTTCAATGTTCCTTATTTGTTCCTAACATAACATTTCTGTATAGGATGACCAAATCGTGAAAACAGTCACCTGCAATAGTATTGCCAATCTTAGATTTTAACTGGTGTACACTATTTTCATTTTTAGTCTGTTTCTGTTGTTTTAGATGATGTTATACATGAATTTTTTTTCCAAACTCTTTTCTTTAATACTGAAATGACAATTTTGTCTCAAATTCATTTTAAGTATTTGTATTTTTTAAATACATTTTAACATTTTAATATTGTAATTGGACAGCAGCATATGTTCCAGTGACCTGGGTGGAGATGCACTAATGTGGGATAAAGATGAGATGACTTCTCCAGTGAGATCAGTTGTCTACTTCCTATGTAATTCTGTGGATCCTATGCACTAACGTTTCTCAGGTAGACGAACTCTTAGCCATTGCTTTGCAATGCGTTGCATACCCCTCTGGCACACAAAGGGTTAAAGGTTAATATGTAAAAGCTCTTTCTGAATGTTTCCAAGTATAACAATTCACCATTCATAAGTATCCAGTATTCGAGAATATACTAATAGTATTTATTCTTATGTAGCATATTCATTTGTAATTATCACTGTATACAAAGGGGAACTATCACCCCAAATAAAGTCTGCCCCCAACAATAAGCTTCACAATACTACTATTAGCCAGCATAATTACCTGTTACTGAGAAATCCTACTTCTGCCGAGACTGATGGCCAGGCAACATCGCTTTAGAGGCATCTGCTCGCCTGTGCCGTCAGTCCTAGGTACTATGCAACGCCTCCTAGAGGAGAACGGGACTGACAATGCAGGCGCGCAGATGTCTAAAAGTAAAGATGTGTGCGATGTTGCCTGGCCGTAGTACGATTTCTGACTAACGCGGTAATTATGCTGGCTAATAGTAGTAAGGTCACATGAAACTGGCCAGGGCATTGTAACAGGTTTTCTCTGCTTCACACATAGGGCCATATGTTCAAAGAAGTAGCGGAATAGCTTTTGTCGTTTGTAACAACTTTTCAAAGTACAATGTCATTGGGATCATTAATATTTTCAGAGAGTGTCCGTTGTGATTGGAAATATGTCGTTTGTCCTGACTGAAATTGTCATATGTAACGGCAAAAAAACTCTTAAATAACAACAAAAATGTCTCAAAAAATGTCTTAACTAACAAAAAAATGTCATAAAGGGATAGTAATGTTTCATAATAAAAGCAGCTCTAATTAATCATCATAGTATTTGGACTTTGGGTAGTGTTATTTCAATTCTGTCAGAGTTATAGTTCAAGAGTAATTCAATGACAAAGTATCCCCGTCCCGCCCCTTTTACTGATGTAACACTGCTCAGCCAGATCAGAAGGGAGGTACCCAGGTAGACTGCAGAGAGGGACAATCTTCAATTAAGGTAAGGGAAAAAGCTGAAAAACTTGTCAAGGGGGGCAGGGCTTTCATTGTTCTCAGAGGAAAAAGATTGTCCCCTGCTGTTATCTGTCTGGTCTATGGACTGCATTCCACATCTGAGAAGAGATAGCTTACACTAGGAAAAAGGGGCAGGAGGGGAATCTTTGTTTGTGAATATCTCTCAAACCATAAAGGTGTGAGAGATAAGACTTATATCATTCTTCATGACTTTTTAATGCCTACAAAATAAAATAAAGATAAAATAAAGTATTACTATCCCTTTAACTAAAGACAAAAATTCTCACATTCAGCACACATTCCCTCCACTTTTTTCTTAAAGTACAAATTTTGTCTTTTGAAAGACATTTTTTTGTCGTTAGTTACGACAAATTTTCTTTTGCTGTATACAACACCGGAGAATAGTTTAGCCACGCCCTTGCCTTGCCCCTTTGTCCATCAATTCTGGAGTTGTGTCGTACACAATGGACATTACTAGTTTTTTGTTGTATACTCTATAGAAAATATGTAGTTCATGCATTCAATTACTTATTTTTGTCTTTCATATGACAATTTGTTGTCGTTATCCCTTTGAACATATGGCCCATAGTGTCTTTGTAGTAACCTTTATAAAGGGTATTTGCAAAAAATAACTGTGCTCTATCCGCAACCTGCTCAGAGAAAAAGGAGTCACTACTGGTGGTGTGACCTCTTCTCTGCTTATTTCCATGACCTCTTCTTTGGGGGTCATCACCTCGATAGTTCTCAGCTAAGAAGTGAGTGCCTTGTGGTTTCTCTTTCTTGTTAACCTCTGGAAGAACTAAGTAAAAGATTTGCTGGAAATCCCAGCTGCGTGAGTTAAGGGGGGAACCTTACATGCCAGCGCCTGTTCTGCCGTCTTGGAAACCGTATATCTGCAGTGCTTAAAAGGCATGGAACCTTTTATGTGTAGGTAGATTAGCTATTTATATAAAATAAACATTATAAACAAAAGACATTGCAATGCCTGACCGCTATGTGACCTTAAAGAAACTTTTCTCAGCTCCACCCGGTACAACTTCCCAGGTGCAACAATTTATCATCTTGGCTGCCTTGTGTGTGGTTGCCTGTGTGTGTGGCGCTCCCTGATCGAGATGCCCTGCGGCTCCCTGCCCATGCTGCTCTGTGGCTGAGTGGGCAGCCTGGGGTATCCCTGTTTGTCCTCAGTCATCTCTTTGCTACGTTATCTCAGCTGTATCACTCTTTCCTTTATTCACCACGTCAGTGATGTTTAACATTTTAACCCTTTAGTGCCTTGAGTGCCAATGAGATATTCAAGGCATTGCAATGCATTGGATATCTCTCAGACATTCATAGGGTTAAGGACTGGGGGAGGGTGCAACTTATTTATTCGCAATTCATTGCACATCCCCCTGATCCTTTAAGGTTTAAAGGGATAGTAATACTTAAAATGTAAAAAAAAAAAAAAATGTTGTAGGGTTTATCCCCCTGAGTAAAACAAGGGTACTCCCACTGCTGAAAGGTGTTTTATTCAAACGCTATAACAGCTCAAACTTGAATTTATTAGGTGAATTATCACAGTGGGTTGTTGCTACACCATCCTATGGACAGCTCTGGTCAGTTGACCTAAAATTTCCATAGGATGGTGTAGCAAAAGCTCCACTGTACAGTTTCAGGCCACTGTGATATTGCACCTAAAAAATTAGTGTTTGAGCTGTAATAACTTTTGAGCACCTATTCCCCCTCAAAAAATGGTAAATACTTTATATGAATTTGCCCTGGAGACTCCGTTTTTGACTCTGCATTACCGGGGCTCCGCGGCAGAGTCTGATTCTCTGGAGCGTGGGCAGTTTCTTAACCATTTAACGACCCTTGACGGTCATAGTACGTCATGGGTAAATCTGACTGAACGACCCATGACGTACTATGACCGTCATGGAATTCTGGGCTCCCCCTGTGGCTGCACGCCTTTTGGGGAGTCCAGAAGTGGAAATTTAAAAAAAAAAAAATGCTCCTTGGTCCTTAACTGATCACGCCGCGCCGGCCGTTAAGGGGGTTAAGAAACTCTGCCCATTTGTGCTCCTTCCCTATCTGTGCCACCCACTTCCCCTCCTTCCCCAGCCTATTTGCCTACATTTTTACAAGTTTTTGAAGCCCTGCCCCCCGAGTTGTGATTAAGCCCTGCCTCCTTGTGATGCAAATTGCTTCATTTGTCTCCCTCCCCTCCGGGGTGGATAGAAGGGAAAGTTCCCAGGTATACATATATATGTGTCAAATGAATAAGTATTGCAGTAGGTAATAATACCTGGTTTTTTTTGGACTAACATTCAATCATATTGAAACAAGCTTTCGAGAGATGTGCTCCCTTCAACAAGTCTAAAGCGTACTCGACTTGATAAAGGGAACAGGTCTCTCGAATACTTGTCTCAATATCATTGAATGTTAGTCCATTAAAAAAGGTATTCTTACATACTGCAATACTCCTTCTTTTGACCTCTACGGGACTAACACAGCTAACGTACGTTGAATATTTATGTGTGTGTGTGTGTGTGTGTGTGTGTGTGTGTATATATGTATCCTATATAATAATTCTCTAAAAACGTGTGTAACGACGCAGTCATGTGCAGTACAGACGTCTGCACATGCTGCAGTCATGCGCAGTAGAGACTGCCTGTGCCGCGGTTGATACAGAGCTGGACGGAGGAAAGCCACTGACAAACAGTCCTCCATAGAATGTGATAGAATTTGCTAAGTCACTTCCTGTCAGCTAGAACTAAGAGGAAGTAAACACACAGTAAATCCACTTCCTGATTATTTGAACTGTTAAAACTTTTGAATAAAACAACTGACACCAGTGAGAGTTGCCCTCATTTTACTCAGCAGGAAAAGCTCTATAGCATACAGGTTTTCAAGTGTTGAACGCATCTGCCTGTTCCTGTTGGGAGTTACTCCAGCTGTTTGGTTACTGAAACGGAGACAGGTTTAAGATTTCCATGTGTCGGTCTGTCAGACATTGTGAAAACATTAGTCTGACCACATCGTTATGTGAGTACCCATTTTATAATCTATTTTAGTACTGGAATTAGTGTTAATGCACTATTGGGCACTCTTCGTTTTTGTCATTTGTACAAGCTAGCATATCTTGAAATAATATACTGGATTTGTTTCATTTAGCACTTGATCAAGTCTTCTTAAAAAAGAATATTGTGCTAATGGTTTAAGTTCTATAAAAAAAGTTTTTCATGAGATCGCTGACCAAGAGTATAATACCCTGTTATAGCATTGTTTCTGTATAAAATGTGAATAAACAATCAACCATAGATGGATTTCTGATTAGGCAGAGTAGGCAACCTCCTATAGTGCCAAATGCTGAAAAGTGCATCAACTGTCTGAACGCACTGACATTTTAATCTGCAGATATAGCCAGTGCCCAGTGACTCTGTAGCAGACACCAGTTTACTTACTTGTATGAATGACCCTTGACTGTCCATTAATTAACCCCTTGAATATTTGAGAGGGCTTGCAATGTTTTGAAGACGTCTGTAGCGTTCAAGGACTTCAGAGTCTTATTGTACTTATATATTATAGGCTGAAGTAATTTTATTTGTAAGTGTATGGGACTGCTGGAGTTGGGTGGAGCCATGGGTGAGGCTAAGGGTGCCTAGGATGCCTTGTATAGGGCAGACTAATATCTAAACGTTTCAACTTAATGTGCCTTTTCTAGAACAGGGGTAGGCAACATATTGCACTCCAGCTGCTGAACACTACAATTCTCATCATATCCAACCAGCCAGCTGTTGGTTAGGGATGATAGGAATTGTAGTTTCCAACAGCTGGTGTACAGTAAGTTTCCTACTCCAATTCCAGAATATAACTCTTTGTAAGTGTGAGGACTTCCATATGTTAAATGTTATCAAGGCATGTAGCATTGTGTGTAGTATTACAACATGCTATTTCATACAATGCAACATTTTAACTGGTCTCTTTAAAATATTTGATAATATACTAGTGTAAAGGCCTGTGTACACGGGCCAGCGTTCGCGAAGTCTCTACTGTGCTTGACTGCATCGCACTTGTTCGGGCAGTCTCTACTGTGCTTGACTGCATCGGACTTGTTCGCGAAGTCTCTACTGTGCATGACTGCATCGGACTTGTTCGGGCAGTCTCTACTGTGCTTGACTGCATCGGACTTGTTCGGGCAGTCTCTACTGTGGTTAACTGCATCGGACTTGTTCGGGCAGTCTCTACTGTGCATGACTGCATCGGACTTGTTCGGGCAGTCTCTACTGTGCATGACTGCATCGGACTTGTTCGGGCAGTCTCTACTGTGCATGACTGCATCGGACTTGTTCGGGCAGTCTCTACTGTGCATGACTGCATCGGACTTGTTCGGGCAGTCTCTACTGTGCATGACTGCATCGGACTTGTTCGGGCAGTCTCTACTCTGCATGACTGCATCGGACTTGTTCAGGCAGTCTCTACTGTGCATGACTGCATCGGACTTGTTCAGGCAGTCTCTACTGTGCATGACTGCATCAGACTTGTTCATAGAGTCTCTACTGTGCATGACTGCATTGGACAAACATAGATCTGGCCTTTTATATTATAGGAGGATAACAAAAATAGAACTCTAAAAGAATGGGGAAACCCCTATAACGAAAGCAGATGAACAATACGCAAAAGGCACAGGAATAATAGATATAAGGGCAGGTATCAATCATACCTGAGAATAAGCTGATCCTGAGATTGTGTAAAAATGATCCCTTAAAGATCCCATAATATAGTTTATCTGTAATATGTCCCTGCTCGCTGTAATCAAGAGGTGCCATTAATATACAGCAACGTAAAGCTATCACTGCATGATCACCATACCTGGGCACTTCTGGTGCTGCTGGGGGTATAATTACTGCAAATTGTGGCCAAAAGGGGACATGGTTTACCTGAGAGTGGGGGTGGGGCCTTCTGAGGGCATCACAAAAGTTGGTGGGAACTGGGTCGGGAAGGAGGAAAAGTGGGAGAAAATGGGTGGGAAAGAGCAGAAGTGGGCAGTTTTAAAGCAAACTCCCCAAATCCGGAGAATCAGCCTGTGCCTCAGAGACCTGGTACTGCACTCTTAAAACCGGAGTCTCCGGGGCAAATCCAGAGAGTTCCCAGGTATGATGATCACACACAAGACAGGCAGAACTTCTCCATCTGCCTTCCTGGTACAAGTGGCACCAATTTAGAGACTAAACAATCAGTTCACTAGAAGAGATATACATATATAATAGGTAGCACTGGACTTGCTCACCCTGTGAATTTGGCCCTTTACCATGAGATCCCGAGATTTGCGTCAAAACCTTTAGAGTTCCCAGGTATGGTCTCAATGCATCTCATACCAGTCCAGATGAAGATGACAGATCTATATATCTATACCTATATAACCATATATCAGTACTGTATAGTAATGTGCTAACAGAAACTGTATAAGAACAGGGGCCAATATAAATCAAAGTGGAGTTATTCTGGAATAATCCAACTGCAATATAGGGGCCAAATACAAATTCTTATTAACCCTTTTAGTGTCAGAGGGGTACGGAATGCATTGCTTTTTGCAATGCATTCCGTACCCCTCTGGCACTCGAAGGGTTAAATTGTGCCTTTAACCCCTTGAATACTAAAGAGGTGTAATGTGCATTGCGACCTCTCTGGCATTCAAGGGGTTAGAAGCCCAATTTAATAAGAATTTGTATTTTACACACACACGCACCCATACCCAAGTACTCACACATACACATTCAAGCTCACAAGTATGAACTAGAGCTGGAATACCAACCAGTCAGGTGAATAATAAGGGGCAATGACCGAAATGTGAACTGTAGGAATAAAACAGAGGCCATGTTTATAGGAACAGGCATGCTTCAGACACGTCCCCAGTGAGGGGAGACAGGCTAAACTTCCCATACAAATAAAAAAAAGAAATACATTTATATAATTAAACAAAAATAAATGTGCATTATATTTAGAAACTATGGTGTGAACTTTGCAAATTTATCCCTGTGAGTGCCAGAGAAGTATCCAATGTATTGCAATGCACTAGATACAACTGACAATCAAAGGGTTAATCCCTTAAAGGGATATTAATACTTGAAATGTGTATGTATATATATATATATATATATATATATATATCTCCTATATTATAATTTGCTAAGGATGTTTGTCAGAAGCCATCATATGCAGTAGAGATGGCTGTGTGCACTGCAGCTGATACAATGTGGGGTGCTCTGAATTTAGACCGGAGTCCTCTCTGCGCACTTTCCTGGGATCGCTTGGTCAGGAAGGTGCGCAAAGAGGACTACGGTCTGCATTCGGAGCCCCCCGCTCTGTATCAGCCATGGCGCGGGCAGTCAGTACTGCGCATGACTACAGCACCGCCAGTGTTGGCCCATGTACATGGACTTTAAAACTAGTATATATATATATATATATATATATATATACAGTTTTGAGAACATAGCAACAGCACTCACAGGGTCTTTTGAAGTAAATAAAAAAGCAGGTTACATTTATTGAATCGACGTTTCAGCCTTCACAATTCAATAACTGTAACCTGCTTTATTACTTCAAAAACCCTGTGAGTGCTGTTTCTACGTTCTCAAAACTATATGTACTCTTCTCTTTGAATGGAGCACCCAGGCAATGTACATTGTTTCAGTGAGTGCAACCCAACATTCACAATAACCTATATATGTTGTAGGGATTATCCCCCTGAGTAAAACAAAGGAACGCCTACTGCAGAGAGGTGTTTCATTCAAAAGTTATTACAGCTCAAAACTGAACTTTTAAGGTGCATTATTTCAAAGGCCTGAAATTGTACAGTGGTGTTGTTGCTACACCACCCTATGGAGATTTATAGTCCATAGGATGGTGTAGCAGCAGCACCACTGTTCAATTTCAGGCCACTTGATGCTGCAGCAAAACAAATTCAAGTTTGAGCTGCAATAAGATTTGAAGAAAAAAAAACACCTCTCTGCAGTAGGGGTACCCTTGTATTACTCAGGAGTAGGGTTGCCACCCAGCCGGTAAAAACTTGGCTTCTTTCCAATGTTAAGTCTACGGAGGGAATGCCTTGGCCGGTATTTTTTTGATGAAAAGGTGGCAACCCTACTCAGGAGAGAAAACACTACAGTATATACTTTTTTACATCTTAAGTATTACTATCCCTTTAACTCCTTAAGGACCCATGGCATGCCTGGAACTCCATGACAAAACTTCACTAAAGGACCAGTGACGGTACTGGCACGTCATGGATTTCAGGGCTCCTCACATGGCTGCATGCAGATCAGGGAGCCCTGAATCAGATTGCTCAAAAAAAAAATGCTCCGCGGTCCTTAAGTGCTGGCTGGTCCTTAAGGGGTTAACTGGCAAAATACACAGAAAACATACATATATAGAGAATTAGCCTAGTTTGCTTAGGGGTATTTTACAACAATTGCATTAATTTCACACAAACAATAAGGGGCATAATTGTGAAAACATTTCACTAAAAAAGTCACTAAACTGTGCCTTATGATTTGAATATATTGGACACAGTGATTGGGTGAATGTATATATTTCATGATGGGATATAATGAATGACAAAAAATAGGATAAATGTACATTGCAAATATTCACGTTATCATAAAAAATTATAGCAAGTATATTTTGACCAGTGTTTGATGCAACATTCAAGAAGCTACTCAGTTAGCCAACAGAGGTATCCGTTTTATCAGTGTATCCACACATCTGCAGTACTGATAAAGTCCACTGGGTGTCAGTAATATTCCATGAAGATTACAACTTTGCTCCTAATAGCTCTTCATACAGTTAGGTTGGTATAAAACGTAGATAAAACAGCTACACTTGCTTCTTTTTACTCATATTTCTTATGCAGCTCTTTTCTTAATTTACCCTTCTATCTTTTTTGCAATGTCCTGCTCACTGCTCTGGTTCTTAACCATTAATGATGAGCAGTCTGGGGAGTGGTTTCCCCTTAACCCTTTGAGTGCCAGAGGGGTAAGGAGCGCATTGCTATGCAATGTGTTCTGTAGCCCTCTGGCACTCAAAGGGTTAAGGACTGATTTGAAGTTGATTGGTGCAACGGCACAAGTGACTGATGACGTGTACTGGCGTGCTGAACAGGCTGATAGACACCTCTCTGGTCTTGGACCTCTGTAAGCAAAAAATATGTGACATGCTAGGACCATCACCGGTCCTTTTGGCAAGGACACCGTTTACAGTCCTGATGTCACCGGTCGCTAAGGGTTTAATGCGTTTCACAAAAGGACTTATCTGTGTCGGAGTCCTTTACATAGTGATCCGGTATATCATTTTTGCAGTTGTGTATATAATGACTCTGATGGAATCCGTCTTTACTTACACCTCTGTCTGCTGCATGGACATGTGCCTGTGTAAGTCTTTATGTGAAAGAAAATTAAAGGGATGGTAATGTCCCATAAAAAAATGATTCTTGTTTTGTAGATGACAAAAAAATTAATTATGTGCAGCAAATCCCATCTCTCAAACTGCTATGCTCCCCCCTCCCTCCCCTTTTCCTGATGTCAGCTGTAAAGCTGATAGCAGGAGATTTGAGTTGTGCAACTCTAGGAGGCTCTTCAGAAGAGCAAAAATCTCATCATTTAAAAATTACTTTACTGGAACGGTCTACAAAGTGTGCTTGCAAACCAGGCATACTTTGTAGACCGTTACAATGAAGTAATTATTTTTAAATAAAGTGATTTTGTCTCTGCTGAAGAGCTGCCGATTGGTCCTCGGACCAGGATCTCCTGCTGTCAGCACAGAGCTGACATCAGGAGAAGGGTAGGGAATGGAGGAACTTTCAATGCGAATATCTCTCAAACCATAGCGGTTTGAGAGATGGGAGTTGCTTTGGATATTTTTTTTTTCCATCTACAAAACGAGAAAAATTAGTGTCCCTTTAAGAGCCTCGTGTTAATATCACGGTGCCTGTGTTATCGCTGGCGACATTGTGACTCATTGGTACTTCCTGATTCCTTTTATTGGCTATTGTGGTTTTGCTCCGCCCAGTGCTAGCCCTTAAATACTGAGCCCTGTCACTTCTGCGATGCCCTTTCGTGGTGTTCCAGTCGTTAGCGCTTGTTCCTGACTTCTGTGTGAATCCTGTGTATGACCCGGACAGTGTGACTACTCTGCCTGATTACGTTCCTGCTCTGTGTACAGACCCGGCCTGGCTGACATTCCTGCTCCGTGTGCCGACCCGGCCTGGCTGACGTTCCTGCTCCTTGTACCGACCCGGCCTGGCTGACGTTCCTGCTCTGTGTACCGATTCGGATTGGCTGACGTTCCTGCTCTGTGTTCTGACCCAGATTGGCTGACATTCCTGCTCCATGTACTGACCCTGACTGACTACGTTCCTGCTCTGTGTACAGATTTGGCCTGGTCTCACACTCCATCCGGTGATCCGGTTGGAGTACGTGCCTCCAGTGCTCACACTGTCTACGGACAGTTCTTGGTTGCCTCGCATAGTCTGCTCCGGCAGTCCTGCCTACTGTGACCCAGTCTCCGGTTATTGTGCCTTGTGATCCTTTCACTCCGGTGGTTGAGATCAATCAGGTTGCACCACGGTACGCTTGATCAGTTCATTGCCATTACCCGAGGTTCGTTTGTTCCCTGTGCGCTTCGGTGGTCCCTATGGCCTTGCAGCCAAATTCAGGTCTGAGCGTTCGTTTAACCCCTTGGGGGTTGGTGCGGTTGCACTTTGGGTCACAGTGTACTGCAGGTTACATTGACGTTACTCCGTGCTATACAGTATCGGTCACCCTTGACTGTTCTGGCGATCTGCTACTTCCAGGGACTTCGTTTACCTCCTTGTGGCCTCTGTCGCTTTTGTGTCACTCTCTGCGTAGAGAGTGTCCTGTGGGCCTCTGTCCTATTAGGGCCTGTCCATACCTCCTGGCCTAATAGCACCTGTCTTCCCACTGTCTCTTCCAGGATTCACACGAACTGTAACCTGACTTGCAGGCAGTGTTGTACCTTTGTGTTTCCCTGGACCCATGTGAGTTACTAAATCTAATTGTAACTTGACCTGTGTCAGTATTATTCTTGTCTGTATATACTGGACGTGTGTGGGTTATTCTAATTTCTGTGTTTTCAATAAAACTGTGTCTGAGTGTCCTTAAAAACCGTTACAGTAAACTTAACGATGGTCCAGGACAGTCATGGGATAAATGAAAGCAGCGTGCCCCTGTGCACGCTGCTATCCTTTATTCCAGGCTGAGACTGAACGCTCCGGTACTGGAGTGTTCAGTCTCCGCCCTTCTCAGTTGTGCCGGGTCATGTGATTGCTGAAGCAGCGATCACATGTACCGGCATTCTCAGTGAATGAGACAGTACGATTCACACACTATCCCTGAGCCTCTCCTCAACCAGTCTGGCCCTTACCAGCAAAGTAAGGGACAGAGAAGTAGAGAGGAGACACCTACTGGTCTAAAAAAAAAATCAGCAGCCTACGGTATTAACCCCTTCACTGCTGTGCTGGAGGCTGGCTGTTAGCAAGTCAATTTTTGACCTGCTAAAATCAACTTTTTTTTTTTTTGCAAAAAAAAAAATATTTAAAAGAAACAATATGTGATTGTTGTGGAGCCATTTAATCAATAATAAAAGTGTGAAAAAGGGACATGGTGATTTTCACCCAGGGGAACAGTGCCCACTTAAAACTGCCCATTTTGTAGGTATGACTGACCGGTCATACATTTCATGCAGTCTCCATAAAATTTCATGGTGGGCTATCCATATAAGTGTGGTATCAAAAGAAAGCTCTATTTGTGCGTAAAAAAACGGTATGTAAGTTTCATGGGTAAAATAAAGTACTTTGAGTGAAAACACTGTTGAACAAAGACATAGTCAAAAAGGTCAGAATTGCTCCAGTCCTTAAGTGAAATCCACCTCAGATTTTCCCAGTCCTTAAGGGGTTAAAGGCTCAGTAAACTTTTTTTTATGGGAAAAAAAATATAAATGTATATAATATATTGCAAGGTTTTTCCTGTTGAGTAAAACAAGGGTATTCCTACTACTGACAGATGCATATTTTGCAGAGTTATTAGAGTTTAAACATTTGTTGTTGTTGTTGTTGTTTTTTGTTTTGTGTTGTTTTTTTTTAATATCAACAGTGCCCTCTACTTGTCAGATTCCTTTTTCTGGGAGAGGAAAGTCACAGACAGTCAGTTCTCCATACAGTGTGATACAAACTGCTGAGTCAATTGGAACTTTCAGGAACTAAGGGCTCGATTCAAATGTTGGCGTCGCCAGAAAAAACTGGCGACGCTGCTTTTAACGTCAACTGAGCAATGCAAATGTTCTACTAGAAACAAGCGACGCCAGTTCTGAAACAGACGTCGCCCGTCGCCAGAACAGCAAGATCTCACCCATAGAGGATAATGTACAAGCGACGCCAAAAGCGATTCAAATGTTGGAGTTAGGGCTAACGCGAGTTAAATTGCAACATTTCACGCCAGAAATCTAACGCCTACTCTTTTTGGCGAATAGCACAGGAGGCAGTGTTAAAAAACCCACGTCTCCAGTTCTGAACAGCATTCTCTGTGCTTTTCCCTACCCAGCTACTAGGGGAACACAGAGATGGCTTTCAGCACCATAGACAGCTTTGAATGCCATAGGGATGTGTACTGCTCACCCCTGTGGCATTCAAAGGGTTACAATAAAGAAAACTAGTACACCAAGCACTACACAATGCCCCCTTCCACACACCCCTTAATATGTCACATATATTGCATATATGGGACATACTAACCCCATCCACATCCACCTCATGGACTTCCATGTAGTGGACAAATCTGTCTTTTACTCCACAATCAACCCTTTGATTACCAGAGAGGTAGGAAAGCATTGCATAGCATGTCTCCCAGCCCTCTGGTTCCCAAAGGGTTATTAGGCAAGGTATGCCTGTATGTGTGTGAGTGGGTGTGTTACATACATTGTATAATTTAAATACTATCATGAAACGTAGATTGACTTAGATCCATTCATTTGTAATGCCCACCACCTGTGTCCCATTGCTATCATTATTTTTGCTCCACTCTCCTTCCAATGCAGAGTGAAGCAAACACACAAATAACAATGGGACACAGTAAGTAGGACATTATTAACCCCTTGAGTGCCAGAGTGGTATGCAACGCATTGCAAAGGCGTGCGCTGCATTCCACACTGGCACTCAAAGGGTTAAAATACAATTAAGGAAGCAGGCTGCACTCTGACTGCAGCGCTTCCCTTCATTCATAAAAGTGCCATTGCTACGGGTGGCTGTGAAGCCCGCAGCATAAGAAAAGGCTGGGGACAAGAGAGACATCGGAGGAAGCGGGTGGCAGGCTTGTATTTGATGCCCGCTTCCTCCAATACCTCTCCTCTCCTCACACGTCGCCATTGTCCCCTGCCTGGCGTCGCCTATTCTAAAATTCGCAGACGCGTTGGCACAATGCCAACGCGTGAGGAGAGGAGAGATATTGGAGGAAGCGGGCACAAGGGAATACCCAAATAAAAAAAAACATATGTCCAGCATCAGGTACCACTTTGTCAATGGCAATGAGGAGGAATAGTGCTTCAAATGTCCCATACACACATCCCCCCAAAAATGTGTAAAGTCAATATTACCAATCACCAGTGCAGAACATAGCAACATGGGAAAAGTGATGCATCCTGAGCTGGTGCACATGGGGCATCAACATCACATGACACCCTCATACCTCCCAAGTGTCCCTTCTTAGGAGGGACAGTCCCTCTTGGAGATCCAAATCCCTCTGTCCCTCTTTTCTACCCTTTTGTCCCACTTTTTCGGACATCAGAATGAGTGATGTGTATTACATTGGTCCACAGCAATAAAACATACATAAATGTGTTGTTAATTGTCAGTATATGTGTTTATCCAGTAATATGGGCAACTAAAATACTTTGTTCTTTTCCTAAATCATCCATCAGTTAAACAAAGAGGTGCAGATGGGTCAAGAAATAACTTAAATATTCTTGGCAATGCCTCACCTACCAGACGTGCCCCCAGAAACGCCACCTAAAACAGAAGTGTCCCTCTTTCGCCATTTGAAATGTTGGGAGGAATGCACCCTGGTTGGGAACCACCGCCCTACACAGACAAACCATAAGAATCAAGCAACCCAACAGGGACCAGGGGAACACAAAGCAGCACAACATAAGCCATCCAAAATCACCTCCGAACAACAGGGGTTAACACACAACACCACATGCACATCTGTCACTCCAACAACATGTCAAGCTCACCTATGTAACCTCAGCAGTCCATGGAGACGAAACACACACCTGGCAGGTACATACCACTTACAACACATCACACCACTAACCACACACCAGAAAATAATTACCTGGATAACACACACCTTACCATTAGTCCATCATAACCCACATGACTGTTCATGGACAACACTCCATATATATATATATATATATATATATATATATATATATATATATAATATAAATATTTATATGAGAGAGAGAAAGAAAATATGATGGCAAAGGAATAGCATGACTGTTGTGTTCATAGTGCACCTTCAATCTTGTTTCCACCCTCTGCAGGCATCCAGGCCATGATTTAATATGGTCCAGAAGTTTGTTCCGGTGACATGTTTACTCCACATCCATGAGGATCATCTGTTTGTTAGTGTTGATATCAATAAAACATATGATCGTATATAACTATCTATCTTGTGTCATTGATTACTTCTCCCTCTTCATGTTCTTTGAAAAGATGATAGTAATACATTGAATGTTTGAAAATCCATGCAGTAGAGTTTATCACCCTGAGTGAAACAAGTGATCTCCCACTGCTGACAGGTGTGGAATTCAAAAGTTGTTCCAACTCCAAGTTTACATTCATAGATTGAATATCCCAGTGGCCTGAAAGTGTCAAATGGCACTGTTACTACACCATCCAATGGACAGCTCCGGTCCCTGCACCATGGATCCCCATAGGATGATGTAGTCACAGTGCCATTTGACACCTTCAGGCCACTGGGATATTTGTTATATGACTTCAAGTGTTGAGCTGGGAAAACCTTGGAATGAAACACCTTTCAGCAGTGGTTGTTCCCTTTTTCAATCAGGGGGGTGAACCCAACTACATATGTTTGGACACATCCTAAGCATTACTATCCCCTTAATTGTGATCATGTGGTTTATCTGTTGAGATATCTAATGTGTTCATGTTGTTTAAGTTCAAGTCACATCATGGAACAACACCCTGATGTTGTTCGGCTTTCAGATGTCTGTGAGTTGAACTTGGACAAACATGTCTGATTGTGATGTGTGTGTTCACCCTGCTGTAAAAGCTTGTGACACCATTCATTGTGCATGAGTTGTGTTCAATGCATAGCTTTGCAATGCATTGGAGACAACTCATTACTTGACACCCATGTTAGATGTGCATGAGTTGAGTTCAATGCATAGCTTTGCAATGCATTGGAGACAACTCTGCCCCTCTAACTGTATCATCTGAATAAAACACAGACATTGATATGTTCTCAAGCAACAACTGCACATTTATTTTCTTTTTTTGGGGTGTGCTTTGGGCGGGGCTGCAGGGGTGGCTTCCTGCACTTGATGCCGTGAGGCTCTAGTGGTTCTGGGGGCTGGGGGTGCCACTGGTGGAGTGCTGGCAGGGGTTGAGGCACTGGAACTGGAGGCCTGGGCCTGGCGGATGGTCTCCAGCCTGTTACTCTCACGGAGCTCAGCAACCACCTGGTCAATTGAAGCTGTCACCCTGTTGGTGTGGGTGACCAGGTGGTTGCTGAGAGTAACGTGATGGGCCTCCAGTGCCCTCATGCTGTCCAGGAGGTGTGCCATATGTTGCTCAAGCCTGTTGAGTGAGCAGGCACACCTCCTGGCCACCCTGAGTTGCCTCCTTTGGAGTACCAGACACTCCTGATCCATCACCATGGTGTTGTCAGGAGTGTGTGGTGTGGAGGGGGAACGGGACAGTGGTGGGGATGCCCTCTGGCTGTCCTGTGGCTCCACCACAGGTGTTGGGGGAGATGGGGTGGACCCATGGGTCCGGATGTGGAGGGAGCATGGGGAGCCCATCACTGCATCCCCAGATGAGTGACCCCCTGGGGATGTCACAACTGCCATATGTGTGGCTAGCATGGTTTGTGGGGGTGTTGTGTGTTGGGGCGGGGATGGTGTGGTGACCACCACCAGGGCCTGTGGCCGTTGTGGCTGGCCAATGAGGCCAAAGTGTTCATAGTCCATAGGCCACTGGCTACTGTCCCGCGGTTGTGGCCTGGTGGCTGCCTGCAGTGGCCCATGCTGTGGCATCCCCACGATGTCGGGCATCCGGTGCCTCCCCATGGCTGTCGGCACATCCTGCAGGGGAGTGTACCGGTGCTGGACTGTGGGAGGTGGGGCCTGGGGGCCATGCTGTGGCCACTGCTGCTGCTGCTGCTGCTGGTGGGGTGAAGCCTGGGGGCCATGCTGTGGCCACTGCTGCTGCTGCTGCTGCTGGTGGGGTGAAGCCTGGGGGCCATGCTGTGGCCACTGCTGCTGCTGCTGCTGCTGGTGGGGTGAAGCCTGGGGGCCATGCTGTGGCCACTGCTGCTGCTGCTGCTGCTGGTGGGGTGAAGCCTGGGGGCCATGGTATGGCCACTGCTGCTGCTGCTGCTGCTGCTGGTGGGGTGAAGCCTGGGGGCCATGGTATGGCCACTGCTGCTGGTGGTGCGGTGGGCCTTGGGGGCCATGCTGGGGCCACTGCTGCTGCCACTGCTGCTGGTGGTGCGGTGGGCCTTGGGGGCCATGCTGGGGCCACTGCTGCTGCCACTGCTGCTGGTGGTGCGGTGGGCCTTGGGGGCCATGCTGGGGCCACTGCTGCTGCCACTGCTGCTGGTGTGGTGGTGGTGGTGGTGGTGCACTGGAGGTGCTGGCCTCCTCAGTGGAGGAACCTCCTGTGTCCTCTGCTCCTGCTGTCTGGTGTGCTGTGTGGGGAAATGACATGATGTAATCAGTGATGTGAACTATGACAGGAGTGCTGCAAGACTATTACACTGACACGCAAACCGTTGAGTGGCAGGATGGTAGCCATTGCATTTCTTTGCAATGCATTGGTTACCATCCTAACACACTTTGCTAGGTTTGACGTGATCACATACATTGATTACAGTAACCTGCAGTGATGTGATTTGGTCATCATGTGTATCCTGAGCAATGGGGATGGCAAGGCATATACCTCCTTGCTATCCCCATTCATCAGGATCCATGTGGTGAGCAACACTGAACCATCACACCTTGAGTGACACAAACCCACTGCACATTCTTCACCTAGGCCTCAACAGCAAACACACCAGGACCTCTAAACACAGCAATGCACCAGTGAGGACCTATGACTACAGAGGCCAATCAATCAGTAAATGATGTCGGCAGCAGGAATAACCACACCAAGCACGCCAACCAACATGATCTGTGGAACCCAGGAACCCAAACAGCTGGAGGACACACAAACACACCCCAGGACCGCTAAAATCCTAACACACAGCAAACAAGTGCATTGTTAGAATGTACTATTGGAGGTTGTTTCTACCTTTTCACATGTTTGTTATGCTATGGAGCCTAAGCACTGGTATGTCACGTGTTGTTTAGATCTCAGTGCACTGGCTCCACAGAACAACACAGGGATTTCAGGTGTGATGACACTGCAGTTGTCATGTACACATTGTCACCTCTTTCTGACATCCTAGTGAATGCCCCCCCCCCCCATCATGGTTGAGTCCTGTGGATCACATATGTCCTGCAGAGTGGGGATGGCGGGGAATGCCCCCTGGCCATCCCCACTCTGCAGGCTACATATGATGCAGAAAGCTGAACCTTGACTATTCCACTTAGACTAACTACCTACATGTACAACGTCTAGCCCTGACATGCAGTAACAATACAATAGGAAACACACCAAGTCCCCTCCTTGCTATTCTCCGGTAACCCATTGGGTGCCAAGGGACTAGCCAATGTATTGTCAACCAACGAATTACTTATCCCTGTGGCATTCAAGGGGTTGTGTGCTGACCTCTTTGTCACTATGTGTATGACATTGTGATACACATAACAGTTGGATCTGTGACTGACACATGACATTGTGCATTGTTTTTGTGCTGTGCATGATGTCGTTTTGGACAGCATAAAGGGGGTTCAACAGGGACTTGACCATTACCATTCAGGCTAGGTTGGTCATGTATTCTGTCCTTGTTTGACGTCCCTCCAAGCTGTGTGACTGAATTGTGTTGTGTAATGCTGTCCATGTGTCACTGTGTTGGCCTCTGCCTGGTGGGTGTCAGGATTGGTGTGATGTGTGTGTGTGGGTCTTGATGCACTTACCAGTGGTCTGGAGGCTACTTTCATCCCCGGTGTCACTCCATCCAGGGATCCCACACACCATGATGGAGGAGATGGTCTGACGCACAGCCTCCTCCCACTGGCTGTATTCCACCCGCAGGGGAGGACCACCCCCTGTGCCAGCAGCGTGCAAGGCCTGCTCGCCCATCTTCTTCTTCACCTTCATAATGGGAGACAAAAATGGGAAAAGGGTTGAACTAGATGTATACAGGTCTTTTCTCAACATTGATTACTGTGTTGCTATGTTACTGTCTTACCTTAGCCTTGCAGTCTGCCCATCTTTTCTTCACAGAATCCAACGTCCGGCTGCGGCAGGACACTGCATTCACAGCAGCCACAACCTCCTTCCAGGCTGCCTTCCTCTTTGCTGACAGGCCAGCTTTAGGCCCCTTGGGGAAGAGGTACCTGTAGTGGGCAACCACAGCCTCACAGAGGACCAGGTTTTCCTCCTCTGTGTATTTGGGCTCTCTAAACCTCTCCTCCTCCTCACCCCCAGAGGTTGGTTGAGAGCCCTGGCTGTGGCTCCCCAGCCCTGCCTGCACTGGCCCTGTCTGTGTGTGGTGCAGGGGGACTACCCCTCGTCCCACTGTGTCTGCCCCTGCACTAGATGTGCCTGGTCTTGGGTGGCTGCCCCTCCGCCCCAGAGATCTCCCTCTCCCTCCCCTACCCTGACCAGGGTTGCCCCCCTGAATCTCCTCCTCCTCTCCTCCTACACTCCCCACCCCTCTCTTCTCTCCTCTCCTCTCCATCTCTCTCACCCACTCACACCCAGGCACTCACTCAGGCCCTCACACACTCACTCACTCACTCACTCTCTGTCACTCACTTGCACTCACAGACTCACACTGTCAAAATAAAGAAAAAAAGTGTGTGTGTGTTTTACAAAAAAAAAATGGGCTATGTGTATGTGTGTATGTGTGTTTGGATGCGTGTATTTGTATGTTCAAAAGTGTATTGTGTCGCTTTGTGTGCTGCCAAACTCTCCTTCTACCTGTCTGTGTGTGTGCGCCGCCTAAACTCCCTTTCTCTGAAAAACTAACCTCCGCTCCTTGGGTCCTGATATCTAGCTCTTGGGAACTCGATAACAGACAAAGGTGCGTAGGTGATTTTGGGTCTATTTATAGTTTATTCGACTCAACTTGATACTTTGGGGTGCTGTGATTGGCTGAGACTGGGTCACGTTGGACGTTTCGCGTGTTTGGTTTTTTTTTGGAGACGTTTCTCGCGTTTATCGTGTATTTGGCGTCGACGATGAGGTCAAATATTTGGCGACTCCAGTTTTGTAGTCTTCGTGTGTTTTGTAGGCCGTCGCTCGTTAACTCTTCTGGGTAACAAAGATTTGAATCTCACGTTACCTGGTCTTGCTTAACGAGCGAAGGCAGTTTTTTTCTTCACGTTGGTTTTAACGCCAACATTTGAATCGAGCCCTAAATGTGCTACAAAGAGATATGGGTCAAAACCCTGTGTCTTCAGGGGTCTGAAATTTATCTGTAGGTATGAGAGGAAAGACAGAGTAGAAGCCATACGTCTTGTATGTGTTACAGTATTATTATTATTTCAGTTCATTATGCAACACAGTAATGATCTGATGGTTCCATAATCATTCTCGGGTGGGCAGGTGGAGACAAGGGGGGAGATTCACTAAGCGGTGATAAAGAGTTGATAAAGCAGAGATAATTTCTCCAGTGATATCACTTCTCCAGTTCCTGTGTTATTCTATGGAGCCTATACACTAAGATCTCTTCAACTTTGGAGATCTTAGTGCGTAGGCTTCATAGAATAACAAGGGAATCTTCCCCAGAAGTCAGTCTCTGCTGAAACTCTTCCTGGTCGATGAGCTCCAGGACATACACTGCAGTCTGTTATCCCTTTGAGTGGCTGGAGGGTAGCCAACTCAGTCACTCGAAGGGTTAAGCAGTAGTTGGAGCAGAGAGCCAGCCTCCATTTAAGGGAAATACTTGCAAAGGCTTTAACTACCTTAAGCCTCGTATCATTCACTTCTAGTATAACTCTTTGCACACCAGAGAGGTAGCCAGTGCACTGTATCAATATGGGCTATGACTTTTAACCCTTTGAGTCCCTTAGGAATACGCAGAGTAGTGTGTCGAGCAACCCTCTGGCACGCAAAGGGTTAAAACAAGTATTATTCCCCCCTCCCCCAAACCGAGACAGATGCCTTCTCTATTTCAGTTACAGGGGGTAATATACTATGGAGAAAGTGGAGTTATTCTGGGGCAAACCAACTGCAACATACGGAACAAAAAACATTGATTTTTAACCCCTTTGTAATGCGTTGCAGATCTCTCTAGCATTCAATGGGTTAAAAGCCCCATTTAAATGTGTGTGAATTTTTTTGAATATTATTTATTTCCTATGTTGCTGTTGGTCTTCAGCAGAATGACACCACTATTCTTAACCATTTGAGTGCCAGAGGGGTATGCAACACATTGCTTCACTCAAGGAGTTAATAAATCAGCATCACTGTGTAAATTGACAGGGATGAGCCGGACACAGACAAGAGAATATCGAGGTGTAGTAGGCGAGGGAAGACCTGCAAGCTGCAGCAGATAAGGAAGTGGGCTGGATCTGACCCGTGTTCCCACTGCTCCTAAGAACAGCCCAGGGCCGTACGAGAAGCCTCTGAAGACAATCTGTTGCTCCCCACTTCCTTGCAGTAATAACCTTTACCACCACATCATTTTACATTTAAAATAATGCAAATTATGGTTCTTGTGTCAAGAAAGTTGTATCCACAGATCCTGGGCTGTGAATCACAGCTGAGCACAGAGTGGGCCCTAGGCAGCACAAAGAAAAGGCTAGTGATGTCTCATGGTAAATTAAGGTTCATTGATTTCTTATACTTTGTCAACCTTGCAGAGCAGGTGACAATGTTCTAATATGTCTTCTTAATGTGTAATTTTATCATAAAGTGTCCTCCTTCTACCCCTTTTACTTACATCAAGAAGCTTCCCCTCATATCTGGAATCCAGTCATCGGACCAGACAGATAGCAACGAGAGACAATCTTCCTTCTATCCATATAAGGAAAATCCTTCCTCCCCTTGACGAAGGATATACTGACAGAAGATTGTCCCTCAGTCACAATTCTTCCACACCGGCTTTCTGATCTGAAGACAGAAGATTGACTTAAGTAAAACGGGCAGGAGGGTGACACTATAAAATAAAATTACCCATGAAGTAGACTGATTAGAACATTGTAATCTCGCTCTGCACCATTGATGAAGGAATCGACAAACTTTAGTTTAGCATGAGACATTTCTGTCCCTTGAAGCTAATTTCATGCCTTCTACACAGAAGAAAATCCCAATGTAGATTAGGAACCAGCCTGAGTGCTCCTTTCTTTGGTTATGTAGAGTTTTGTGCAGATAGCAAAAGAGAACAATTCCAGAGCAAAACAACTGTACCGCTGGGGGCAATTTAAACTCCCATTGATTTAATTTGGTTAAACCCCTCAAATGCTAGAGGTTTCCAACATGTTATTTCATGTGTTGTGAAGCAATGCACTGAAAGTCTCTCTAGCATTCTAACGGTTTAAAGCTTGGAGACTTAACTAATATCCAATGACGTGATGTGAGGAGGCTTCCCTGGCCCCTCCCACTCCTGCCAGGAAGTTCGGGTAGGAGTGAAAGCAGTTGGGAGTCTTGTTCCTTGGCGTCTCCTGTATTGATCTGCCATCTTTATTGACTGGGAGATCAATAGGTGGGGTGGAGGTCTCAGGAGGGGTCCTGATGCCCCCTCAATGACACTTGATTCATTTTTAAATAATGAAAAACAAAGCACACACCCAGAGAGAGAGAGAGAGAACATCTGTGGAATTTCGCTTCAGAATAACGGGCAAGGAGAAATGTGCAGAGGGAAACTAGAAGATGAGAGTGGATATGGTGAAGAACGTGGGGGGGTTAAGTGGAGGAGATAATCGGATGAGGCCAGATATAATTTACCAAGTGCATGTAAGTGATTTCCCATTGTGTCATACAAAAATCATAACAATAATGATTAATTTGAGATTTGCCTGAAGAGTGATTTATTAGTGGTGTCGTCTTTGTAAATAACCCCATTTGATCTCTTCAGAGAGAGATTAATGATAACGTTGATGTTGCAGTAATCAATCCCTACCTATCACTGAGGTGCACTTTGTGTCTTGTGGTGAATCTGTTTGCAGCTGAACTTCTGTCGTAGACTCCATTATATATCTGGTGGCTCAGCGGGTCCTTCTATTGAAGTACTCAGTGACACTTCATAAATAAAGAGATGGGTCTAGCCTATTTCTACTAAAAGCATACCTCCCAAGTGTCCCTCTTTAGAAGGGACAGTCCCTCTTTTAGAGCCAAATCCCTCTGTCCCTCTTTCCTACCCTAATGTCCCTCTTTTTAGGAGATCAAACTGTGTAGTGTGTATATAAGCGTATCCCATTGCTCTACAGCAATAAACCTCACATTATTGTTTGTTTAAATGTCAGTATATGTGTTTATAAATTAGTATGTGTAAATAAAATACTTTGGTCTTGTTATAAGTAATTTATTAGGTTACACAAGGTGTTGTCATTAGGTCGTGAAATAGCCTAAAAATTCTTGATAATGCCCCGCCTACCAGCCACACCCCCAAAAACACCCCCTAAAACATAAGTGTCCCTCTTTGGCAATTTGAAATGTTGGGAGGTATGTAAAAGTGGTTAATTCTCTGACAGGTACCCACAACCTCTCACACATGCATTTATACACACCTTCTCACACATGCCATTATATTCTCTATCTCTCACACACACGCACAGGCACACACACTGGACAGCCTGCTATAGGGATGAGATTGTAACTCACTCTGAAACAGAGGTTTAGTGAACTCTAGGTGGGATGCCTCTTACTGTTGCATTGTAATTAAAGGGCAAAAAAAGACCCAATGAATACTAATTGATTGACATGTTTATTCAGACATTTACATACTAAATTAATATAACAACTCTAAATAGATAAAAACAAGCATACATTAAGGGAGATAGGTTATTCTCAAATATGCTAAATTTGAAAATGAGTGATATGCACAAAAATTACATATAAAATATATCACAGATACAAATGATCTGGCTACAAATAAGAAGAATGTAATTCCTAGTACAATCACACAATCCTAAATAAATGATACAGTTTATGAAATGCTTCAAAGTGAACCCTAAAGTGCAAATCTCTACAAATGGCTATAAATATCAATGATTATGCTAGCAAGGTGCAAAAACAGTGCAAAAGCACATATAAATATAACAGATAATTATCTGAAAATATAAATTCAAAGACCCAGCTGTCCCTCTTTACCACTCTGATGTCCCTCTATTTAGGAGATCAGACTGTGTGGTGTGTATATAAGTGCTCCACAGCAATAAAACTCACATTAGTCTGTGTTTAACACCTTAGCAACATTGATGTGCCAGGACAGCCATGCCGGTCTGAACTTTAAGGACCGGTGACGGTCCTGGCACATCATGGAATTCTGGGATGGCAGTGTGGCAGCACACCGCTCTTCCATCCCAGAATTCATAGAAAATTTTTAGAAAAGCGCTGTGGTCCTTAGCAGCTACTCCCCTTCAGATTGGGTAGTGTTTAAGGGGTTAAACATCGGTATATATGTTTATACGTTATTCTGTAAATAAAATACTTTGGTCCTGCTCTAAATAACTTATTCATTTACACACGAAGGTGTCAGTTGTTCTTGAAATAACCTCAAAATTCTTATTGCCCAGACCACCAGTCATGCCACCACCATCACCACCTAAAACAAAAGTGTTCCTTTTTGGCCCTTTGAGTGGTATGTTTTTATGGAGAGGTTTGTTTATTTTACATTGAGGGAAAATGGACTTAAAGATAAACCATAAGACACAACTCCAAAGAAACAAAGGAGAAAGAAGAGGGAGCTCCCAATAGTGTAAATACAGTAGAATAATATATTCAAATGACATATACAGTGCACACTCATGTGTCCGAGCTATCAGCTACTAATATATATTAAAGCCGATTCTAGTGCTGATGGAAAGATTATTTGTCTCTGATGTCCAAACTTGTGGATGCCCCAGTGTACTCTACGAAATCTTCTTTCGTAATCTTTATATATGTATATAACACAGTGATACACAGTGGCACTCATATCTAAACAACATGATAATGGTTGGTGCACGTCCCATAGAATAAATGAACATACAAGTATACTCAGCCTCAGGGGTTCCATAGACCAAGGAGACAGCAGTCAGGATACATTTCATAAGATAAAATGGTTTTATTCAATCCATGCCATGGATTGAATAAAGCCATTTTATCTTATGACATGTATCCTGAGTGCTGTCTCCTTGGTCTATGGAACCCCTGAGGCTGAGTATACTTGTGTGTATATATATATATATATATATATATATATATATATATATATATATATATATATATATATATATATATATATAATCTCAATCACCTCCCCAAAAATTAAAATAAAATAAAAAAATCTCCTCCAAAGTAACAACCAGAATCCTATTTATTGATGACAATACAAAAATAAATTAAAAACAATTAAAAAAATACGTGAAATACGTTGGCTAACGCTAAAGTCTCAACTCGCTTTCTCAAAGCCTGTGGTACACTATTGGGCACTCCCTCTTCTTTCTCCTCTGTTTCTTTGGAGTTGTGTCTTATGGAGAATAAATAAAGGACTTTTCCAAGAAGCCCAGCTTATATCAATTGGCACATTTCCTCTTGTCTTAAAGGGATAGTAAGGTTTCACAAAACAGTAGCTCCAATTAATCTTCATAGTATTTGAGCCATAGAGAGTGTTATTTCAATACTGTCAGAATTGTAGTTCAAGAGTAATAAAATGATAAAATATCCCCCTCCTGCCCCTTTTACCTAGTGTAAGGCACCTCACTGCTGATGTGGAATCTGGTCCTGGGACCAGACTGCTCACAGCAAGGGACAATCTTTTTACTGTGATCATAAGGAAAACTCTCCCCCCCCCCCTTGACAGGTTTTTCTTTATGCTCACTTAAGATTGTCTCTCTTTGTAATCCATCCGAACAGTCTTGCTGCTCTGAGGTGACCAGTGTTACATCAGTAAAAGGGGTGGATACTTTATCATTCAATTACTCTTGAACTACATCTCTGACAGTATTGAAATAACACTCTCCATGGCCCAAATAATATGAAGATTAATTGGAGCTGATTTTATTGCGAAACATTACTATCCCTATAATGGATGACTTCTTGGCTCAGCTCTTTGAGTAAATAATGAATTGGAGAGTTCTTTGTAGTTACCTTGAATATATTTGTAAATGGTAATCATATCACCCCTTAGACATCTCTTCCCAGTGTGGCTAATCTCTTTTTATAACTCAAACCGTCCAATTCCTTTATCAGTTTTGTTGCAAGTCTCTGCACTTTTTCCAGTTCAATAATATCTTTTTTAAGAACTGGTGCCCAAAACTGTACTCCATATTCTAGATGAGGCCTTACCAAGGATCTATATAGAGGTAGAATTATATTTACATCCCATGCATCTATACTTCTTTTTATACAGGATAATACTCTATTTGCTCTTGTAGCAGCTGAGTGACACTGTACACTGCAGTAAAGTCTACCGTCTATCAGTACTCCTAAATATTTCTCTAATGAGAATTACCCAAGTGCATAGTGCATATGTAGCATGTTTGTTTCTACATCCCAGATTCATCACCTTTCATTTGTGTACATTAAATGTCATCTGCCACTTTTCTTCCCATTTGCTCGGTTTATTGAAATCCTTCTGCAGAGAGTATAAGATCCTGCTCTGTTATGTATTTCCTTACACAGCTTAGTATTGTTCACAAGAACTGAGACATTTCTTTCAATTCCCACTAGATCATTAATAAAAAAAATGAAAAAGCATTGAGCCCAGGACAGAACTCTGTGGTACCCCACTTACAACTTTAAACAAACTTGAAAAGGTTCGATTTACAACAGCTCTCTGCCATCTATCATATAACAAGTTATCAATCCATGTACAGATATCACCTCCCAAACTGAAGCCTTTTAATTACTGCAGTAACCTGTATCAAAGGCCGAATGGATAAAGGATGAATTAAAACCACTCCCACTCAGGCAAAAATATCAGTGTTTTAGTTTTTAAAAGTTTGTATGTGAAGTTTTTAAAATTACAATCTGAACAGGAATAAAAAAAAAAGCCCCCACACATTGTAATGTATAATCTTGTATAATCCAAAATTGCAATTCTGCTGACATTTTATGCAGTATTTGGTTGTGAATAATTAATATTAATTAAACATATTTGTAGTAAAATCACTGAAAAATAAATTATTTAATTTTACACCCACACAGAATTTTGGGTTAATTTTCCTTTGTTCTCCAGGCTTGACCAATAGTCGTACTCTTTAAGCAATCTCCATAGGGTAATGTGTGTCATCGAGTCAGACTTGGCAAGTGCCTCTCTCCTTCACTAAAATAACAAGCTGTTTGTTCCCTGGGGAAACTGTGCTATGAGCTAACATTGTTTTCATAGGCTGTACCTTTCCAGATTAAGAGGAATTAGTGGAGGCTGGCCCAAAGCCACAGATTTCAGGATATTTTGATAGATCCTGGTATCTGGTTAACAGTGTGCTAGTGATTGTGCCATTTGAACACCTTCCATTCACCTGTGCAGGGTGGAAACCTAGTATATGTTTATTAATTGCTTATACATCCAAAAACTTATACAAATGCAGAAATAACAGGCACGAAAGTCAACAGAGCAAGTCAGTGAGATCTTCAGGTTGACTAACAGAAAAAGAGATTTTGAAATATGATCTGAATTCAAAGGAAATTTTCCTGTCAACGTAAATTTGTCTTATTTGACTTTGTAATACTTGCGTGTTTTGATGGATGAAATTTCTTATGTTTTTATCATTGCTTAGCGTTTTGTTCCAAATATATTTTAGTTAGACCAGTGTCCCGGGACAGCATTGGGAAATCAATGAACATGAGCTCCCAAATCTACAAATTTCAATATTTTACTTTTAGATTTTCAGAAAACTGTATCAGCATTTGTAGTGAAACTGTCTAATACTACAAAAGTTAATTTGATTTGAAATGGAGAAACAAATCAATATATTGTACAAAAACTGGAAGAGGTTTGGTTTGGTTAATTTAAGGCTTATTTGGGAAAATGAAGACGAAAAGAATAGCTCACAGCACTAACTCACCATAATACATACATATAATTAATAAAGTATAACTAAGAATAATGTTGTGAAGTGATAGATATAAGTAAAGAATGAAAGGGTTCCCAGTCCCCCAAGTATTAGGCCAAAACCTAAAGTGCAAACTCAAGACAAAAAGATAAACCTGCACTGTTCTATACAAGGTGCAAATGTGTGCCTTCTATTGGGCATATATAATAATATTGTGTTAATAAATATGAGGATTTTGTTCAAAATTTGGCCAAATATTGTTAAGCTTGCCAACCTCGTCAAGGTACCTCATTATGCGGCAAGTACCTATTCTAATACACCTGAAAGGCCCTATCTAAATTAAACACAGTCCCTCAACCCCCCCCCCCAATGTGTTTATTATAACATCTCATCAGGAACTGTTTTTAATTTTGATAGGGCTTTATAGATGTATTAGAGTAGTTACTAGCCACATAATGAAGTACCTTGATGGGGTTGGCAAGCTTAACAATGTTTGGCTAAATTTTGAATGAAATCCTTATATTTATTAACACAGTAGTATTATATTTGGCCAATGCAGGGCACACATTTGAACCTTGTATAGAGAAGCGTAGGTTTGTCTTTTTGCTTGGGAAAATGTCTTTCTTCCAGTTTCTGTTGGACTAAAATTTCCATCATCCTGAGAATGGGAGTTGTAGTCTGAAAGCAGCTGATGGGACTTAGTTTGCTTACCTCTGCTCTTTAACTTAGTAGTTCTGTGGAACCACAACACACTCATCCTCATAAGAATATTGTTTGATCCGTCAGTGGATCAGTCATTTTTCCATATCCTTCTGAGCTAATTATATGGGAGGATATTCTTAATAACTGTATAGTCGGAGTTCGGAACCATTGTTCTAAAGCATTTCCTCACATACCATTAACAGGCCATGTCTCAAGATCTATCTGATTGCGTAGAGGTGGGTCAATCAGAAGCTCATTCATGCAGGGCACACATTTGAACCTTGTATAGAGAAGCGTAGGTTTGTCTTTTTGCTTGGGAACATGTCTTTCTTCCAGTTTCTGTTGGACTAAAATTTCCATCATCCTCAGAATGGGAGTTTTAGTCCGAAAGCAGCTGATGGGACTTAGTTTGCTTACCTCTGCTCTTTAACTTAATAGTTCAGTGGAACCACAACAAACTCATCCTCATAAGAATATTGTTTGATCTGTCAGTGGATCAGTAATTTTTCCATATCCTTATGAGCTAATTATATGGGAGGATATTCTTAATAACTGTATAGTCGGAGTTCAGAACCATTGTTCTAAAGCAGTGGTTCTTAAGCATTTCCTCACATACCATTAACAAGCTATGTCTCAAGATCTTTCTGATTGAGTAGAGATGGGTCAATCAGAAGCTCAATCATTTTAATTAACACACCTTTACTCAAGAAATGAAGTCCTAAAGATGGCCTGTTAGTAGTTCCTGAGTATAGGATTAGGAAATACTGTTCCAAATGATACAGGGAACATTTTTTAAATTAAATAGAATGTCATCTTGCAGGGTGCAAAATATTATGTGTGATATGAACTTAATAACATGTTTTCATGCTTGTAGTAAAGAATAATAGCTCCATTGCCACTTATGGTCAACAGATGGTGTTGTAAACCCTCCATATTAATATCTCTTCAGGCCTCTACCTCCTCTGTATATTTGATTATACTGCACAATATCTAATTTTAGAGTAAATCAGTCTGGAGACAAAACAGCAGTGTGCACTCTACAAAAAATCTGTGAATAAAATGCACATTAGTGGGTACAATGCTTGTGAAAAGTACCCATTCATAACAATACCTGAGAATTCTCCAGATCTGCCTGGAGACTAAAATATTTACTGATTAATCTCTGAAAACTGGGCCTCTCTCTTTGGCCTCAGTGTGTTCACTGTACCGCTTCTTACATCCTTCCAATTACATTCTATTCTCATCCTATTCGACCTATGATCCCACCCAACACCACATACTTCCTTCTTTGCCCTGCCCATCTCATATCAACTACAAACGAGTTATTCATGCACTACAACCCAAACATTTGGTTATTTTGCAGAACTGAACACTAATGTTCCTAGTAATGCATCTATAGTACAACTGTCTCACTGCAGTAATGGAAATTGCTCCAGTCTGTGTTGCAGAAGATACACAAAAAGCCAATGATGGGAAAGTTGTAAGCATGATAAAATAACAGTATTATACCAAAGGGCTGCCCAGTTCAGAATTTATTTTCCAGCCACACTGAGTTGTAGGTGTCTGTAGCATGCAAGGTGGTTTACCAAACAGGAACAGCATAATTCTTGGATATAATGGGTTTTATCTCCTCATACATGGAAAGTGTAGCCACTTTTCCAAGGCAGTCCTTTTAAATAATTTGAAAATCATTAAACGAATATATTATGCTCCAGAAAAGTAGTTTATAGATATCTGCTTTCACTGCATGCATATATTCTGAATCTCAGTGAGACATAGCTTAAAAGGCCTTTTCTCTATTGCACCTTCTCTATACAACACGGGGAAGGCAATGTTGTGATTACCTGACATTAATGTTTGCAATATTACCAATTTACAGAGTTGGGACCGATTTAGAAAAAATATTTGATGAGGTTGAAAACAAAGATGTTTGCCCATCAAGTTCAACTTATAGTTAATTTGCTTTTGTTGATCTGGAGGAAAGGAAAAAAATGAACCCATCAAGCCATTTCCAGTTATGAGCCAAGTAGGTAAAAACATTCTTCTTGATTCCAGAAGTCAATCAGATATCTCTCCATGGAGCAACATCCTATCTGCAGATCTGTGGCAGGGATATATACTAAATAAATGTAGCTAAAATGCTGCCATTATCGGTATACACATTCATACGCACAAACACCTTATGTGTAATCTTGTAGGTGCTCCATTGATTACTGTGCGGTTCACCAGCTTGAACCCAGTGGATGGAAATAGCGCCTTCTGGTGGAACTTGCTAATTGATGGATACATGAGTTCCAGAGATGATCTAACTATTAGTACATTTATGAAGGGCGAATACATAAGTAAATATGATAATTGCTTTGCATATTCAGCCTTTCACATTTGATGTAAAAGACACCCATGTAAACTAGCTCATAGAATACAATGAAATGTAATCTGTTAAACTTGTTGCAACAGTTTATCAAGTAACCTAGACCTCACAGCTTCTAAATCTGTATCGCCATCTTCTATCTCTTACTGTCAGTCAATAAAACACCATGTTAAAATAACTTCAGGCTCCAAATTCATGATGTTAAAGAGGATCAATTCTAGTGCAAAAGAGTAGAATCACAGGGGATAAATTAAAGTTCCCGATGACTAATAATAATAATAATAATAACTAGTATTTATATAGCACCTTTCTCCCAGTGGGACTCAAAGCGCTTTCAGCGCACGCTCTCGGAATTAACCAAATCGGCAGCTGAAATAACAGATGTTATTATTACCCAATCAATGGTACTCATTTAATGACCTCGGAAGGATGAAGGGCTGAGTTGACCCTGCCGGGATTCGAACCTGCAACCCTGAGGTTGAATAGGCTCCATAGTCAGGGAATTTACCACTGAGCAATCTCACCGACTAAAAGGGGATGTATCCCCTCAAAAAAATGTTTTTTTTCTAAATGTAAGTACTTTTAAAGATATTCTATCTTCTGTGCTGTGTACTTCAGCATAATGGGCACTCTAATCTTCATCACAGATCTTCTTCTCCTCCCACCTCACTCCCAGCTGCCCCAGGGAGAGCGTTCCCACTTCCCTTCCATGTGGTGTGCATGCCTTCTATCGTTATATCAAGCTCTGGTTAGCATTATACGTTGGTTGCAAGCTCAGTATGATGCTAACCGAAGCTTGATATAAAGATAGAAGCCATTCACACCACACTGAAGGCAAACGTGAACACTCTCCATGGGGCAGCTGGGAGGGAGGTGAGAGGAGAATTAGGAAGTGAGCAAGAGCTTTGCCGGTAAAACCCAGCTTCCCTAATAATACTTTATTAACAAAACCCAAGGTAAAAACATTTTTTTGAGGGGATACATCCCCTTTAAGTAAGGCATACATGTGTGTGTGTGTGTATATGTATATATATATATATATATATATATATATATATATATATATATATATATATATATATATATATATATATATATAATTTAACCCTCTGAGTCCCCCTCATTCAATACAGCTTCTTGAACTTTTTGATTCTAATTACTTTTGAAAGCAAGCAATTAATAATCACACTAATTATTAGTTTACACTACTATTTATCCTCTATATCTTCTCAAATGTCCCAGTTAGTTTTAAGCAGCTGTCTTATGATCATTGTAATACATTTCATAATCCTTCCCTCTGGTAATATATTCATCAAGGTATCTAACGCCACACAGATGTGTTGATTTGAGACCTGGCAGTATTAATTGTCCCATTCATTAGCCTATCTTTTATTTTCCTTAGGAAGCAAAGCTGTCATTAAGTCTGTTATTTTTTTCCATGTCTTCTGGTCCCCCTTCGCTCCCTCCCACAGTTTAATGTCTGAAACCAAATTCATAAAGGGACTGAGATCTGGTCGTCTTGAGCTATGGGATTCATAGAGATTTCCACACAAGCCCCTTTAATCAGCATTACACTGTCATTAATATTCATAAAGCCAGCAGGAACTCGCATGGACCAGAGAAAACTCCTTGTGCCTTCCTCCTTATAAACGGGTGACTTTATTAATAGCATCTTAAAAAATTAATGGAGTTTAGGAAGTTGGTAAGAAGTACAGTGTTAGCAGTGAGAGAGATGGGCGGTCATTTAACAGGATTTACATGCATCGACACATCAGTTTTTCAATCTGAATAATAAGTAGCCTTCAAAAGTAATTAAACTTACAGTGTACAAGATTGGAATAAGAAAACAAGGCAATGACACAGAAGACTGTAAACTTCTGAATGGAGAATGTTGAACTTTAACGGCATTTTGTTTTTAGCCCCTGCTAGCAGAAAGGAGGCCAGTGCCTCCTGTATTAAAGAACAATATATCCAGAAGTAGGTTAGGCATAATGAAAAGGAAACTAACATGCAAAAATTTAAAAGTGTATAATACCTGATAGATACAACACCCACCACTATATTATAAATTTCAAGCCCTATCTATGTATGACTGTTTTAAATTTCTTGCCTAACCTCTTGCAAGAGCTGAAGCTACCAATGGCAACCTTAAGTCTGAGGTACACGGGTATGATTTCACAGCATCCAGTCGGAATAATCGGCTTCATCTCCAGAACATACAGCACCTATCTGGAGAGGAGCAGCTAAGTGGATGGTAAACCCATGTACTGAGGGTTGTTAGCTTATAATGCTTGTAATAAAAAGTAGATTTAACCCTACTTGTTGTTCAAGATTTCCCTATCCGATCTGTAACTTTCTGTGTTAACTAAACAAAGATCCCCATACAGAGCGGTGGAAGTCCCTTATCAGATCTAGATAGCTTACCTCCAACATCAGTTAAGAGTGGCTATATCATTGTATGTGTATATAATAACATTGAGTGCGTGTATGTGTGTGTGTGTATATATAGATCTATATACATATATATTAGCAAAAGCGAAGGAAGCATTCTTACCAGGATGCTAATAATTGATGAAGATAAACAGAAATCCAAAAGAAGTATTAGAAGGCATACCCAGGTCTTCAGTAATTTCATTTTCTACTTTACTGAAGCCCTGAGTGTGCCTGCTTCTTCTTTTTAGTGTGTGTGTGTGTGTGTGTGTGTGTGTGTGTGTGTGTGTGTGTGTGTGTGTGTGTGTGTGTGTGTGTGTGTGTGTGTATGTATGTGTGTATGTATGTGTGTGTGTGTGTGTTAACCTCCTGCACCAGTAATAATGAGGCACAGTTCAGCCCCTAATCTGTTAATGGCCAGATCAGAAAAAAATAGAAAAATAAGGGCTAAGCGCTGTGTGGCTCACTGTAAACAATATTTATTGTACAATATAAAACCTATAGCAAGTATATAAATAAAAGGACACCAATATCAATATGCAAAATCACTACATTTCTGGTACCAGAATAAATATAACATCAAAAAAAGGGTAAAAGTTCACATATGCATTGGAACAAGTAAACCTGTAGATCCTGTACTTTAACCCCTTAAGGACCGGCCGTGCACACACTTTGTGGTCACTTAAGGACCATGGAGCTTTTTTTTTTTTTTTTTTTTTTTTTTTTTTTTTTGCACGATCCGATTCCAGACTCACCGAACGGAGTGGAGCCGCGTGGGGAGCCTGGAATTCCATGACGGTCCATGTCTCTCTTGAATGCGGGCAGGTAAATGTACTAGCAAATGCTAACTCTCCCGTCCTTCTTTGGTTCAATCTCTCTCCATTAATATAGCCAACCCACCAGCTCTACCTTTTTAGGTGATTTCTCCCGTAATGCTGTCTGCTCTGGCGGCTGTAGTTCAAAGTGGTGAGCGATATGTTGTATATGCGGGCAGAGTGCTTTTACAAACGATGACTTCCCGAATGCAATCAATATATCATCTACTGGGTACAGTAAAGTAACTTGCTCCATCCAATTGGTGTCGATTAAAATCCAGACTTCAATCGACACCAATTGCACGGAGCAAGTCATCTACAAAGGTAGAGCTGGTCGGACCTCCGCATTACATCAGCCTGGAGGTTGGCTATATTAATGGTGAGATTGAACCAAAGAAGGACGGGAAAGTTAGCCTTTTCTAGTACATTTACCTGCCCACATTCAAAAGAGACATATATTTCTAGACTTACTGGATTAAAGTACAGGATCTACAGATTTACTTGCTCCAATACATATGTGAACTTATCCTATTTTTGACGCTATAATATTTATTCTGGTAATATACATTTTGTGATTTTTTCATATTGATAATGGTGTCCTTTTATTTATATACTTGTTATATTCTGTATATTGTACAATATATATTGTTTACAGTTAGACATGGAGTGCATAGTCCATATATATTCCTCATCTTCAGCCATTGTTGATTCACTGCAGGATGATGGTCTCCTCAGCAAGCCTCCAACAACTTCAGTCACTTGCCACTGTTTACCAATAAGCCTGGTAATTTCATGTACCCATTTTTGGTCTTCTTGGGTGTTTTAGAATGGAGAGGAATCCATTCCAAAATGTGTCATTTTCCATTTCAGGCACTGACAAATCCATGCACAATGTTTTCAGTCTCTTTTTGGTATGTTTAGAATTTGCCACTCCTTACGTCTCTATGCAACCTTACCTTTTTGGATGGCTTTTGCAATCAGTATCCATGTTTCATAGCCACACTTAAGGACTGGGAGGACACACTGGTCCAAAACCTTTCTCTTGAGCCAGATGGTAAATTTGTGTTAAAGACAATACTTTTGAGTTTTCCAAATACTTGCTGTCCCAGTTTTATTTGACACTCACTTTCCATCATGATGTTTCCATTTGTTGACATTCCTGTCCTAGGTAAACTTGTCCTCTTCTTCTAGTTCTTGTACATATATTATGATTTTCCTTGGTTTGGTAAATATGTCAGACGTGACTTGTGTTTTGTTGATATTCTTCTTCAGACTACAATGTTTTCCTGTTGTAGCTCTTCAATGCATTCTTGCAGTTCAGGACTACAAACAAAGAGTATGATATTATCTGCAGAACATAAGTGATGTAGGTAGTCTCTACTAATCTTAAGTCCTTTTTTTGTCCCAAATTAGTTTGTGGAAACTTTCTTCTAAACAAGCAGAAAATAATTTCGGGGAGATTGTGTCTCCTTCTCGGACCCCTTTTTTCTGTGTTTATCTGGACTTTGTCAGTTTTGACCTGTATTGATGCAGCTTAAGTTTCGTATATTGATTGGAGGATATTGATGTAAGCTCTATCTATTCCTTGGTTGATCAGGGCATCAATTATTGCTTGCTTTTTCAAAGATTCAAAGACCTTTTTGTAGTCAATGAAGGCTATGTATAATGGAAGACTGTATTAGTTATGTCGCTCTATAACTTGTTCACTGTCTGGATGTGGTCTATTGTACTGAAACCGCTCCTTAAAGGGATAGTAATGTTTCATACTAAAAACAGCTCTAATTAATCATTATAGTATTTGGACTTTGGAGAGTGTTATTTCAATTCTGTCAGAGTTGTAGTTCAAGAGTAATTCAATGACAAAATATCCCCCTCCCGCCCCTTTTACTGATGTAACACTGCTCAGCCAGAGCAGAAGGGAGGTGCCCAGGTAGATTGCAGAGGGGGGCAATCTTCAATTAAGAGAAGGGAAAAACCTGAAAAGCTTGTCAAGGGGGACAGGGCTTTCATTGTTTTCATAGGAAGAAGACTGTCCCCTGCTGTTATCTGTCTGGTCTATGGACTGCATTCCACATCTGAGAAGAGATGGCTTACACTAGGTAAAAGGGGTGGGAGGGGGAAACTTTGCTTGTGAATATCTCTCAAACCATAAAGGTTTGAGAGATAAGACTTGTATCGTTCTTCATGTTTTTTTAATGCCTACAAAATAAAATAAAGATAACACAAAGTATTACTATCCCTTTAAGCCTACTTGTTCCTTAGGTTGTACTGTGTTAAGTATTGTGTCCATTCTTCTTGATAGTATCTTTGTGAAAACCTTACAGACCACTTACAATAGGCTAACTGGTTGCAGTTTTTTATGTCCACCTTGTCATCTTTTTTTGTGCAATAGGATGACTTCTGCAGTTTTCCAGTTTTCAGGCACTTTGTCGAGTAGTACGCATTCTGAAAATAGTTTAGCTAGTGCTTTGAATAAGGGTTGACCTATGGCTTTCAATATTTCAATAGTGACTTTATCAGATCCAGCTGCTTTGCCATTTTTCATTGATTTTATTACACCTGCTACTTCTTCCGAAACTTCTGGCACAGCTTCGGCCTCTGGCACTGCATTCAGCTGTTGTCCTTCATCCTTATAAAGATTTTAATAAAATTATTTCGCTAGTTTTACTATTTGTTATTAAGTTTTTGCTGTTGTTCCATCTTTAAGATTTAATTCAAACATTTAGCTCCTATGTGAGGCCATCTTTTGTTTTGTTTTCTTTTAGGCCTTGATTTTCTTCTAGTGTACTTTTGATGAGCTCAGCATTGAACTTGAGCTTATCTTCTTTAATCCGCATCCTTATGATCTTGCACATTTCTTCATATTCTACCCTGTTTCTAATATTACTCTTTTGCTTAATTTATTATCGCTTTTTCATCATGGCAGCTGTTTCTTTTGATATTTGGGTTGTTTTTTCTTGTTTTACGGTAGGTGCAAGGGCATGGGCAGTGTTTACTATAGTCTCAATAACTTTTTCATTGTGGATAGAAATGTCTGTATGTATAGGTCTTGCAGGACACTGAAGTGATTAGACTGAATATATATGCCTACACAGGTTCACAGTGGTTATCAAGCATATGCTTTTGGCTCTTTGCTTTAGCTATAAGATTTTTATGGTTGTTCATGTTTTCTAATGTCTTCTGTGTAATCGCTTCAGTATAATCGCTTCAAAATTCATATGATTTTTGCCCTCACTAGATGATGGTCTCTTCCAACATTAAAATGATTTAAGACTCACGTTCTACTCTATTTTGAGTACAACAACACTCCTGATGTTATCAGCCCCTATAATTATGGAGACCCACAAGTGCTATATCAGAGGCCTCCTGATTAAAAAGTGCCTTATATATAAATCTCAGTCCCTATTACAAGAGATGTAAAGTGGAAGTCAGAGACTCAACTAGGAATGAGCCTGCAATACAAATTTGCAGGCTCTATAGGAGTGGTGTCCTAACCAGGGTGCAGTCTCTTTTAGCCCACTAGTGCCTTTCAAAGAGAGGAAATATCCTAAAGCATATCATATTGGTCCTGCCATTACAGTAGTCCAACCATGAAATGCCAGGCAATTCCTCTGTGAACAAGAGAAGCAGCCAACCCCAGACGTACGTTTTAGCTTTGTTGGGGCTCGTCAGTGAGGTGTCACTGATCTCTCTAGGCACTGTGAGCAAGGGGTCCAATGCTGGATTCCCATATTACCCTGGAGGTGACAAATCTCAAGGGTAATTTGCATATGTAAAATGGAAGTCAGAGATGCTCAACTAGGAACGAGCCTGCAATACAAATTTGCAGGCACTATAGGAATGGCGTCCTACACATGGTGCGGTCTCTTTTAACCCAATAGTGCCTTTCACAGAGAGGAAATATCCTAAAGCATATCTTATTGGTCCTGCCATAACAGCAGTCCAACCACGAAATACCAGGCAATCCCTCTCTGAACAAGAGAAGCAGCCTCCCCCAGACGTAGTTTCGGCCTTGTTGGGCCTCATCAGCGAGGTGTAGCTAATCTCTCTAGGCACTGTGAGCTTGCAAATTTGCATTGCAGGTTCGTTCCTAGTTGAGCATCTCTAACTTTCAATATACCTATTAAAAGAGATAGCGGAGCTGGAGCTACTACACAAGAGGTCCTTGTCTGAGTCAGTGCTATCAACACTGTCAGAGAAACGTGCAGCTCTAGCTGCCATCCTTAAGGCTCAGACTCATAAGACATTTCTTGCTCAAAAACGTAAATACTACATGCATGGTAATAAATGTGGGAAATTGCTAGTGATTTTAGTTAAAATCAAACAAAGAGATAGATTCATTGCTCGTGTGAAGGATCATTCTGGCATGATCTGCCACTCTTTCCCAGATATGGCTGCTGCTTTTTGGCAGTTTTTTCAGACCTATATAGTCTTATCTCCTCTAACTCTGAAGTGGCTATTTCAGTTATGTCTGCAAAGATACAAGCATTTTTGAAAGCTTCTAAAATCCCCTATATTTCCTCAGCCAATAGCCTTTCACAGAATAGGAGATCCACGCCACTGTCAAGCAGACCCCTTCAGGTAAGAGTCCAGGCCTGGTGGCTTCACAGCCTCGTACTATAAGTGATTTTCCCCACAGCTTGTACCTCATCTTTGCTCTTCATTTAATCAACTTGCTTTGCTATTTCCTTCTCAATCCCTGGAAGCTAACATTGTGGTTTTGGCAAAGCCAGGTAAAGATCCTCTCTTCTGTAGTAGTTATAGGCCTATTTCGTTACTTAATTTCAATGTTAAGTTGTTTGCGAAAGTGATGGCGAATAGACTCAAAGGGCTTTTACCATCATTGTCCACCCAGATCAGACTGGCTTCACTCCTGGGAGAGTTCCGAGGGACAATATCTCAAAGGTGATCAAGAAACGTATCTATACCTTGTTCCTCTCCGTAGCTGCTGAGAAGGCCTTTGATCGGGTTGACTGGACCTATCTGAGATCTGTACTGCAGGTTATAGGTACTGGTCCCAAGTTCCTTACCTCCATTATGAGTCTGTATTCATGGCCTACAGCTAGGGTTGTAGTTAATGGCTTCCACTCTGACTCTTTCTCTCCCCCCTTCTTTTTATTTTGGCCATGGAACCACTTCTGAACTCTATTAGGTTGCACCCAGATATCCAGGGCCTACCTACTTCTACCTCCCAAGCAAAACTGGCCTGCTATGCAGATGACCTGCTTTTATTTGTCCCTCATTCGTGTAAATCTCTGCCCCCACTAATGTTGTTAATTGATAGTTTTAGTTCCCTCTCCAAACGCATCCAAATCTACAATTCTAAATCTGAATCTGGTGCACTCTGACGTTGCCCAAATAAAGTCTCGGTTCCCATTCACTTGCTCTTCCACAGGCATTCAGTGTCTGGGGATAACCCTTACCTCCTCTCCTAACTCTCTAGTTGCAGCAAATAGTACCCTGTTATTCAGCTCTGTGGACTCCGATTTGAAGTGTTGGGCTCCCTTGTTTCTGTCCTGGATGGGTCGTGTTAATGTAAGCAAAATGATGGTTCTGCCTAAGATTCTCTATGTCTTTAATTCTATGCCTCTTAAGATTCCCACTCACCTTATTACCGCTTTGCAACGACTCATCATCTAGTTTATCTGGAAATATAAGGAACCTGGGCTGCCTTTTGGAGTCTTAAAACATCAGCGACATAGAGGCGGTCTAGCGATACTGGATATTTCTATATATTATAAAGTGGCCATATTGGCCACCATTCTGGATTGCACAGAGGCTCCCATGAAACTGTGGGTCGATAGTGCAGTGGTTTCTGATTCTTAGAAGGCTTTTAGAATCTGTCCCTGATTTGACCATGAGAGAGTGTAATTATAAATTGCTTACCAGATGGTATAGAACACCTCAGCAATTGCACAAATTCTACCCTACTGTAGCGGAGACTTGCTGGCGTTGTGGCTCAGGCTGGAGATCCAAGCTGCACATCTGGTGGTCTTGTTCCTTGATTTCACCATATTGGGCAGCAATTTGCTCACAACTAGGCCAGATATTTTATATACACATAGAGGGCTCCCCCTTGTTGTTGCTATTTGGACACAATCTCCCTACTCCGATTGCCAAACATAAATGCAGCCAGAAGATTGATACCTTTGCATTGGCTATCTAATGCTGCCCTGGGCCTGGCCGAGTGGAGCAGAATGGTGAATCTCATGTGCAATATACAGCGCATATCGCATGTGATGTGCATCGCATGTCATTTGCGGATAAAATAATTTTTACTACTACTATTGGACATCCTATCTGGTGCAGACCTGTGGCTCTGCCTGACTAACCGCTCCGTGTATGAACCTGGCTTGTCTGACCATTTTACCTGTGCGCTTCTTTGGCTTTAGACATCCTATCTGGTGCAGACCTGTGGCTCTGGCTGATTACCTGCTCCGTGGATGATCCTGGCTTGTCTGACTATCCAACCTGGTGCTGACCTGGTGCTCTGTCCAACTATCCTCCCAGTGTTACCTACTACTATTGGACATCCTATCTGGTGCAGACCTGTGGCTCTGGCTGACTAACTGCTCCGTGTATGAACCTGGCTTGTCTGACTATCCTGGCTGGTGCTGACTTGTGGCTCTGTCTATTCACTCCACTGTGTGGCTCGGTTCCTCACATACATCCATCCTGGTGCAGACCTGGGGCTCTGGCAGACTCCGACCTTACTGACTGCATGCATGAGTCAGTAGTCTCCATTGTTGCCATCCTTATTGGAGGACTTCCCCTGCAGTCAGTATAAAGCTGACTTCAGGGAAAGGGGAGGGAGGGGGGAACTTTGCGGGAGGTTATCTCTCAAAGCATAAAGGTTTGATTACACTGGGGACAATTACATTCTTTTTAACATGCCTACAATATGGGGGTTAGTAATATTTAAGTATTACTATCCCTTTAATGGTAACACAAGTAAAAACGACTTCATAAATGCAAATAATAAAAAGATATTCACTGACTGCTCAGTCTTAAATCATTTTTAAAGAATTTATTAGAAACACTTCCAGTACAATACAGAATTCAACAAATCAAGATGTAACAAAATATGTGATATGGACATGTACATGGACTTGCAGAATCAGTACAACGTAATGCACATTTAACAGAAGGATCTATTTAAGAAGTGGATCAAAGAGATCATCTCAATCATCAACATAAATCTGTAATGTAACAAAAGTTCCCCATAACTTATTGTTATGGTTCTCAAGCAAGACAAGGAGTCAGTCGGTATAGTTAAAATCACCTTTATTTTGGATAATAAACAATAGGCAATAAATGAATATACTATAAGCAGAGGGTGACTGGAGAGGCTAGCGACTCTGTCAGAAATAGGAGACTGCCGACGGGTCAACCACGTCTGCTGCAGACTAGGCCGAAGCCAACTGGTAGTCTTGGGGTAATAGGTGGAACGCACACATAACCTACAGTCTCTAGAAATATAGCAACAAGGGAGGCAACTGACTCATGCCTGCAAGCAGTAAGGAAGAGCTTGTCTCCAAAAAGGATGGCAGCAATGGAGACTACTGACTCACGCCTGCAGTCAGTAAGGAAGAGCTTGTGTCCAATAAAGATGGCTCCACTGCAGAGCCACCTGATGCAGGTAAGACCGGATATCCCTGCAGTCGGTACAATGCTGACTTCAGGGAAAGGGGAGGGAGGGGGGAACTTTGCGTTCGGTTATCTCTTAAATCATAAAGGTTTGAGAGATGACACTGGGGACAATTAAATTCTTTTTAACATGCCTACAATATGGGGATTAGTAATATTTAAGTATTACTATCTCTTTAAGGTTTTCCATGTCTATTTTTCCTGTAGAATTAATTCATGATATACAAATTTTGTTCTTCTGCAGATTTGGTCAGTTGGTTGCCTCTATCCAGGGCCGGATTTGCCATAAGGCAAAGTAGGCACCTGCCTACAGGCGCACGCCACAGAGGGGCGCCTGCCAATGGGATTCTTTTTTTTTTTTTTTTTTTATTCTTTAAAAAAAAAAAAAAAAAAAAAAAACTACCTCGCTGCGCCAGCGCCCACTCCATGTCGCCCTCACATTGCACACACCCCCACCCCCGTTGTCTATTTCCTATCTCCCTGGCAGGACAGGTCTGTGCCTCCTTTGGCACAGTCCTGTAAGTGCTGAGCTCCCTCGTCAGCTCTGTAGGAATGCAGAGCGCTGGGAGATGACATCATCTCCCAGCGCTCTGCATTCCTGAATAAGAAACCGCGTGGGAGCTCCAGCGCTTACAGGACTGTGCTAAAGGAGGCACAGACGACAGATCTCCTGCCAGGGAGGTAGAAAACGGACAATGGGAGGGAGGCAGGCAATGTGAGGGCAACATGGAGATGGTGGGGGCAAGTTGGAGATGAAAGGGGGCATTGTGAGGGTAACATGGAGATGGTGGGGGCAATTTGGAGCTGATGGGCGTGGCAGTTTGGAGCTGATGGGGGGCAATTTGGAGATGGTGGGGGCAATGTGGAGCTGATGGAGGGCAATGTGAGGGTAACATGGAGCTGATGAGAGGCAAGTTGGAGCTGATGGGGGGCAATGTGAGGACAGTATCGAGATGGTGGGGGAAATGTGGAGCTGATGGGGGCAAGTTGGAGCTGATGGGGCAATGTGAGGGCAATAAAGAAATGATGGAGCAATGTGGACATTCGGAGCATTGTGGAGGTGTCCAGTGGAGATGGCCAATGGGGGGGAGGCGCTTCAGATTTCTGTGCCTACAGGCTCCTGAGATGTAAATCCGGCCCAGCCTCTATCATCTCTTTTTCCCGTTCTATGTGGTCTGATTGATTTTTCACCATTTTGGATCTTACCAACTAATACATTGTAATCTCACATTATAAAGTAGTTGTGGTAATTTTCTTGTTTGTAGAGGCGTAATAAATTAAAGTAAAATTCATCAACTTCATCATCACTGCAACTATTTTTAGGGGCATAAAATTGAATGATTTGAAGAACATAGAGACTGTTTAGTTTGACAGCACAGAAAGTGATTCTTTCAGAAATACATTCTACTATTTCAGCTGAGTCTGTCAGTTTTTTGTTAATCAAGAATCCGATTCCTCCACTTTGTCTATCATTGGTTCTTTTCGAGTCCATCATCTAATACGACTTTTTATATATATTTTTTTATATATATATTTTTTTTTACAAGTCTTACATAAACTGATGATGTCCCAGTTAATGCTATTTAGTTCTTGTATGAGTTCCTCTAAGCATAAAACTGTACCCCTAGATCGAATGTTAAGCGGTCCAGTGTCTAAAGACCCAAGGCAATCTGATAGAACCTGGTAATTCTTAGCACACCATGCCATTGAGCTGGTCTTCCCACTACCATAGGAATTAGCCTTAGATTTATTACTAAAACAATTCAAACATAACCAGGTATGTGTATACATGTATTCTTTATATATAATGTAAATAAATGAACCCTACAGGCATTGCCAGATTTTATTCCTGAGACGTAGAGTATCCTCATGAAGATGGATGTTGCAAGTCCTTGCTTCTACATCCCACTCACACTTAGGAGATTAACGCAGTAGCATCCTTGAAAATAATGCTACATATGAGGTCCCCCCAACTGATGACATGGAAGTCATGCTAAATTTTACCTGAAAAGTAGTTATGGTATTTATTCGATTTTGAAAACTACTTTTATGTACAACAAGAAGGCACTTTAATGGGCTGCGTGGTAATCCCAGTGCCTTTTATTAACATTTTTCCACTTTCTTAAAGACATTATTACACATATTTAATTTACCCACATTTTCAGTAGATCCCTGATTCATTTTGTGGATGTATATGTTGAGATTAATGATGTACAAATGATCCCAAGGTGCTGAAAGAAGGCCTTCCATTTTTACAGTGATTACACATTAAATAACATAAAAAATACTAACATTTGCATTAAAATAAATATGAAATCTAAACTGACCACTGATTACCCAGTAACTGACATATCATGTAGTTGAACAGCCCATATTGAAGTTGATTTCTAGTGGTTATAGAAGCCACCACTGGGACCTGTACATCTCAAGTATTAAAGTCCAACTAATGTATTATAATAACTTGAACTTTCACACTCACCTCTTTTTATGTTACTAGTTCTTTTCTTATAAGTAGAGAGACAGTGAGTTCTTACTCAGCATCTTCTGCCAGAGAACTCTCACCCACCATCAACACCAAGAGAGTAAGAGCACTCTTGCAAGCTAGTGTGCTCTTCATAGAGTTTTATTTGTTCTTGAAAATGGATGGATTTTATTATCTTCCTCCTGATTTTTACACCACCCCCTATTATGAGAACATATTCCTGTTCTTTTCCTCTCTGGTCACTCTTCCTGCTCCTTTTTAAGGCTAGCTCCAGTGCACTCATGTGAACGTTCATAGAGTTACTTCTTTCTAACCTTCTAATTTAATTCCTCGTTTTTTCGACCTTTGCCTTAGACATCTTCTGTTAGCCTCTTTCACACGATTCTTGCTATAACCCGACAGGCACAAACACATCCTTAGTTGTGTTCTTCCTGCAGTTTATTTCCACCTTCTCCAACACCAGAATCAGCTAATCTGAGTGGGGGTACTCAGATTAGCTGATTGCAGCAGCCTTTGTTCTCCTGTCACCACAGCCTAAGATGCCTCTGTCCTCTAGCACTTCTTCTGCTCTCTAGTAGCTTTGCACCCAAGCCTAATAGTTTGCCAAATTTAACTGTGGTGACTGCTCTGTACAGACATTGCAGCATCCTCATTGCCATTACCCACTGGTTGTCTGTTCCTAGTGGCTTTGTTACTCACCAACTTTATTAACTAAGTCTGTGGGATCTTCTTAATATGTGCTACGTATTCCAGCTTCTATATCAGTACCAGGGATTTGACTCCTAGGTTCTCTGTTTGCACACTCTCCCCTCTGCCCTGAATGTCTTTTCCCTTGTCTGGTGTGACCACCATGATACCCAAACTGATAAAAACAACCATCTCAAATGCAGATAAGCAAATCTAGAATTCCTATATTATATGTCCTAAGGATAAAGAGGTAACAATGTTACTCACATGTGAAGGAAACTTTGCCAGTTTTCCGCCTTACAGTGTGATTAACTATGTTAACTATCATATTAAGTTGTTACATATTTACTTATTTGTACATGATTCATGCTTTATTTTTGAGCTCTGAATCATCCCAGGCTATGTTCACATGGGCAACTTTAATGAAGAAGGGATGCTCAAACATATATTAGTTACCTTCTCCTATGCCCCCTGCTGATTACTCTGCCTTTACTGAGTGGATATGGCTGATGGCCTTCAAATCTTTGTCCATCATATGTGATTGGCTGATGGTAAGCCCACGTGGGTCTGCCATTCATTGGAGGTTGGGATTTCCATGCAATCTCCTGTGATGCCGTATGAACAATCTGCATGGCAGCCCACTGCAATAATGTATCTGTATAATGTAACTCATGTGAACGAGCATCTAAAGATTTTTGAACTGTGAGTGTCCACACAGATAGCACTGGGACTTATGTATAAACCAATGGCACCACTGGGACAAGCAAAATATCCCAAACTTCCCACCGATATAAACAGGAGTTTCAACACCATGAGTGCTACAGAGGTCTCTCTAGTGTCCAAGGAGTTAAAATCACCATTTTTCTCAAAGGGAATTATTATTTCCCCCTATTGTACACTTGATTTGCCCCAGAATTGTTCCACTTTGCCTTCATACCCAAGGCCCTCTGGGGCAGAAGGACAAAGAAGATCTGCAGTAATTCTGTACCAAACCAGTTATGTCATAGATGACAAAAGTTCCAAAAATGCCCAGTGATTTAAAGGGGATCTCTCACCTATATTAAATCAGCCATAAAGGGATAGTAATGTTGCAAAATAAAAGCAGCTCCGATTAATCTTCATAGTATTTGAGCCATGGAGAGTGTTATTTTAGTACTGTCAGAGTTGTAGTTCAAGAGTAATTGAATGATAAAGTATCCCCCTCCTGCCCATGTTACCTAGTGTAATTCATCTCCCCTCAGATGTGGAATCTGGTCCTGGGACCAGATAGCTCATAGCAAGGGACAATCTTCTTACTGTGATCATAAGGAAAACCTTGCCTCCCTTGACAGGTTTTTTCCTTATGCTAATTGAAGATTGTCCCTCTCTGTGATCCATCCGGACAGTCTTGCTGCTCTGAGGTGAGCAGAGCAGTGTTACATCCGTAAAAGGGGTGGGAGGGGGATACTTTATCATTCAGTTACTCTTGAACTACAACTCTGACAGCATTGAAAAAACACTCTCCATGGCCCAAATACTATGATGATTAATTGGAGCTGCTTTTATTTCAAAACATTACTATCCCTTTAATCTGAATCCTCCCATGGAGTGATACTTTGATCCTTTATTTTTTTTAATATAGTTCTATATTATCAGAGATATTAGCTTGTAAAGTGAAGCCCATGAATTCAATTAAGTATAGGCTGTGGTACAGCTCTAAGCCTCAGCCTGTCAGTCTTTGTCTGTTCCCCTCCCCAAGACTTGCCTTCTTCCCTCCTCCGGAGGATTGTGGCATGTGACCTGGTGTGTTCTCTTGCTAATGCGCGTCCAGGTCATTGTATAGGTATTGACTGAGCGCATTCATGCACTTAGTCATTTATAAAAAGTGGCAGTCCACTTGTCTCTGCTTAGCTCGGCAAGTGGATTGACATTTTTTATAAATGACTGAGTGCAAGAACGTGCTCAGTTAATGTCTCTACAATGACCTGGACGCCCATTAGCAAGAGAGAGCGCCAGGTCACATGCCACAACCCTCCATCATCATCCGAGGAGGGAAGAAGGCAAGCTTTGGGGAGGGGAACAGCCTGTACGTAACTGACATCATGGGCTTAACTTTTAAATGCTAATATCTCTGATAATACAGCACTATATTAAAAAATACAGGATCAAAGATTCACGCCACTGGAGGATTCAGATTAAGCCTACTTTAATACAGATGAGAGTTCCCCTTTAACCCCTTAAGGACTGGCGGTCATGGGACATTTCCGTCCCATAATGACCGCATAGGCGCACTTGGACGCACCGGTACACGTGACCTGTCGCGTGTATCGGCGCGTCGCTATGGGGCCTGATAGAGATCGCTCCGATGTTGGAGCGGTCAATTTTAGGCCCTATTTTTACTTACAGCGCTCCCGGTAGAGCGCTGTAAGTAAAAAGTATGTGACGTACCATGACCGTCATCGGTCCTGGTACGTCAAGGGTCCTTAAGGGGTTAAATGATACTTTAGAAGTCTCCAACAATTTGGATGGTTTAAAAGTCCTATTTAAATGAATGGTGATTGTTATTTCACCCCTGTGTTGTAGTTAGTTTACTCCAATTCTTTTTAGAATATAAACCCCTCCGTATTTAAACAAAATCCCTTGATCAGCATTTTCCTTCTTTATAAGGACACATACCAGACCCAGGCTCTCATGACAATCACTATACATAGTCGGAAGCTGTTCTCTTTATCAGGTATGTGTGTATGGATACAGAAGGTCCTTGCTCTATTTCCCCTGTTTCGGCAGGAGGGGGCATCGCCTCCCTTCTCCAGGTACACAGCAGCTTATGCTACATCGTTTTCCGGTAATTACTCCCAGAATATTTGTTGCTTGCTTATGAATTAACTTGCATTTATGGAACTAAATCATTGCAATCATTTAATTACACCTGAGGAGCTGAACTATAATTGCTTGCTGCTAACGAGGATCTGAGATGGCTTGAGCAGTATTAATTTGGTGTTTACTTTTCTGAGTGCTAAAAGCATTAAAATGATTGTGCGATAGGATTACATTTTACTAATTGCTGCCATTCATTAGCTGGGTAAATGGCGAGGGAGATAGCGAGCTATGGCAGGATAGAATGCTGATAGTGGCATGTTCAGGCAGTCGTGTTTGTTTAAAGCATCAATCTCTAAGAAACGTACATAGACATGCAAGAAAGTGAAAGTATGCACTCACAACTAACATTTTAGCACTGATGTTAACTAATGTAAACTGCATCACAATAAGAGAATCTGGTCAGCACTAGTACAAAGATAAGACTGCGATAAATTAAAGGGGATGTTTACCCCTTCACAACTTTGCCTAAATTGTTTCCTTATAAATGATAAATAATGAAAAAGTGTATCCTTTAAAAAAAACAAAACAAAAAAAAAAAAACATCTGTTCGTTTGGACAAATTAAAAGATTAAATGTAGCTCTGCACCTACTTCCGTCAGACAGTGTTGACCAGATCTGTACTGCAGTCTGAGCTTCTATCCAGCGTCCTCCAATGGCAGAGGCTGCCTGTCTATAAGTTGGAGCGCTCTCATTTGTCAGAAATCGATCTCTGCCAATGAGATCACTCCAGCTTAGAGACAGGCCGCCTCTGTCATCGGAGGAGGCTGGATAGAAGCTCAGACTGTGGTACCGATCCGGTCAACGCGGTCTGCCGGAAGTAGGTACTGAGGTACATTTAATCTTTTAATTTCTCCAAACGAGCAAATTTTTTTTTTTTTTTTTTTTTTAAAAAGATACACTTTTAATTTTTTATAATTTATAAGGAAACGATTTAGGCAAAGTTGTGAAGGAGGTAAACATCCCCTTTAGAGGCAAAAGATTTGGCTGGTGCACTCAGGGTAAAACTAAACACTATATAACCAGTGTAGGAAAAGAGAGATCCAAACACACAGAAACCCTTTAATGAGGCCCTTAGGTAAAAAATATAAATTTTTATTGATAGGCACAAGAATGCTCTATTATTCTTGTGCTTATCGATAAAAATGTATATTTTTTTTGCTATATAGACTTGTGGTTGAGTGCCTCATTAACCCCATGGTGTCTGCGGTCCTGGGAAGTAACCTTCCCTTAAGGACCTCTTTGAAGATTCCGACGTGCCGGCACACGTGACCTGTGATGCGTACCAGCACGCCACACTGGGGATTGAGAGAGAACACTCCAGTCTTGGAGCGGTCAATTTCACTCCCCGTTTTTACTTACATCGCTTCCGGAGGAGCCCTGTAAGTAAAATGTACGTGACGTGCTATGACACAAAAACCGCGTTGGCACGTGGTCGTTAAGGGGTTAAAGGGTTTCTGTGTGTTTGGCTCTCTTTTTTTTCCTACATTGGTTATAGAACTAAAGTAAACTAACACCTCCTGATTATAACATTTTACTTACCTTACAGCAGCCAGAAAATCTGAGTGGTCACTATGAATTTTGCCCTTGTGCCTATGTTCAGGAGATAACCTCATAATTCGGTACCAGATGTCATGTCATGAGGTGGGCATTATGGTTCCTGGCAGTTTTTATCAAACGTAAGCAGGCATGAGATTACCTAAGGTTACCATGTGCAGTGAGCAGAACTGAGGACCTGTGGTCATGTCGGACATGTCATGTCTGTCTATTTATGTCTGACTCCATGGACATGACACCTAGTACTGATTGACAATTTTATATTATGAACCAAGGAGCAAGGGAAAAAATTAACAGAGGCCATTAAAATGTTCTGGCCATAGTAAGTAGGTTGGGATTTATTATTAGGACATGTTATATACAAGACAATTTAGCATGTAAAAATGAAAGACAGTCTAGGCATTCTTATTCACAGTAATCTACCTAACAGAGACTTCTAGTGAGACATTGAGATTTATGTCCTTGTACATTTTCTAGTCACAAATGGGGGTTTGTTTGTAAAGTGACATAGTTGATGAGGCTGAAAAGACGTGTCCATCAAGTTCAACCCATGCCAAATTACCTCTGTTGATCCAGGGGAAGGCAAAAAAAGCAAACAAAACAAAAAAAAAAACAAAACAAAAAAAAAAACATTGAAACCATTTCCAATAAAGCCCCAAGTGTGTAAAAAAATTAATTCCTGACTCTAAGTGGCAGTCAGATATTTCCCTGGATCAACATCCTCTCTGCTTTGAAGCCAACTGTCATAATTCTCAATATTGTTCTGTGCCCTAGATAGGTATCCATTACCTTTTTGAAAGCGATTACAGTAAGTGTAAGCATAGCATCCCGAGGCAAAGAATTCCATAATTTTACTACCCTTATATTAAAGTGACAGTAATGTCCCAGAAAGATTTTCTCCAGTTTTGTAGAGGTTAAAATAATAAACAAAATGCTACAAATCCTATCTCTCAAACCACTATGATTTGAGAGATATAGGCATTGAAAGTTCCCCACTCCCCCCCCTTCTCCTGACGTCAGCATCTAGCTCACAGCAGGGGTATTAACCTCTTCACTGATGTGCTGGAGGCTGGCTGTTAACAATGTAAATTTTTGACCTGCTTTGTTTTTTTTTTAAAGACACAATATAATTTTTTTTTTTGCAAAAAAAATTTTATTTAAAAAAAAAACAATATGTCGATTACCAAAAGTGGAAGTGCGATTGTTATGGAGCCATGTAATACATTGATACACACCTCCAAATTTAATCAATAATAAAAGTGGGAAAAAAGGATGGGAAAAGGGGACATGGGGATTTTCACCCAGGGGGACAGTGCCCACTTATAACTGCGCATTTTGTAGGTATGACTGGCCAGTCATACCTTTCATGCAGTCTCCATAAAAATGTAACCCATTGTGCCCAAATGATCCCAAGAAAAACAAACAATTGGCATTTTTATTTTTTTTTATTTTTTTTTTACTGTTTTCTTTAATTTTACTAAAATAAATGGTGGGCTATCCATATAAGTGTGGTATCAAAAGAAAGCCCTATTTGTTCATAAAAAAACAGTAAATCATTTTCATGGGTAAAATAAAGTACTTTGAGGGAAAGACACTATTGAACAAAGACATAGTCAAAAAAGGTCAGAATTGAGACAGTCCTTAAGTGAAATCCACCTCAGATTTTCCCAGTCTTTAAGGGTTTAAATAATTTTTTTATTCAAATAACTTGTTAATTTTAAGTCACGTGTTGTTTCATGTTCCCAACCGGGCCCTAAGTGTTGGCATTTGAATATCTTTATTGTAAAGTCTGAGATGACTTCAATAGACAGAACTCTGAGATTCGTATTATAAATCAGTCTTCGTTTGTTTGACGGGGGACTTACATAGGTTTAATACATAAAACATTCTTCTGTGCCAGTGTATTTTCTGTTTTGTTATTTATATGTGCATTGAAACTGATTGATACTCTATAACTTGACATTGCGATTCATTTTCTGACACTGCTTACATTGTTCTAAAGAACCACAAGAGGGAGTTTCTCTACTAGAATTCTCATTCAGACTGAGAAACCTATTGTCCAATGCATTTACTTCCTCTCTGAAATTTAAAGGGATAGTAATACTTACAATGTAAAAAAATGTATGTTGTAGGGTTTATAACCCTGAGTAAAACAAGGGTACTCCCACTGCTGAGAGATATGTTATTAAAAAATTATAACAGCTTAAACTTGAATTTTTTAGGTGCAATATCACAGTGGCCTGAAACTGTACAGTGGTGCTGTTGCTACACTGTCCTGTTGAGATTTATGGTCCTGGGACCAAAGCTGTCCATAGGATGGTGTAGCAACAGCGCCACTTTACAATTTCAGGCCACTGTGATAAATTCAGCTTTGAGCTGTAAAAACTTCTGAATAAAATATCTCTCAGCAGTGGGTGTACCCTTGTTTTACTCAGGGGGATAAACCCTACAACATATATTTTTTTACATATTAATTATTTCTATCCCTTTAAGTGTCTAAAAGGATCACTTAAATCAATGGCAATAATTTGTTCCTTATGATGCAGTTGGTTTGCTTCAAAATTTCTCCCATTCTGCAAATGGTTCATACTCTTTTTATCATGGTGTCATTTTTGCAGTTGCTATATGTTGGACATCCTTAACTCTTTGAGTGCCAGAGGGGTAGGCAGCGCACTACCCCTCTGGCACTCAAATGGTTAAGACTCTCAAAGAATTAAGTGATTATACAGATTACTGTAGCAGCTGATTATGGCCTATACCTGAAGTGTGCAGTGTAAGGTCCTCCAACTGTTGCCTACAGGAAGATGATGGGAATTGTAGTCAATCAACAGGTGGATGGCCTCAAATTGCCCACTTCTGATATATTCTGTTCAGTTGGACTGTGATACAGAGTAAGACAAACTACTGCATTCAACTGGAAGGTGTTAACCATCTTGGTTTATCTTTCAGTGAATCTATTCTGTATGAATTTCTGACAAGCGTGAAGTATGATGGTGCCACACTGGTGAGAGCTGGACGAGTGACAGAAGACACACAACCTCAAATTACGACTTGAAGGTCAGAGGACTTGGATTATCTCAGAAGCACAATGGCAAGATGGCATGTGTACAAACTCAGATTATATTACAGGACTGTGACCTGATTGGTCATTGGAGGCAGATGATGTCATCCATGTGATCAAGCAATACCCTCTGACTTTTACTGCATCATGTTATTTCTTATTTACACAGAATCTGATCACTTCTCTCTTAGACCACAACCATTTATTATATGTATATCCCAGGTAGGGTTTAAATGAGTAGCAAACCTTTATTAGGAGACAAAACATTTATATTTATGACTTTTCCTGCTAAAGGGATACTAATATGTTTAATAAACTTTAGTATTGTAGACATATGATGTAGGTCCCATCTCTCAAACATGTATAGTTTGAGAGATATAAGCTTCTAAAGTTCCCCCCTCCCTCCCCTTTCACAGAATGGGATCCTGGTCCTGGGACCAGACAGTGGCTCTTCAGCAGAGCCGAAATAGCGTTGTCTAGAAAGAAATACTTCACTGGAACGGTCTACAAAGTGTGCCTGCAAACCAGGCACACTTTGTAGACCGTTCCAATGAAGTATTTCTTTCTAGACAATGCAATTTCGGCTCTGCTGAAGAGTGGCCGTCCGGTCAAATGACCAGAATCTCAATCTGTCAGACAGAGCGCTGATGTCTGTGAAAGGGGAGGGAGGGGGGAACTTTAGAAGCTTATATCTCTCAAACTATATATGTTTGAGAGATGGGCCGTACATCATTGCATTTATATCTTTAATATTTACAATATTAAACTTTATTAAAAACAAGCATTACTATCCCTTTAATACAAGGGCACTTCCACTGCTGTCAGTTGTTTTATTTAAAAGTTGTAACCGTTCAAACTGTCATGAAGTGATACATTTGTTACTATTACTTTCTATGGAGAACTGGAGTTGACTCTCCCATAGAATGCAATAGAATAGTGGAACACCAGATGAACTGTATCTGAGCTTTCTATACACCAGAGGGCACTGTTAAAGGAAGAAAAAATATATAGTGCGATCTGAGTTAATCAGTAACTCATTATCTTAAATGACCCACTTGTACTCAAGCAGGGAAATGCTTAAATCCTGACCTGCTAGTAGTCATTGAGGACAACCTTAGACCCTCTTCATCTACACCATTACTATGGGTACTTATTTATATGCCTTACTAGTACACCATTTTGACACCGTTTTGGTGGCATACAGGTGCAGACATTATACTTCTGTTGGCAGGCTGACTTGATGGATCAGTTTGTTCTTCATGGGCCAGGATTAATGTGGGACTCAAGCAATGTAACTAGAGCTAGGTATTAGTACATGATGTCATATATTAGGGGTCACGCTATCTTCTTTCATCCTCCCACATTATATAGTAGTCTTTCTGATGAGTTACTCTTCCCAGAAAAGTGAATCCAGAGTCACTATGTTTGATTGTACACCCATTGTGTGGTGCATTATAAATAACAATCTATGCATGTACAATATGCATACATAAGAACGTTTTAAAGCAGTGAGTCCAAGACTAAACTTAATGTGCATAGTCTCGACCACTTATAGGAGAACTGACTCCTGCTAACAATAACCCCCACTTACATTACAATGCCCAAAAAATCCTATTATCCCCTACAAATGTTTCCCTTATGCCTTTTTTCAAGAGCTGCATATAAGATCCAAGGTGGCACACATGACCATATGTAGCACGATCACAGCACCTCAAACTCTGCTCACCGCACGTGGTAACCCTATCTCTTTAAGGTTCAGGGGGTGTACAGTACAATATTTTACTAAGCTTTGTGCACCTCTGTGATCCTTAAAGGTTTACATAAGCTCACAAAGTCTGCCCTATTCAATTTTAAAATAAACCGCCAGTGGTTGTCTTATCCACTTTCATGGACATGACATTCAGAATTGACTGATGGTATTGTCTTTTGTAAAGCACAAGGGCAGAAATTAATTGGGGTCATTAGGGTTTAATGGCTATATTAAGGTAAATGTGTGTGTGTTGGGGGAGGTGTTGTTATTAGGAAGTATTACTTCTTTAAAAGCTGAGATAGGTTTTAAACCCTTATTCTTTTACTATTAGAGAGGTTTGATGGGACACTCATACGTGCCCCCCAGAACAACTGCATAGTACTAAAATATAAAATGTGTTTTAATACCATTCAATGAACAGGAACAAACAATTGGATCTAGCTCTAGGTGTCTGCATACAAACAATACACTTCCGGACTCCATGTGTACATATGTAAATACGCTGAGGCCTTGCAGCAAGGCGTCACCCACAACGCCTCCATCCAAACAAACAGAAGGAAAAATACTGCTGCTAGAACTATGCCTACCAAGCGTAATGCATCCCAATGTAACACTCGGATCAGAGTAGGATAAAAAGTAAAATATTTTATTAAATCGTTGGACACATAGCATAAAATATTGCAAAACAGAACTTACATACACTCATGACAATCCATTCCTAACGCATTTCAGAGACACACGGGCCTCCTTCATCAGAGGATAGGACCGCACTCCTCAAACAAACTTTAGATAGACAACTCTCAAATCCACTAATTCACTGTTTGGTTGAGTGCTCTGCTGGCGGTGTGAATTAGTGGATTTGAGAGTTGTCTATTTTAAGTTTGTGTGAGGAGAGCGGTCCTATCCTCTGATGAAGGAGGCCTGTGTGTCTCTGAAATGCGTTAGGAATGGATTGTCATGAGTGTAAGTCCTGTTTTGCGATATTTTATGCTATGTGTCCAATGATTTAATAAAATATTGTACTTTTTATCCTACTCTGATCTGATTGTTACATTGGGATGCATTACGCTTGGTAGGCAAAGTTCTAGCAGCAGTATTTTTCCTTCTGTTTAATACCATTCAATGACAAAAAAGTTTGTTAAAGTTAGTTACGTTGTGACTGAAATGCACAAAAGCCTAGCTTAATTTCACACCCCCATTTGGTTTGTTGATGATGTAAGACATAACCTTACAAATAACATCACCAGTGACACACTGACAGTCTCACATATGACATGGCTAATGACATCATCAATTACACTGATACATTATTAATAAAATAGGACCTTCATTCAGACATAATCACGGAATCCCTCTCTAGCATTCAGTGGGTTAAATGTCTCCTTTAAACAACTTGTGTGTCCCCCTCCCATAGTGCAGTTTGTTTGCACCAACATTGCTCCAGTTCTTCCTAGTACATCAGCCACACTAAGTAAGTATATTCTAGACCTAGTACTTTCCTTGATTTTAATAGGATACAGCTGATAGAACTGGCATATAAAAATAGCCTGCACAATTTCTGTAGGTTTGTATTTGTACAAGTCCACTCACAGATATGCAAAATTATATATATGCCAAAATCTATGCACACACTGTAAGTAGAAGTCACTTGACTGGGTGCCAAAGTAGAAGTCAAGTTGTGAATTAAAGGGGATGTATCACCCCTATACAAGTTAGCCTGTATAGTTTCACCATAAAGTGAATATGTGTAAATGTTTATTATTTATTTATTTTTAAAGCTCTAGTTAGTCTAAATTAAAGTAATAAACCCTGTACCTACTTCCGCATAGACTGCAGTTACCTGCTCTGTAACCGTAGTCCTACACTCTGCCTCTGCTCCCCTCCCTCTATCAATATCTGCCAATGAGAGAGCTCCAGCTTACAGGCAGAAAGCTTCTTTTATCGGAGTAGGCTGGATAGAGGGAGGGGAGCATCTGCCAATGAGAGCACTCCAGATTACAGGCAGAAAGCTTCTGTTATCGGAGGAGGCTGGATAGAGGGAGGGGAACATCTGTCAATAAGAGAGCCCCAGCTTACAGGCAGAAAGCTTCCATTATTGGAGGAGGCTGGATAGAGGGAGGGGAGCAGCTGCCAATGAGAGAGCTCCAGCTTACAGGCAGAAAGCTTCCATTATCGGAAGAGGCTGGATAGAGGGAGGGGAGCATCTGCCAAAGAGACCACTCCAGCTTACATTCAGAATGCCTGTGTCATCGGACGAGGTTGGATAGAGGGAGTTGAGCAGAGGCAGAGTGATAGACTGAGGGTACATAGTAGGTAACCACAGTCTGTGTGGAAGTAGGTGCAGGGCAGTATTTTGACAAACTAGAGCTTCAAAAAAATAAATTAATTAATTAATAAATAAATGTTTACACATATTCACTATGTGATGAAACTATTCAGGCTAACTTGTATAGGGGTGATACATCCCCTTTAAAGTCCATATTGAAAGGTTACGATCACAGATGAAAAAAGCACAGATTTATTTCATCAAAGTTTTAGCCTTACCTTGAACCTTTGTCTAGATGTTTTTATGTTATATTATATATATATATATATATATATATATATATATATATATATATATATATATATATATATATATATAGACAAGAATTGGTAACAGGAACGCACTCTCAACATATTTGAATGAATGCCTGGGTGCCAGATAATTTATCTCCAAACATAGTCCAAATCAGCACTCACAGGTCTGCTCACTTAATACAAATATTTTCTTTATTGAAATCGACGTTTCGATCCCACACCAGGGATCTTTATCAAGATAAAGATCCCTGGTGTGGGATCGAAACGTCGATTTCAATAAAGAAAATATTTGTATTAAGTGAGCAGACCTGTGAGTGCTGATTTGGACTATGTTTATATATATATATATATATATATATATATATATATATATATATATATATATATATATATATATCCACCCCTCCATGTGCTTGACATCATGATGACATCAATCATGACATCACAATTGTATCAACCCCTTAAAGGGATAGTAATACTTTGTTTTATCTTTATTTTATTTTGTAGGCATTAAAAAAACAAGAACGATATAAGTCTGAACAGTGTTACATCAGTAAAAAGGGTCAGTCACACCGGTCCCGGCACTTAAGGACCAGTGACGGTCCTGGCACGTCATGGAATTCTGGGATGGCAGCATGGCTGCACGCCGCACTGTCATCCTAGAATTCAGTTCGGGAAATAAAAAAAAAAGCAGCTCCGTGGCACTTGACCGTTGCCCATGCACCAGATCAGGCAGTCGTTAAGGGATTAATCAATTCTATTACTAGTGATATCACAAATGCCAGCAAAATCACAAATGATCTCATCGGTGACACTGACAATTGCACTACATGACAGTGCAGCTCTCTTAGTAACTTTGAATTTATAGACCTTTTGCGCTGTTATTTTAGTGTAGTTTTGCTATTGGGTGACAAGCTATCTTGCTGCTAGATAAGCATTTTGTTGAAGATAGTGTGTCCTAAAATGGGAAAATTTGACTCCAGTTTTATTTGTGTTTTTCTATACTACTAGTTGAGTATTTGAGTGTTTGTAAGGTCACTGGCTTGATGCAGTGTAAAGAGGTGTAGTTTGCAGTAACAGTATAAAAGTATTTTTCAATATTGTTGCAATGCCACTGCTAAAAAGATAGGTGAAATATTGCAATGTCAGTCCTTCTGGTTTTGTAGATGTAATCGATTATGTAATTTGTGATGTCATGTTTGGTCATCATCAATATGTCATCGATGTAATTTGTCATGCTGTCTATGATGTCATCAGCTAAACATATGGGGTACACTGAGTTGAGTTGGAAGAAGGTATTCTGTAGTGTTGAGCGAGCATGCTCGGCCGATGCTCGGATCGGCTCGAGCATCGCTCTGCTCGGCACATGGCGGTACTCGTACGAGTACCGCATGTGCTCGCCCGCCATGTTCGGGTCTCCTCCCCGCACGTTTTGCGGCTGCTGCGCAGCCAATAAACGTGCAGGGAGGCTCTGACATCGGTGTAATGCCAGCAGCCATGTTGGCTGCTGGCATTACACTGATTGGCTGGCCAGAACCCGTGGTCGGGTGCTGTATAGCACCTGACCATCGAGTTCGGCTCAGTCTTAGCCAGGGAGAGCTGAGGATAGGAAGGGAAAGGCAGTGTAGGGAGGAAAAAAACCAAAATTGTGAAAAAAAAGAACCAAAAGTCCTTTTTAGGACTACTGTGTGTGGGGGCAGCAGGTTATTTTGTGTGGGGGGAAAAAAACAAAAAAAAAAAAAAAAAAATATTCTGTTTAGTGTGCAAAGTTGCAGATTAGAGCACATTCTGTTTAGTGTGCACAGTTGCAGATTAGAGCACATTCTGTTTAGTGTGCAAAGTTGCAGATTAGAGCACATTCTGTTTAGTGTGCAAAGTTGCAGATTAGAGCACATTCTGTTTAGTGTGCAAAGTTGCAGATTAGAGCACATTCTGTTAAGTCTTCAAACTAAAATATCAAAGTCACATATTCCATTCAGTGTGCGTCGCCGCAGTTTAGCAGCACATTCTGTGTACTGTGCAGAGTTGCAGAATAGGAAGAAATACTGTTAAGTCTTCAAACTAAAATATCAAAGTCACATATTCCATTCAGTGTGTGTCACCGCCGTTTAGCAGCCTATTCTGTGTACTCTGCACAGTTGCAGAATAGTAAGAAATACTGTTAAGTTTTCAAACTCAAATATTAAAGTCACATATTCCATTCAGTGTGTGTCACCGCCGTTTAGCAGCCTATTCTGTGTACTCTGCACAGTTGCAGAATAGTAAGAAATACTGTTAAGTTTTCAAACTCAAATATTAAAGTCACATATTCCATTCAGTGTGTGTCACCGCAGTTTAGCAGCCTATTCTGTGTACTCTGCAGAGTTGCAGAATAGTAAGAAATACTGTTAAGTTTTCAAACTCAAATATTAAAGTCACATATTCCATTCAGTGTGTGTCACCGCCGTTTAGCAGCCTATTCTGTGTACTCTGCACAGTTGCAGAATAGTAAGAAATACTGTTAAGTTTTCAAACTCAAATATTAAAGTCACTTATTCCATTCAGTGTGTGTCACCGCAGTTTAGCAGCCTATTCTGTGTACTCTGCAGAGTTGCAGAATAGTAAGAAATACTGTTAAGTTTTCAAACTCAAATATTAAAGTCACATATTCCATTCAGTGTGTGTCACCGCCGTTTAGCAGCCTATTCTGTGTACTCTGCACAGTTGCAGAATAGTAAGAAATACTGTTAAGTTTTCAAACTCAAATATTAAAGTCACATATTCCATTCAGTGTGTGTCACCGCCGTTTAGCAGCCTATTCTGTGTACTCTGCAGAGTTGCAGAATAGTAAGAAATACTGTTAAGTTTTCAAACTCAAATATTAAAGTCACATATTCCATTCAGTGTGTGTCACCGCCATTTAGCAGCCTATTCTGTGTACTCTGCACAGTTGCAGAATAGTAAGAAATACTGTTAAGTTTTCAAACTCAAATATTAAAGTCACTTATTCCATTCAGTGTGTGTCACCGCAGTTTAGCAGCCTATTCTGTGTACTCTGCAGAGTTGCAGAATAGTAAGAAATACTGTTAAGTTTTCAAACTCAAATATTAAAGTCACATATTCCATTCAGTGTGTGTCACCGCCGTTTAGCAGCCTATTCTGTGTACTCTGCACAGTTGCAGAATAGTAAGAAATACTGTTAAGTTTTCAAACTCAAATATTAAAGTCACATATTCCATTCAGTGTGTGTCACCGCCGTTTAGCAGCCTATTCTGTGTACTCTGCAGAGTTGCAGAATAGTAAGAAATACTGTTAAGTTTTCAAACTCAAATATTAAAGTCACATATTCCATTCAGTGTGTGTCACCGCCGTTTAGCAGCCTATTCTGTGTACTCTGCACAGTTGCAGAATAGTAAGAAATACTGTTAAGTTTTCAAACTCAAATATTAAAGTCACTTATTCCATTCAGTGTGTGTCACCGCAGTTTAGCAGCCTATTCTGTGTACTCTGCACAGTTGCAGAATAGTAAGAAATACTGTTAAGTTTTCAAACTCAAATATTAAAGTCACATATTCCGTGTAAGATGAAGAAGGCGGGTAAAAAGGGACGGGGAAGTGGACGTGATCCTGATAGTTCAGGGCGCGGGTCAGGACGCGGAGAAACTGTGCCTGGTGCCAGAGCACAAGAAAGAAAGACATCCACCATACCTAGCTTCATGTGTAATTTTACAGGGCGTCGCAGGACATCACTCTCGAGGTCCGACCACTGCGAACAGGTGGTCGGTTGGATGACAGCTGATACTGCTTCCAGTCGGTTAAGCACCACCCTGTCTTCCACCAAGTCCACTCTCAGTAGCCAAGAGTCTGGTCAACATAATCCTCACTCTGATCATCCTTCCTCCCACCATACACGGTCTGGTCAAAGAAGTGATCCCACACTGGGATATAGTGAGGAGCTCGTCTCATCACCAATCCTTCATTTGACCCTCTCTCCAAGCACGCTTGCAGAGGAACATGACATCTTGTGCCCTGATTCACAACCTCTAGAGGCTACCCAATCACAAGAAGATGACAGATGTGAACGGCATTTAAGGTCAAAGGAAGTAGTGGATGATGATGATGATGATGAGACACAGTTGCCATTAAATCAACCACTATTTCCGTCTCAAGACCTTGTTGAGGAGAATGTTATACAGTTGTCAATGACTGAGTATGTGGTGGGATCAAGACTTGAGGAGGATGATCAGAGTGAGGAAGTGGAGGAGGACTTGGTGGACGATGAGGTGACTGACCCCACCTGGGAAGGTGTAGAGCCGAGCGATGACAGCAGTCCTGAGGGTGAGCCATCTGCAGCACCGCAACAGGCTGGAAGAGGCAGTGGTGTGGCTACAGAAAGAAGGCGGACCGCACCAAACCGGCCCGCAAATGTTCCACGGAGCACCCCCTTGCGTAAATCTACCTTGCCAAAGGGTAGGTGTTCCGCGGTATGGCGTTTTTTTAAGGAAAGTGCGGACGACAAAAGAATTGTAGTTTGCAACCTGTGCCACACCAGAATGAGCCGAGGCATGAACACTAGAAACCTCACCACCACCAGCATGATCCGACACATGGCATCCAAGCACCGTAGTAAGTGGGAGGAACGCCTGGATCGCCCATCTGTGTCTGCAGGCCACACCACTGCCTCCTCTTCCCCTGTTTTCGGTGCCGGCCAATCGCCTGTCGAAGGCGCAGGCCCGCATACCTCCCGCCCTGCACCTGTAGCATCTGAAGCACCATCAGCGACCACATCCACTTCCCTGTCCCAGCACAGCGTCCAAATGTCGTTACCCCAGGCATTTGAGCGCAAGAGAAAATACCCAGCCACCCACCCACAGGCCATAGCACTAACCTCACACCTTTCCAAATTACTGGCCATCGAAATGCTGCCATTTAGGCTTGTGGACACTGAGTCCTTCCGCAGCCTGATGGCAGCAGCTGTCCCTCGGTACGCGGTCCCCAGCCGCCACTACTTTTCCCGGTGTGCCATCTCCGCATTACACCACATGTGTCCCGTAACATCACCCGTGCCCTGACCAACGCAGTTACTGGGAAGGTCCACTTAACGACTGACACATGGACAAGTGCTTGTGGCCAGGGACGCTACATTTCCCTGACGGCACACTGGGTGAATGTCATGGAGGCTGGGAGCGACTCGGACCCTGGGATGGCACGGGTGCTACCCACGCCGAGGATTGCGGGCCCTACCTCCATCAGGGTTTCCGCCAGCACCTACGTTATTGGCTCCTCCTCCTCCGTTTCCACCTCCGAATTCTCTACACGCAGCGCCACTCCCCCATCAGCCAGTAGCTGGAAGCAGTGTAGCACTGCAGTGGGGAAGCGTCAACAGGCCGTGCTGAAGCTGATCTGCCTTGGGGACAAACAGCACACGGCCTCAGAGCTGTTGCAGGGGATTAGTCACCAGACCGAGCAGTGGCTCTCGCCACTCAACCTGCAACCAGGCATGGTTGTGTGTGATAATGGGCGTAACTTGGTGGCGGCTTTGGAGCTCGGCAAGCTCACACACGTACCATGCCTAGCGCATGTATTTAATTTAGTGGTGCAGCGATTTCTAAAAACCTACCCCTATGTGCATGATCTCTTGACCAAGGTGCGCCGCGTGTGTGCACATTTCCGTAAGTCATCTACAGCTTCGGCCGGCCTGTTGAAGCTGCAGCAGCGCTTACAATTGCCAGCTCACCGGCTGCTGTGTGACGTGAGCACGCGCTGGAACTCCACCTTCCACATGTTGGCCCGGCTTTGTGAGCAGCAGAGGGCAGTAGTGGAGTACCAGCTGTTACACGGTCGTCGCCTCTCCGTTCAACTTCCTGTAATCAGAAGTGAGGAGTGGGAATGGATGTCAGACCTCTGCGAGGTTTTACGAAATTTTGAGGAATCGACACAGATGGTGAGCGGCGAAAACGCTATTATCAGTGTAACCATCCCACTTCTGTGTCTACTGAAATGCTCGCTGCTCACAATTAAAACCGACGCTTTGCATGTGGAAGAGGTGGAAATGGGGGAGGAAGAGCTTACACAAGGTGATAGCCAGAGCACCCTCACTTAGTCTTCTCAGCGACAATTGGAGGAGGCGGAGGAGGAGGAGGAGGAGGAGGAGGAGGAAGACACGGTTGCCTCCGCTACAGAGGGTAGCCATGGAACTTTAGTTCCATCTCTTCAGCGTGGGTGGGCAGAAGAGGAGGAAGAGGATGAGGATATTGAGAGTCATCCTCCTGGTGAGGACAGCGAAATCTTGACTGTTGGTACTCTGGCACACATGGCTGACTTTATGTTAGGCTGCCTTTCCCGTGACCCACGCGTTATACGCATTTTAAACAACACGGATTACTGGGTGTTCACCCTTCTGGACCCCCGCTACAAAGAGAATTTCTCATCTCTCATTCCTCCGGTGGAGAGGACAAGCAAAATGGTGCAATACCAGAAGGTTCTTGTTGAAAAATTGCTCCAAAATTTTCCATCTGACAACACTGGCGGCAGAGTACGTGCTACCTTGGCCAACAGAGAAGGGGAGAAAAGGGGAGCACACAGCAGTTCCGAGAAAGGCAGGGCAACACTCTCCAAGGCGTGGGACACCTTCATGACACCCCGCCAGCACCCTCACCCTGATGCGCAGCCTAGTGTCACAAGGAGGGAAAAGTTTTGGAAGATGGTGAAGGAGTACGTAGCAGACCGTGTCAGCGTCCTCAATGATCCCTCTGTGCCTTACAACTACTGGGTGTCCAAGCTGGACACGTGGTATGAACTGGCACTCTACGCCTTGGAGGTGCTGGCCTGCCCTGCCGCCAGCGTTCTGTCTGAGCGGGTATTTAGTGCTGCTGGTGGCATCATAACAGATAAGCGTATCCGCCTTTCCACCGACAATGCTGATAGGTTGACACTTATAAAAATGAACAAGGCCTGGATTTCCCCTGACTTCTCCACTCCACTGGAGGAAAGCCGCGGGGGAACATAAACTCACTTTATATATGTTATTTACAATGATGTGAATACTCTGTATTCCCATTCACCCCTTCCACCCAAAAAACGGGTATATGGTTGACTCTTAATCTTCTCATCCTCCTCCTCCTCTTCCATATGCCCTGGGATATAATTTTTATATAGGGCCAGCTCACCAGCGGGCCCTGTGATATAATTTTTATATAGGGGCAGCTCACCAGCGGGCCCTGTGATATAATTTTTATATAGGGCCAGCTCACCAGCGGGCCCTGTTTGACAATTTTTATATAGGTCAGCTCACCAGCGGGCCTTCTCATATAATGTTTTATTGGGTCAGCTCTCTAGCGGGCCCTCTCATATAATGTTTTATAGCGTCAGCTCACTAGCGGGCCTTCGCATATAATGTTTAGGATGGTCAGCTCTGCAGCAGACCCTCACCCATAATGTTTTAGATGGTCAGCTCAGCGCACGTTTCCCTCTTAATCATGGCCTCAGTTCTGAAAATCAAGGAAATTTTTGGGAGAATTTGCCTCTGCGCACGTTTCCCTCTTAATCATGGCCTCAGTTCTGAAAATCAAGGAAATTTTTGGGAGAATTTGCCTCTGCGCACGTTTCCCTCTTAATCATGGCCTCAGTTCTGAAAATCAAGGAAATTTTTGGGAGAATTTGCCTCTGCGCACGTTTCCCTCTTAATCATGGCCTCACTTCAGAAAATCAAGGAAATTTTTGGGAGAATTTGCAGATGATATACAAGTAAATATACAGCAAATATTGTTTGGTAACAATTTTTCGCCTAAAGTCGTTTTTATTTTCCTTTTTGTGTGTTTTATGGTCAGTCTGTAAAAATGGCGTACTACGGGCGAAAGATCGTTCCCAGCAGCGATGTTGGAGTCCAAGATGCAGCCAGACATCCTCCCTATGCTGTCCCTGAACCATTTCTGTGGTGTTTCCATCCTTTTCTGCCCTTTTCCTATGGACCAGGCACCCTCCCCTCATCAGAGCAGGGGGTGCCTGGTGTAATGCTCGAGCCCTCCCATTGACTTCAATGGGGCTCGGGTGCTCGGCCGAGCACTCGAGCCTCAGGGGGTGCTCGGTCAGAGCACCCGAACACCCGAGCATTGGGGTGCTCGCTCATCACTAGTATTCTGTATTGCTCAACTGTGGCTCTAACAAAAGTTTTTTCTTTTCCCCACTGAATTTCCTTTTTTTTTTCTTCTCAAATGTTCATACTGGTGCATTTGGTTTCTTCCAGAACTACCCCACATGGTCAAACAAAAAGTGCTGTTGCTTTAAATTCGGCTTGTAACTCATGGAATGCTTAAGAAGTCACAGTAGGACAGTGTATGTTGGGGTCAGTGACTACCAGTGTGACGTGAAATAAGGCTGGCATGGCAGCTGTGTATGGTTGAGCCTGTGATGGCATATCTAAGTGTAACAAATCTAACCAATGTGTTTGATACCTTTCTGGCACACAAAGGGTTGATGAGTGAGGGATGAGATCTTAAACACTTCAGCAACCAATTCCATCAATCATCAGTAGATGGCATTTTATCATAACTTAAATAACTCTACTTTTAGTGACATGTGCACCAATTATGTTATGACCATAAATTATTTTAAGCTTAAATGGTAGTATATTTTGGTTTTACTGACCCAATTTACTATGTTAAACACACACACACACAAACACATACACCTCATGAGTCTTTCTCCCTGCCAGTTTTGTTGAGAATCCATAGACTAGTTTAGGCTGGAGTCTGATTAGCTTTTCTCATAATGCCAAAGGATATGCTTTGTTCAAAAGTTACTGGCGCTCAAACCTGTTTGATATAAAAAAAATAAAAAATAAATTGCATTTGAAAAAAAATAGGTACCACTAGGTGGTGCTGCTGTTAACCAGATGTTCTCTAAAAACAGTAAAACAAAAAACACATTTTGTGGTCTGGTTTGATATTTAAATATTAAATGAAAAGTCTCATCAATTAGAGTATCCTTTTTTATTCTTTACCTTAATAAAGGAATATACCTTTTTATAAAGATATATAATCTCTGCTTCCAAGCAATAAAGAATTTTCAGCCACAATATGTTGATTATTCCATCAATTTACAAATCTCTTTTGAGCTACAAAATCTTTTGCATGAGACAATGAAATTAGTGGAAGTTTAGTATATTTTGTGCAACAAAATAAATGCTGTCTAGTTATTTAACCGATTTTATATGTACATGAATTTTGAAGGTAATCATGTTTATTCATTAAGGTAGAATTTTACAAAGTTAGATTCTGTTACCACATGGGCCATTATCAAATGAAATTCAGTAGAAAATGTATTCTGGAAATAGACTCAATTACTGCACTAATAACATTTTTTAATATATATTTTCTATATTATCACATATTAATAGGTGATAAATATGTACTTGAGTCTGTCCATGTAAAATATGTGGACTTAGTGAAAACAGAAAAATAAGACAATTTCTTAACCAAATACTAAATGTTATACAATGTTGCTTGATTGCTTGAATTATTTTAACTATTTTAAGTAGTGGTATATTTGTAATGTATAGTAGTGGTATATTTGTAATATATTTATTATATTAAAAATATATCTTGAAACATAGTCTTTTAAAGTCCCTGGAGGGGAATAGTAGTGCCTCTGGTGGAGATAAATGACACAATTTGCATCATAAAGGGGCAGGGCTTAATCAAGTGTGGGGTGGGGCTTACTGTACTGAGTAATAAAGTGGGTGGGAAGTAGGTGGAATAGTGTCGGAAGGAGGAGAAGTGGGGGTAATAGAGGGAGGAACAGTTTGAGAAAGAGCAGAAATGGGCAGAGTTTCATAGCAAGCTCCCCACCTCAGGAGAATTGGCCTCTGTCCCCCTGAGGCATAATAATTTGTCACAAAAAATTGAGTTTCAGGTATGATTGTAAATAGTGATTATAATGCATGGACCTTATATATAAAAGTTGATTAGCATACCTGGGAAATATCAGGGTTAGACCCAAATTCTCAGGGTGAGAGAGCTTACTGTTACCCACTACTTGAGCTGCACCAATAAACTGATTCTTTTTTAGTCTCTAAATTGGTGAAATGTACACCAGAAAGGCAAAAGGGGAAGTCCTGTTTTTCTTGTGTGTTCAAAGCAGTGAGATCTCTAAGCTGCAGCATGTCAGAGGCTCATTGAGGACTGATTGGTGCAGTACTCGGTTAAAGCCAGCAGTATCAACTGGAATGTATTTTCTTAAGAGATTTAAGGAGCATATTGCAAAAATCTCAGGGCCAGCTAATTTTAAAAAGGTCCCAGCTATGTTGATGAGTGCAGACCAACTTAAAGGGATAGTGATACTTCGAATTAAGTGCAGGTCCGAGTCTTCTATATTCTTTTTTGAGCACATAGCACTATATTTCAATACTTACATTTTTGTAGTTCAAGAGCTATTGAATCTGAAATGATCCCCGTCCCACCTCTTTTTCCTGAGTCACTCATACCTCAGGCTGGTCCAGATGGAGAGCGGCGAGGGACAATCTTTAGTAAGCATAACGAAAATCCTGCCCTCTGTTGTCAACGGGACAGGGTTTTCCTTATACTTGCGGAATATTGTCCCTCTTTGCATATGTCCACTCCAACGACCGGATTCCAGATCTGATGTGGGGCAGCAAGAAGGGACAGGAGGGCTGCCTTATGGATTCCGTAGCACTTGAATGAACTACAAAACTGTAAGTATTGAAATATATCGCTTATTTAAAAAAAAAAAAAAAAAAGAGAGAATAAATATGACTCGGACCACCACTTTATTAGAAATATTGCATCCCTTTAACCATTGAAGACAAATAAAATTCTAATTGATTTAAATGGAATTCTTAAAGGGATAGTAATGTTTCAAAATAAAAGCAGCTCCAATTAATTTTTATAGTATTTGGGCCATGGGGAGTGTTAATTCAATACTGTCAGAGTTGTAGTACAAGAGTAATTGAATGATAAAGTATCCCCCTCCCGCCCCTTTTACTGATGTAATACTGCTCAGCTCAGAGCAGCAAGACTGTCCAGATGGATCACAGTGAGGGACAATCTTCAGTGAGCATAAGGAAAAACCTGAAAAACCTATCAAGGGGGCAGGGTGTTCATTGTTCTCACAGTAAGAAGATTGTCCCTTGCTGTGAGCTGTCTGGTCTCAGGACCAGATTCCACATCTGAGGGGAGGTGGCTTACACTAGGTAAAAGGGGTGGGAGGGGGATACTTTATCATTCAATTACTCTTGAACTACAACTCTGACAGTACTGAAATAGCACTAATAACACCAGAAAATAAAATAGGCTGATATAATATTAAATATCACATCCTTACATCTAGCATATGTAAACATTATTTATTCATTATTTATTCATATGTTACATCCATAACATGTCATCATTAATGTGTATATTATCCTGTTCTAAGAGATGTTTGTATCGAGAGAAAAGAGTTAAAGGGATAGTAATACTTAAGATGTAAAACAATATATGTTGTAGGGTTTATCCCCATAAGTAAAACAGTGGTACTCCCACCGCTGAGAGATATTTTATTAAAAAATTATAACAGCTCAAACATGAATTTTTTAGGTGCAATATCACAGTGGCCTGAAAATGTACAGTGGCGCTCTTGCTACACCATCCTATGGACTGCTCTGGTCTGTAGACCATAAATCTCCATAGGTGTAGCAATAGCACCACTGTAAATTTTCAGGTCATTGTGATATTGCACCTTAAAAATTCAAGTTTGAGCTGTAATAATTTTTTAATGAAATATCTCTCAGCAGTGGGAGTACCCTTGTTTTACTCAGGGGGATAAACCCTACAACATATATGTTTTACATTTTAAGTATTACTATCCCTTTAAAGTCATTTATTTGACTGTGATTGGTTACCACTGCTCTTGTACTCAGAAAGACGTTATCTTGACCCATTTACAGATAATTGTGGACAATGAGTTGGAGCCCTGGAAAAGGCAGTAATCACTACTCCATCAGAGCATATGCAGGACTAGAATTTAGGCCTCAGAAAACAAATATAATGTTTACAGATGTTGGGATACAGTGCAGGTTATTTATTTTTTTAGTTGCATGTGTTACTTTAACCCTTTCAGTGCTAGAGGGGTATCCGGTGCACTGCAAGTGTTGCAGTACATTAGATACTTCTCAGGCACTCACAGGGTTAAATGCAGAAGATATGTTATAGGGCTTTTCCTGGTTAGGAAAACAAAGATGCTGCCATTGCTGGAAGATGTTTCATTCTAAATGTATTCCAGCTTAAAACTGGTTTGCACTAAACTGCAGTTTCCTAACTTGGACACCAGGTGGGGCTGTTACTTGTTTTGGAGTTCCATAATAGTCTTCATCTGATAGTATATAAAAAAAAACAAAAAAAACAAACCAATATGTGTTTTTAACATTATTCGGTGCTGTTGCTAACAGTTTGAAACTAGAATACCAATACCCTTATAATTAATAATATTCCGTCAGAGGAATTACTCTTGTTTTACCCTACAGGAAAGCCCTTTACCCTATATCTTTTTCAGAAAATAGTTGACTCATCCTAGAGAAGACGCCATTGCATTACTTTAACCCTTTGAGTGCCGGAGGGATAGCCAACACAGTGCTTTTGCAACGTGTTGACTACCTCTCTGACACTCAAAGGATTCTAGGTTTGCATAAATAAATCCTACTGAAAGTAATTAATATTGCAAGCTCTTTTTTTATCGTTTTACACCTGAGAAATAATGATCTGTAACTCCAACAAGCTTGAACTAATGTCCCTTATCCAATTTACTGTATCTAATGTCCCTTTCAGAAGAATAGACCAAGCTGATAAAGACACCTGTTTACACGGGCGGGTCAGCTGAGTCTTAACTTAAGCATGAGCGTGCAGTAGCCGCACAAAGGATAGACTTTTGCTCCCATGAAAAGGGTGGTAATATTTGAGCATGTTCTGAGATCAGAATCCAGATAAACCCTGGAATTTAAACCTTGTGCATGTCAGGCTTTTGGCCTGGATGATCAACAAAGCCATTTTATAAACTCAAAGTGTGAAAGGGGGGACAGACCCCTCCTTTCACAGCTCCATAAATTAGCTCTAACTGTTAAATCACACTGCGGTTTGTTGTCTTAGTCTAAATAGTTTCAATATCATTTGTCTTGTAAATTCACCTTGATGAATAACAGCAAAGCTTAGGTGTGTTTCATTGTGTCATTTCATGTTTATTTAACCAGAACGGACTTTATTTTACCTGAGAAGTCTTGGAGCGATTGTTGAAGAAGGTGCCAGTTCAAACATCTGCCCCCTTTGAAATGGAGATCTTGTCAGAAGGTAAGGGGAGGTGGCTAAGTTTGGGAGGGGAGTGATTTCATTGGCTACTCATTTTAGAGCACCTGTCAGAAGCAATGGAGATATCTGGGTGCTCCCATACTCCATAGCTGTTCTCAGGCTGTCATAAAAGGACTGTTAGTACACAGGAATTCAGTAGGAAATCAATCTATGCTCATTTGCATTAAAAACAAAACACTAAGGATTGATTTCCTGTTGAAGCTGGAGAAGAGAGGTGATTGCTAGTTATATGTTTTATTAGCGTGTATTCCAGCTTAAGTTATTTTTAAATAAAGCTAGTTTTTGGGTCCTGCACATTGCTTAAATGGATACTTGAACAGGGCCTAGTACAGAATAGATTTTTGGTGTCTTGTATTAGATAGAAAACCTCAACAGAATTTAGCCAATTTTTACGTATTTATGTAAGACTAGTTGAAGAGCCTGTTACACGGCCACAGTGCCACTGCCAGCCGGTCGTGGGGCAGTCATTCATAGTAGAGACTGCCCGCGCCGCAGCTGATACAGTGCCAGATGGTCGCGGTGCAGTCATGCTCAGTAGAGACTGCCCGTTCCGCGGCTGATGCAGAGCTGGATGTTCCTTCGGAATGTCCCACTCTATATCAGCCGTGCTGCGGGCAGTCTCTACTGTGCATGACTGCGTCGTTACACACGTTTTAGAGAATTATTATATATATATGATATGATATGATAGGATGTGAATATGTACATGCTCATACATCCGACAACTAACATAACATTTCAAATAGTCAGAGAGGGATGCTTTTGTTTTAGGGGCTGTTGCTGGGAGTGTGGCATCTGGGCGGGACATTACTGAGAATTTTTAGGCTATTTCATTCCCTACTGACCCCTCTGAATAAATGATTTAGAACAAGGCCAAAGTATTTTATTTACACAGAATCATTTATAACCATTTATACTGAAGTTTATACAAACATTAATGTGAGTTTTATTGCTGTGGAGCAACGTGATACACTTATATACACACCACCCAGTCTGATCTCCTAAAAAGAGGGACACCAGGGTGGGAAGAGGGACAGAGGGATTTGGGTCTCAAAGAGGGACTGACCCTCTTAAAGGGACAGAATTACCTAATTTAAAGTTTATTTAGAGAGATATTTGCAACTAAAGTTCCCTCTTCCTGGCTTTTTCAGTCAAGTCTGCCATCTAGCTGACAGATTTGGATTCTGGTCCGCACACCGGCTGGCGGCTTTTCAACAGAGCCGGGATCGAGATCTTTAAAAAGAGTTACTTCATTGGAGCGGTCTACAAAGTGTGCTTGCAAACCGGGTACACTTTGTAGACTGTTCCAACGATGTAACACTTTTTAAAGATCGCAATCTCAGCTCTGCTGAAAAGCCGCCGGCCAGTCTGCAGAGCAGAATCCAAATCTGTCAGCTAGAGCGTTGACGTCACGGAGGGGGGAACTTTAGTTGTGAATATATCTCAAACCATAAAGGTTTGAGAGATAAGACTCGCAGAGTTCTTAATATTTTTTTAAATCCTACAATACTAATTAAACTTTAATTAGGTATTATTATCCCTTTAAAGAGGGACAATTGGGAGATATAGATAACATATTCTTGTGTTCTTTCCTAATATTCTCATTTTAATAATCACCCAAGTATATTGTCATTGAGAATAACATGAATAGCTAAACTAAGAGATTTGGTCCTCAAGAGCCCCTAACTCTGAATATTTTCTGCCTATCCCTGCTTGAGCACAATTTGTTCAATTAAATTTACTGCGCCACTGAGTGACCACCTGCATTGTACGTGCATACCTCCCAACATTTCAAACTGCCAAAGAGGGACGCTTGTGTTTTAGGGGGTGTTGTTGGGGATGTGGCTGGTGGGAGGGGCATTACTGATTAATTTTTAGGCTATTTCATGGCCTATTGACACCTCCTTGTGTAATCTAATAAATGATTTAAAACAAGACCTAAGTATTTTATTTACACAGACTAATTTATAAACACATATACTAATATTTAAACAAACAATAATGTGAGTTACATTGCTGTGGAACAGTGGGATACACTTATATACACACCACACAATCTGATATCCTAAAAAGAGGGACCTCAGGGTGGGAAAGAGGGACAGAGGGATTTGGGTGTAAAAGAGGGACTGTCCCTCCTAAAGAGGGACACTTGGGAGGTATGTACGTGGTCTTTGGGGAACAAGTTTCCTAACCTTGGTCTAACGGTGCTTTGAAATGTTTGAATATTCAAGTCCTCTTTGATAAATTGTCCATGCTGTTAAGTTATGTCATTCTTTGCAATCTAGACCCTAAGTTCAGGATAGAATCCTGAAATACCTTTATTTAAAGTGATAGTGCACCTAATTTTTGATGTTGCTTATTCAGCAAGTATCTATACTTTTTTTTCATCTTAATTTTTTTTTTATATGTATTAAAAAAATACATTTATGTTCCTGACAGTAACCTCACTTTCCAAAGATCTTCCTGTCATTCTTCAGCAGAAAAGCCTTCTTCCACTACACCATACAGAACACTCAGTGCTTGTAAGGGTAGTGTTTCAATGTCAAACGATCACTGCTTTCACAGTGCCTGACAGAATGCTGTCTCAAAACACAGATTCAGTGATATCACTATTAAGGATATAAAAGTTTACAAAAAAATGAAAATGTAAATAAAGAATAATTAAAAGTATAGGCAATTTGGATTTACATAGGATGTATTTGCAGAATATGTAAAGTCAAAAAGGAATTTGACTGTCATTTTGAAAAGGCCTCTTTTTGGCTGTTTAATTCTTGGTCTTGGTCAGTATTAGAAATATGTAAGAGCTCATGTGTAGAATTCTTGGACCCACTACAAGAACTGATTATTACATGGGTTTAACGCTTCCCATTTGTCACATGGACCGTGGCATCTGTACACTTAAAGGAACACTAACCTAAAATGATATGTGTTTTATAACCTTAAATACCCTGTACATCATGATAGCATCTGTAAAAACTTATCTATGATAAAGCCCAAGGAGCCCTGGTGATATGGGGCTTGCAAAGAAGGAGAGTTGAAGGAAATTAGGTGTTCTATTGGGAGGGACGACCCCCCCCTTGAGGTTCAAAAGTGGGGTGAAGTAGAAATTAATTGCATTGTGAGAAGAAAAGGTAAGTTAGCACTCCTCCCGCCCTCCCTGTGTTTTGGGTTTTGAAGAGTGGGGCTTGGTTACCTTATACTGGGGTTTGTTTAACCCCTTAACAGTCATCTGATCTTCGGGGGACGGCCAGTAAGGACCATGGCACTTTGTTTTCTTTTGGTCACGATGAATTCTGGGATGGCAGAAGGTGTGCAGCCGTGCTGCCATCCCAGAATTGCAAGACGTGCCAGGACAGGAATGACAGTCCTGGCACGTCAAGGGTCGTTATGGGGTTAAAGAGAAAACTCCCTATGGAGGTATGCCCCGCGCTTATGTCGTGGGTGGTGTCGTTATCCATTGGAGCTGACTGGTATCTGGCACAGTTGGGGTAATTGGTTTAACTTTGTTTTAGAAACTTAATTGTTATGGGTTTAGGCATGAGCACAAGTCTATTTGGTCATGTAAGGGGTGATCAAGGATAAAAGGGGGCTCAGTGACAAGGAGGTTCATTGCTGTTATTATGATTATTGTACCTGAGGTAATTATAATGGGCATGTAAATCAGTACTAATAAAAAATAAATGTTTCCTGTTCATACTTATACCCTATGCCCTTTGCATGTTTTATGAGGCCTAAAATAAAGTCTTACTTATGCTTCTACCGTTGCCTCCTATTAACTCAGCAATACTAATAGGTGTCTGAGAAGTGATGGTGACTTATTGTCTGTAAACAACCTGAAATTAGTACCCACCACTCTTAAATTAAAAAAACAAACAAACAGACAAATAAATGGTACCTTATCTTAATAAATTATCTGTATTGGCTCTTATCTCTCATTGCAAACTACATACTTTGGAAAATTTTCTTCTAGAGTCCCTGGAGGAGATGTGTGTGGTGCCGGTGGCAGTATATAAACAACGTGATTCATTCCACAAAGGGGTGGGGCTTAATCCCAGCTGGGGCTAGGTTTAACGGGTTGCCTAATGAAGTGGGTGGGAAGTGGGCAGAACAGAATAGTGTAGGAAAGGAGGAGAAGTGGGAGGGAGCTAGGAGGGACAGGGTGGAAAGGAGGAGAAGTAGGTGGGAAGTGGGAGGAGCAGGGTGGAAAGGAGGAAAAGTGGGAGGAGCAGGGTGGGAAGGAGGAGAAGTGGGAGGAGTAGGGTGGAAAGGAGGAGAAGTAGGAGGAGCAGGGTGGAAAGGAGGTGAAGTGGGTGGGAAGTGGGAGGAGCAGGGTGGGAAGGAGGAGAAGGAGGAGAAGTGGGAGGAATGGGATGAGAAGGAGGAGAAGTGGGTGTAAATTGGGAGGAGCAGGGTGGGAAGGAGGAGAAGTTGGTCGGAAATGGGAGGAGCAGAGTGGGAAGGACGAGAAGTAGGCATAGTTTCATAAGAAACTCCCCACCACTGTGAAATCAGCCTCTTTCCCTAGAGACCCGGTAATTCATTGCAAGAACCAGAGTATCTGTGGCAAATCTGGAGAGTTCCTGGCTATGAAAATGATCCAAATGGTGTCTGAGTAGGGCAGTCTACTCACGGATTAACCCTTTGAGTGCCAGAGGGGCATGCAGCACATTGCGGAGCAATGCACTACGTACCCCTCTAGAACTCAAAAGGGTTAATTAAAAGCAAATTTAAGATGATATTTTAGGTATATACAATAATATACATAATTTGCACATATTCTAGCTATAAGTACATGATATTTAGATGTGTATCGACCAGTTTTCATGTTTAGATGTTAGTGTTCCTTTAAAATAATACCCTGTTATGTCAGTTGCTCGGTGAAGTGGTTTATGGATTTCATTGGCATGACGCAGTAAGACACTTTATCAGGTCTTTTTTTGAAATGTGCACTTGAAGATGTTTGCAGCACTGAATAGAATCAGTGAAGTGAGGTGGAGTATATTTTCCGCTAAAAATGAGCACAGAAAAATTTATTGTCGTGGGAATTTTTCAAGGACTTGAGGAATTTTCCACTAATATATTTTTCTGTGTTAAAGTTCATTTCTTAGAAAAATTACTGAATGTACGATGAAAACTTAATCTCTGGTTGCATCAGGCAGGCAGCCATTGTGGAAACACATATTGAGGCTGAGGTACTAAAGACCAAGTTCACCATGGGTAACAAATAACAAATGCAAACATTCTGATTGTTTTAAATAGGGCTATTAACTCCAATGGAAAAATGCCTTGGAGGTCCCCTCAGTATTCAGGGGGGTTTAAAGTCCCATTTAAATCTGTGGGAATTTTTGTGTGTTCCCCTGTGGTGCACTTGGGTCGCCCCAAAAATTGCACAGTTTCTGAACAATGTTATTTTATGTAAATCACATTTGATTAAAATATAACCTTTTTTTTTTTTTTACATTGGATGTCTTCCAGAATAATTGATGTACTATTACATTTTTTTTAACCTGGAAACCCCCCAATATCTTTGGAGTAGTGTAATACCAACATTTTGTTGGTGCTGGCAGGGGTCAAATATATATGGTATCAAGGGGCCAAGGACACACTGTGGTCTTTCTGTGTCACCTCTGAGTACCACATAGGTATCCAATGCATTGCAACCCTTTTAAATAATTGGAAAGATTTATTTTTCATCTATGGTGCATTTGGGTTGCTTTAGAATTGTTCCAATTTGATTTTATACATAAGGCCAGATGTAGCCAACGCAGTCCTCGTACCAGTAACATATTCATACTTTGGAGCACTCTGCATCTGCTCTGGAGATGCTGGGTTTCAGAATAAATTCCCAGGTTCACAATACATTTCCTCATTCACCTGATTAAGCTCCACCCACAATATGAAGCAAAATTCATAATTTGGACTCTCCCATCCTCCCCTCCACAGTGTTTCTACAGGAACTTGGGACACAAAATCTCCCAAGTATGGTCATGATCTATAGAATAAAGTAGCCCACAGTGGATTTGGCGCTTTGTTCCTGAAGCGGAAGTGCAATTCTGGAGCAAATTAACTGCACTATAGGAGTGACACTGATTATATATAAATACATATTTGCTAAAACACAGCCATAGTTATCGTACAAACAGCACCTGACAACAGAAAGAGAAATATTTATTTTGAAAGCTTGTAACTCTTGAACAAAATGACAAATTAAAGTGGACCTGCCGCCATATGTTTAGTTATTTCTAAAGGTAATTCAAGTCTTCCTATATGTTGCACTAGCTACTTGTTTGTGATTTAAATAATTCTTGCGAAGATAACTTTTGTTTTGTAGTAAAGTGTGGCACTTTATGCTAATTAGTTTATTTGCTGGCCAATAGTATCACATTGTGATATGAATGAATTTAGGTAGAGTTTGTACTCTGGGAGACATTTTTCTCAGCACAGCAAGTCAAAACTTTAGTCTAGAAGATAACTAATTAGCATAGTGTGCAGGTAATTAGACTTAAAGGGATAGTAATACTTAGTATTACTAATCCCTATATTAAAGTCCTATTAAAAATAAATGTATTGCCCCCAGTGTCATCTCTCAAACCTTTATGGTTTGAGAGATTATCACTCCTAATGTTGCCCTCCCCCCCTCCCTGTAGTCAGCGTTCTAGCTGACTGCAGAGAAGAGAATCGTATGACTTTCATGCGGCTCTGCAGCGGAGCCTCGGTCGCTTTAATAAAAAAGAAAACTTTCACTGAAATGGTCTTCTACGTGTGCTTGGTTTGCAAGCACACGTAGAAGACTGTTTTAGTGAAAGATTTTTTTTTAATTAACGCAATCGCGGCTCTGCTGCAGAGCCGCCTGATGATCTATGACCGGATTTCCCTTCAGTCAGCTACAACGCTGACTTCGAGGAAGTGGGAGGGAGAGTGCAACTTTAGGAGCGATTATCTCTCAAACCATAAAGGTTTGAGAGATGACACTGGGGGGAATACATTTCTTTTTAATAGGAGTTTACTATAGGGATTAGTAATATTTAAGTATTACTATCCCTTTAAGTGCCACACTGTTTCACCAAATCAAGAAGGTTAGTTTCTTTAAAAACAAACAAACCATTTTTACATATATATGTAGATTTTAATTTTATGTAAAACAAATTAAAATTGTCTTAGAGTGACGGGTCCACTAAAAGCCAAAATCTGCAAATCTTGGAGCCGGTGCCACTGCCACAAACCTTGCAATTATGGTGTGAATCTATTTTGCAGAAAAAAAACTAAAGTCTGAAAAAAAGACTTTTTTTTAAATTTCCACCATTTATGTTTTTATTTATTTATTCGATCTTAAAACAAATATTTTGACTGATCAAACATGTATTGCATGCTTGATTTGTTTTAGTGTTTTTTTGTTTGTTTGTTAGTGATTTTTTTTCCCTTAAAGGGATAGTAATGTTTCATAATATAAGCAGCTCTAATTGATCGTAATAGTTTTTGGGCCTTGGAGAGTGTTATTTCAATACTGTCAGAGTTGTAGTTCAAGAGTAATTCAATGACAAAGTATCCCCCTCCCGCCCCTTTTACTGATGTAACACTGCTCAGCCAGAGCAGAAGGGAGGTGCCCAGGTAGATTGCAGAGGGGGGCAATCTTCAATTAAGAGAAGGGAAAAACTGAAAAGCCTGTCAAGGGGGACAGGGTTTTCATTGTTCTCATAGTAAGAAGATTGTCCCTTGCTGTTATCTGTCTGGTCAAGCAACCAGATTCCACATCTGAGGTGAGTAGTGTTACATTAGGTAAAAGGGTCGGGAGTGGGATACTTTATCATTCAATTACTCTTGAACTACAACTCTAACAGTATTGAAATAATACTCTCCATGGCCCAAATACTATGAAGATTAATTGTAGCTGCTGTTTTTATGAAACATTATCATCCCTTTAAAAATATGGTTTTAGATAAGTCGGGTGCATTTGCATACCTGATAAATGTATTTAAATCCATTTTCATTGTATCACTAGATTTTTTTTTCTAATCCATTGTGTTTGGTTCTATCAAGTGTACTTTGTGAGCTTAATTAATCTTAATTAACTAATCTTTATTGTGGTCTATAAAAAATATCTGTTCTTTGTCCTCCTCCTCCAACATATATATATTTTTTTTTTTTTACCAAAAGTAAAAAGTTACATTGCATGAACAAAGCCATAACTTTAAAAATAAATATCTTGGTAACATTGTCACTATTTTAAATGTGGTAAATAAAACAAATGATTCATCCATAACATTCTCATAATGCGTGGTGTATACCGTAAAATCTCAGGTATAATACACACCTGTGCATAATACGCAGGTGTATATTATACCCAAGATTTTAGGGGAAAACAAGAGTGCCTATGTATAATAGGCACCCTTGTTTTCCCCATAGAAAAAAAATATATGATGGGTTGTCAGATACTTTCCCTCCCCCCCAACGTAATCCGCTCGCATAAAATAATGCTTACTTTCACTGGAGTCGACATATTCCCTGCGGGCAGCATGCTTGCGTTTGTCGGCCGCTTCCTTCAATGCCCTGTCAGGACCTTCCGCCGCTAGCCAATGGTAATGACCTGTAGGATCTCAAGGTCCTTGCAGGGCAATATCGTACGCAGAAGGTCCTGACAGAGCTTTGAAGGAAGTGGGTGGCAAATGCAAGATGCCACCTGCATGGAAGATGTTGATTCCAGTGAAAGTAAGCATTATTTTATGCGAGCGGATTGCGTTGTGAGGAGGGAGTGCGGGAGTGAAGGTATCTGGCAGCCCTTTTTTTTATTTTCATTTTTATTAAGGCAAAAAATTCTAATGTATAATATGCACCACCCACTTCACATAAGGTGAAGAGGGGTAAAATTGTGCGTAGTATACCTGAGATTTTAAGGTATTCATTCAGCAGATTTGGCTGTAGTGCTAACTAAGTGTTTGTGATTAAATTAAAAGTTATAATGGAAAAGAAACATATTAAATCTGATATTCAATTTCTCACTTATCAAAACAAAAGCATGGAAATTCAGGGTTTCCACACTACACTTTACTTTAATTTGATAATTTCTCATGTTAGGTGTGTTGTTATAAGTGAAATGAAGGTGACACAGGATTGTAAGGGTTTTTTTCCTTCTAATTATTGCATATTTCTGATGTCAACATCTGATATACACTGGCCCTGAACTCATTTGATGCATTCCTGCTACTAAGTCCCAATGCAGGGTTTTGAGATGTGTGCTCCAACCCCCCCCCCCAGCCTGGTAGCTCTGAAACAGCTACGTGTTTGTTCTTTAGTTTGTCACCTACATGTGATGAGGTCAGTGCAGTGTTGTGGCCACCCAGAGGGATTCACACAGTAGAGAAGTTACTCTGCTGTCTCTGTTGAATCAGACATACACAGTAGCTAAAAAATTCTCATAAAAGATGGCTTGGGGTATGCAAAATGACACTGTAAATGAAATGTGCCAAGTCTGCTAGACACAATGAGCCGTACACCATAAACACTTCTTTTTGGGTAGGTGCTACAGTTGCAGAGGAATTCAGGGAAATGTAAGTGACACGTACGAGAAGTCATTTCCAGGTGTTTCAGACAGTGCTGGATTTCAAAGCGATATTCTTGGGCTATAGAGCAGTAAAAGAACCTGTGTCAGAGTTTTTCCAGGTGCTTAATAAAGCACAGAGTGCACCGGAAAAGGGGCTAGGAGCAGTTCTCTGCCAGCTCTTAGTGGTATAAAAAAAGGTTTGTTTCATCAGGGGTTGGAGACCTGTCTCCATCCAGCTATTGTGGACTGTAACTCCCATCATCCCCAGCTAGCATGGCTGGAGATTATGTGAGTTGTAGTCCAAAACAGCTAGACTGACTCAGTTTGGCCACCCCTTTGTTATAGGAAGCAAGGTATATATTGAATTTTGCCCTAGGAATAAAGACTCTTTGTGTAACTCAGTGAAGTGACTGTAAGATGGTGGATCCACTAGATTAGAACACTTTCTCCCTACGGCTATCTAACATCACTTTACTAAGCAACGTGCCCCAGAATGTCTCCCCTTAAAGCTATACTAACACTTAATTTATATAGTAATGGTTATCCTACTGAATAAATAAGTGTACTCCAACTGCTGAGAGGTGTTTTATTCAAGTCATTGCAGCTCAAACTTGATTTGTTTATTGGGGGGGGGCAGTACTTCAATGGCCAGAAACTTTACAGTGGCGCTGTTGCTACACCATCCTATGGTCAACTGTCCAGGGCTGTCCAATGGGGTGGTGTAGCAGCAGCGCCACTGTAAAATTTCAGGCCATTGAAGTACTGCACCTAAATAAAAATCAAGTTTGAGCTTCAATAACTTGAATAAAATACTTCTCTGTAGTTTTATTCAGGAAGGTAAACTCTATGAATGTATTTATTTTTAAAAAATTCTAAAATGTTACTATGCCTTTAATTCTGTTTGTGCAGAGGGCAAAGGTTTGGGGTAAGCTGTGGGCATTTTGGTTTGCTCCGTTTGTCTATGCCTTGTTTATGGCTATATACTAAACAAGGCCTTAGAAGGATTGGTGTGTGGACACTGGTTGCCTGCTCATGATATGGGGCTGAAGTACAGGGTTTGTTCGCATTAAAGTCCTATCAATGGAGGAGATTGTCAGACAGTATGCATTACAGAAATTATATGTTGCATTGCCTAACAGGAAGTGCAGCCACTAGCGCTAGAGACTAATGAAATTAATGGTGCACTGGCGATTTCAAACATTTACTCTGTGCTTCTCAATGTTAGTCCTCAGGCACAAAGCTATTCCATATATTCCTGCTTAATCACAGGTGAGTAATTAACAGTTCAGTCATTGTAATTAAGCTGTGTGTAATTAAGGTATGTGATGATATGGCCCTGGTGTCTCTGTCACAGAAGGTATAGCAGTTCAGGCACGTTATCGTCCGTGGGTTTCTTTTGCTAACCTGCACAGCTAACTGCTATACTAAGCACTAAGACCTGGTACTTGGAGTCGTGTATCCACCGGCAATGCAGGATATACTGCACTGATAGATCCGGTTCTTATAGGATATTCTATCTATCTAGTCCCCTGGCACTTCTGTTTGAGTAACTGCTCTATAGTGGATGACAGAGAGACAAGCACGCTCCTTCTTGTTAAATCGTGAACTGCCTGGTGGGACGACCGGGGTGGGGTGCTTCATGGGTCTCCCCGGTCGTTGGCGATGGGACCGAACAGAGCCCGCGGCTGGGAAAGATCCATTTCCCGGGGGTAATTCCTTGGCTTGGGCAGCTTGTGCCCGGGTCACAACCTGGACAAAGTAGCTCTCCATGGGGCCCAGGTCGTTCCCCAACAATACATCCACAGGAAGGGATTTCAACACTCCTACCTCCCTGTATCCACTGCCTGCTCCCCAATCCAGCCAAACACGGGCCATGGGGATTGAAAGTTGCCCTCCTCAGGCGACAGAGATCACCTTTCGTTGGGGCAAAGGCGAGACACCTCACAACAAATGAGGCTTAACGATTGTCAGGAATGCTCCAGTGTCCTGCAGCCCTTCCACTGGGGTGCCATTGACCAGCACCTGCTGGTGGTGGTGGTGACTTGGGTCATCTCTGGACCACTGCACGGTCCTCACCGGTTTCACTCCTAGGTGCCAGGTAGGCCAGTCCAAACAGTCCTGGTACTGGTCTTCCTCTGCTTCCCCTTCCTCCCCACCATTCTCCACCCAATACCACTCCCCAACAAGCTGGACAGGCCTGGCATGGGCAATAGGGCTGTGGGCCCGGGAGGGACAATTCTTCACAAAATGGCCCGGGCACTGGCACCCATGGCAAACAAGCTGATGCCTCGCCCCGGAGCTCTGTGTGGGCCCAGTGGACCTGTTGCTCCCTTTCTGGGACGTTGGCCCTGGCATTGGTCGCCGACTGGGAACATTGCTAGGGTATGTTGGTCGTGAGGCAGAGTAGCTGGGGTACGAGGTCTGGCCTGGCTGCGGGATGTTCCTGGGGCTTGCCAGTCGGGTTGGAGCAGTGGAGTGTGGTGTTGGAGCCGTCCGCGGCACAGGTATGATCAGTGGGAATGTAGTGGTCTTGGGTAGCGTATCGATGCCGGGACCCCATCCGCGGGTCTCGTGGAAGTGTTGCGCCAACTCTGCGGTTGCTGCAGCTGTGGTGGGATGGCGATCTTGGGTCCACTGTCACATCTCCAAGGGCAGGACAACATACAATTGCTCCAACATCACCGCCTGCTTGCAGTCTTCCCGGGAATGCACTTCACTCCCTGTCCACCACCCTCCAGTACATGTCCAATCTTCCAGACATACTCTGGGATGGTGTCATCCGGGTTAGGTCGTAGCTCTCGGAACATGAGCCGATAGCACTCAGGGGTAACAGAGTACCTGGCCAGCGCAGCTCGCTTCACGACCTGATAGTCCCCCCATTCCTCGTGGGGAATCGCTCAGCAAGCCTCAAGTGCACGTCCCGTCAGCCTCCCATCTAGGAAGGGTACCCAGTCCTCGGGTGGTAGGCGATTCAAGGCACACTGCCAGTCAAAGTCCTGAAGGAATCCTTCAGTGTCGCCTGGAGAAGCTATGGACGGAGACCTTGAGGCGGGGATTCACTGGTTGGACAGACGGGGAGGCCACCGCAATGAAGGACTCTGCTTGTTGTTCTCGATCCTCTCTTGCAAGGGTAGCATCTGCTTTCTCGATCAAGTCCACCTTGCTCGCTCGTCCGCCCATTGCCTCTCTGTACTCTTGGACCTTGAGGGCCAACCTGGCCTCTTGGGATAGGGGTGCGATGGCCTCTGGTTGCGGCTCGGCCATGGTTCATTCTTCGGCAGAATCTATGCTCTGGTGTGCATCACAGGGTCGTCTTAGGATCTGGGGGTCGCTGTAATGCAGGTTATCCCATAATGCTGCCACCAGTTTGTGACGATATGGCCCTGGCATCTTTGCCACAGAAGGTATAGCAGTTCAAGCACGTTATCGTCCGTGGGTTTCTTTTGTTAACCTGCACAGCTAACCGCTATACTAAGCACTAAGACTCGGTACTTGGAGTCATGTATCCACCGGCAATACAGGATATAGTGCACTGATAGATCTGGTTCTTATAGGATATTCTATCTATCTAGTCCCCTGGCACTTCTCTATGAGTAACTGCTCTATAGTATACGACAGAGAGACAAGCACGCTCCTTCTTGTTAAATCATAAACTGCCTTTATTTTCAACCAACACAACATTTTTCTACAGTTCAGAGAAAAAGGGGCGGTCCCCACATTGACATTAAACAAAGGTTACAAAAGGGGGATGGGAAGTGGACACTTTCAGCCTGGCAGCCACCCTGTATACTTTCACAGTGCACAGCTGTAACCATAAAACCTCCTGTAGGAATCTCAGACAAAGGGAGAGGGGAAGTGGACAATTTCAGCCTAGCAGCCCCCTTCCAGAACCATAAAACACTCAAACTGGCTGTAATCTGCAGCTCTGAGCCTCTGAGTGGGGGAAGGTATTCTCTCTATACCATTCAGTATTAGTGTCCACGTGATCCCAGCCAGGAAGAGGAGAGGCTCCGCCTCTTGCTGAATGTGACCTTTGACAGTCCTGTTCGTCACAGGGATTTCCTGAAAACCTGCCCTGTTAATGTGCACTGAGGACTTGTCAAGAGCTGAGAATCACTGGTTTTACTGAATGAATTCATTAGGTAGGTGTCCTTCATACTGCAATCAGGTGGATCAGTCTATATATTTTTATATTATATTTGCAGTTCCCTGTATGTAATAATCTCTTATAAAATCTACATCACACTTCACAACAGGTGATGGGCTTCAGTTGACCTAAATGTCTTTATAGGATTATAAACTGAAACAAGACAACTACAGCAAACTTAAAAAAAATGTACCTAACGGCTGTATGAAGGCACCTACCTAGGCAAGTCCTTCTTTTAAACAAATTAAGAGCCACGTATTCCTTGAATAAAGTTATGATAAAAAAAAGTTACATTGGTGTATTTAGACCTGTAATGATATAAAATCCTATCCACTGATATAACATATATTCTACAGATGTGTGCACCTGCTGCAGAAAACTTTATTGGACTACATAATGTATTTAATAAAAGACTGACTGTACCAGGGATGGGCAACACAAGCTTCTCTAACTGCTGCCCATCTTTGGATGGTTGGAAATCATGCGAGTTATAGTCTGGCAGCAAATGGAGGGCCTCACCTTGCCTACCACTGGTCTGTGCCATAAAGATTTACAGTAAGGGTTTTTTGTACATGGGTGACTTGAACTGTGCTACACCTCAAATTCTTTTTGAATAACTTACGCTCTTCAGAGTGTCACTGACGATCCAATAGCAATGCCGGATGGATGATAGCCTATATATGCTTGGCTGTCACCCAAGTTAAACTTAGGCAAATTTCATTAAGCTGTGTTGGGTTGAGTGATCACATGAGGTGGTGGTTGCATTGTGAACAGCCCAGCCAGACCCCATGATATGTTCCATAAGGGTGACATTCTTCTCTGAGTTCAGTTCTCAATCATAGCAAATAGACAAGGAATTAAGATTATCCCTGATTTAGCATTATAGATAGCAGTTTGAGAATTTGGCTATTATTGTTATTGTTGCAAACTTATCTTCTTTTTTGGAAGGTTCCCTCTGGAAATCTGAATACCACCACCGATGATGTTGTCTATCATTCTCATACTGAGAGAATTCAGCCATTCAAACCTCTTTTGGAGGTAGTGTGAGAGTTGATGATTCCTTCTGCTCCATTGAGTGTGATGTCACGGGGAGGGGGGAGGGCAGACATTGAGATTATTGGTGACGTCCCACTGTGCAGCATGTTCCCTCTAATGGCTACTGATGCAGCTGAACCCACTAATAAAAGCCTAGTTAGTTTAAAAATGGTAAGCTTTATAGAGTTAGGCTAAACATAGTATTATAGCACATTTTATGTGCTCTCTTACTATGTAGTTGTTCAAGGTGGTTCTGAGAAGATGAAACTGTCACTTTAAAAATGATTTTGATGCTTATGACAGTGTCACTATATTTTTTTATTTAAACAGTAGTGTAAAAGCCCGTTTACACAGGCCAAGGTCCAGGTAATGTTAGACCTTTGAGTGCCAGAAGGGTACGCAACGCATTGCTTTGCAATGCGTTGCGTACCCCTCTGGCACTCAAATAATTAAGCAGCCACTACCTCTCTGCTCCACGAGATGCAGTCTTGTGTCGCCTCACTCACGCAATGCAATCATGTCCAGTAGAGACTGACTGAACGTGCACAGTCTCTGTTGCGCATGACGGCTTCTGACAAACATCCTAGCTAATTATTATATAAGGATATGTATCTAGAGTAAAAGTCCTGGCTTGTGGATCTTCCAATCGTTTTTGGTGTTGGGAGGTAATTCATAGAGGAATTAATGTGGTAACTTGGCTGCGATTCTTTGTAGGTACAATACATCTAAGCACTTAATAGTATGGTAACACCAAAAATGAATATTGCTCGTGTATCTTTACATGGTCTGCATTCCCAGACAACGTCTTTTAAAAATGATTGTGGTTCAGGGGCCCTAAAATCTGGTCTCACAATAGATGTGTTGACAACCATGGCAGGACTGCAGAGCCTAGGTTTTGTCATATTGTGAATTGGGAAATAGGTGTCTCAGATTTATAGGACATTATTTGAAATGATAATTTCTCATTTTAACCCTCTCCGGTCCAGAGGGGTGTGCAATTCATTAAAAAATGAGTTTACAAGTTTCCTGTGCTGAGTTGATCAGTGACCTGTGACCTGAACGACTGAGTTTGGATATTTGCTGGAAAGATAGAAAAAGTATATTGTGTGTGGTGTAGTGTGGTAAGGGAGAGGTTAAAAACACATCTCTTTTGGGTTTCCCCCCCCCCTTTGCTGTGATACAAGAAAATAATTGCAGTGTGGTGTGGTGGGAGTGGCTAATTGCTGTGTTTGTAATTGGTGTATTCCTGGCTTAAATAGAAGATACATAGTGAATACTTGAACGTGTGAATCTTGCATCAGTGTGTAAGTGCAGAAGTGTGGTAAGTGAGGGAATTTAAATAACAGGGAAATTCAAATACAGCAGATTACACAGGGGTATATATTTATCAACCTTATTGTGCAGCTATTTTTTTCCTTCCTGTCTGCCTTTTTAGCTTGTGATAACTGGCATATATGAGTGGAAGCATGATTGTCCATTTAACTCAGTGCACAAGCTGCCATATGTTTGCACACCAGAACAACTGTTCCAGGGTGTGTACCTTTGTGGCAGATGTGTGCAAGTGGTCTCTCTGGAAGCTCATATTAGAGATCTGGAGGGGCAAGTTGCAACATTGAGAGAGACGGACAATCTTGAGAGGGAAGTGGTGGTAGGTAGTTCTGGGGGTGGAGACTGCACAAAGAAAGAGTAGGTAGCCATATGGGTTACAGTTAGACATAGCAAGGGTGGTGGGCAGAGGAATAGGGAGGACACTCCTGTGTTTTCTAACAGATTTGCTACATTGAGTAATGATGTTAGGGATGTTGACACAGGAATGCCTTTGCTGGAGAGGACTGTTCTCTCTATCAGCTGGGAGAACAGTCCGCACAGATGGGATCTGGGACTCAGGCAAACCTAGGTAGATGTTGGTGGTAGGGGATTCTATTAAGAATGGAGGAAATAAGGTTTCAACATAATCAGAGGAAGGGGAAGGGGTTACAGTAAGGCCTGTTAACTTGAGGAAATTCTTTGTCTGGGGATGTGGTGATGACTAATACAATGGATACATGTAAGATATGATGCATTTCTAACAAAAGAGGATATACAGAGTTATAATATCTGTTAAACTATTTACAAGAACGTCTTTACACCTATCTTGGCCTTGGGAAGTTAATATGGACGCCTTTTATGTTTTGTTGTTGCTTATCCCTCTGACACTCATAGGGCTAAAGTACAATTATCATATGGGGAGCAGGCTTGACTATGAAGCTGGGACTACATTGTGAGCCCCAGCAGACCAACGTGGGAACAGAATGGGGTCTAAAAATGAGACCTCCTGTGGCCCATCTCTGTTCCGAATTGAAGGCTTCCATTTCAGGCTGATTAGGCTGTGTGCAGCTCCCATAGTGAAGATCTAGCAAGCCTTACACTAGGGGTCTGTGGAGGTTGTGAGTGCAACAGAGGATGTTTGTGGCTGTGAGCCACAGACTTCTAGGCTGTATTTCAGCCCTCTGCCAGAAGAGGGGGTCCTTGCATGGTTGACAGGAGCCATGGTGGGCAGCATAGTACAACTCCAGGCTTTTTTTTTTTTTTTTTGCTAAGCCTGCTCCTATCGGACCTCTCTAGAATGATTGTTCTGTGCTATAATTAAAACTAGTAGCTCCTCCCCTGGCAGCAATGTCAAAATGCACATTTCGGGCATTAACAATGTTACCAATAGTATTTTAAGGTTTAAAGGTTATGTTTTTCCTGTGACGTGCCTTCCAGAAAGTAGGATTTACCCCTTCTGCTGACTTAAATCGGAGATAAACATAATATTTACCCAGCTAGGAGCTGCGGCTATGATATGTAAATGTATTCACTTACACAAATATACTTTCACATTCTGTTTAAACACCTCAAGGCCCTTAGTCCAGTAGCCAGAATGATGCTTCCTGCAATGTAAGAGTTATGTACTGGTAGAGCTTTCTAAGAATGCTAGAATCACTCACAGGGCCTTATGCACAAACTAAAAGAGGAGAGGACAACTCCTACTGTATCATAGGGGAAATCTAAACTGGCAGATTGATTTAAATGGGGTTTATCTAAGGAACAGTATCATACAATACAGAGATAAAAAATACATATCTATATAAATGTATTTAATGTAACACAGTAGATGATACTTTATTTCATTTACATACACTCAGGTCTTTTACCCATTTCATTCATTGGATTGCAACATTGTTTGCCGTGAGCCCTTTATTCAGGCAAGCTGTGCGATATGACGGAGTGCACAGAGTTGTCTTATTTAGCAATCCAATTATCTTTCATGTATACAGGATTTACTAGACACCTCTATTTATGATTGATTATTATTTGGCCCCATATTTAAAGATACATATTTGTTTTATAAAGAAATCTAGCTGTTACGGTTCGCAAGCAAACCAGGAGTCAGACGGTTTAGTTAATAGAACCTTTATTACGAAAATAATGACAGTAATGCAATATATAAATAAACACACAGTGGGTGTTTGAAACGGCGAGCACTGTATCAGGAATAGCAGTCTCCCAGTCTCTGCACCACACTGTCCAAGACTAGGCCTCAGCCCACTGGAGTCTCGTGGTAAGGTAACGCCCAAGAGATACTGACTCAGCCTGCAGTCAGTAGCTAGGAGTCTGCTAGAGCCCAGGTCAGTACTAGAAAGGATGTCTGAATAACGGAACCAACAAATTGAGCGAACAGACAAAGCTTTCTAGTAAGCACCAGATAGGATAGTCAGACGAGCCAAAGTCATACATGGAGCGGGTAGTCAGCCAGAGCCACCCGTTTGCACCAGATGGGATATCCACTGGAGCGTCTGTATACTGGGTGCGCAGTGGACATAGCCCCAGGTCAACACCAGAGTGGGTAGTCAGACAAGCCTAGGTCATACACGGAGCGGGTAGTCATCCAGAGCCACAGGTTTGCACCAGAAAGGATATCTGAGCCAAATCGGAACACCAAGGAGAATAGTCAGACAGAGCCACAGGTCAACACCAGAATGGATGGACAGACAAGCCGGATCATACACAGGAATCAGGAATACTAGAAAATCAACTGCTCAGAACAACAACGTAAGGGTGACTGAGTCAGGACTCAGTCTGCCCTTTAAACCCCTCCATAGGAAGTAGGTAGGAGGAGCAGCTAGAGGGAGGAAGTAGGTAGGAGGAGACTACAGGACACACATAAAACAGAGGCCTGCAGCATGCTTGAAGCCTCTTGCCTGCAAATAACGTGTGGAAAGACGCCAAGTGCTGCTGAATCGGTGGTGCTGGAAACAAGGTACTGTGACACTAGCATACTGTTTTCACCTCCTAGATACCAACGTTATGTGCTACTTTAGATATCTGAGAATCGGAACTCTTGTTTGTGTCTGCCTTAGATACTATGCGTTCCATCAGTTGTTCATTACGTTAACACCGTATGGGGTTTTGATCACTATAGTATATGTATGCTGCCATTCCCCATTCCTTAGTTTCTATGTATTAGACAGGATAAACTCTAATCTGTATATTTTCCATATTAATCCACAGAATGCCAGAGAGGTATTCAATACATTGCAATGCAATGCGATGGATACCCCTCAGATACTCAGTGTTGTGCAACAATATCCCTTTAAATGCTCTTGAATTCTAGAGATCCAGTGAGTCTGAGACTTCTAGCCTTCAAGGGGTTAAAATCCCAATAAGACCATTGGACATTTTGGGAATTTTTACTTTATATGTGATGAAGTTGTTTTGTCGAGAATTGCTTTTCTTTTGCTACGCTGATAAGGAACATAATTGGCATTACCAGTCACAGATAACGTAATCACTTTTCCTTTCTGTTGTTACTGAGTGCTTAGGGAATAACCTGTTATAAACTTTCTAAAAATCCATATTAATATGAAATAAAAAGATCACTGAGATAGATTGCACTAGTCCTAAGCCTGTGTGAGAGCAGGAGTGCAGGATTCTAATCGCCAAATTCAAGAAGCTGGAGTTTCAATTCTAGAACAAACCAACTTCACATAGGGTTCACATGAAACTTCCACAAATTCTAATATATCTCTCATCCAATGTGGATCACAGAAACCATGCTCTAAAGTTCCCCTCGTCCGGAAGGCAGGACACTTCAAAAAGACGGACGCAGAGACTCCCCTCTTCCTTCCAGCTTAACCTCCATCTACTCATGTAGTTTCAAGTAACCTGGCCTCATGAAAGTTTGTTCTGGCCATGTTCTCTTAGTTACACTTCTTTTTTTATTTTATTCCTAGTTATGTGTGGCTATATAAACCCCCATTAGGTGGGCTCCCATTAACTGGGTTCCTGTAATGAATTTGAAGGAAAGATCTCCCAGACACTAGAGTGTGTCTGGAGGGTGATACTGGAGGTCAGTGGGAGATGCTGAGGACCCTTTGCAGAACGGGGGTAAGTAACACAGAAGGGTGGAGATGGTGAATAGTTCATGTTGACCTCTGGTTGGAGAAGACTAGTAGTCGGAAGATTCACTAGTCAGAGAAAACTGGGAGTCGGTAACAGAGATCTGTGACTTCTGGAGTGGTTGAATGAACATGGGGTTGAGGATCAACTAGCTGTCATGAAAACTCAGAGAGTCGAATGGAACCCCTAATCAAGAACTGACTGGCATTCAAAGAGTCTGGAGTAGTTAGAATCAGCATCAAC